>JARBWK010000008.1:149244240-149844240 GCA_030556195.1 Anolis apletophallus | reverse complement strand
TCTCCTGTAGCACCCCTGTATTTTTGTATACTGGAGGGCCTGGGTGGTCCTTTCCTTATTGCTTTTTAAAGTATTTGCTGGAACTCCTGATACGTTCACGATGGCCTTCTTCATTTGGATCCCATCCTGGGTCTGTCTCTAGTGGGAACCTTGCATTTCCATATGTGACTGGATCTATCTCCCCATGTCCCTCTTGAGCCAGTAATCGGGCTTGATTAACTATGCTCCTCTTCTCTGCGGCCGTGAACAATGCGTTCAGGAGCTGCTTACAGTCCCACCACGTTGGATCATGGGTTGCAATTATTCCCTCTAACAGATCCGCCATCGCTTTTGGCTGTTCCGAATAAGCTGGCGTGGCACTTCGCCAATTAAAAATGTCACTTGAGGAAAAGGGAACAATTTGAAAGGCCTGTACCACACGATTATTATCATCCAGGAGTGGTACCTGCCGAATCGGCATTTCCAAGGCCCCCCTTGCTTCTCTATTTGATCTTGCTGCTTCCTCCCGGGAACAGCTTCTAGTTCGCATAGGTGAAACATCCCGCAGTTCCCGGTAATCTCTTCTACTGATGTCCGGAGAATGCTCTATCATTCTTCCGTCCTCCAAAGAGCGGCTTCTCCTTGCCCTTGGGGATTGCACTATCACTCCCCTAGTGGCTATGGAGTATTCTTCCTTCCCCCTTCTGTCGCTTCTGTCTTGGGAGTGCTCTATCATTCCCTCAACATCTGGGGTTGGCCATCTCGCTCTCCTTTCTGCCTCTCTTGCTTCTTCTAGCGGATAGTGGATGTCATCTGACTGGGGGCTTTGATATGCGGGTGGCCTTCCGGAGAAGGGATTGTGTTCTGAATATGACATGGAGCAAGCCAATGAGGCTTGTGGTGACATAAATGGAGCCGTCGCGCCTGGTGGAGCACCCATGATTGATGGGAACATCACACGGGGGTCCGCGATTGGCAGGCTCGCTATGGTGGGTTGGGGCATTGCTGGGGGATTCATTGGAGGGGACGCGGTTGGAACAAGGCACACCGTCTCATGACGCATCACAGCCTGGGGCGCCATCTCTGAGGCTGAGCTTGCACCAAGGGTGGGGGCCGCGTTTGGGGCTGGTACTGGGGCATTTAAAGTCACATCAAGCAGAGGTGCATTTGCCCCCCCTGCTTCTGCGGCGGCATTTTCCCTATGCCTTGGTCTTCCCCTTAATGCGGGCAGTTCTTCCGATTCAATTTGCAGAACCGGTGTCTTTTTCCCTGCCTTTCGGTTCACAAAGCATCCATCTTGGGCTGGCTTTTTGGGGCCCGCCCACCAAATCTCCTCTGAAACCAATCTTTTCCATGTCGCGGAGTAGACCCATTGATCAGTTGGGTGTACTTCGTAACAATAAGATTCTAACGCTCTACATTTACTCAAATCCCAAGTTCCGGTCTTTGGCCAGCTGATTTCTTCCACAGCCGGCCACACCTCTGAGCACAGATTCTTAAGCCTGTAATCTTTCAAGTCTCGGGGATTTCCCTCCACTGCTAGCTGACAAAACCTATCCCAGTTGACTAACACACACTCCAGAGGTGTCTCTCTTTTCTCCTTGGATTTCACTCCCCCCATCTCTAAAAACCAAACCACTTCAGTGTTTTCCCTCCCAAACGGCGTGTATGTTCCCTAAGTGACAGTGCTTAGAGCTCAATACTTGCCGGTTCCTGAAGACTCCGGGACCCTTATTCTCCGGTGCCCTCGTGTGCCGGATTTCTCACTAGATGCTGGAACCCCAGCGCCCCCGGTCTTCCCTCTGCGCGCTTTTTGATGCCGGATTTCTCACTAGACGCAGTTTGACCCTCTGCGCCCCTGGACTTCCCTCTTCTCTGGCTTCACTGGTAGTAAATCTTCAATTGCGGTCTCTCGGGTCAGTAAGCGTTTTTCTGGGGCGAGTTAGGCAGCCGGTCTTTTGGTTAGGGGCCCCTCTCAGCTCACCTAGGTCGCTCCAGCTCTCCGCTTACGAGTGGACACCGTCCTGCCAACAGGACCGCGTTATCCACGCCACAGACTCGTCTAGATTGCCTTTCTGGATCACGTCGGGGTCACCAAGATGTAGCGGCAATTTGGAGTCCCAAAACTCTTTAGGCAATAATTTTTTACCTCAGGCGACGTCTCCGTGCGAGCGCAGGGGCAGATGGATAACGCGACAACCTTTACTATGGTACAATGAAGCCAAACTTTATTTGCAGGACATCAGCTGACGGGTTCGGCCCGCAGAACAAGCTGCTAAAGGGCAAGAGCCCCGAACAATCTCCACTCGTTGATTTTATACAAGCAATGGCGACAAACCCCTTTGTCCCGCCCTCCTTCATGCCCTGCTACTGGCTGGCATTCATGAACTCATTTCATTATCCAATTAAACAAAGCATTATTCTAGCATCTCACTTCTATTTGTTAAAATGCATGGCGTAGGTATTAATTCTCTTTCCCAGGCTATGTTATCTGCTTCTGATGCAGCGTGTTCCCAAAATGTTACAAATCTATGCAGCTTCTCCCTAGCATTCACAGGGAGGAGTCTCTAATTGCCATGCGCACAACATTGTAAACAAATGCACGTTGCTAGCCTTCGGCCTATCAGGGCCGCTCTTATCTAAAAGGCACATGATGTTCTCTGGCAAATCACTGCTTGTGCCTTGGTACCAATCAGAGTAGCTTATTCTCATCATTACTACTTGGCAAGCTACCCCGGTATTCTAAAGCCTATACTGAGCAGCACTCTCTCCTGACACTATTTCTACTAAAAGCATCAATTTCCCCTTTAAAACTGCCTGAAAAGAACTGGGTCATGTATGAAATGGTCATAACTAATATACATGTTTAAAAATCAAAAAAAAAATGCTCTTGGTTTCAGCCAAAATAATGACACGAAAATGTCTTGAATGTGGCTCAATATGAGATAATGATGTCCTGTCCTCTTTGATGGTGGCCATTTTGTTTACTTCAGTTGGCCATCTTGATTTCATACTTCCTGGGGGGAACTGGACTGTTTATGAAACGGCCCATAACTCATATTTTTGAAAAGACAATATCCTCCCACTCACTGCCTTTAGTTTCTCTTGGTTTCACCCAAAATAATGATTTATTTGTAGCTAAATATGAGGTAACAATGAGCCGTCTTTGTCATGGCCATTTTGTTTCCCTCAGTCAGCCATCTTGATGTCAAACAGCCTGAGGGAATTTGAACCATTTACAAAAGCACATTGTTGGTATTTTTTAAATATCAAAATAAGCACAATTTCAGTCCTTTCCACAATTCTGCTTCTTTTTGTCTTTTAATTATTTCTCTCTCTCTCTCTCGGCATTACTTCGCGAACGAAGATTCTTAGGAAGGACTCATCCCACGCTTTTTGCAAGCGCGTTGATGACTAAAAAGGCCAATCTGAGATAGGCAAGTTTGGATGCAGAAAGCACAGCAGAAAGTCTCCTTGGGTGATGTCGTTTCCAAGTTGCGGTTCTTTCTGCGTTGTCGTTTCTCTTCGAGACTTGTTTGGCGTGTCTTCTCGAAAGAGGCCGCAGCATTGTGGATAGTGCGTCTCCATGCCTCCCGATGTGATGCCAGGGTGGTCCATTGTTGGTGATCAATCTGGCCGAGCCTGGGATGTTGTTTCAGGGAGTCCTTATATCTCTTTTTGGGGGCGCCTCTCTTGTGCTGACCCGTGGCGAGTTCACCATAGTAGTATCTTTGGGAGGCGGTGGTCCTCCATCCTAGAGATGTGCCCTGCCCAGAGCAGCTGTGTTCTCAATAGCATGGCCTGAATGCTGGTGGTCCCTACTAAAGCGGTTTTGGTACTTTTCCAACAGAAGTACAGTCAGAGAGTGATGCTGCACACGTGTAGAGCTTAGAAAAGAGGGTTTCTGTGCCAAGAATCAAGCAGGCACTGGCTCCGTGAATGTTACACTGTGATTGGTGCTTCTGGCCAATGCTGTGATTTGCCAAAGTACACCCCGTGTCTAGCGTAGATAACGTAGGCTCAGATTGGTCTAACAGTACAAGGCGTGAGGTTTGTTTACCCTAGTGCCAAATGGATAAGAACTGCGCATGAGCAGAGGGATTCTGCCCCCTCCATTGCTGGCAAGGAGTCCTCAGAAGCCAAATGTTGCTAGTTGGGAACATGAGAGTCCCAGCCACTGATAGATGTACTGTGGGAAAGACTACCATAGAAATGTTCATTGTTCTAACTCATAGGAGGGGATTAAGATGTGATGCAAATGAAAATGTTATGTTTTATTGGATTAATGAAATGTTCTGTGACACCAGCCAATGATGTTTGTAAAATGTTTATGAAGGAGGGCGGGCTTTGTGGATGCCGCCATGAAGGGTATAAAAGCTTTGTGTTAAGAATGACCGGGGCCGTTTGCCCCTTACAGCACGTTCTGGGGGCAACCCCACCAGCTGGTGTTAAGCAATAAATCTTTGACTTCATCAAGAGCAGTAAAGTTGTTGCGTGATTCCTCATCCCTGCGCCCGCACGTCCATGCCGCCGTTTTGGTAAGAGGTAACTTGCCACTTGGAGTTCCATAACTCCCAATTCGCTGCTACACTACTTGCTCAAGGACAGTGACATTCGTCACATAGTTGGTCCAGTGTATATTTAGGATTGTGCGAAGACAGCGCTGATGAAAGCGTTCGAGGATTCGTAGGTGTTGGCGATAGGTGACCCATGTTTCAGACCCATATAGGAGAATAGACAGTACGATAGCTCTGTACACACTGATTTTGGTGCTTTGCCTCAGGTGCTTGTTGCTCCAGACTCTTTTGTGAAGCCTTCCGAATGCACTATATACCTTTGCTAATCTGTTATCTATCTCTTTATCAATCTTGGCGTCTGAAGCAATGATGCTTCCCAGGTAGGTGAACTGCTGGATGGACTTAAGCACAGATGTGCCTATGCTGACGTGTTCTTCCTGTGGTGCGGGCTGGTAGGACTTCCGTTTCCTTCAGGCTGACTTCCAGCCCAAACAGCTCTGGAGCTGCTGCAAAGCAGTATGTGAGGGGCTGCAGGGCTGCTTCTGAATGGGTGACAAGGGCAGCATCGTTGACAATAAGCAGCTCACGGACTAGATAGTTTAGAGCCTTAGTGCGAGCTCTCAGACGGCTTAAGTTGAACAAGCTGCCATCAGTACGATAGCGTATATAAATGCCGTCTTCTTCTTCGAGGTCTGCCGTAGCCCTTTGGAGCATCATGCTGAAGAAGATTGTAAATAGGGTTGGTGCAAGTACACAACCTTGTTTCGCTCCATTAGTTATGAGAAAGGGCTCAGAGAGAGCATGGCCGTATCTGACTTGACCGCGCTGGCCCTCGTGTAACAGGATAATCCTTTTGAGGAATTTGGGGGGGAAATCCCAGATGTTCCAGGATCTGCCACAGACCTTTTCTTGCTTGTGTTCCAAAATGAAAGTCAATTAGGATGCACTAAATGTTGATGTTCAGTTCACTCTGAAAGAAAACAGGGAGAATGGATGCATCTGCACTGCACAGTTGCACCACTTTTGTGTCACCTGAATTGTCATGGCTCCACATTTCTGTGGAATCTTGGGAATTATAGTTTTATGAAGGAGTTGTCGTTCAGTACTTGGGTAGTTTTGGTGCTGGAGTTCCAGGTAAACAAATCCCATAGGTCACGGGCAGGCCTGGGTAACACTTGGGCCTTTCAGGTGTTTTGGACTTCAACTCCCACAATTCCTCACAGCCAAAGGAAGGGGCCTGAGGCTGTGAGGAATTGTGGGAGTTGAAGTCCAAAACACCTGAAAGGCCCAAGTGTTGCCCAGGCCTGCATAGGTTAATGTGGCATAAAACTGAGGTAAAACTGAGGTAAAACTGAGGTAAATGTGCAGTACAGATTTCCTCTCATGAGCTAGAGACACTTTGATTCTAATTGTAAATAAATTACGTGTGTTTTTGAACTGGGTACCAAAACACCTTATTGGGTTTTAAAATTACTGTATTTATTAATACTGTATCTATTAAATTTAAGAATTCGAATTTAGCGCAGGCGGGACTCGAACCCATGACACTAAAGAAAGAGTCCCCGCCCCCTTTCGGCGGCTAATAAGGGAAAGTGAAGACGGAGAGGCGGGCTGCCACCTTTGATTGGTCCGTTCAATAAAGTAGGCGGGATTAGAACCAGAGGAAACCTGGCCCCGCCCCATTCCTCAGGGGAGGCCATTTGTTTCGCCTCATATATGACCGCCTTATCAATTGATACCGACTGGCCAATCAAGACCGAGCAAGGACGCGATTTGTGGGCGGGGCTTTTCATGCGATTAGCGCCTTCGATGAGGGGGGCGGGGCTTCTCCAACCTTTGCGGCCGGAAAGGAGAAAGAAAGGGCGGGTCGTCCAGGAACTCCATGGGCGGGGCTGAAAGAAGTCGAGTCAGGATTGGTTGCAAAGGAGCCAGGAATAATTTCACCATTGGCTCAGAAAGGCAGGATTGGTCAGTCACCCTTTTGCGCCTGCGCCTTGAAGAGCGGGGGGGGAGGGGAGGGAATTAAAAAAAAACCAACCTCAACTGTGATTGGCATGTTGGGGGAAGACGTCCCTATTGGTTGTTAGCGGGGAGACACAAGGGAGTGGGAGGAGCCGAAATAAGGGAAAGCCCCGCCTCTTTGGCGGAATCAGTGACTCTCATTGGCTCACATTAACTAGACAGAGCTATGATTGGCATGTTGGGGGAAGGCGTCCCTATTGGCTGTTAGCGGGGGAGAAAGAGGGGGCGTGAGTAGAAACAAGAGAGTGGGAGGAGCCTAATTAAGGGCAAACCCCGCCTCTTTGGCGGAATCAATGCCTCTCATTGGCTCATATCAAGTAGAAATTATTATGATTGGCATGTTAGAGGGGGAGAAAGAGGGGGCGTGAAGAGACACAAGGGAGTGGGAGGAGCCTAAATAAGGGTAAGCCCCGCCTCTCTGGCGGTATCACCGCCTCCCATTGGCTCACACCGGCTAGGGTATTAAGATTGGCATGTTGGGGAAAGGCGTTCCTATTGGTTATTCGCGGGGGAGAATGCGCGCGTGAGGAGAAACAAGGGAGTGGGAGGAGCTGGAATAAGGGTAAGCCCCGCCTCTTTGGCGGTATCACTGCCTCTCATTGGCTCACATCGACTAGGGTATTTTGATTGGCATGTTGGGGAAAGGCGTTCCTATTGGTTATTCGCGGGGGAGAATGCGCGCGTGAGGAGAAACAAGGGAGTGGGAGGAGCCGGAATAAGAGTAAGCCCCGCCTCTTTGGAGGAATGAGCGCCTCTCATTGGCTCACGCTTAGAGAGGGGGCGGGGCTGAATGGAGTAGGCGTGGCCTGCGGGGGGAAAAAGAAGGAAAGCGTCTTCCGGCTCGACGCATGCGCGGACGGAGGGGCGGGGCCATGCATGCGCATTCTCAAGCTGCCTCTGTGAGGGGAGGACGGACTCTCCGGCTGGCGGCGGCGGCGGCGGCCGGGAGGCGGCGGTGGCGGCAGGAGGCGAGAGTGGGGGCCGGTCCACGGCAGGCTCCGGCCTGAAGGTACCGGTCACGGTGGCGGACCCGGAGGAGGAAGCCGGGCCGCGGCCCCCGGCCCCTATCCCCCCGCCTTCCCCGTTGGCGGCCTCTTCCTCCCTGGCGTCGCCTTCGAGCCCCATGGAGGGCCTCTCCGTGGAAGTGCGCGGCTCCAACGGGGCCTTCTACAAGGTGAGCAGGCGCAGGGGGGTTGCCAAGGAGACGGGGCATGGGCGGGGCCCCCCGCGGTTGCCATGGAGACGGGGAGAGAGGGAGAGGGTGGGCCTGGCCTCCCAACTCTCCCCTGGGCCTTCGGGCCGGGGCGCCTCGAGGGTTCTGGGAACTGTAGTCCAGAGCTTCGGGAGGCGCTGCAAAGGTCGAAAGGTCACAAACACACCTCTGGGAAGTTCAGCAAGGGAGGGGAGGGATGCTGGGAGGCAGGCCTGGCGGCTCCTAGAGTTGGGAGAGACCGGGTGGGCCACCTCGTCGGCCTGGGCAAACTTGTGCCTTTCAGGTGTTTTGGAAGGGGCCTGAGGCTGTGAGGAATTGTGGGAGTTGAAGTCCAAAACACCTGAAAGGCCCGACTTTGCCCAGGCCTGGACTAGGCCCCTGGGAGGTAGGCCTGGCTGCTCTTTGGGGAAGGCTCCTAGAATCCTAGAGTTGGGGGAGGCCTCGTGGGCCACCCAGTCCAACCCCATCCGGCCTCTGTTTAAGAGCTTCCAAAGAAGGAGCCTCCACTACACTTCGCGGCGGAGAGTTCCACTGCTGAACAGCTCTCACAGTCAGGAAGTTCTTCCTAATGTTCAGGTGGAATCTCATTTCTTGTATTTTGAAGTCATTCCTCCATTGCGTCCTTGTCTCCAGGGCAGCAGTAAACAAGCTTGCTCCCTCCTCCCTATGACTTCCCTTCACATATTTATACATGGCCTTCATCATATCTCCTCTCAGCCTTCTCATCTGTAGCCTAAACATGCCCAGCTCTTTAAGCCGCTCCTCATAGGGCTTGTTCTCCAGACCCTGGATCATTTGAGTCAACCTCCTCTGGACACATTCCAGCTTAGAGTCAACATCTCTCTTCAGTTGTGGTTCCCAGAATGGGACACAGTGTGATTCCAGGTGTGGTCTAACCAAGGCAGAATAGAGCAAGGGTAGTATGACTTCCCTGGATCTAGATCAGGCCTGGGCAAACTTGGGCCCTCCAGGTGTTTTGGATTTATTTATTTATTTATTATTATTTCATACTTGATTGGCCGCCCTTCCCGAAAGGCTCGGGGCGGCTCACAGCATATATAAACAGTCAAGTAGAAAACAATAGTTAAAAACAAGGTTAAAATACATCTAAAAATACGATAAAAACACAGAGCCATAAGCTGAACAAGGTACAAACACGGCCGAGGCAACATATAACAGTGCCTGTAGTTCATCCTACTCCAAACGCTTGCCGAAAGAGCAGGGACTTCACCGCTTTCCGGAAGGAGAGGATGTTCCGCGTGGCACGTACGTCAGCGGGCAGCCAGTTCCAGAGTGTTGGGGCTATTGTGAAAAAGGCCCGTCGGCGAGTTGCCGTTAGGCGGTACATTTTAGGCGAAGGAATAACCAAGAGGTTCTGCTCCTCAGAGCGCAGCGATCTGGTGGGATAATACGGGATGAGGCGGTCCCTCAGGTACAGTGGCCCCAGACTATGTAAGGCCGGTAGGCTGTTAGGAATTGTGGGAGTTGAAGTCCAAAACACCTGGAGGGCCCAAGTTTGCCCAGGCCTGATCTAGATAATAATAAAAATAAACTTTATTTGTATCCCACGCCCATCTCCCCAATGGGGACTCGGGGCGGCTCACATGAGGCCAAGCCCAGACAACAAATTGCAATAAAATAAAATCAAAAGCTGCTGCATCACGTTGGCTGATGTTTAACTTGTCCACGAGGACTCCCAAGATCTTTTTCACACGTCCTGCTCTCGGGCCATCTGTCCCCCAAGCCTGAAGAGCGCCACAAGCCTCAGAAAGCAAAAGCTTCAAGGGTTTGGCAGGTGCCAACACAAGGGAGAGTGAAACCACCCCCTGTCCTGCTACCAGTCTCAAGAAGTGCCAAAAAAGGGCTTGGTTTGAGGTTTTGGGGGACAGGCTCGCCCAGCAGTGTCCAGCCTGGTAATTTAGCGGGGGCCCTCCCTCTCTTCCAGTCCAGAGAGAGACCGAGGAAATGAGAATTGACTAATTGGACACAATATTCCGGGTGTGGTCTAAGTAAGGTAGAATAGAGCATGGGTAGCATGACTTCCCTGGATCTAGACAAGGCCTGGGCAAAGTTCTGCCCTCCAGGTGTTTTGGACTTCAACTCCCATAATTCATAACAGCCAGTAGGCTATTAGGAATTGTAGGAGTTGAAGTCCAAAACACCTGGAGGGCAGAACTTTGCCCAGGCCTGATCTAGACACTATACTCCTATTGATGCAGGCCAACTCCCATTCAGTAGGCCACAAGTTGAATGGGAGTCAAGCTATAGAAGGCCAGCATGCTTCTAGATTTCATCAAGAAGGGGACATGGGCAAACTTGGGCCCTCCCTCCACGTGTTTTGGACTTCAACTCCCACAATTCCTAACAGCCGGTAGGCTGTTAGGAATTGTGGGAGCTGAAGTCCAAAACACCTGAAGGGAGGGCCCAAGTTTACCCAAACCTGACTAAGAAGAATCAAGACAACAAGGCCTAGTAGTCCCACTCTCTTTTGCTTGGAATAACACTGCTCTGGACAAAAAACAATTTAAGAAGACGGACTCCTAAGTTGGAAGGTGGCCAGGGTGTTTTGGACTTCAATTCCCACAATTCCTAACAGCCAATAGGTTGAATTGTGGGAGTTGGAAGTCCAAAGGCTCTTAGGAATTGTGGGAGTTGAAGTTCAAAACACCCAGAGGGAGGGCTGATGTTTGGACCTTCTCCACCTCAGTTGTAGGAAAAGAAAGCATGTGAATCCAGAGGATGAGAAGAAACTAGCAGTAGGAGCTCATAGAATCCTAGAGTTGGAAGACACCCTAAGGGCCATCCAGTCAAACTTACTTCCGCCAGGAAAGAGGACACAGTCAAAGCTCTCCCAGGACATGGCCACTCTACTTGGACATCTCCAGAGAAGGAGGCTTTACCAGACACCCAGGCAGCACCATATTTCACTGCCAAGCAGGTCTTACAATCAGGAAGTTCTCCCTAATGTTTAGGTGGAATCCCTTTTCCTATCTGTAATGAGCTGATGGATCTCCCCTCTAAGCGTCTCAGTGATTTCCTCACTCTTTTTGAAGGACAGGGTTAATAGGAGAATATTAATGACAGTGCTCCATGCAGACATGCTGACCACATGACCTTGGAGATGTCTATGGACAATGCTGACTCTTCAGCTTAGAAATTGAGATGAGCACCAACCCCCCGGAATCAGACTTAATGTCAGGGGAAACCTTTACCTATAATATGGGAAACTTCGGGGGGTGAGGTTTCCCATATTAGTTCTGCCTCGCTTCCAAATTCTTATGGGATTGGGTGTGTTCAAGGTGGGATGGCAAAGAAGAGAAAGGCAGTTGAAACATGGGAGAGTGTTTTGCTCCTTAGTCAGATCCCTGATGGTCCATCAGTCTACTGGCTGGCAGCTGCAGCTTTTCAGGGATTGTTTCCTAGCAGATTCCTAGGATTCTCTCCTGCCTCCCATTGCAATCCTTATCAGGCCCAACCCTCTCTTGCTTTGCACCCAAAACTAGACAGGAAGAGGTGTGTCTGGGGTGGTATGCTGCTATTCCTGGAAAGAAACCGAGACCTGGGGGGAGCAGCCAGTGAAATCCACAGAAGAAATTATAGACTGGTTACATGTAACCCCGAACAGGGCCTATGCATCAGTAGAAACATTAGCCAAGGCTTTTGACCAGCAAAGCAAACCATCTTTTGAGCATCTTGAGAGATGTCTACATTTTCTCCTGCGATAGTCCTAGGACCACAGATGCGAGTTGCTGGGAGTGGGAGTTTGAAGTGACTGCCAATAGAGCTCAGCTCATTTTTATTTTTGTGATGTTGTCAATTATGTTGAATCCTGCTCTGTCTTTTTATAACTTGGTTGACCCTTCACGCTAAGCCCTTCTTCCCTCAGGCCTGAATGTTTAAGAGCAGCTGGATTGGGGTCAGTGGGGCAGCGACTGGTATGCTTTCCAAAGGGGATTGATTGTGCCAGGGTCTGCAGGGTAAGGTTCGCAGGGTCTACAAGCCACACTACCCCTGTACCAACTCTGGCACTGGAGATGGTTTGCCCCAAAGTACCAGTTCAGGGAGCTATGGCATCAGGCTGCCTGCCATTTGCCTTCGTGCTCTGCCTCCTTGTGGACTTCAGACTGAGGAAAGTCTTCCTCTGATCCATCAGAGACCTCTTTGGGAGCACATGAGAGCGCACTCTGTGGCTGGACTCCAGGTGAAGGGTGATCTTGCAAAAGGAGTGTCACACCCCTTTTACTATCTTTACCCTTTTTAGCTCCTTCGTTGGGCAGAAGAATCATCTGAACTCTTCACGCTTTGCATATCCTGAAAACGGCTTTCCTGGCCAGGTCTCCCCTCTTAACGCAAGCTGCCGATAGCAGGTCTGAGCTGCATTAGTCAGCAGCCATCCGCCAGGCCAGCAGTATATTTATATCCCGGTGCCGTCAAGTTTCGTGTTCCTTTATTGTGTAAGGAAGCAAGAATGGGAGGCCTAGTAACTGTATCTGCTCACTCCTTGATTGGCACAGACACATGTCCCTCTCGGCTGCGCTTGCTTGCTCTTTATCACCACCTGGGTGCTGTGCGCACTTGAGTTTTACTCTTTGCAGTGACACACCGTCATCTGAACTACCTTCTTGCCTTGTTTGGGTTGTTGAGAAACAGGGGCTCTTAAGCAGGGTGGACAGTAGAGTGCGATCGGTGGACAGTACAGTGGGATCTGTGGATTGATACCTGAATGAGTTACAGTCAGGATTTACAGCTCTTAACACTAGCAGGAGCGAAAAATCTTGCTCCCCCAAAGGAACATGGTTTGTGTGTGGCTTTAGGGCCTGTTACTGAAAACCAATTTCTGGATTGGGCTTGTGCCCATTCCTTGAACTGTCTCCTTGAGGCATCCTTTTCCAAAATTAAAGTAGATTGCTTGGAAGAGAGAGAGAGAGAGAGAGCATCAATTTTTCTTGGCCAGTGCCCTGTCCCAATGGTAATGGAGAAGTGTTGCAGGTAGAAGGTGCCAGGAGCAGTGACTGTCATTAGTAGCTGGGGGAGGCCCTCAGGCAGCACAAGAAGGGAGACCCAGCCATGGTGCCCTCCAGATGTACTGGACTGCAGCTCCAACAAACCCTCAGCCCTCTATGGGATCTGTAGTCCAGAGTTCCTGAATGCCAGAAACTTGTGGAAGTCTGGAAGGGAGAATCTGGATGAGATGAGCCAGCAGTTTGACTCAGTATGAGGCAATTTTTTTCTCTGTGTTGCAAGGGAAGTGGAATTGGGAGTTCACTCCCATGAGTAGTCTCCATATCAGGATACTTCTTTACACGATCCCGGTCCATTGTTTAATGCTGGGGAATCCTTTGTCAGCAAGACCTGAGTCTGGTTCAGAGTTTGCCCTGTTTCTCAAGTCTAAGACACCTTCTCACTTCTACTTCTGCTCATCAATACAGTCAAATGAGCTTAATTGTGTCTGCTTTAAGATTCCTCGGGTTACTTCTGGCATTATTCATCACACAGCTGGGAACATGTCATAGCAAGGACCTTTCATGCTTTTGGTGTGGCTCCTTGAATTGAAAAGAGTTCTTCCTCTTTCTGCCTGTTAATAGGAGCAGCAATTAGTTTCTGTTTCCAGGAGTGAGGACGTTTCGTACATTCTCTGGACTTGGATGCAGAGCATCATCTGTGAAGAATGCATGATGCCACATAGCGGGGTATTCTTTGCAGATAATACACATTTGCTTAGTTGCTGGATGATACACAGCTTAATGGGTGATGGTATGGTTACATTTATTGCTATTATTAACTCTGTACTCTTCCTTTCCCTCAAAACGAAGACTCAAAGCACACTCAGGACTGGAGTCCCAACCTGAATCTTTTCCCCAAAACATTGGACTTTGGCTGAGGGTGATGAACAGTGTCGTTTGGCATATTCAGAGGACCTTGGCTTGGGGAGGGCTGTATGCCGGGATCATGATGGCAAACAGACAAGCAGAGAAAGCCAGAGAACCTAGACCAGTGTTTTTCAACCTTTTTTGAGCCACAGCACATTTTTGACATGTACAAAATCCTGGGGCACACCACCAACCAAAATGACACAAAATGACACACTAACACAGTAATACATATAGTTAATATGTTTTCAAATGTATTTATACACTCAGTGTGAAACCTGGACGTGTTTTGATGAACACACCATAGATATCCTGGCAGAAAAACACACACTAAGCTCTTGCTCAACAGCTGGGAGTTATAGTTCACCCGCAATCAAAGAGCATTCTGAACTCCACCAATGATGGAATGGAATCAAACTTCCCACACAGAACTACCATAACCAAGAGAAAATACTATAAGTTTGGTAGGCATTGACCTTGAGTTTTGGAGTTGTAGTTCACCTATATCTAGAGAGCACTGTGGAGGAGAGAGAGGAAGAGGTGGGGCGAGTCTGTGCAGTAGCGCCTGCACGGGTCACGTCTTCCTCCCTCCCCCCTCCTGCAGAAGCGGCAGTGTGAGCAAAGCGAGGCAAAGCAAGCAGAGCGAGGCTGGGAAGAAAGTAGCCCGAGTGGAGAAGAAAAAGTGTTCAGCAGGAAGGGGAAGAAAGGGTATTGGAGGTTCCAATTTCCCACGGCACACCTGATGATCACTCATGGCACACTAGTGTGCCACGGCACACTGGTTGGGAAACACTGACCTAGACTATGTGAGATGTTGAATTGTGCCAGGCTTGTTTTGTTTCACTCGAATGTATGGACGTTGTTATAAGGCAAGGAAGGCTCACTTATTGACCAGGCCTTGGCTGAACCCATCTTTCCAGGTGCTCCTCGCCCCTGACGTGAGGTAAGGCAAGTGTAGCAGCAGCAGGGTATTGTATTTGCTGCTCATTTTAGACTTTCCAATATAAAATGGAGTCACACGAATGAGGTTCTGGAATGAAAGTGGCCACAAATCAAAGATACAGAAATCTTTTGCGGGATACATCTTGGCTCTCAGAGTGGAGTGAGTTATTTTGGGCCTCTTTCCATGCCCCTTTGCGGTGGCATCTCCCCACATTCTTTATCAAGTAAGTTATTTTTAGACACATTTTATAACACCCCCTTCCCAAAACATTTGTTGCCAGCTATATCTGCACTCCTCCTTCCCCATCATTGTGTAGAACGTCCTCAAAAGACTCTCAGCCCGAGGAACAGGACGCTGCGAATCTCAAGTCTGAGCTGCCAACTATAGCCCAGTGGTAGAGTGCATAATTGCAGGATATTCCAGGTGGAACTACAACTTCCTTTGCCACCCTATTACTCTGAAGCTAAGCAGAATAAGCTTAGGGTTTGGATGGGACATTGCCGTAGGTCTGTCACAGAAACCTCTAAGGCAGGGTGCTCATTAGGTAGCTCACGATCGACCAGTCGATCCCGAGCCCATTATGAGTCGATCCCAGCCGGATGGGGCGCTTCTGCCCTGCGCGCACGCACCCAACGCCACTTTTCACCTGCGAGGGGCTTCTTCCACCACTGAGGCTTTAGTGGGCGGGCCCTGGCGCTTGTCTCTTGACAGTGACCACCCATTGGTTGCTCCTGGGTGGGGCGGAAGCAAGGTGAAGGCGCGCGCAAGGTGAAGGCGCGCGCAGGGATAGGGTGTGAGGCTCCGGGAGCGAGTGAGTGTGTGGGTGTGTGTGGGTGTGTGGGAGAGAAGACCTTGCCGGAAGACGCTGGTGAGTTAAGCCTGCTGCAGCCACACCACAGGGACCATCCTCCGGTGAGGTCTTCTCTCTCTCTCTCACACACACACTCACTCCTGCAGCCTCGCATCCTATCTCTGCGCGCGCGACTTTGCCTTGCTCCTGCCCCACCCTGGAGCAACCAATGGACGGTCACTGTCAAGAGACGAGCACCAGGGCCCGCCCACTAAAGCCTCAGTGGCGGAAGAAGCCCCGCACGCCAGGTAGATCTTTGAGACTTGGTTGTTATAAAAGTAGCTTGCATGCAGTAAAAATGTGGGCACCCCTGCTCTAAGGTATGACTAGCAGAGAATCTGGCCTGGGAGCCAAGAGAGCTGAGACAGGACTAGGCGAAATAGAGGAAGGGGCTGCTCCTGTTGTGGCAGCTTCCGGTGTACAGGAAGTCACAGGTTCAGTTTTGTTGGTGTTGTCAGGTCAGCAATAGAGAAGAATCCTTCCTGGATGGCTGTGGCTGCCAGTCAGTTGCCAGTCGGTGGCTTGCTGGACTTTCCCCCAGAATGTGACTCAGCACAAGGCACATTCTGATGTTCCCATAAAGGGATCCAGGCTGAGGCCAATGTGAGGCAAGGTAGACCAGAACATAGAGTCATCTGCCTTTGGGACCGTAGCCCCCCAGCCAGCAGGGCTAGTTGTCCTCATGGAGCTCTGATCCAAAAAAGGGTAACCTTTCCAGGCTCAGAGGCAGACCCATGGCCTGGGTTGGCAGAAGACCGTTTGCCATTAAAGATTATTCCACATGGTAGGCACCTCCCCTCTGGTAGGGCCGGTCTCCGCTGAGTCGCAGCTGCTTGAGTATCTCCGGTGGTTGCTAAATCTGCCCCAGAGAATACAGGGGAAGCTGATCGAGCAGAAAGTAGGAATGTTCTCTCCCGGCCAAGCCTTTGGTGGAAAGGTATTGGCTATGTGAACAGCGTTAAAAGCAGCACTTATTGATGGGAATGGCATCCTTTATGATCGCAGCTATAAATGGGGGTCATGTCAGCTGCTTTTCAGGTGGAAGCGGCTGCATTCTGTTTCCTCAGCTCTTATGGGGCCTCTTTGGGGCTCCGTGTGGCTCCTGTGGGGCTAGTGATTGGTTCACTTGGGTTTTCCTGGGCTTTGTGGAGATTTTCTTGGGTGGACTTTTAGAAAAGAAAAGGGAAGGCAGGGGAGCAAAGGCTGGCCTGCTCGCCACAGTTGTGAGGGCTAAAAGCAGCACTTTACAGAATGCCAGGGAAATGCTCCAGTGGCAGGCCTAGTTCCTCAGCGAAATGTCACGGATGCTTCCAGTTACAGCTCTCCCTGATGTGTGAGAATAATTTTACTGAGCTGGTCTTCCTGGAAGAAGTTTGCTTGCATGGAAGCAAAATAGTAGTAGCAGCAGCATCCACTTGTATGTACGTCCACATTGTCCCGGCTATGTCATAATCCACCCCTCACGCATATCCATTTTTATTTTCCATTCATTTGATTGATAGCCAGTATAGGCCAAAAGGTGTCTGTGGCAAGTTAGAGTATGAAGGCCTTTCTAAATTAAAAAAAAAACTTTTTTCCTGCTGGTGAAAAGAATGCACCAAGGAAAACCTTAAAACAGGCCTGACTTGAAAATGGGCTGGTAACCAAACCAAAAGAGCTGCCTAGAATCATAGAATTGGAAGAGACCACACGAGCCATCCAGTCCAACCCCCTTCTGCCAGGCAGGAAAAGTGCTCCCAAAAGATGACCATCCAGCTTCTGTTTAAAATCCTCCAAGGGAGGAGCTTCCACCACACTGTGAGGGAGAGAGTTACGGACCAGAAGTTCTTCCTAATGTTCAGGTGGAATCCCCTTTCCTGCAGGTTGAACCCATGGCTCCATTGAACCCTACTCTCTAGGGCAACAGGGAAGAAACCTGCTCCCTTTTCCTTATGACATCCTTTCACATATTTAAACGTGACTCATGTCTCCTCTCAACCTTCTCTTTGTGACAAGGGGCTCTTATGTGCACCTTCACCAGCTCCAGGTAGCAATCCAGCTGCAACATTTGGGACCTTTTGCAACATTTGGACTCTCAACTGACGATGGAGACGCAAATCTCCGCTGTCAGAGTTGCTTTTTTCCATCTCTGGCAGGCAAGGAAGTTGGCTCCCTACCTCTCCCGCCGCGATCTAGCCACAGTGGTCCAAGCCACGATCATCTCGAGACTGGACTACTGTAATGCTCTCTACGTTGGCCTTCCTTTGCTAGTGATCCGGAAATTGAAACTGGTCCAGAACGCGGCAGCACGCCTGCTGGCTGGCGTCTCGACGACCAGCCACATAACACCTGTTCTTCGTGAGCTGCACTGGTTACCAGTGGAATGCCGGATCACTTTCAAGGTGTTGGTACTGACCTTTAAGGCCTTAAACGGTCTGGGGCCAGTGTACCTTGGGGACCGCCTCATCTCATATTGTCCCACTAGGCCACTACGCTCGGATCAGCTTCTGGAGGTTCCCAGCTTTAAAACATACCCCAAGACGGAGGGCCTTCTCTATAATCGCACCTATCCTGTGGAATGCACTGCCTTCTGGAGTCCGTGCCATCACAGACTTTCTGGCATTCCGGAAGGCGTGCAAAACCCTTCTGTTTCAGCAGGCCTTTGGGTAATGGGGCGGTGACCTGTCCGTCGTTGTATTGACTCCCGATGAAGTCACCTATTTTGCTTCATCTCTTTGCAGTGTATTGTATTGTGTTTTATAGTGTTTTATTGTGTTTTTAAACTTTTAGTCCATTGCTTGTAAGTCGCCCCGAGCCATGCCGGATGTGGCGACTCACAAATACGAAGAAATAAATAAATAATTTCCAGGCATTTCCCAAAGGCAGTCCCATTCCTGCTGACCATGGTGCCAGATTGAGAGCATCCCTGGTGCTTCTTGTCATCTATTGGCATTTGAGATTCAAACTTCTTTTCCCAGAGTGGAGCTGGGGCTATTATGGGCACATGGCTGTGCATAGACTCTCCCATAGGCAGTAGTGCTGGTGGAAAGCTTTACGCCAGTGCGCACTGTTCCGACATCAAAGACTGAGTCGATAATAGAAGGAAGGCTTTCTGAACCCCAGGAAGAAGCATGCCGCGCTGAGAAGCTGTTTTATACAGAGGTGCTCCACAGGCCCAGCGGTTATCTCTGAATTTCTGAGCCCCAAGGGATGTGCAAATGAATGGGAGCAGCACAGTGGCCTTGGAGCTCTTCCTTGCCTCCTTTTGCACCCTGCCTCTCTCGGATACAGGGAGCCAGGTGCTGTTGAATGAGGCAGCCTGAGAAGTGCCCATGTGGTGCCAGAAAGCAGGGCCAATCTCTTACGCACCAGCCCTTTTGATTTTAACCCCAACAGTGTGCCCAGAAGGTGGGCTCCTGCCTGCAGTTGGGGGACGTGGGGAATGGAGATGTTCCTGTGCTTTCCTCATGGCATGAGAGGCCCGGCCTGGATAGAGGAATGAAAGACGAGAGGCTCTTCCTGGCCTGTGGACGGATATAGCTGCAGGCGGAGCAGAGGCCAAAAGGGGAATCTTGGAGCTGAGCAGCCAGGCGAGGATTGGGCCCCTCTTCAATTCTACAGGGCAGAACAGGGTTTGAATGGTTTCCCCCATTTGCCTCCAAGATACGTGTGTCTGATCCCTTCCAGGTTTGGAATGTGAGGCAGAGTTGTCTCTTAAGTCTCGACCAGTAGGATGTGACAGGGAAGGTGGACGACTGAGGAGGCTTTTCTGTTGAAATGTTGGTTGACCACTATCCTCCAATATTGGGACTCTGTATCCATCTGTCTAGCTCCCTCCCTCTATTGTCCTTCTGTCTAGCTATCATTCTTAACATCTATCTGTCTATCATCAGACTATTACACAGCCTGAAAACAACAACAATGACAAAAATTTCTTGGTGTCTTGGTTTTGAGACCTGTTGCTAGGATCCTTTGTGGCTCTGATTCAGAAAACTGCATTGGATAGATTGCATCAACTTTAGTTTCTTAGATAGGGTGGTCGTGGTTTTCCATGGATGGGCAAATGAAGACTGGTATGTTGGATATGTTGTGTGTCTCAAAAACTCGAGCTCATAAGGGAAAACTGATGCCATTTTTGAAATCTGTAAGTCAGATATATCCAGAAACAGGGCTAACCATTGAGGCACCAAAATGTGTGTTGGACAGTGTTACCTACCTACCCAGCCATTCTCTGCTTCAGGCATGGGGAAGCTTTGGAGTTAGAAATTGTGGGAGTTGAAGTCCAAAATGCCCGGAGGGTAGAAATTGTTCACGCTTTCTGTACTTCCTAAAGAGAGGGCCAGGTCTATGATGGAGCAAGAGTTTTGCAAAACAGGGTGCCCATCCCATAACTCTGTGAGATATACCAGGCAGGTTCTTGAGAGGAAGCCTCTCTTTTTTTGGGGGGGGGGGCGCTTGGCAGAGTCCCAACTTCTCTGTTCTTAAGGTACCAGGCCTGGGAGGTGGCACCCTGCCACCACCTTGAACCAGACCTTTGACTCACGTGGCAGCTGGGCCCAGGATGGTGGCAAGACTTCTGCCGGTGCCTGCCCTTCTCCCGTGGTCCCTGCTGGGTGGATTGGAAATGGCGCAGCACATGCCGCTGCCTTGTTACTTGTTCTTGCAGCTGGCAGAGAAGGCCTCCCAGTCCCCCCACAGCACCTGTTCTCTCTGTCACCCTTGGAACATGCAGGACATGGTAACCTGACTTCGTCACGCTCCAAACCAAGAATGCCTGCCTGCTTGCCTCCTTCCCTTGATGACAGCCCTACAGCTGCCCTCTTTTTCCCCTGGCAGTGCCAGCACTTGAGGGCTGTTGGGAGGAAGGAAGAAAGGAAGAGAAGAGAGACTTGCCACATTCTCGTTTCAGACAGAATGAACATGGCAGTCTTGTGGAGAATACAGTATCCAAAACTTAAATGGGAGCATGTTTGGAGAGTTTCACTGTTGCTAAGCCAGAAAGCAATGCTTGATCTAGGTGTTACTTCTGGGTATAATGTTTTACGGGATTCCAAACCAGCGCTCAAAAATACGGGCAACTCTGACCGGTTTTTCCAGTGCCCCTGGGAAATATTCCCTTCCAAATCACATGCCTCCCTTGTCTTTGTGCCAAAGGTAGAGCTCTAGGGGTCTAAGGAGCTCAAGGGCTGGCCTCCTCGGGACCGTCCTCTGATTCTCTCCATTGATAGGTAGCCGGGGGGTTATATTGCCTAAATGTGTCCTGGCCTTAAATGTGCAGCAATCTTTGTAAAGTGGAATAAACCTCTTTGAGTCTTGTCTTGGCCGTAAGGGAAGCAAACAAATAGCCCAAAGAAAGCAGCGGTGATCTTGCTGAATGAAGCCTGGAGTGCAATTGCTGTGAAAGTATGATGTTGGCTAGTCCGTCCTATTTACTGTGCCAAAGTGGGCGTATTTGTGTGAAAAAGAGTATGGCGGTTGTGGGTTTCTGCCCTCTCGGAAGCCGCTGCCTGATAGGCAAAAGACCACTTGCTAGGGGCATGCCTCCCTGTTTTCCAAGTACACATCCCTTCTGTGTTCAGAATTTCCTTCCTTTTGTCAGGCCAAGAGTCAAGCAGGTGAGGGGACTCTGGTTATGCTTGCAGGTTCCAAGCATTAGCGCCCAGTCCTTTGGGGTCTTGTTGGTGCTTCCAACAGCCACCTCTGATACCAACAACTGCTCCTTCTGCCTTTGCGGTCGGCTGATTGATTAGCATGGAGCATGAGTTCATGTGCTCAGCTGCAGGCCTTCCCTTTGGTGCGGCCCTGCCTCCACTCTGCTACTCCCAGTTGATGGCTCACTTTTTCAGGCCCAGTTGCAGACTTCGGTGTTGTTTGTGTGGCTCACTCTGATGTTAATGCAGTGTCTCTTGTTTCCTCCTCTGCAGGGTTCCGTTAAAGATGTCCACGAAGATTCGGTCACAATATCCTTTGAAAACAAGTAAGTCTCTCCAAATATGTTGCCTGGTGGTCCCTCCTCCTCTACCCCTCTTTTCAGAGAACGCATGGTGAGACTGCATAAACCAGTCTGAGAGAGAGAGGAATATGTAAGTCTTTCAACTGATGTTGACCTGCAACTCCCATCCATTAGTGCTGGCCTAGCTGGCTATGGCTGGTGGAACTGGCAGTCCAGGAACATCCTGAGGGGGCCATTTTCATTTTGAAAGACTCTGATACAGGTTAAGTATCCCTTATCTCAGGCATGGGCAAACTCTGGCCCTCCAGGTGTTTTGGACTTCAACTCCCATAATTCCTAACAACCACAGGCCCTTGCCTTTTCCTTTTCTCTTTTCACTTAAGTGACTTGGGGGGGGGGGGAGAGGAAAGGGCCTGAGGCTGTCAGGAATGGTGGGAGTTGACGTCCAAAACACCTGGAGGGCCCAAGTTTGCCCATGCCTGCCTTATCTGAAATTCTTGTGACCAAAAGTAGTCTGGATTTCAGATACTTTTCTTGCATTTTGGTACATCTGTATTTCCCACTGCAGCCTCATACACTTTTGAGGCTGTAGTGCACCTTTTTCACCTCTAAGATGCTCATTCTCTCTTCAGGCTTGCAAACATGGCTGTTGGTAAACAGCTTTGGGTTTTGGGTATGTCTGCATAACCTGCATTACCAAAAATACCTCTGTGCTTAAAGAGAGCATGTTCCTCTGACAAGTGTTACTTCCCTTCTTCACTGCCCCAAATCCTCCCAAGAGCAGGGACTGGGCAGCCCTGAACCCCTCCCTTGGTGCCGCTGGAGCCTGGATTTCATCCCACGTAAACCTTGTTTCTCCCAATCAAGGCTGGTTCCTAAGGATTTAGAATAGAATCCTAGAGTTGGAAGAGACCTTGTGGGCCATCCAGTCCAACCCCCTGCCAAGAAGAAGCTTGTTGCGTCCTAGCAGAGTTGCTTGCCCTTCCTCTGCCTCCCCCCAAATGTTGCACCCTTCTGCTGCCCTGGTCTGGTAGCCTCAGCAATGCCTGACTCTTAGGACATTTGTGAGGGTGAGATTGTGAGGGTTCCTGAGCTCTCCAACCACTGAGAGGGTTTCCTTTGTCCTTGCCCCCATCCCTCTTCCCTTCCTACCAGCATGCTATTTCCTGAGACATGGCTCTTGAGCTCTCTGGCCCTATCCTCACTTCTCTTCAGCCCAAGGGGCTTTACAAAGTCAGCCTGGCCCCATCGTTTTGAGTCCAGACCTGGAAGGGATTGTTCTTTGCTTCAGTGGCTCAGCCGCCTCCCTCCCTCCCTTCCTCAGTCTGTCTGCCAAGGATCCCGCGGAAGAAGAGGCTGTGTCACCACGCTCCACTAGCAGCTCTTCTCTCTCTCCCCCCAAATGTAGGAATGACACAGCACTGGAGGGAATGTGCCTGATGCTGCGCACATCATGCCAAAGTCAGGCTGGAGCTCTGCCGCTGTCACTCTCTGAACAGCCTAGAATCATACAATCCTAGAATTTCAAATATTTAACATTGCTGCCATGTCTCTTACCTGAGCAGTTTGGGAAAAGCTGGAGATGGATGGTTTGGGTGGGAGTTGGGGATGGAGGCTTTGAGGCAGGAGAGAAGGAGATGGACAGGATGGGAGGTGTGCAGAGAAGGGTGACCAAATGGATCAAAGGTCTGGAAGCCATGAATCCCTCTGAGGAGCAGATTTGGGAACTCTGGATGATTAGCTTGAGAGAAGAGGACATGAGAGCCATGTTGAAATATTAAGGTGCCATATTGAGGGAGGGGACAGGCTTGGACTCTGATGCTCTGGAGACTGGGACACAGGGGGGCCATGGAGTCAAATTGCAGGAAAGGGGATTCCACCTCAACATTAGGAAGAACTTCCTGATGGTAAGGGCAGTTTGGCAATGGAACATGCTTCTGCCTGGGAGTCCAGTGGCTGCGGCTTCTCTGGAAGGTTTTAAGCAGAGCCTGAATGGCCATCTCCCAGGAGGGCTTAGATGGTGTCTTCCTGCCTGGCAGAAGGGGGTTTGCACTGAATGGCCCCAGGGGTTCTCTTCCAAGCCTGTGATTCTGTGTTCCCAACAGCAGGCCAGGAGTGAGCCTGTGGCGAAGGGAGGGGGAGAGAGTCTGTCTGCTCTCAAAGGTCACTCCCGGACAGAGTGGCCGACATGTGGCTCCCTGAAACAGCTGCCCAAGAGACTGAAGCCAGCCTGGCTCCGAGCCACCGCCAATGATGGAGGCTGGTGCCGGCTTCCATGGTGTTGCTCGCCATTTACCCACAGCAGAGGAGCTTGGGGGTCAGTTCATCTAAAAGAAGAAAAAAAGAGAGAGGAGCTGGGAGCCTGGCAGTGGGCCAAAGGCTGTGTCTGGCTGCCTGTCTGTTGTCCCCACTCCCCCAAAGCAGCCGCATGCAAATCCCAGTTAATTCCTCTACTGTTAATGAGGCTGCCTTGCAGCACCACGGCCAGTTCTCAGTTCCTTCGTCTCTCTCTGGACTGGAAGAGCGGGAGCCCCCCCCGCTAAATAACTAGGCTGGACACTGCTGGGCGAGCCTGTCTCCCAAAATCTCAAACCAAGCCCTTTTTTTGGCACTTCTTGAGATTGGTAGCAGGACAGAGGGTGGTTTCAGTCTCCCTTGTGTTGGCACCCGCCAAATCCCTGAAGCTTTTGCTTTCTGAGGCTTGTGGCGCTCTTCAGGCTTGGGGGACACATGGCTTGAGAGCACTATGTGTGAAAAAGATCTTGGAGTCCTCGTGGACAACAAGTTAAACATGAGCCAACAATGTGATGCGGCGGCAAGAGAAAAAAAGCCAATGGGATTTTGTCCTGCATCAACAGAAGCCTAATATCAAGATCAGGGGTGCCCACACTTTTTCAGCATGCGAGCTACTTATAAAACCAAGTCAGAAAGATCTCCCTACCTCCTCAAGGGGAGCATGACTTCCCTGGATCTAGAGACCCAAAGTTTGGGAACCACTGAGTCAGTCCCCGAGCATTTATTTATGTATATTTATTTATAGTATTTACAGTATACTCCATCCTTCTCATCCCGGGGGCACTCAGGCGGATTACAATGTACATATACTTGGCAAACATTCAATGCCATAGACACACAACATATATAGACAATCAGAGGCAATTTACCATTTCAGCTTCTGGCCACCAGGGAGGTAGCTTCCTCATTCTTTGCATACTTCATGGAGATTTTTATGGCCTCGTAAATCAATTAAATTAGCCAAATTTCCCCCTGCCCTCTGGCACAATTTTGTTGGAGCTCCCACTTTTGGCAGCTGCAGCTGACTCCAGGCTTGAGGATGGCAGTGCCAAGCCAGTGGTGGAGCAGCTGCTGGGAGTGCCAGCAGCTTCTCCAGGGAGGATGGGGGCCAGTGGTGGCAGCTGCAGCCTGGCACAGCCTGGCCGCCCCTCTGAGAACCACCCCATCCAGCTGGGATCGACCTCCGTCGGTCCCGGGATCGACCTCCTTCGGTCCCGGGATCGACTGGTCAATCGCGATGGACTTCCTGGGCAGCCCTGATCTAGATCCAGGGAAGTCATGCTCCCCATGCGCTATTCTGCCTTGGTTAGAGCACACCTGGAATCACACTGTGTCCAATTCTGGGCACCACAATTGAAGAGAGATATTGACAGGCTGGAATGTGTCCAGAGGAGGGCGACTCAAATGATCAAGGGTCTGGAGAACAAGCCCTATGAGGAGCGGCTTAAAGAGCTGGGCATGTTTAGTCTGAAGAAGAGAAGGCTGAGAGGAGATATGATGAAGGCCATGCATAAATATGTGAGAGGAAGTCATAGGCAGAAGGGAGCAAGTTTGTTTACGCAATGGAGCTTGTTTACGCAAGGACGCAATGGAGCCATAGCTTCAAACTACAAGAAAAGAGATTCCATCTGAATATTAGGAAGAACTTCTTGACTGTGAGAGCTGTTCAGCAGTGGAACTCTCTGCCCCGGAGTGTGGTGGAGGCTTCTCCTTTGGAGGCTGGATGGCCATCTGTCGGGGGTGCTTTGAATGCAATTGTCCTGCTTCTTGGCAGAATGGGGTTGGACTGGATGACCCATGAAGTCTCTTCCAACTCTATGAACCCAAGGACTGGGAATAATACGCATATCTCTTCTGTCTTGATTATTTGGGGCCAGCTCCCATCTTCTTATTCCCTTTATTGGCAACAGGGGCTCAAATCAGTTCAGCCAGACAGCAGATTTCCCTCTGAAAGGGAGGCTGTCGGCGTATCCATCAGATCTGACACAGATCAACAGGGTGCGAACTACTTGAGGCTGGTCTGGGTGGAATTTGTGTCCCAAGTTATCTTTGGCTTTGCTGTGGCATATAATAAGAGTGAGAGAACCTTATCGCTTTTCACGGTGCCTTGGCTCATGGATCTGTGGAGCTAGGTGCCTGGCATTCTTTCCAGCCTCCGTCACTGGGAGGGACAATTGCACGGAAGGAGGGAGGGATCCGCCACTCAAGTCCCTGGAGACGTGGCCACCCAACCCTTGATTCAAAAAAGTTTCAGAGCTTAATGCTCCTTAAGGCAGGCATGGGCAAAGTTGGGCCTTCCGGGTGTTTTGGACTTCAACTCCCACAATTCCTGGCCTCAGGCCCTTTCCTTTTCCCCCTCAGCCGCTTAAGCGGCTGAGGGGGAAAAGGAAAGGGCCTGAGGCCAGGAATTGTGGGAGTTGAAGTCCAAAACACCCGGAAGGCCCAACTTTGCCCATGCCAGGATTAGCCAGAGTCTCTTGTAACTTGAAGCTATGAGGGCAGGTCAACAAGTCCATGACTTTTTGAATGAAACACCGGTTTTTGGATTTAAAAATCATTTTATTTTTCAACGCGGTCTCCTTTGAGCTCTATACACTTTGTCCAACGTTTCTCCAATTTTTTTTATCCCTTCCAAAAAATAAGATTTGTCGAGGTTATCAAATCAGGTATTTTGTTTGTGAGATGATTTCATCGTTGGAGTCAACTCTCTTCCCGCCGAGCCATTTCTTCAGGTTTGGAAACAAGAAATAGTCACTCAGGGTTAAATCCGGAGAATAGGGCGGATGAGGGAGCAATTCGTATCCCAATTCTCATGGATTGTTGCCATGGCAACTGCACATGTGTGCACCCTTGCATTGTCCTGTTGCAAAGGAACTTTTGCAGTCTCCCCCCCCCCTCCCAAATCCTCATTAAATTGACCCAATAAGTTGGCATAATATTGACCATTGATTGTTTTACCCTTTTGAAGGGTGTCAATCTTCATTATACCGCATGCAAAAAAACAGTCGCCATGACTTTATTGGCTGACAAACCCACCTTGGCCTTCTTTGGCGCCGATTCACCCGGAGAAATCCAGTGTTTGGACTGCTGTTTGGTCTCTGGTGTGTTGTGGTGGATCCACGTTTCGTCCACGGTTACGAAACGGCGCAAAAACCCGTCCATATTGCGGTTGAACAATGCCAAATAACACCCTTAAGGAGGTTTGGGAAGAAGATTTAGGGATAAAAATAAAGGAAACAGAGTGGCAACAATTATGGAGACAAAGACATCTAAAAAAATTATCAATAAGGATTAAAGAAAATTACTATAAGTTAATATGGAAATGGTACCTTACACCAGTAAGAATAGCAAATATAAATAAAAACTACTCGAAAAACTGTTGGAGAGGATGCCAAGAAACAGGAACATATATACATATGTGGTGGCAATGTAAATATGTAAGGAAATTTTGGGTGAAAGTATTTAAAGAAATATAAGATATAATGAATATTAAAATAGAAAGAAGTCCTAGTATAGCTTTATTATCATTATATAATAGCAAACAATTGGGAAAAAGGGATAAAGATGCGATAACAAACCTATTAACAGTAGCAAGATTGCTTATAGCAAGGAATTGGAAAAAAGAAATAAATATACAAATAGAGGAATGGTACAAGGAAGTATGGAAACTGGCAATAAATGACAAGTTAACATGTATATTAAAA
The DNA here is from genome assembly GCA_030556195.1 of Anolis apletophallus. NCBI lineage: Eukaryota > Metazoa > Chordata > Lepidosauria > Squamata > Anolidae > Anolis > Anolis apletophallus. Next base: position 149,816,915 of record JARBWK010000008.1, on the reverse strand, counting down.
GTAAAAAGTGGTACCGTATTTTTCGCACCATAAGACGCACCTGCTGATAAGACGCACCTAGATTTTAGAAGAGGAAAATTGGAAAAAATATTTTGAGCCAAAAAGTGGGCCCCGGCGCTTGCCTGCTTGAAGCGCGGCCTGCCCACCTGGAAGGGTGGACCCTCCTCGGCGCCCTCCGCCATCCCTAAGCCTTTCCCTTGGCCGCCTCCTCCTCGGTCCCGCCTCCTCCGCCGCCGCCCGCCGCCGCCTACCTTCTGCCTCCCTCCCTCGCCGCCGCCGCCGCCTACCTCTGCCTCCCTCCCTCGCCGCCGTCGCACATGGGCATTAGGTCCCAAGCGTGTCTGACGCAGGTACGCCTGGCGCGCTCGGGACCTACTGCCCATTCGCGCATGGGCAGTAGGTCTCGAGTGCGCCAGGCGCGCCTGCGTCGGCGCGCCTGCGTCAGACGTCAGATGCGCTTGGGACCTAATGCCCAATGCGCGACGGCGGCGAGGGGGGGAGGCAGCGGGAGGCGGCGGGCGGCAAGGGAGGGAGGCGGTGGAGGCGGCGGGACCGTGGTGGATGCGGCCAAGGGAAAGGCTTACTATCGCCTCCCCCCCCCCCCTCTTCGCACCATAAGACGCGGCTGATTTTTCATCCCACTTTGGGAGGAAAAAAACTGCGTCTTATGGTGCGAAAAATACGGTATATGGAAACAAAGTGATTTCTATGAGGTATGGAGAAAATTTATTGAAAAAGGATTAGAAAAGGAAGAAGGAAAGTTACCTCCACAAGAAGAAATGAAATTTTGTATGAATGATATGTAAAAGCAATGGCTTGGGGGGGGGGGGGGAGCACAGCGGTGAGGGATACAAAAATGTATAAGAGAAACATAATGGCAGATGCTAAAGATTGAAGTATTGTAGCTAGAAATGAATAACATGAATCTGCTGTAAATAGACATTGTATAATATTGTGTTCACAATGATAAAACAATAAAAAAATATATTTTTAAAAAAACACAATGCCAAACACTCCTGCGAAATTGTCACACGATTGCCATTGTGGTCAATGGTGAGCAAACACGGCACCCATCTTGCGGAAAGCTTTCTCACACCCAAGTGATCACTTAAAATTGAAACCACTGAGCCACGTGAGATGCCTATGGCTTCCACAATCTCGCACTTTTAATCTCTGATCGGCCAACACCATATTGTGAATTTTTTCAGTTGTTTCGGGTGTAGAGACCCCAACTGGGCGTCCAGAACGTTCGGCATCTTCCATGCTTGTACAGCCACAACGAAATTCAGTCAACTACTTTTTTACCACTGAAATTGATGGTGCAGAGTCCCCATAGTATTTATCAAGCTTAGCCTTGGTTTGAGTAATGGTTTTCCCCCGCAAAAAATGCTTAATGAGCACACGAAATTCACTTTTTCCCATTTTCTCCTCAAATCACATGGTAGTCTGCTATCAGTGGTTATCAAACACAAACTAAATGACGCAGCTTGTTCAAATTTTGACAGGAGTCAACTGACAGGTGCATGTTGACAGGAGCAGTGTTGCCCTTTCAGTTAAGAGGCGGGAAATTCAAAAAGTCATGGACTTATTGACCCGTCCTCGTACTTGTTCATGTTCTGATCTCAGGCAGCAGAACCCTCCAACTTGTGCATTTTAAGCGTTGCCTTCCCTTTGGGCCTCTCTGCCCTCCTTGTCTCACCTGGAATCTCTCCCTCCGTCTTCCTAGCTGGCAGCCCGAGAGGCAGATCCCCTTTGGGGACGTCCGGCTCCCTCCCCCCGCGGACTACAGCAAGGACATCTCGGAAGGGGATGAGGTGGAGGTGAGCGGCTCCATCGGGGTTCCTTTGCCCTGAGAGGGAAGTGGGAGGCCTTTGGGCCCCGGGAGTCTGGCAGACCTAAAGATTATTTTTCCCTCCCTCAGGTATATTCCCGCGCCAACGAACAGGAGCCCTGCGGCTGGTGGCTGGCCAGGGTCAGGATGATGAAAGGAGATGTAAGTTTTGGGACGGAGTCTCCTGGTGGCTCTGGCGAGTGAGCCAAACCACAAATCGTAAGGGGGTTAGGACTCAGAGGGGGAGTTTCATTCAACTATTCAGACCCTCTCTTAGTTCCTTGGTTCCCAGACTTTGATACTGTAACCGGGATTTGTGGGAGCTGATGTCCAAAACATCTGGAGACCCAAAGTTTGGGAACCACTGAGTCAGTCCCCGAGCATTTATTTATGTATATTTATTTATAGTATTTACAGTATACTCCATCCTTCTCACCCCGCAGGGCACTCAGGGCGGATTACAATGTACATATACATGGCAAACATTCAATGCCATAGACACACAACATATATAGACAATCAGAGGCAATTTACCATTCCAGCTTCTGGCCACCAGGGGAGCTGTAGCTTCCTCATTCTTTGCATACTTCATGGAGATTTTTATGGCCTCGTAAATCAATTAAATTAGCCTCCCCACAAATTTCCTACGTGACAGATGCAACTGTCTTTCGGGTTGCAAAGGTCGACAACAAGCTACACAATTTTGGTCGGGATGTCACTCCAACCCGGGCTGGCTTCGAACTCATGAACTTTTGGTCAGTAGTGATCTTAATGCAGCTGACTCCCAGCCAGCTGTGCCACAGTCCCGGAGCATGAGAGCATCTTGTTACATAATAACAATAACTGCAATAACAACAACTTTATTTATACCCCACCTACATCACCCCATGGGACTCGGGGTGGCTAACATGAGGCCAAGCCCAACAATTACAACAAATCAAAAAAGAATACATACAACAAATAATAACATCAAATAAAATGTAAACAAATCCAATTAATACAAAGTAGTCACAGGCTATGGAAATAATAAATAGTAAAAGTTGAGCACAGCGGGCTGGGCCAATTGCAAGGGATAAAATTATAAAAACTATTTTAAAAAAACCCTGGGTGAGATGGATGAGTAGGGTTGTGTATCTGGTGGGAGATTCAGATGGGACAATCAATGGGGTTAATTTCACTAAAGGATGAGATAAAGTGCATAGAAGGGCATTTTGTACTGAGCTGGTCATGGTATGGGTATTTGTGGTTCATTCATCAAAGGCACTGGTTTTTAGGCTAGGGTGGGCGCTTGCCTAATCTCACCGGGTAGTGGGTTCCAAAGTCGAGGGGCCACCACAGAGAAGTCCCTCTCCGTCACCCCCACAAGGTGCACTTGCGATAGAGGGGGAAACGAGAGGAAGGGCCTCCCCAGAAGATCGAAGGGGTTGTGCAGGTTCATATTGGCATCCTTCAAATGCTGCCATATGATGCAGTTTGAACTGGATTGCACGTTTAGTGGAGTTCCCTATTGTCAGAGGTTTTATGCAATAGTAAAACAACTGATAGCGCAGAAGGGACTCTAATACTTCAAGTTGCAGAACCAGATACCCAGAGATCTGTATAGTGTACTTCTGCAGGAACAGGAACACGTAGACACAGTTGTTGGACGAGTGGGCTTATTAACAAAAGACCCTCCCCCAGCACCAGTAACCCAAATTGATTAAAATAAACACAGACCAATGTTATCTCTTCCATAGGAGGCTTTTATTTATAGCAAAATAATATACTATTTTAATTAATTTTTATTTTATTATTTGAACTCTTTTTATGTTTTATACCCCTTCCTGAAAAATCAATCAATCAATCAATCTCTTCCATAGGAGACTTTTATTTATAGCAAAATAATATACTTTATTTTATTACAGCAATGAACAACAAAACACGACATACTTGAAAACATAAAAACAGATTAAGACCAGAGTAGGGGTTGCACTAATATGGTTGCACTATTTTCGAAAACAAGGTTTCCATAACACATAAAACATTTATATTCCGCCCTTCTCACCCCGAAGGGGACTCAAGGCGGAGCACAGCAGGTACAACAGGGGTGCTCATTAGGTCGATCACGAGCTACTAGTCGATCTTCAGCCCTCCTCCAGGTGATCTTCGGGCCTCGCCAGCCGGATGGGGCACTCCTGCCATGCGCGTGCACGCTCCCGCGGTGCTTTTTCCGCCCGCGGGGCATTGCAGGAAGGAAAAGGTGCGAGGCGGAGCCTTCAAAGGCTCCGCCTAGCGCTCCCTCGCCCTCTACAATGCCCCGCGGGAGGAGCCAGCAGCGGGAGCGGGGGAGAGTGAGGAGGAGCCTTCGAAGGCTCCGCCTCGCATTTCCTTGTTTCCGCTGCCGGCTCCTCCCATGGGGCATTGCAGAGGGCGAGGGAGTGCGAGGCGGGAGGAGCGGCGGCGTGAAGGAGGAGCAGCGCGCGGATGGTGCACGCGCAAGGTAGATCTTCACTTTTTTTTATAAAAAAGTAGCTCGCATGCTTAAAAAGTATGAGCAGCCCTGATGTACAAGATACACAAACCTTTCTCTCGCTGCTCCAGCAACAACTCTCTCCAACAACCACCACCTGTGGGATATAAATAAGCATAATAGTAATAATAGCAGCTTCTTTTCTTGTCCCTCTTGTCATCTCTTGGGCGTAATAATCTCTTTCCCTGCAAATGCCCACCTCTGGAGCTCCGCTGTGGCCTTGAGCACCTCTCTCCCCCTTGCCTTCTCCCTCCTAGTTCTACGTCATCGAATACGCCGCTTGCGATGCCGTCTACAACGAAATCGTCACGCTGGAGCGGCTGCGACCCGTCAACCCCTGTAAAGTGGCCACCAAGTGCAGCTTCTTCAAAGTCACCATCGCTGTGCCGGAAGACCTCAAAGAGGCGTGAGTGTAGAATGGTAGTTTATGTATCAAGTACATACTTAACTTACTTGCAGCTAATTTATTATTTTCTGTGTGTCAGCCCCTGAGAACGCAAACTTGGACCCTCCGGGTATTTTGGACTTCAACTCTCACAATTCCTAACAGCCTACTGTCTGTTAGGAATTGTGGGAGTTGAAGTCCAAAATACCCGGAGGGCCCAAGTTTGCCCCTGCCTGTAAACAACTTCTGCTCCCCCTGTTTCTACTCTGCAGCTGCTCCAATGAAAACGTGCACAAAGAATTCAAGAAAGCCGTGGGCGCCAACTGCATCTTCCTCAGCCCCACCAACAGCGAGCTCATCATCCTGGTAAGCATCCACCTCTCCTCTTTGGAGAGTATCATTGTGCAGATGTATGTATGCAAACGCAGGGAATAGCAGCTTGGAAAATATATCCTGATAGAAATTGTGTTGTCAAAGGCTTTCATGGCCAGAATCACCGGGTTGCTGTGAGTTTTCCGGGCTGTATGGCCATATTCATATGCTCTGAGATCAGAGTGAAGAGAAGGGCCAGGAAGGCAGTTCCATCTTGCCTCCTGCACTGTGCTTATAATGTAATGTATTGTATTGTATATACATATAATATTGATAATATTATAATGTAATACAATATAATACTACTACTACCACTACTAATATGATATAATAATATATATATTATATTACATGTAATATTACTAATAATATTACAGAATAATGTTATAGTACAATGTCATCTATCTATTACATATAATAAAAGTCAGTGTTTGCGGGCGGTCGAGCGACGGGAGGAATATGTGCCAGCGTTTCGATTGGCTGCCACTCTGGGATTATTTGCATAAATGGCTATGACTGGCCAGCCTCAGAACTCCAAAATTCTACGGCCCCAGACAGAGGGGATTGGTTACCACTAAAATGGTATTTGCATAAAGGACTTCGATTGGCCAACAACATTCCAACATTCTAAGGCGACTCAGAGGGAAAAGGAAAGGCCTCAGGCAGTCAGCCACAGTGGCCCACAGCAATGACGGATCAGGACCAAACTTGGCAAATGGGCCCACAGGCCCACTTCACAACCTGGTTTGATTTAGGGCAGGATGGGCCACGAATGATGGGATTTGCAGTACCTTCACTTCATTCACTTCCCAAACAACACTGTAACCCCTATAAATCACAGACCAGGCCCAAAATTGACAGCAAGGCTTCCTTAACTTGATTTTCCTGACTAGGCCTCAGCACATGGGATACTGTTAGGCTCCCTCAACTTGATTTTCTCAACTAGGCCCCTGGGACTCGCAGTACCTTCACTAAGTTCTTGAGACCACTGCAAGCCACATAAACATCTAATAGGAACCAACCTTGGCACACAATGCCATCCTCAAATAACCCAGGCACCGCCGGGTCCTCAGCTAGTTAATATTATATATGACTTTTATATGTGATAGATAGATAGATATTGTGCTATGGCAATAATATATATTGTATTTACATTTTACTTGTAATCCACTCTGAGTCCCCTTTGGGGTGAGAAGGGCGGCATATAAAGGTCATAAATAAATAAATAAATATTCCAGAAGCATTTTCTCCTGGTGTTTTTCCCACATCTATGGCAGGCATACTTTGAGGTTTGAGGCACGTGTTCAACATTCACACCTGCCTCAAGCAGACAAGAGATCTTTCTTCCACCCTGGACATTATTCCACAGATGCCTAGTTTCCAACAGGTCTCACAACCTCTGAGGATGCCCGCCATAGATGTGGGCAAAAAGTCAGTAGAGAATGGTTCTGGAACATATGAAGCATGGAAAACTCACAACAACCCAGCCTGAGAGAAAGTTGGCCTTTCTTTACCTCTATGTAAGGGCTGCTTGGGAAATGTGGCTCTTTGCCCCCCTCTAGAGGCCAGATCTCAAATGGCAGCTTGATGCTCACTTGGAACAAGCAGAACTCCTTGAAAATCCTGCTGGTGTTTTTCAACTGCTTTGTGGCCTTTTCACGTCCTCAAGAGGCCGGGGAAACTGGTCCATGAGCTGCAACCATATTTTTCCTTTGTGGAATATCTCGGAGCTGTGTGCTCGCTTGCCCCCTTTTGTTTTGCTACTAAAGCACAGGCATCTTAGTCCTGTTTTGCTGTTTTTATCTCAGTCCACAAACGAATCCACGGTCAAGAGGGCATCTCTCTTGGGAGACATGCATCTGCGCAGCATCCGGACCAAGCTGATGCTGATGTCCCGGAATGAGGAAGCCAACAAGCACTTGGAGGTAAGAGCAGCACAGACTCTGTCTTGGGGTTCCCTAAAAGGATCCTGGAAAGCAGGATTGCTTGGACTCTAGGCCAGTCCAGAGAGACATAATCGAGGAGATGAGCTACCAAGGAGATGAAAGAGCTTATTTTTTGGCCCTCTGGGTGTTTTGAACTATTAGGAATTGCATGAGTTGAAGTTCAAAACACCCAGAGGGATGAAGTTTGCCTATGCATGACCTAATATGTCATTCTGAAACTGGCCAGACCTTGCTCTAAAGCAGGGGTGCCCACACTTTTTCAGCATGGGAGCTACTGTTAGAACAAACAAGTTGAGAAGAGCTACTTGGCGCACCTGCGCGTGGTCCCGCCACCGCGGTGCGCAGTTCTGCCGTTGCCTTCTGCCCGCATCACGCTTTTTCTGCCTCGCTTCTTCCGCAGGAAGGAGGGAGCGCAAGGCGGTGCTTCCGATGGTGCCCTGTCCCTCTTTTGCCGGCAGCTGCTTCTCGCCGGCGAGAGAGGGGCAGGGCGCCGCGCTTCTTTCAGGGGAAGGAGGGAGCATGAGGCGGTGCTTCCAACGGCGCCCTGCCCCTCTCTTGCCAGCAGCTATTCCGGAAGCAGCTGCCAGCGAGAGAGGGGCAGGGCGCCGTTGGAAGCACCGCCTCTCGCTCCCTCCTTCCCGTGGAAGGAGCCCCGCGCGGGCGGAAGGTGGGAGCGGGAGCGCGCACAGCAGAGGAGCACGTGCATGGCAGGAGGCTGGTGAGGCCCGAAGATCGACTGAATGAGGCCTGAAGATTGACTAGTCGATTGCGATCGACTACTTGAGCACCCCTGCTCTAAAGCGCAATATTGGAGCCTGCCCAGCATTTATCCAATGCAACAGACCTTTGAGTTTCAAAAAACTTCCCACTGGAGGCTGTATTCTGTGGGTTTCGAATACAGCACCAGCCAAAGCAGGCTCAGTTACATTTGCACTGTGCCCAGAAACCTTTTAAGGAAGGGACTCTGGAAGAAAACTGCTTAACCTCATTTCCAGTCCTTCAGGCATGAGCCGCCTTCTTCTTGGAGGCTGGGATGATGGGGAAGGTGCTCCTAAGGTGTCCTTGCAAGAGGGTGGGTCCCCATGTTCCCCCGTATCACCCTGCCTCTTCTCCCAGACAAGTAAGCAGCTGGCGTCGGCCTTCCAGGAGGAGTTCACGGTGCGCGAGGACCTGATGGGACTGGCCATCGGCACCCACGGGGCCAACATCCAGCAGGCTCGCAAAGTCCTCGGCGTCACCGCCATCGAGCTGGACGAGGAGACCTGCACCTTCCGCATCTATGGAGAGGTAGGGCCCAAAGTTCCTGAGAGAAAGGGCCGTTAGCATTCCCTCCATTTGGGGCAGCGGGGTGGCGCCGTGGATGGTTGGAGCAGACTCTCCCACACAAAGACTGAGATGGCAGATCTGAAGGGCTATCATCAGGTGTTTAGCCTGCAGAAGAGAAGGTTGAGGGGAGACATGATAGCCATGTATAAATATAGGAAAGGATGTCCCAAGGAGGAGGGAGCAGGCTTTCTTTCTGCTGCCTTAGAAACTAGGACTTGGACTGTAAGAGCTGTTCAGCAGGGGAACTCTCTGCTTTGGAGTGTGGTGGAAGCTCCTACTTTGGAGGTTTTGAAACAGGCTGGATGGCCATCTGTCAAGGGTACTTTGAGTGTGCTTTTCCTACATGGCAGAGAGTTGGAGTAGATTGTTGGGCAAGTGGGCTTATTAACAAAAAATCCTCCTCATAAATGTATAGCAGAGTAACTTATGAGCAGCAGCGTGACCCAGCACTAGTAGCCCAAAGCGATAAAAAGAACAACAACACACAGACCAATGCTATCTCTTTCTTAGGAGCCTTTTCTTTATAGCAAAATAATGTGGTTGCACTGTTTACAAGAACGAGGTTTCCATAACACAGATAAACAAATGTATAGTAGCTTTACACACAGCAGCCTTCACACTGGAGCCTTCCCACATGAAGCTTCTCTCACAGACAGGTTTACCTCACACTCCTCAGGACGATACTAGCTGTGGCCCACTGACTCTTAACAGGCTTTGGCCTACTCACTCTCCTCAGGATGACACTAGCTGTGGCCCACTGGCTCTTAACAGGCTTCGGCCTACTCACTCTCCTCAGGATGACACTAGCTGTGGCCCACTGACTCTTAACAGGCTTTGGCCTACTCACTCTCCTCAGGATGACACTAGCTGTGGCCCACTGACTCTTAACAGGCTTTGGCCTACTCACTCTCCTCAGGATGACACTAGCTGTGGCCCACTGACTCTTAACAGGCTTCGGCCTACTCACTCTCCTCAGGATGACACTAGCTGTGGCCCATTGACTCTTAACAGGCTTTGGCCTACTCACTCTCCTCAGGATAACACTAGCTGTGGCTCACTGACTCTTAACAGGCTTCGGCCTACTCACTCTCCTCAGGATGACACTAGCTGTGGCTCACTGACTCTTAACAGGCTCCGGCCTACTCACTCTCCTCAGGATGACACTAGCTTTGGCCCATTGACTCTTAACAGGCTTCGGCCTACTCACTCTCCTCAGGACGACACTAGCTTTGGCCCATTGACACTAGCTTTGGCCCATACACTTAACAGGCTTCGGCCTACTCACTCTCCTCAGGACGACACTAGCTTTGGCCCATTGACACTAGCTTTGGCCCATACACTTAACAGGCTTCGGCCTACTCTCTCCTCTTTGGATGACACTAGCTTTGGCCCATACTCTTAACAGGCTTCGGCCTACTCACTCTCCTCAGGATGACACTAGCTTGGCTCATTGACTCTTTAACTGGCTTCGGCCTACTCACTCTCCTCAGGACGACACTAGCTTCGGCCCATTGACTCTTAACAGGCTTCGGCCTACTCACTCTCCTCAGGATGACACTAGCTTTGGCCCAGTGACTCTTAACAGGCTTCGGCCTACTCACTCTCCTCAGGATGACACTAGCTTTGGCCCATTGACTCTTAACAGGCTTCGGCCTACTCACTCTCCTCAGGATGACACTAGCTTTGGCCCATTGACTCTTTAACAGGCTTCGGCCTACTCACTCTCCTCAGGATGACACTAGTTTTGGCCCATTGACTCTTAACAGGCTTCGGCCTACTCACTCTCCTCAGGATGACACTAGCTTTGGCCCATTGACTCTTTAACAGGCTTCGGCCTACTCACTCTCCTCAGGATGACACTAGCTTTGGCCCATTGACTCTTTAACAGGCTTCGGCCTACTCACTCTCCTCAGGATGACACTAGCTTTGGCCCATTGACACTTAACATGCTTTGGCCTACTCACTCTTTCTGTGCTTACTCACACTTTTGTAATAAAAAATAAACCAGTTAATCTTTAATATTTCCGACATAGATGGCCCATGTGGTCTCTTCCAACTCTATGATCCTATGAAACTGCTTTATTTATTTATTTACAACATTTATATGCCGCCCTTCTCACACCGAAGAGGTCTCAGAGTGGCTTACAAGTAAAATGTAAATACAATATATTATATTATTGCCATAGCACAATACTAATATTATATATTACAATGTACTATAACATTATACTGTAATATTATTAGTAATATTACATGTAATATAAAATATATTATAATATATTATTATTAGTAGTATTATATTCTTAGCTGCTCCAGAATTAGAACTTGAACCAATGGATGCAAACTGCAAAGAAAAACATTGGAGGAAACATTAGGGAGAACTTCCTGTCAGTAAGACCTGCATGACAGTATTCAGGATGTCTGCCTTGGGTGGTCAGCTCTCCTTCCTTGGAGGCCTTTAACCATTTAAGTTTAGAAAGCCACCTCTCGAGGCTTCCCTGAGAAGATGGAAGAGAGTTGGCACCAGGCAGTCTTGGAGGTCCTCCTTCCAGCTCAGTTTTTGCCCCCTTAAGAGTCAACCCTATGCAATGACACTGCCTGCCACATGCCTTGCCCTTCTGCTCCCTGCAGACCCCGGAAGCCTGCAAACAGGCCAGGAGTTTCTTGGAGTTCTCTGAAGACTCCGTCCAAGTCCCCCGGAACCTGGTCGGTGAGTGACGCCTCTCCTTCTTTCCCTCATCGTCTCCTCAGTTTGTCCCTCCAGCTTAAGCGGCTGAGGGGGGAAAGGAAGGGGCCTGAGGCTGTTAGGAATTGTGGGAGTTGAAGTCCAAAACACCTAGAGGGCCAAAGTTAGGCCATGCTTGCTCTGGAGGCATGCTTGTAGCTGCCCTCAGCCGCCCCACTTGCTTTTTGCTCCAGGGAAGGTGATCGGCAAGAATGGGAAGGTCATCCAGGAGATTGTGGACAAATCCGGGGTGGTCCGAGTGCGAGTGGAAGGCGACAACGACAAGAAGAACCCCCGGGAAGAGGTCAGTGGGTCCGGAGGGAGGAGCCTTTTACCTGCTTTTGCCTTTCCCACTTTGAAAAGGCGTATGTCCTGTCTCTTGCTGTCCCTGATGTCACGAAACCCCACCTTCAAGCCCCATCTTCCCCACACATAACATGTCCGTGTTTGTCATCTTCCCTTCTCTGTATCAAGTGCATTTCCTTTGATTCCCTGGTCAATGGATTAGTACCGAGGTTCAAAAAACCATCAGTCAGGAGCCTGGGGTTGCTTTGCTTCCTTCTTGGGTGAGAGTCCAGTCAAGCCTGGTCTCCCATGTGGTTTACAAAGGCAAAAACAGGACTGGGTTGTGGTGCAGCTGGTTGGGAGTCAGCTGTATTAAAATCACTACTTACTGAGAGGTCATGAGTTCGAAGCCAGCCCGGATCAGAGTAAGCTTCCGGCCATTTGTGTAGCTTGCTGTCGACCTTTGCAGTCCGAAAGACAGTTGCATCTATCAAGTAGGAAATTTAGGTACCACTTATGCGGGGAGGCTAGTTTATCGAATTTATGATGCCATAAAACACTCTCCAGCAGCGTGCAAAAGAATGAGGAAGTACACTTCGGTGTCACAAGTGGATGGTGAAGCAACAGCACCCCCGGTGGCCGGAATTCAAATAGCATACCCTCATGAAGCTGGAGAGTTAAATAGCCTCTGTGTCTCTGTCTATATATGTCGTGTGTCTATGGCATTGAGAGTTTGCCATGTCTGTGTGCATTGTGATTCGCCCTGAGGCCCCTGCAGGGTGAGAAGGGCGGAATATAAATACTGTAAATAATAAATAATAATAAAAACAAGAAAAAAGCTAACATTTTGATAAAATATTAACTGTTATACCATATTCAAATGCCATTGGGCTTCTCTGTCAAACTGGCCCTGTGCCCATGCCCTTGTTACTGCTCTAGTTTTGGGAGAATGGGGAACAGCAGCTGTAGATGCCTAGTAATTCCGCAACAAAGGTTTTGGTAGGCAATTGTAAATATGACTGCTTTGGTGACTTCTGAAGAGAAGTCTGCTGCCGCTCCCCTTGCCAATGTGTCTTCCCCTTCCGCAGGGGATGGTGCCCTTCATCTTTGTGGGAACGCGAGAGAATATCAGCAACGCGCAGGCCCTGCTGGAGTACCACCTATCCTACCTTCAGGTGAGGCCTTTGTTTGCTTCTGCACTGTGGAACCTTTGGGAGCCCTCCTTCCATCGGCCTTGATCTGGGGGTGGGGGACATCCTGTTCGAGAACTGGGTCCCCATCAGGTATAAGTCTGGGCCCAAAATATTTGGCAGCTCAGTTCTACTTTGTCTCTTGGGTGATGCTGGGCATCATCAGCAGAAGAGCCGGAAGGCTTCACTGCTTTAGGCTACCTGCTGCAGCTGCATCATTACCAGTATGTGCATTTTATCTCACCCTTTAGTGAAATCCCATTGTTTGCCCCATCCGAACCCCCCACCAGATATATCACCCATCTCACCCAGGGTTTTAAAAATCCTATACGTTGTATTTGGACCTGCCTGTTTGGCTATTGTTATGTTATTTATGCTATCTCTTGTGTTTATTTTGTATTATGTTCTTTTGATTTTTATTGTAGTCTATTTGTTGTATTAGTTTATGATTTTATGTTGTAGTCTTTTGCCTTATTGTAATTGTTGGGCTTGCCCTTATGTTAGCTGCCCCAAATCTCCCTTGGGGGGATGGAGGCGGGTTATAAATAAAGTTTTATTATTATTAATATTAATAATTATCGTAGCTTAATTAATTTATTTATTTGTTCGACTTCTTAGCTGCCACTTGGCTCGGGGCGGCTCACAAATTCGAGGATAAAACAAACAACAGTAGCGCATTAAAACAATAAAACACAAACAGCAGTGGAACATTAAAACATTACATTAAAACAACAATGTTAACTTAAACTGACAAGAATAGTTAGGCTGACTCAGTTTCGAAAACCTGCCGAAATAGCCAGGTCTTACAGGCTTTCCAGAAAGCCAGAAGGTCACGGAGTGACCTGACCTCCGGTGGCAGGGAGTTCCAAAGTGTGGGGGCAATAATGGAAAATGCCCTTCTCCTCGTCAACGTAAGACGGTAGGCTTTTGGCACTCGGAACAAGGAGATGGTCCTGGTCTTCGTATCTCGGTGATCTCGTGGGACAGTATGGGGTTAGGCAGTCCCTCAGGTACACTGGCCCCAGACCATACAAGGCCTTGAAAGTCAGGACTAACACTTTGAAGGTGATCCGGAATTCAATGGGCAGCCAGTGCAGTTCCTGCAACACAGGTGTAATACGGTGGCTCACAGGCATGCCTGTGAGCCCACGGGCTGCAGCGTTCTGCACTAGCTTAAGTTTCCGGGTCACCCACAGAAGTAGGCCAATGTAAAGAGCGTTACAGTAGTCTATCCTTGAGAGGCCAGGTCGCAACGGGACAAGTAGGGAGCCAGCTTCCGAGCCTGGTGGAGGTGGAAAAACACAACTTGGCTAACCATGCAGATGTGAGTCTCCATGAAGAGCTGAGTGTCCAGATGGACTCCAAGGCTTTTTACTGAAGGCGACGGGCATAAGGCCACGCCGTCCAGGGTTGGAAGCTGGAGTTCCCCACCGCCCGGGCGACCTAGCCAAAAAATCTCTGTCTTCGCTGTCTTCAACCTACTGGCTCGCTATATGTGTCTGAGTCCCATACCCAATGAACTCTTGAGGAGATGGAGGCGGGGAATAAATAAAGTTTTATTGTTGTTGTTGTTGTTATTATTATTATTATTATAGTAGCTATTTGTGTCTGAGTCCCATACCCAATGAACTCTTGAGGAGATAGATGAAGGCAGGGTATAAATAAAGTTTTATTATTATTGTTATTTTTTATTATTATTATAGTAGCTATATGCATCTGAGTCCCATACTCAATGAACTCTTGAGGACATGGAGGGATATAAATAAAGTTTTATTATTACTATTGTTATTATTATTATTTATAATAATAGCCATATGTGCCTGACTCCCATACCCAATGAACTCTTGAGGAAGCCTGCAATTATATCCAGTTTCAGCGCAGAATCCCTATTGGTTTTTTGGTTTTTTTGTGTGTTTTGTGTGTGTGGATACTCCTCTTAATCTTCTTGCTGGCTCATGTTTATCACTGAAGACTGAGCTTAGCGAAATACACTATTTAACTGATGAGTCTCCACAATAATTGTAATTGGTTTTAAATGTTTTTAATGCTTAATATTTATTTATATCTTATTCCCAGATGTTGTTATGCTTTGTGTGGTTTTTTTGTCTTGTGTTTCATGTTAAATGTGCTATGGTTTGAATTGTATTATGTTGTGAGCTGCTAGGAAGAACAGCAGGATAGAAATAAAAATGTATTATTATTATCATCATCATCATCATCTCATATGTGTGTTTCCTGAGAGGGCTTTCTGTGCTGCCTTCTATTTATTTATTTATTATTACTTCAAACTTGTATACCGCCACTCCCCGATGGCTCGGAGTGGTTTACAACAGTTTGAGTCCACACACAATAATACATCAATACAACAGTAAACAGGATGGGGGGGGGGATAGGATAGGGGGGGAGAGAGCACAGGGTAGGAATAAAGAGCCAAGAGCGGCGATAGTCCTGCTAAGGCACCATCTTGCCATTGAAAGAGGGAAGATTAGGATGCCCTAACGGGATCACTGGTGGCCGGTTGCAGGTGCAAGGTGAGACCTGCATTCTTCTATATGGCAGTCTGAGGTGGGGGTTCCGACCTGCCCGAGGAGTGTCCTTGTAGTCCTTCATAGGACCAGAACGTATCCCCCGGCGCTCCAGCTGCTTGTAGCGTGAGCTCCAGAACGTCCTAGGTGTGAATGTCCTCTGGGTCCTGAACTCCTTGGCCATGGTCCCCCTCGCCTCTTAACAAATTAGTAGAGGATCTAGTGGCTCCGTGGGCTCGGCCATCTCGGGAGGGAGCCGGTCTTGTCCCATACTCCATGGTGAAGTCGGAAGCATGACTTTGTTTTTCCCTTCCCAGCTTTTTCCTTTCATGGGTGTGTTTAGCTTGGAGGAAAGAAAGCTTAGAGAAAGGGAATAGGAGAGCTGTGTATAAGTATTGGAAAGCATGTCCCTTTGAGGAGGGGGCGAGGACACAATGCAGCCAGGGATTAGGATCGCAGGAGAAGAGATTCCACTTAAAGCTTAGGAAGAACTTCCAGATTCTAGGAGCTGTTTGACGGTGAAAACCATTACTGCCTTGGAGCCCAGTGGAGTCTCTTCCTCTGGATGTTTTTAAGCAGAGGCTGGATGGCCATCTGTCAGGAGGGCTTTGGTTGTATTTCTTGCTTGGCCAAAAGAGGTTGGACTGGCTGGCCCTTTGGGGGAGCATCTCCTCCAACTCTACGATAATTTGAGTGTATGGCTCCTTTCTTCCTCCCAGGAAGTGGAGCAGCTTCGCCTGGAGCGGCTGCAGATCGATGAGCAGCTGCGCCAGATTGGCATGGGCTTCCGGCCGCTCTCCAACCGCTCCGACAAGGAGCGCGGCAGCGGCTACACCACCGACGAGAGCACCTCCTCCTCTTTGCATGGCACCCGGACGTATGGAGGCAGCTATGGAGGGCGGGGGCGAGGACGCCGGCCCCCCAACTCCGGCTACGGTGAGCGCTTCGGGAGCGGGCGGGCGGTGGGTAAGAATATGGTTCCTATAGCAGAGCAGTGTGGAGTGTGATCCGTGCCATATGTCATCTTATGGTGGGAACCAGGAGAGGAAACGTTCAGGATGCCCTGGTAAGTTTTAGAAAATGTACAAAAACTTCCTTTTATTCTTCCAGGTGATACTTCAACTCTCACAATTTCTAGCAGCCTATGGCTGTTGTAGTTGTGGGAGTTGAAGTCCAAAACACCTGGAGGGCTGAAGTTTGTCCGAGTCTGAGGTAGACGAAAGCAAGATATGTAACTTTTTGGGTGGAAGAGTCTCTAATGCTGACTCTTCTGTGGATGTGTAAGGCATATTGAGGCAGAGAAGCCTCATTCAGTGTGCTCAAATGCATACTGTCAGGACTTTTGAGAAGGAGATGGGAGTGACCTCTCCATGCAGGTAGGAAGCAAAACACCTTGAGCTACATAGATCTAAGACACAGAGGTAAAACCGAGAAAGCAATGCATGCGCTGCAGGGTTCCCTCTGCCCTCAAATGCTGTG
Source organism: Anolis apletophallus (assembly GCA_030556195.1). Lineage (NCBI taxonomy): Eukaryota > Metazoa > Chordata > Lepidosauria > Squamata > Anolidae > Anolis > Anolis apletophallus. The sequence continues at coordinate 149,800,342 of JARBWK010000008.1, read as the reverse complement.
CCTACAAGTGTTGAGGCATCTTCTCTCTGAACAAGAGCAAGGAATGGATCCTGGCCTCTTGGGAAGGAGGGAAAAGGAAGAAGGATCATGGCCAGCTCACTGGATCAGGAAGGCGGCTCCTCTCATGCTCCTTTTTCCTCTCCCAGCCACCAACTCTGACATGTCCAACGCTTCCGAGACCGAGTCAGAGAAGAGGGAGGACTACGAGACCCCGCTGTCCAGCGACCGCGACTCGCGCCTGGAGGACAACCGTAGGCGGCCGGGAGTGGGCCGTGGCCGGGGTCCCCCTCCGGCTCCTCGAGGGAGCAGCGGCAGCAAGTACAACAACTCCTCTATCAGTTCAGGTACCAGGAACTGGTTTCTGGGGTCACCAGGGGGAAGAGCCCCCCCCAATCACTGCATTTTGTGTCCGTCTCAAGCAAGGTGGCCCAGGCCCCACTGCCAGCGACCTCTGAAAGAGTGCCCTCAGCATTCTGTGTAGATCCCCAAAGGCATGGCATCATAGTTCAGTTTCTTTCCTTATTTTGAGTGGGACCGAGGCCCCAAAGTCTTGTCAGAACCTCAGAAAAAGAGTTGAGGCCCCACGTGCTGCCTTCTTTAGGCCCCAGCCGCACCCCTTTAGTCTTCTTCCTTCCGTTCAGTTTCCCTTTCTCCCTCAATCCTGCTGCAACTGTGCAGCGGCTAGACCAGAGCTCGGAAGCCCCCCTGACCCTGACAGACCCAAAGTCCAGCTCCTCTCTCCCCTCTCAGTCTTGAAGGACCCCGACAGCAACCCCTACAGCCTGCTGGACAACACCGAGACGGACCAGACTGCCGACACGGATGCCAGCGAATCACAGCCAGTCAGTAACCGCCGACGCCGATCCCGCCGACGCCGCACGGATGAGGATGCTACCATGATGGACGGGGCCCTGGATTCTGACAGTGTGTCCGTCAACGAGAACGGAGTGGGTGAGTGGCACGAGGCCCCCCTTCCCAGCCAAGCGGAGGGCCGGGAGGTGACTTACTATGGCATCGGGGCTTCCCAAGCCTGCCAAAACAGAGATTCAGCTGGTTTACCATAATTGGCCTGAACTTACACAGGAGCTCCACACAGTAGCCATTTAGACACAGCAGCCTTCACGCTGGAGCTTTACACACGGGCCTTCAACCTGGGGCTTCTCTCACCCAGAGCATCTCACACACTGAGGCCTACTGAATCTGAGGCCTACCTCACACTGAGGCGCCTCTCTCAGATTGAGAGCAACTAACATTGAGGTGTTTAAAGCTGCAGGCACACCTCCTTCCATTGAACTGCAGCTTTTTCTAAGTCATTGTTTCCATTTAACCCTTTTAGTCCTTGACTCACATTTTTGTAATTAGAAATACGTAGTTAATTTTTAATATTTACTAGCTTGGGGACCCGGCGGTGCCTGGGTTATTTGAGGAAGGCATTGTGTGCCAAGGTTGGTTCCTATTAGATGTGTATGTGGCTTGCAGTGGTCTCAGGAACTTAGTGAAGGTACTACAAGTCCCATTGGCCATGGTCCATCCCCCTCCAAAAAGCACCGGGATGTAGAGTGGGTCATGGGGGCTCTGTGTGTCACGTTTGGTCTTGATCATTCTTTGGATGAGGGTTGCAGCGGTCTCAGAAGGTGAGTGAAGATATTTCAAGTCCCATCATCTGTGGCCCATCCTCCTTGAAACAGCACCAGGGTGTAGAGTGGGTCAAGGGGGCTCTGTGTGCTAATTTTAGTCTGTAGTGGTCATTGGGTGAGGGTCGCATTGTGAAGTGGGCCATTGGGCCCCTGTGTGGCAAGTTTGGTCCTGATCCGTCACTGCTGTGGGTCACAGTGTCTGACTGCCTGAGGCCTTTTCCCTCTGAGTCACCTTAGAATGTTGGAATGTGGATGGCCAATCGGGAGTCCTTTATGCAAATACCATTTCAGTGGCAACCAATCACCTCTGTCTGGGGCCGTAGAATGTTGGAATTCTGTGGTTGGCCAATCAAGAGTCCTTTATGCAAATATTCCCTTAGTGGCAATATTCCTTGGCACCTCTGCACCTCCCAGGAAATGACCGTTCCATTTCCAACGGAAAAAAACCTGTCATTTGGCTAACTCAAGCATTCAGTTGCATTCTGTTTTGCTGGCCAACCAGAGTCCTTTATGCAAATTGTCTCTCAGTGGCAACCAATGCCATCTGTCTGGTGCCTTAGAGTGTTGGAATTCTGAGGCTGGCCAATCAGAGTCCTTTATGCAAATAATCTGGTGCCTTAGAGTGTTGGAGTTCTGAGGCTGGCCAATCGGTGTTCTTTATGCAAATAATCCCACAGTGGCAACCAATCGAAATGCTGGCACATATCCTCCGCACCTCCCGTCCTCCCCACCACCACAAACACTGACTTTTATTAGATAGATAGATAGATAGCAGTTGCACCCATGGCTTGTGTTGTTTTGCTCTGCTGTCTGTATGATGCTAGAAATGCTGCAAATCCAATACCTGGTGCCCAGGGCCACTCCACCTGGTGTTATGTCGGCCCTGAGAGCTTCATTGTAAACAACATACTATCTCAAGCTCCATTCCATGCTGGTCATAGAGACCTAAGATCAGGATTACTAATAAAGGAGCTATTGATCGTGCACACTTTGTGTGCGTAACTCTGGGGTTCGGTTAAATACTGATGCTTGAAATAAACTCTTATCTGGCGTGTTGTGTGGTTTCTGGGCTGTATGGCCATGTTCTAGCAGCATTTTCTCCTGACGTTTCACCTGCATTTATGGCTGGCATCTTCAGAAGAGCTTCAGATGCAGGCAAAATGTTGGGAGACAGTGCTTAAGCAGCCGAGGGGGGAGAGAAAAGGAAGGGGCCTGAGGCCAGGAATGGAGGGAGCTGAAGTCCAAAACACCTGGAGGGAGGGCCCAACTTGGCCCGTCCTTGCTCCTACCCTGAGCCCAGCTGGCTTCTCTCTTTCCCAGAGGAGGATTCCAAGCCCCAGAGACGCAACCGGAGCAGGCGCCGGCGTAACCGTGGCAACCGCGTGGACGGCGGCTCCATCAGTCGGGACCGGCAGCCAGGTATTCCCTACCACGTTCATCCGTCTGTCCTTCGGTCTTTCCTTCCTTAGGGCCCTGAAACAGGCACAAGGCTCCACAGGACGGAGGTGGAGGAGGAGAAGGGAAAAGCTTGGCTTGCCTTTTCAGAATAGAGCTGGGATCCTTCAGGCACCCCGGTTCCAGAGTAAGAGAGATTGTTCCTAGAGCCCCTTCTGTCAGGTTTCAGGGCTGGTTATGGGGCAAAAGGGGCTTTTGTTGCCTCCCTGGGTGGCCTATGCCCCAAAATGCACAGGGGTAAATGTATCCTTGTTGCTTCTGCCAAGGGTCCTGGTGGCATTTCGAGGGTGTCTTTCCAGGTTGCTTCACTGGAATGGGACTTACACATGCTTTTTTTTTACAGTGGCTCTGTTCTTCCTGTAGCTAAAAAAGGACTATCCTATCTATCCCTTAAAGCAGTGTTTCCCAAAAAGTGAGCCGCGACACACTTTTTACATTTACAAAGTCCTGGGGGCACCACCACAAAAACCAAAATGACACTCTAATAATAAATATAATAACAATAGAATAAAATAATAAATGTAATAATAACAATAATAGAATAAAATAATAAATTTAATAAATAATAAAAATAATAGAATAAAATAATAAATGTAATAATAACAATAATAGAATAAGATAATAAATGTAATAAATAATAAAAATAATAGGATAAAATAATAAATGTAATAATAACAATAATAGAATACAATAATAAATGTAATAAATAATAACAATAATAGAATACAATAATAAATGTAATAATAACAATAATAGAATACAATAATAAATGTAATGAGTTATAAAAATAATAGAGTAAAATAATAAATGTAATAATAACAATAATGGAATAAAATAAATGTAATAAATAGAATAATAGAATAAAATAATAAATGAAATAATAAAAATAATAAAATAAAATAATAAATGTAATAATAACAATAATAGAATAACATAATAAATGTAATAAATAATAAAAATAATAGAATAAAATAATAAATGTAATAATAACAATAATAGAATAAAATAATAAATGTAATAAATAATAAAAATAATAGAATAAAATAATAAATGTAATAATAACAATAATAGAATAAAATAATAAATGTAATAAATAATAAAAATAATAGAATAAAATAATAAATGTAATAATAACAATAATAGAATAAAATAATAAATGTAATAAATAATAAAAATAATAGAATAAAATAATAAATGTAATAACAACTATAATATAATAAATGTAATAACAACAATAAATAGAGCATGGCATCCCCTCACCCCAGTCTTCCTTTCTGGGAACCCCAAAGAGACACAAACAGGCTCCAACTTTTCCTCAAAAGACAGGAGAGAAGAAAGAGGAGCCAAATTGTTTAATAATGGAATATGCTGCTTTGGGGCATGGTGGAGTCTCCTTCCTACTCTGGACTCTTTTAAGCAGAGCCATCTGTTCAGAGTGCTTTGTGTGGTTCTGAGTGGCTGGAGGTGTGACTGGATGGCTCTTCCCTCTGCTCAACTGAGCCTGTTTTTCTTTGGGGAAAAGGCTGTTTGCAGAGACTGGGAGGGAGAGGGAAAGGAGGAGCCACGCCAGGTCTCTGCTTTGCCTCCAGGGCTGCTTCTGCCCTTGGGAAGGCAGCGGTGGCAACCCTTCCTCCCCTTCCCTCCCTCCCTCCCTCCTTCAGGACCCACTGAATCTGAGCAGGGGCCAGCCTCCTGAAGGAACAGGAGCTGCCTTGGAGGAAAAGAGAGAAGACTACATTACCCAGCAGGCATGTCCTGCTTCTCCCTCTTCCACTTCAAATCAGTCAAAGTTCTGCCGAGGGGAGAGGAACGGAGGGAGTCTTGAGACCCAGGTATCCCGGTGAGGCTGCCTTCCTGCTCTCCTTCCTCTTGGGGCCAGCAGAAGAGCAGCTGCCTGGGGAAGATTGCAAAATGAGCAAGACGGGGGAGCAAAACGGAGGCCTTTTGCACCCCAGTCTTGCTCTATTTGCAAGGAGAGCAGGCAGGCAGGCAGCCCCACTGGGTCTCAAAACTCCCTCCGTTCTTTTTGTCCATCCCCATTTCTTTCTGGCAGAATGTTGGATGGAAAGATTGCAATCTCTTTTTCCTCCTTCTGTCCCTGGGGAAAGAGGCTCCTTCCCTCCTTTTGAAAGAACGGGGGTGGGACTTTTCTCAAGACTTCCAAACATGGGAAAGACAGGCTGGAACCTCCTTCTCCCTGGGATCTCCCTCTCTCCCTGGGAAAGCTCCTCTCTCCCTCCAGGGGATCTCCTCTCTCTCTCCCTCTCTGGGGTGGGAGAGGGAGGCATCTCCCCCTCTCTCTCTGAGAGAGCTCAGCATAGGCGCTCTGCCCTCTCTCTCTCCCTCAGCTCCCTCGCCCCTTCTCCCCCAAGAGTCTCTCTCTCTCCTCTCTCTCCCTCTCTCTCTCTCTGTGCAGCTGGAGAGGGGTGGGCAAGCTCTCTTTCCCTCTCTCTTTCCCTCCTTCCTTCCTTGGCGGAGAGAGACCCGGCCGGGCTGCCTTTCTTTGTGCGGCTCCTTCTCTTGTCTGCGCCAGCGGCCGCGCCTCCTCCTTCCCAGAGAGACACACACACAGACTGCGAAGGAAAGAGAGGGCAGCGCCCAGCCCCTTCTCCTCCCCCAAGCAGCAGTAGCAGGCAGGAGGGGGAAGAAAGACCGGGGGGGGGGGAAGGTTTTTCACGGCACACCAAGTGATCCTTCAAGGAGCACTGGTGTGCCGAGGAGCAGCGGTTGAAAAAGATTGCCTTAAATGAATGAGGAGTCCCCAAAAAATATTTTGCTTGTTGGTGACCTGCTAAGGCAACGGGACTGTGGCGCAGCTGGCTGGAAGTCAGCTACATTAAGATCACTACTGACCGAAAGGTCATGAGTTTGAAGCCAGCCCGGGTTGGAGTGAGCTTCCGACCTTTGTGTAGCTTGTTGTCGACCTTTGCAGCCCGAAAGACAGTTGCATCTGTCAAGTAGGAAATTTAGGTACCGCTTATGTGGGGAGGCTAATTTAACTACTTTACGACGCCATAAAATCTCCAGCAAGCAAGCAAAAAAAAAAGAAAGAAAGAAAGAAAAAGGAATGAGGAAGTACTCCATCAGTGCCACAAATGGACAGTGAAGGGACAGCTCCCCTGGTGGCCAGAATACCCTCGTGAAAGCTGGAAAGTTAAATAGCCTCTGTGTGTCTGTCTATACATGTTGCGTGTCTATGGCATTGAATGTTTGCCATGTATATGTACATTGTAATCTGCCCTGAGTCCCCTGCAGGGTGAGAAGGGCGGAATATAAGTACTGTACATAAATGAATAAATAATAAGGCAGTCATGAGCCAACTTGGGCCCTCCAGGTGTTTTGAACCGGCTGTTAGGAATCGTGGGAGTTGAAGTCCAAAACACCTGGAAAGGCCCATGTTTGTTCGTGCCTGCTCTAAGGTGTTGCTGGGAGAGCTAAGGCATCCTCCCACCGCTTCCTTGCCTTGCACTGACCCATCTCTTTTGACTCCTTCACGCAGTTTGTCTTTGCTTTGTCCCCACAGTCACAGTCGCCGACTTCATCTCCCGGGCCGAGTCCCAGAGCCGGCAGGCGCCTCAGCGCAGAGAGAGCCAGGAGAAGCCGCCCTCCGAGGACAGCACGCCGAAGCAGAAGGTGTGTTTGCCCGTGCCCTCCCCTCCCAAAATCCAGTCCTAGGTGCAGGAGAGACAAGGCAGGGGCTTTGGGGGGGGGGGGGGTTCTTCCACTTGAAGGCTGAAAAAGTCTCCCTCGGCTTATAATCGAGTCAAGGTTATTTAGTATTTTACTCTGGTCCTGAGTCAAACTTGGTCTATATGTGGACTTTACATACATAGTATGGCATTGTTGTTTGTGTATTGATGCTTGATTGATCCAATAACAGTGTTTTTGTAATACATTGCATTTATATTTACATACTCTCAGTTTGCTAACTTTGCATGGCTTTTATACCAAGGGAATCAGTAGTTACTGAAATGGACATCCAAGTGCCACCTCTGTGTTGATGGAGGCAGGCAGGATTTCCCCGGGTACTGGTTGTGGGGGGGTCGGGAGCAGGTGTAGAGATCCCTGTGTGTACAACTGGTGGGCCCCTGTGTGACACAGAATGCTGGACTAGATGGGCTGAGGCCCGATTCAGCATGGCTCTTCTTATGTTCTTATGAATCTCTGCCGCCATCTGCTGTAGCTAGGAGGTACTACCAGCCTTATATCTATTGATCCAGTCCATCTAGATCAGTGCGTCCCAAACTTTTTTGGCCTACCGCCCCTTTCCAGAAAATTTTTTACTCACCGCCCTCCTAGAAATATTTTTTTTTAAATTTAATAGCAATTAAACAGAAAGATATATGTGCTAATGCAGTGGTTCTCAACCTTTCTAGTGCTGTGACCCCTAAATAAGGTTTCTCATGTGGTGACCCCCAACCATATTTTCGTTGCTACTTCACAAATAATTTTGCTACTCTTACGAATTCTAATGCAAATATCTAATATGCAGGATGTATTTTCATTGTTACAAATTGAACATAATTGAAGCATAGGGATTAATCACAAAAACAATATGTTTGGGGGACTATGGACAACGGATGATGGGCTCCGCGGAGGACGCAGAGGCCTTTGCACTGCAGCCTTCGCACTGCACTGCATGTGAAGGTCAAAGCTAAGGGGGTGGGCGGGGCCAAAGAAGACGGCCACGCGACCCCTCCTAAATAGCCAATTGTTCACTGCCCCCTTAAAGGGGTTCACCGCCTACCAGGGGATGGTACTGCCCACTTTGAGAATCAGTGATCTAGATCAGTGTTTCCCAACCAGTGTGCCAGGGCACACTAGTGTGCCGTGGAAAATTACAGTGGAGAGAGAGAGAGAGAGAGAGCCTAGCAGGAAACTTCAGGCAGCGGAAATGAGGCTTTCCCGGCCGAAGCAGCAGTGCCAGCCAGCCTGGCTGCAGTCAGGGAGAGCCCTCGGCGTCCAGAACTTTCCTCCCTCCCTCCCTCCACTCCCTTGCTCCTTCCCTTCCTTCCTTCCCTCCCTCTGCGCGCCAAGGGCTGCCTGGGCGGACTGCGGCTCCTCCTGCTTCCTGGCTCCTGGGCGCTCTTCTGCCCTCCTCCCCTCTGGCAGGAAGGAGGAGGAGAGGGAGGAGGAGTCCGCGGGAGCTGCCCCCGTCCGACCCTGCTCCCGGAGACTCGAGGCGAGGCTTTCTGCCCTCTAGCCCCTCTGCGCCGGGGAAGGGGAGCAACCCCTCATCTCCTGGCCTCTCCTGGCTGGGCTCCGGGTTTGCTGCAGAGCAGAGCAGAGCCCAGGATGCGCAGCTCCACAGCCCAGCTTGGTTCCTTCCCGATCTGGCCCCAACGCGACAGCAGGGAAGCTGAAGGGACGTGGGGGGGGGGGAGGCATTCCTGGGGGTGGGGCTGAACCCCTTTGGGAAGGAAAGCTGGGGGTGGCGACAGTTTGTTCAGAGGCTCGGAGCCACCCCGTGTGCTCAATTCCTATTCGTCCCGCTTAGCCAAGCCCACGTGCGCTTCACTCAGTGCAGCCCTCCCCTGCAAGACGGTGATGGGCCTCCTGCATGTGGGCCTCCCGGGGGTTGGCGAAAGCAGCAACGTCACGAGGAGGGAGGGTGACAGTTAGTTAAACGACAGTTAGAGTGTCATTTTGTGTCATTTTGGTTGGTGGTGTGCCGCAGGATTTTGTAAATGTAAAAAGTGTGCCGCGGCTCAAAAAGGTTGAAAAACACTGGTCTAGATAATATACCAGTATTTTTCGCACCATAAGACGCAGTTTTTTCCTCCCAAAGTAGGAAGAAAAATGGAGCAAAGATGCAGGCAGGGAGGGGGAGCTGGAGCAGAGGGGGCAGCGATATACTCACGCTATATTCGCGCCCCGGCGGCTCCGGCGGCTCCGGCTGCGCCAGCGCAAGATGTCCAGGCTCCCGCTGCCGTGTCGCCGCAGCCAGTCGGGCGCGCGGAGGAACGGGGGCGGAAGAGGGGACTCACGGGGCGGGAGGGAGGAAGGGAAGGAGGACGGGACGCAGCCTCCGCAGGTTCCCTCCCCGGCGAGGCCTTCCTCCGCTTCCTCCTCGGCAGGCGCGACGGAGTGATGTCACAAGATGCGCCTCTCTGTCTTCGGGCCCTTCCGGGCGCTGCTGCTGCTACCGCTGCGTCTCCGGAAGGGCCAGAGCCAGAGCGCATCTTCGTGACGCCACTCCTCCCGCGCCTCTGGCAAGGAGGAAGGGAGGGAGGGACATTCCGCCGCCGCACGCCAAAGGATGGCCGGGAGAGAGGCCGGAGGGAGGGAGAGACCAGCGGAGCTTGGCCATGCGAGCGGGCGCAGGAGCCGCCGGGGAGCCGAGGGGCGAATATAGCGTGAGTATATCGCCGCCCCTCTGCTCCAGCTTCCCCTCCATATTAGTGTCCCATATAGTAGACAGCCCCCATTTTCCCCCAAATTTTCCATCTCTAAAAATCTAGGTGTCTTATCTTATCAGCAGGTGCGCCTTATGGTGCGAAAAATACGGTAAATAGTGCCATCAGCTACTTCTCCCCCCCCCCCCCAAAATAACATATGCAAAAAAAAAGAAATCCAGATGTATTTTAGGAGATTCCTTACAAGGCAAGAAATATATTTTCATGATCAAGAGAATTTCAGAGTATGTCTAAATCAGGGGTGCCCACACTTTTTCAGCATGCGAGCTACTTAAACTAAAACCAAGTCAGAAAGATCTACCCAGAGAGAACAGGGCAGAGCTGGGGAAGGGGGCGGGGCTTGGCGGGGCTTGGCTCCGCCCCCTCCCCCCTCTGGCTCCAGCCTTTCCACTGCTTCCTGGGTAGAAGAGGGTAATATATTAATCCTTCCTGTAGAAATAAACAGTTCAAAAACAATAATACCACAATGGGTATGACTTCAACTCCCACGATTCCTAACACATCATCCCGGACAATGTTAAAACTTTTGAGGAGACCATTGTGAGGGAAGTCTCCAAAATTGACCACCGCACGGACAAAAAATTTAGCAACCTTACACCCACGGAGGTAGACATTCTTAATAAATTGGGAACTGACCCCTCCCTAGTATGGAAAAAAGCCGACAAAGGAGGGGGAATTGTGCTCATGGATAGAATTGATTATGTTAATGAGTGTACTCGCCAGTTATCGGACCGAAAATTCTATAAAATTCTTGACAGAGACCCGACCAGGAAATACATGACCACAATAGCTTCCATAGTACATGTGGGCCAAACCATGGGTCATATCTCAGACTCTGTTGCAGACTACCTCGTCAATAGATCTCCTCGTGTCCCGGTTTTTCATACATTACCGAAAATACACAAACCACAACGCCCCCCTGTGGGGAGACCAATTGTGTCAGCAGTATCCTCATTACTTGAACCTCTCTCGAGATATTTGGAAGATATTTTACACCCGTTTTCCATGGACACTCCGACTTTCGTTCTTGATTCTAAAGATTTTATTTCAAAAATTGAGGGCTTCAAAGTCAGTTCCACTGACTACTTGGCAACGGCGGACGTGGTCTCTTTATATACCCACGTCCCCCTTGAAATAGCCAGAAGTATCATTAATGACTTACTTGACACCAGACAACAGAAAGATCCGCCAACACACTTCCTGATGGAATTGTTGGACGTGATCTTCGATTACAACTACTTCACCTTCAACGGCCAATATTATTTGCAAGTCAATGGGGTCGCAATGGGGAGCAGTGCTGCTCCGACCATTGCGAATATTTTTATGATTTATTTAGAGAGAAAAATGCTATTTTCTACCAATCATGACCCCATTGTCTCCAAGATCCGTAGGGTGTACAGATACATCGATGACCTCTACTTTATCGTCCAAGGAGACCTCGACATGAATGCCCTTAATGCCTGGCTTAACCAATGGCATGATTCAATTTCTTTTACGTCTACTCCTGATTTACGTAGCATCAATTACCTTGACGTGACGACTTACATCAGCAACAGTACCATTCGGGTCAGGAATTACAGGAAACCTATACAGAAGAATAGTCTCTTACATTATAAAAGCTACCATTCTTTTAGTTTGAAAAATAATCTACCATACGGTCAATTTCTTCGCCTCAAACGGAATTGCACTCAATTGTCACACTACAAACAGGAAGCCGATCTCCTGACTGACAATCTCAGGAGTAGAGGCTACCCAGAATACATACTCCTTAAAGCCAGGGAACGAGCCGACCGCCTTAATAGACTATCACTACTTAAACCAAAAGTCACTAGAGAAAGGGATGAGAGAATAGTGTGGCCACTCACTTTGAATCCTCATGGCGGCCAAATCATTAAAATTGTTAAACGCTATTGGCCATTGGTCTCCAGCATTCCCGGTCTCAAAGATTTCCCGATGGTGGCCCACAAAAGGACCAGAAACATAGGGGACATCCTAACTCACACTAGTTTACCACAACCGATACTGAAGAGCTCCTTAGTGGTTGGCACATACCCTTGCGGATCTTGCATCATCTGCAAACATATAAAACAACAAAAAATGGTCATTAGCACGACTAACAAGAGGCAATTCAAACTAAAGTCGACGCTAATTGCCAGTCCACTGGCCTAGTGTATTTACTTGAGTGCAGCTGCCACCTGCAGTACACAGGTTATACCACTAGGAGCCTCCGTGAGCTGCCCCTTGAACACAAATCCAGAATTAAATTGAAATCGACGGACTCCACACTGTATTCTCATTGTACAGAGATGCAACACACTTTTGACAACATCAAAATACAGGTTATCGAGAGAGTGAAAGGTCACCCACATGTCGACATGACAGCTCTATTGAGAGAAAGGGAAACATTTTGGATTGTACAACTTGCCACCGAGCGCTGGGGGGGCCTTAATGACCCCCTTACCATAAATGCTTTATTAGGTAAATGAATGTGCACACTATTAAGAGATAGAGGCCATACACCCTCATCACTTTCCTAGCCCATCCCTGTCTTTATACATCACAGTGAGTGCTCCTTTAAAAGCCTTCCTATTTAAGCCCATTGATTACCTCCATCCCTTGCCATTTCCGGGGTTTGGAGTGGCCCGTCCTCCGCATTAGTTGAACTTCTCTGAACGGTAATTATGACTATTTTACCTAATACTTGAGACATGTTCCCCCTTTCCACCGTTTGTTCAGGTCCTTACTCTCTTAATTATCATTATTGTCTAGATATATACCCACTGAGGAGAGGACGCTATTATTTACGCCTCTGAGGAAGTCAAATTGACGAAACGGCCCTCAGCCGGCTCAGGAGAGAGCTCCCGCCGTCAGGCGACCCTTTTACCGCTGTTATCACTCACCTGTGAACAACGGACCCCCTTGCTTCATTCCTGGCAACTGCCTGTTTACCCTTCATACTTAGGACGCCCTGTAACTCTTCCCGGACTACCCTATCCATCATCCTTTGCGGGACGCCATTGCGCGTTTCCCCGCCCGAGTTTAGATCAGTTCGGCGTGCAGAGCTGTCCTGGCTGGACTACGACGCCCAGAATTCAACAGCGGCTAGCCACTGCGCATGTCCGCGCGCGCATCACAGCGTTTTTCACTGTCTTAGCGTCACCAGCCCCCCTCTTCTAGCTTGACTCAGCACAACAGGGGATTCTCCTTTCTTCGACAGTTCACGGACTCCCATTGTGGTATTATTGTTTTTGAACTGTTTATTTCTACAGGAAGGATTAATATTTTTCTTTCTGTATACTTGACTCCTTGAATGTAGAATGAGTATTTTGCCATTGTGCCTTGATTTGTATGAACTACATTGATACTTCCATTGTATATGTATAGCGATATTGCTATTGTGGTTTACCCACTTATATATATGTACCCCATTGTGGAGACTGATATATACTGCATTGCAATCTTATCAATATAATTGATTTTACTGATACAGTTTATTGTGCTTACTTGCTCACCTGACCTAGTTTTTGAGCTTATGTTATACGGTGTTGCCCCCTGTTTATTTCTAGAAGAGGGTAATGCCAAGCCAGTGGTGGCATAGATAGCCACCACTGGCTTGGCATTACCCCCTTCTACTCTTGAGAAGCTGTGGAAATGCTGAAGCTGGCGGAGGGGCGGAGCTTGGTGGGGCTTAGCTCCGCCCCTTTTCCCTCTGGCTTTAGCATTTCCACAGCTTCTCCAGGGTACAGAAAGGTTATGCCAAGCCAGTGGTGGCTATCTATGCCACCACTGGCTTGGCATTATCCTCTTCTACCCAGGAGAAGCAGTGGAAATGCTGAAGCCGGCGGAGGGGGCAGGGCTTGGCGCGACATGGCTCCGCCCCCTCAGAAGCGTCCCATCCAGCTGGGATCGACCTCCCTGGGTCCCAAGAATGACCAGTCGATCGCGATCAACTTTCTGAGCACCCCTGGTCTAAATATATCCTGATATCACATTAATTTTTTTAAAAAACCCATAAGAATGGGAGCAGGCAATAAATTAGTATTTTCTTACGACTAGAGCTGCCTGACTATGTTGTATACACAGGTATGGGTAACTATAAAAACCCAATTTGCATAAATTGAAAGAGGTTCAAATTTTTGAAAGACAATCCCCACGTTTTACACCCCTGTCAAATAGCTCCCTTCAATGTCAGGAAGTTCTTCCTTGTGGTTAGGTGGGATCTCTTTTCCTGCCGTATGAATGCACTGCGTCCTGGCTCTTACCGACCTCTGACCCGCTTCCCTTGCTTTCCCTTCAGGGCGAGGCCCCCAACGGCAAGGTCCCCAACGGCCCTTCGTCAGAGAATGGGGAGCCCTCCTCCCCCTCGGCCGGCGGCAGCAGCGAGGAGACAGTGGCAGCCCTGGTGAACGGGGTGTCCTAAGCGCCCCCCCGGAGCCATTGCCGTTGCGGCTGTGCCCTCCTCCTCCTCGTCCTCCTCCTCCTCTTCGGCAGAAACCGATCCTTACTCTCCACCTGCTTGCAACATCTGAAGAGGGGGGAAAACAAACAGATGGAAACACACCAGTCTCTCGTTTCAAGAAAAAAACAAACACAAAACCATGACTTGCAAACCGACCAAGTGCAAACCGACCTGGATCCTGAGGTAACTTTGATCTCGTTGCTCGTTCATAAAGAAAAGCTTGCCAAAGACGGGGGAGAGAGAGAGCATTCTTTGCGTGACTGACTGACCACCGCTCATAACACTTCCTGGTGCGAATCGGAGAGAGGTGAGGGAGGAGGAGGAGACGACCCTGGGCTTCCTGTGCATCCCTTTGGGGGACTTCGTCAGGATTTCTTCTTCTATTTTTGGTTGTTTTGTTTTGAAAGACACTTTTGGAGGGGAGGGGGATACAAAAAAAAAACCCTTTAAGAACCACCCGGGGGACGGAGAGGGAGAGAAACCTGTGCCTTCTGATCATTCAGACACATACACACACACACACGCGCGAACACACGGAGACACGCACACAGACACACGACACGCCGAGGCCCCGCAGTGCAGAGCGGTCTCGTTCTTTTCCTTTGTATCCTCGAGTGGATGAGTTGAAGGCAATGGCCAGAGAGAGAGAAAATGAGAGAGAGATTGAGAGAGGCAGGCGGGAGGGCGGCCCCTTCCAAGGGATCGGTGGCGGGTTTGTTTTCGGGTTCCTTCTTCCCCTCGAAATGGCCGCCTTGCGCCGAGAGGCAGCGTTGCTGCGCCTGGGAAAGGGAAGGGTTGTCCCAAGCACCCCTTTTCCCCCTTTCCTTTCCTTCTCCTTTTATTGAAACACTGTGGAAGACGAGCGTTGTAGAAGCAAAACAAGGAAAACGACAGGCGGGAGAAGAAGGCAAGCTGGCGCTGAGGCCGCCGCCTCCTCCTCGCGTTTCGCGTGTTTTTCTGCGTGGAGGAGGAGAGGGAAAGCGGGGTTTGATCTGTGACGGTTGAGACTATTTATTTTTCACTGTACAGTATTTAAAAAGAATTAAAAAAAACCCAACTCTTGAAAAAAAAAATCCAAAAACCAGGCATTGGTTTGCGTTTGTCTCCCGTGTTCTTTTGCGTGTGTGTGTGTGTGATGTGATGTTTTCTCTGTCGGGGCCACAAAGGGAGAAGGCCATGCCAACAGTGTGGGGCCGAAGGGAGGCCCAAAGTGGGCAGTTGTGGGGCACAATTACTTGGAAATGGGCTCTGACTAGCTCTAAGTGTCAGGAAGTTCGTCCTTGTGTTTTCCTGCTGTTTGAAGGCATTGTGTTCCTTGCAAGGGGCCTCGGGGTGTCCCATAAGCATACCATGCCAGCCCTGATGTTGGGCAGTGGGCACAAAAATGCCTTGGTAGCTTTCGACCCAAAGCCAAGGAAGTTGTCCTGGTCCTAAATAGTTCTCGTTTGATACTATTTTAATGTTTATATGCTATAAGTTTTAATTTACACTGTATAATGACTTCAGTCATTTTGAACAATATTATAATTATGTTATAATAATAAATAAATTGCTAAATACCAAAGTCAAAATATTGTTATATTAATATGATTATTATAATATTGATAATATATCATTTTATAATACTATAAAATTAATTGGTAAAATACCAGTCAAAATACTATAATTATATTGATATGATTGTTATAATATTGATTATAATATATCGTTATATAATACTATAATAAATAAATTGCTAAAATACCAAAGTCAAAACATATTAATATAATATTGATTGTAATATTATATCAGTATATAACACTATAATAAATAATAAATTGCTAAAATACCTGTCAAAATATTATAATTATATTGATATGAATATTATAATATTGATTATAATATAATTATATAATTTTATAATACTACTAGCTTGGGGACCCGGCGGTGCCCGGGTCATTTGAGAAGTGCAGCAGGATGTAGAGTGGGTCATGGGGGCTCTGTGTGCCAAGTTTGGTCTTGATCCATCATTCTTGGGAGTTGCAGTGGTATCATGAAAGTACTGAAGGTACTGGAAGTTCCATCATCTGTGGTCCAGCCTCCCCCAAATTGCAGTAGGATGTAGATTGGTTCATGGGGGCTCTGTGTGCTAAGTTTGGTCTGTATTGGTGAATGGATGAGGGTTGTATTGTTTTTAGGGAGTGAAGGTACTTCAAGTCCCATCATCCGTGGTCCGTTTCACACAAGACTGCACCAGGATGTAGAGTGGGTAATGAGGGCTCTGTGGGCCAGGCTTGGTGTTGATCAGTCATTGGATAAGGTTTGCAGCAGTCTTGGAAAGTGAGGGAAGGTACTGCAAGTCCCATCATCCATGGTCTGCCCTCCTCCAAACTTCAGCAGGATGTAGAGTGGGTCACTGGGGCTCTGTGTGCCAAGTGTGGTCTTTATCGGTGTTTGTTGGGGGCCGCAGTGGTCTGTGGGAACAGAGAGGTGTGAAAGTACTACAAATCCCATCATCCATTGTCAGTCCTCCCCCCGAACCTCACCAGGACGTGAAGGTAGTCATGGGGGTTATGTGTGCCAAGTTTGGTCTCGATCAGTAATTGGATAAGGGTCGCAGTGGACTTGGGAAGTGAGTAGAGGTACTTCAAGTCCTATCATCCATGGTCTGCCCTCCTCCAAACTGCAGCAGGATGTAGAGTGGGTCATGAGGGCTTTGTGTGCCAGGTTTGGTGTTGATCAGTCATTGGATTAGGTTTGTAGCAGTCTTGGAAAGTAAGGGATGGTACTGCAAGTCCCATCATCCATGTTCTGCCCCCCTCCAAACTTCAGTAGGATGTAGAGAGGGTCACTGGGGCTCTGTGTGCCAAGTGTGGTCTTTATCGGTGTTTGTTGGGGGCCGCAGTGGTCTGTAAGAACAGAAAGGTGTGAAAGTACTACAAATCCCATCATCCATTGTCAGTCCTCCCCCGAACCTTACCAGGATGTGAAGGTAGTCATGGGGGTTATGTGTGCCAAGTTTGATCTCGATCAGTAATTGGAAAAGGGTCGCAGCGGACTTGGGAAGTGAGTAGAGGTACTTCAAGTCCCGTCATCCATGGTCTGCCCTCCTCCAAACTGCAGCAGGATGTAGAGTGGGTCATGGGGGCTGTGTGTGCTAAGTGTGGTCTGTATTGGTCCTTTTTGGTGGCCTCAGTGGTCTGTGGGAACCAAAGTGTTGGAAAGTACTACAAATCCCATAATCCATGGGTCATGTCCCCCGAACCGCACCAGGACGTAAAGGGGGTTAGGGGGGTTATGTGTACCAAGTTTGGTGCAGGTCCATCACCCGCGCTGGTCGCTGTGGCCTGTGAAAGTGGCTGCCACATATCCGCCCTCCTGCCCTCCCGCCCTCCGCACACATACATACAAACATTCCGCTTTATAAAGGTATACAGATAATAAATACATTGGTAAAATACCAAAGTCAAAATATAATTATATTAATATGATTATTATAATATTGATTATAATATAATAATATTATATCATTATATAATATAATAATAAGTTGCTAAAATATTAAAATATAATTATATTAATATGATTATAATAGTATGGATTATTGTAATTATAGAGTTATATAATTATATAATACAACTGTAATAATATTGCTTAAATACCAAAGTCAAAATATCCAGATTTAATTTATTTGGCCAGAAATATAAAGAATAGCACAGGATCATGTTTTGTGAGAAATGGTAGATTTGCCTGAAGCCCAAAAAAGGAGTTAATAGAAGACAAAGGATTAAAAAATAAATCAAAGGTCAGTTTCTGCCTGTGACCTAGGCCAGTGGTTCTCAACCTGTGGGTCCCCAGATGTTTTGGCCTTAAACTCCCAAAAATCCTAACAGCTGGTTAACTGGCTGGGATTTCTGGGAGTTGGAGGCCCAAACCCCTGGGGACCCACAGGTTGAGGACCACTGACCTAGGTCTTGTCCAAATGTGTTGAGCAAAGGGCCCTGGGGCCAATTCATCCCGTAATAAACCGAGATGAGAAGGGAAACTAAATGGAAAAGATCAAAGAAAAACAGGCAGGAGGGGCGTGGCTTGTATGGAGGGGCGTGGTTAGGGAAAGAGTCGGCCAGCTCTGCATGAATGAAGCCTGAACACAGGCAGGAGGGGAAGAGGGGCGTGGCTTGTATGGAGGGGCGTGGTTAGGGAAAGGGTTGGCCAGCTCTGCAATGAATGAAGCCTGAACACAGGCAGGAGGGGAAGAGGGGCGTGGCTTGTATGGAGGGGCGTGGTTAGGGAAAGGGTCGGCCAGCTCTGCAATGAATGAAGCCTGAACACAGGCAGTAGGGGAGGAGGGGCGTGGCTTGTGTGGAGGGGCGTGGTTAGGGAAAGGGTTGGCCAGCTGCATGAATGAAGCCTGAACACAGGCAGGAGGGGAAGAGGGGCGTGGCTTGAATGGAGGGGCGTGGTTAGGGAAAGGGTTGGCCAGCTCTGCAATGAATGAAGCCTGAACACAGGCAGGAGGGGAGGGGCGTGGCTTGTATGGAGGGGCGTGGTTAAGGAAGGGGGGTTGGCGTGGTTATGGCCAGCTCTGCAATGAATGAAGCCTGAACACAGGCAGGAGGGGAAGAGGGGCGTGGCTTGTATGGAGGGGCGTGGTTAGGGAAAGGGTCGGCCAGCTCTGCAATGAATGAAGCCTGAACACAGGCAGGAGGGGGAAGAGGGGCGTGGCTTGTATGGAGGGGCGTGGTTAAGGAAAGGGTTGGCCAGCTCTGCAATGAATGAAGCCTGAACACAGGCAGTAGGGGGAGGGGGCGTGGCTTGTATGGAGGGGCGTGGCTAGGGAAAGAGTCGGCCAGCTCTGCAATGAATGAAGCCTGAACACAGGCAGGAGGGGAAGAGGGGCGTGGCTTGTATGGAGGGGGGCGTGGTTAGGGAAAGGGTTGGCCAGCTCTGCAATGAATGAAGCCTGAACACAGGCAGGAGGGGAAGAGGGGCGTGGCTTGTGTGGAGGGGGCGTGGTTAAGGAAAGGGTTGGCCAGCTCTGCAATGAATGAAGCCTGAACACAGGCAGGAGGGGAGGGGCGTGGCTTGTATGGAGGGGCGTGGTTAAGGAAAGGGTTGGCCAGCTCTGCAATGAATGAAGCCTGAACACAGGCAGGAGGGGAAGAGGGGCGTGGCTTGTGTGGAGGGGGCGTGGTTAAGGAAAGGGTTGGCCAGCTCTGCAATGAATGAAGCCTGAACACAGGCAGTAGGGGGAAGGGGGCGTGGCTTGTATGGAGGGGCGTGGTTAAGGAAAGGGTTGGCCAGCTCTGTCCAATGAACAGAAGCCTGAACACAGGCAGTAGGGGAGGGGCGTGGCTTGTGCCTGCCTCCATCAACACAGAGGGGCGTGGTTAAGGAAAGGGTTGGCCAGCTCTGCAATGAATGAAGCCTGAACACAGGCAGTATGGGTGGGACCTCTTTGGGGCGTGGCTTGTATGGAGGGGCGTGGCTAGGGAAGGAGTCGGCCAGCTCTGCAATGAATGAAGCCTGAACACAGGCAGGAGGGGAAGAGGGGCGTGGCTGACGAGCGCTGGATATCAGAAGGGGCGTGGTTAGAGGCTAGGGGGCGTGGCTCACCTCGCAAGTTAAACTCCCTATAGGCAAGAGATGGGGGGGGTGGTTTCTGTGGGGGCGTGGCCCGCATTGAAAGTGAACCTCCAATAGGCAGGAGGCGAGGGGGCGTGGCCCACTTAGCAAGTGAATTTCCAATAGAAAAGAGATGGGGGTGTGGTCTCTGTGGGGGCGTGGCCCGCTTCGAAAGTGAATCTCCAATCGGCACTGGAGGGGGTGTGGTCTCTGTGGGGGGCGTGGCCTGTCTTGAAGGTGAACCTCCAATAGGCACTGGAGGGGGCGTGGTCTCTGTGGGGGCGTGGCCCGCCTTGAAAGTGAACCTCCAATAGGCACTGGAGGGGGTGTGGTCTCTGTCGGGGGCGTGGCCCGCCTTGAAAGTGAACCTCCAATAGGCACCGGAGGGGGTGTGGTCTCTTTGGGGGGCGTGGCCTGCCTCGAAAGTGAACCTTCAATAGACATTGGAGGGGGTGTGGTCTCTGTGGGGGGCGTGGCCCGCCTTGAAAATGAACCTCCAATAGGCACTGGAGGGGGTGTGGTCTCTGTGGGGGGCGTGGCCCGCTTCGAAAGTGAACCTCCAATAGGCACTGGAGGGGGTGTGGTCTCTGTCGGGGGCGTGGCCCGCTTTGAAAGTGAAGCTCCAATAGGCGGGCGGACAGGGGGCGTGGTTTCTGTGGGGGCGTGGCCTAGCTCCCCCTATATATAGTCTCCGCGCCGCGCGTGCCGCTTCACAACCAGCGGGACCAGCGGAGCGCGAGGATGCTTGCCAGTCTTGACCCTCCGGAGCGCCAGGAAAGCCAGGCCCAGGCCCCGCCCTCCTCCTCCTCCTCGTGGTGCTCGCCCCCCTCGCCGCCCCGGCCGGAGGAGGAGGAGGAGCCGAAGGTGAAGCGCCCCATGAACGCCTTCCTGGTGTGGTCGTGCGGGGAGCGGCGCCGGGTGGCCGAGGCCTTCCCGCGGATGCACAACTCGGAGATCTCGAAGCGCCTGGGCGCCGCCTGGCAGCTCCTGCCCGAGGCCCAGAAGCGGCCCTTCCGCGAGGAGGCCCAGCGCCTCCGCGCCCGACACCTCGCCCTCCACCCCGAGTACAAGTTCCGGCCGCGGAGGAAGAGGGCCCGGCGCCCCAAGGCCAACACTCCGGGGGCGGCAGCAGCAGCAGGCCACGCCCCCGCCTGCCAGGCCACGCCCACCAGGTAGGAGGCAGGAAGTTCAAACGCCTAGAGCGTCTCTCTTATCTCAGGCCTGGGCCAACTTGGGCCCTCCCACCAGGTGTTTTGGACTCCAACTCCCACCATTCCTAACAGCCGGTAGGCTGTTAGGAATGGTGGGAGTTGGAGTCCAAAACACCTGGTGGGAGGGCCCAAGTTGGCCCAGGCCTACTCTTATCTTCTTAATGCATAAAAAAATAAACAAAAGAACCACTGGACGAGTTGACACCCAATTTCTATAGTAATACCTGTATGTCTGTAACAATAATGCCTATATGCCTATAATGATATCTATAGGTCTATAATTATACCCATATGTCTATAATTAAAATATCTGTCTGTCAATAATATCTATACATCTGTATACCTTAATAAAGCGGGATGTTTGTATGTATGTCTGCGGAGGGCGGATATGTGGCAGCGTTCTGATTGGCTGCCACTTTCACAGGCCACAGCGACCAGCGCGGGTGATGGACCTGCACCAAACTTGGTACACATAACCCCCCTGACCCCCTTGACGTACTGGTGCGGTTTGGGGGACATGGACCATGGATTATGGGATTTGTAGTACATTCAAACACTTTGGTTCCCACAGACCACTGCGGTCACCTAAAAGGACCAATACAGACCACGCTTAGCACACACAGCCCCCATGACCCACTCTACGTCCTGGTGCAGTTTGGAGGAGGGCGGGCCATGGATGATGGGACTTGAAGTACCTCTACTCACTTCCCAAGTCCGCTGCAACCCTCATCCAATCACTGATCGAGACCAAACTTGGCAAACATAAACCCCATGACTGCCTTCACGTCCTGGTGAGGTTTGAGGGAGGACTGACAATGGATGATGGGATTGGTAGTACTTTCACACCCCTCTGTTCCCACAGACCACTGTGGCCCCCAACATAAGAACATAAGAAGAGCCATGCTGAATCGGACCTCAGCCCATCTAGTCCAGCATTCTGTGTCACACAGTGGCCCACCAGTTGTACACGGGGATCTCGAGCAGAAGGGAGGGCAAAACCCTGACCTGCTCCCGACCTCCCACAACCAGTTCCCAGGGAAATCCTGCCTACCTCAACCAACTCCGAGGTGGCACTTGAATAACACTGATAAAGACCACACTTGGCACACAGAGCCCCAGTGACCCACTCTAATTCCTACTGACGTTTGGAGGGGGTGGAACATGGATCATGGGACTTGCAGTACCTTCCCTCACTTTCCAAGACTGCTACAAACCTAATCCTATGACTGATCAACACCAAACCTGCCACACAGAACCCTCATGACCCACTCTACATCCTGGTGGAGATCGAAGGAGGGTTGACCATGGATGATGGGACTTGAAGTACCTCTACTCACTTCCCAAGTCCGTTACGACCCTCATCCAATTACTGATCGAGACCACACTTGGCACATAACCCCTATGATAACCCCAATGGATGATGGGACTTGGCTTCACGACCCCCATCCTGGTGAGCTTGACTGGCTTCACGTCCTGGTGAGTACTGACAATGGATGATGGGATTTGTAGTACTTTCACACCACTCTGTTCTCACACACCACAGTGGCCCCCAACAAACACCGAGAAAGACCACACTTGGCACACAGAGCCCCAGTGACCCACTCTACATCCTACTGAAGTTTGGAGGGGGGGGGGGGCAGAACATGGATGATGTGACTTGCAATACCTTCCCTCACTTTCCAAGCCTGTTACAAACCTAATCCAATGACTGATCAACACCAAACCTGGCACACAAAGCCCTCATGACCCACTCTACATCCTGGTGCAGTTTTGTGTGAGACGGA
Source organism: Anolis apletophallus (assembly GCA_030556195.1). Classification (NCBI taxonomy): domain Eukaryota; kingdom Metazoa; phylum Chordata; class Lepidosauria; order Squamata; family Anolidae; genus Anolis; species Anolis apletophallus. Next base: position 149,777,776 of record JARBWK010000008.1, on the reverse strand, counting down.
CCATAGATTATCGGACTTGAAGTACCTTCACTCACTTCCTAAAAACAATGCAACCCTCATCCATTCACCAATACAGACCAAACTTAGCACACAGAGCCCCCATGACCCAATCTACATCCTACTACACTTTGGGGGAGGGTGGACCAGAGATGATGGGACTTGCACTACCTTCAGTAATTTCATGATACCACTGCAACTCCCAATAATGATGGATTAAGATCAAACTTGGCGCACAGAGCCCCCATGACCCACTCTACATCCTGCTGCACTTCTCAAATCACCCGGGCACCGACGGGTCCCCAAGCTAGTCTATAATAAGAATACCTATATGCCTATAATGTCTATACTATAGACAGATATTATAGGCATATAGGTATTATTATAGATATTATGTACCTATGATTATAGATGTATACATATTATATGTGTATATAGATATTATTACTACAGACTCTATAGTAATATCTATATACACTTATAATATGTATACATCTATCTAATAAAATCTATATGTCTTTAATAATATCTATACGTCTGTAGTAATATCCATACATCTGTTGCCCATATTTGCTCGAAAGATATTTAGCCCTGTGCTCCTATTTCTTATTATTTACTAGCTGAGGACCAGGCAGTGCCCGGGTTATTTGAGGAAGGCATTGTGTGCCAAGGTTGGTTCCTATTAGATGTTTATGTGGCTTGCAGTGGTCTCAGGAACTTAGTGAAGGTACTGCGAGTCCCGGGGGCCTAGTCAGGAAAATCAAGTTGAGGGAGCCTAACAATATCCCATGAGCTGAGGCTTAGTCAGGAAAATCAAGTTAAGGAAGCCTTTCTGTCAATTTTGGGGCTCGTTTGTGTTTTATAGGGGCTTTAGTGTTGTTTGGGAAGTGAATGACGCGAAGGTACTGCAAATCCCATCATTCGTGGCCTATCCTGCACCACACCAGGTAGTGAAGTGGGCCATTGGTCGCTTGTTTGCCAAGTTTGGTCCTGATCTGTCAGTGCTGTGGGCCTCAGGGGCTGACTGCCTGAGGCCTTTCCCTTTCCCTCTGAGTCACTTTAGAATGTTTGAATGTGGTTAGCCATTTGGAGGCAGTTATGCAAATTCCATTTCAGTGGCAACCAATCCCCTCTGTCTGGGGCCGAAGAATGTTGGAGTTCTGAGGCTGGCCAGTTAGAGCCCGTTATGCAAATAATCCCACAATGGCAGCCAATCGAAATGCTGGCACATATTCCTCCCATCACTCGGTTGCAAACACTGACTTTTATTATACAGTATGTAATAGATTTATTTCGGTTTCTATACTGCTCCTCCCCGTAGGCTTGGGGCGGTTCACAAAATCTAAAAGCATATACATTAAAAATCAGTACATATAAAAATCAAGTTTCTACGAGTTTTAAGAGGGGCCGCTAAGATTGAATGCTTGCCAGAAAAGGGTCATCTTAGAAGCCCTCCGAAAACGGGCCAGTTCTCTAATGCAGTGTTTCTCAACCAGTGTGCCCTGGCACACTAGTGTGCCGTGAGCGATCATCAGGTGTGCCGCGAGAAAAGCTCTCTGCCCCCCTTCCTTCCCCCCTCCTCCTGCCGAACTCCTGCTGCTTGGGAGAGGAGGAGGAAGGGCTGGGCAGCGGCGAAGAAAAAGAAGAAGGGACCGGGGGGCTGTGGGAGCACTGAAGCCAGCGGGGGGGGCATGGCATGGTGGCCTGGCTCCACCCCTGCCCCGGATTCAGCGCTGGCAGAGCCCACAGCTTCAGCGCTCCCACAGCTTACGCCAGCCTTGAGGGGCAGTGCCAAGCCAGCGGTGGCAGAGCCAGCACAATGCTGGCTTGGCACTCCCCCTCAAGGCTGAGGCTTTTGAACTGCAAGGCTGTGGGAGAACTGAAGCTGGGGGAGGGGCGGGTCTTGGTGTGGCCTGGCTCCTCCCCTCCCCCCTCCCCGGCTTAGGCACTCCCAGCAGCTGCTCCCAGTGTCATTTTGTGTCATTTTGGTTGGTGGTGTGCCCCCAGATTTTTTAAATGTTAAAAGTGTGCCGCGGCTCAAAAAAGGTTGGGAAACACTGCTCTAATTGATTGAACTTCATCCAGTAAAGCGTTCCATAGAGTCGGAGCCACCACTGAGAAGGCTCTTTGCCTAGTAGCTGACAAGTGGCAAGTTTGGATAGAAGGGACATCAAGGAGGTTTTTTTCTTAGACCGTAGTGATCTCTGGGGGATATATGGGGTAAGGCGGGCCTTCAGGTACACCGGCCCTAGACCATACAAGGCCTTTACCAATGATGATGGACATAAAGTCTAGCCATCCAGAGTAGGCAACTGGACATCCCCACTGCCCGGGCGGCCCAACCAAAGGATCTCCGACTTCGCTGCATTCATCCTCATGGCATAGATGGAATTTATTGGGTTCGGAGTCTGGATGGCCTTCCATCCTTAGAACGAGCTGAGTGTCATCTGCATATTGATAACACTCGAGCGCAAAGCTTCGCACCAGCTGAGCAAGTGGTCTCATGTAGATGTTAAATAACAAAGGGGAGAGAACCTAATCAAAATCTAAATAATCGTAGCTTTGGGCTGGAGTGTCACCAATATGCGGATGACACCCAGCTCGTTCTGGAGATGGAGGGCCGGGCTGGGCCCGTACCTGATAATTTCCATCTATGCCTTGAAGCCGTTACTGGATGGCTGCGAGCCAGTAGGTTGAAGGTGAATCTAGCTGAGACGGAGATCCTGTGGCTGGGTCACCCCGGGGTGTGTGGAGACCCAACTTCCTACCCTGGACGGCGTGGCATTATACCTGTCGTCTACAGTTAAAAGTCTTGGAGTCATCTTGGACTCTCAGCTGACGATGGAGTCACATGTCTCCGCCGTCAGCAGAGTGGCCTTTTTCCATCTACGACAGGCGAGGAGGTTGGCTCCCTACCTCTCCCGCCGTGACCTAGCCACAGTGATCCAAGCCACGGTCATCTCAAGACTAGACTACTGTAATGCTCTGTACGTTGGTCATCCCTTGTTGGTGATCCTGAAACTGGTCCAAAATGCAGCCGCCTGGTTGCTGGCCGGTGCCTCGCGGATCAATCACATAACCCCTATCCTCCGCGAGCTGCACTGTTTGCCAGAGGAATGCCGGATCACTTTCAAGCTGTTGGTGTTAACCTTCAAGGCCTTAAACGGTCTGGGGCCAGTGTACCTTCGGGACCGCCTCATCCTATACTGTCCCACTAGACCGCTCCGTTCGGAGTCCTCTTTGCTTCTGGAAGTCCCTAGTTTTAAAAGCCACCATCACCAGACGGAGGGCTTTCTCAGTCATCGCCCCCACACTGTGGAACGTGCTACCCTCCGAAGTCAGGGCTCTCCCCGACTTGATGGCGTTCCGGAGGGCATGCAAAACCATTTTGTTCCGCCAAGCTTTTGGGGAATAGATAAACTGCCGATATCTTGCTGCACACAAATACTGTTCTCGGCTATGCTGAGATAGTCAATTGCTTATCTTGTATTGTATTTTAATTGCCATGTTTCACTGTATTTTTATGTGATTTTATTCTATTTGTTTGCTGCTGTAAGTCGCCCCGAGCCGCTTTGGGAGTGGCGATGCAGAAATGTGAATTAATAATAAATAATAATAAATATCTTTAAAGACCTCGAATCAAAATCACTTAGTTTGAGAAAGGAGAGCCACAAAGGGACTATATTATAAGTTTTATACTAATTTATGCAATGCTTTAGATATGAAAAAAACCCATCTATAATACTAACACCTTTAATAATATTTGTGTCTATAATGTCTATATGTCTATAATAATAAAAATATCTATATGTCTATAATAATATCTATATGCCTATAATAACTATAATATACCTATATAATATCTTTGAACTGGGTTATATGGCAGTGTGGACTCGGGTAACCCAGGGCCCTTCCACACATCCATATAACCCTTTGGCCTTGAGGAGACCGAAAAGGGCCTCTATTAGGTTGACACTTTGCCACTTTAGCTGTGTATTGATAGCTTAGAAACCAGCTCTTTTTTCTTTCCTTTCTGTCCCATTTCTCCACAATGGGCCACAGCGACATGTGGCCGGGTACAGCTAGTCTATAATTAAACATGTAATGTTCGTTTGTGGGATTAACATAACTCACAAACCACTGGGCGAATTGACACCAAATTTGGGCACAGGACACCTCAGGCCAACAAGTGACCATCATTCATAAACACACTGGAAAACACAGCAGAGGAGACTTAAAAAGCCAAAAAAATAAAAATTACATTACAACCCATGCACAAAACCACATATATACACAGATATATGCACACAGAGACTGAGCCACAGCACGCATGTGAAAAACTACATAAATACACAACCACACACATGTACACAAATACACACACACACACACATATATATATATATACACACACACACAAACTGGGCCACAGCAACGCATGGCAGGGGACAGCTAGTAGTATATAAATATTCAAGGGTGGCCCATGCACGCCTCTTGCAAAACAGGATTTCTGCTCTTAACCATTTTTACTTTTGTAATGTTTTATTTTAAAAAAAAATATATTAATATAATTAATCTCCAGCAACTGCACTGGCTATCGATTGAGCACCGGATCAGTTTCAAAGTGTTAGTTCTTACTTTTAAGGCCTTATATTATATGGTCTGGGGCCAGTGTACCTAAGGAATCGCCTTTTCCCATATAAACCCCAGAGATCACTCCGTTCCGAGGAGCAAAACCTTTGGGAAATTCCTAGCCTGAAGGACTACTGCCTGACAGCAACTAGACGAAGGGCTTTTACAACCATTGCCCCTACACTATGGAATGCCCTTCCCGATGAGGTTCGGGCTTTACAAGACCTGATGGCCTTTCGTAAGGCATGTAAAATCCATCTTTTTCAGCAAGCTTTCGATCTCTGATAATCTGTTAATGGAAACATTTTAACTTTGCTATTGTTATTGGATTGTTTTGTATTTGTTTTTATGTAAACCGCCCCAAGCCTTTGAGAGTGGTGGTGTATCGAAGTAATAAATAAAATAAATACACACACACACACACACAGCGTAGAGTCTTACTTATCCAACATAAACGGGCCAGCAGAACGTTGGATAAGCAAAAATGTTGGATAATAAGGGATTAAGGAAAACATAAGAACATAAGAACATAAGAAGAGCCATGCTGAATCGGGCCTCAGCCCATCTAGTCCAGCATTCTGTGTCACACAGTGGCCCACTAGTTGTACACAGGGATCTCTAGCAGAACCCCCCACAACCAGTACCCGGGGAAAATCCTGCCTGCCTCCATCAACACAGAGGTGGCACTTGGATGTCCATTTCAGTAGCTACTGATTCCCTTGGTATCCATGAATCTGTCCAATCCTGCCTTGAAGCTGTCCAGGCTGACAGCTGTCACAACCTCCTCTGGAAGTGAGTTCCATAACCCAATGACCCTCTGGGTGAAGAAATATTTCCCTTTATTAGTCCTAACTTTCCTACCTTGGAGCTTCAGGGAGTGCCCCCTAGTCCTAGTGTTGTGTGACAGAGAAAATAGTTTTTCTTTATTCACCTTTATCCCGTGCATGATTTTATACACTTCGATCAAGTCACCTCTTAAACGCCGTCTTTCAAGGCTGAAAAGACCAAGGCGTTGCAACCTGGTTTCATAAGGGAGCTGCTCCATCCCTTGGATCATTTTTGTTGCCCTTTTCTGTACCTTTTCCAGTTCCGTTATATCCTTCTTGAGGTGCGGAGACCAGAATTGTACACAGTACTCCAGATGTGGCCTCACCATAGATTTGTAGAGAGGCAATACAACATTTGCCGACCTATTTTCGATTCCCTTCCTGATCATGCCAAGCATAGAATTTGCTTTTGTCGCTGCTGCAGCGCACTGGGTTGACATCTTCATTGAGCTGTCCACCAAAACCCCAAGATCCCTTTCCTGGTTTGTCTCAGAAAGCTTTGATCCCATCAGTTGATAAGTGTAGTTGGGGTTCTTGCCCCGATGTGCATGATTTTACACTTGTTTAGGTTAAAATGCATTTGCCACTTTGTTGCCCATTCACTCAATTTCGAGAGATCTTTCTGGAGCTCTTTACAATCAGTTTCATTTTTAACTACCGTGAACAATTTAGTGTCGTCTGCAAACTTTGCTACCTCACAATTTACTTCTACATCCAGATCATTTATGAATAAATTAAAAAGTAACGGTCCTAAAACTGAACCTTGGGGTACGCCACTTCTCACCTCTTTCCATCCAGAGAAGTGTCCATTTATTACCACCCTTTGTTTCCTACAGTTTAGCCAGGTTCCAATCCAGGACAAGACCTGTCCCTGATTCCATGGCTGAAGAGCTTGTTTAGGAGCCTTTGGTGAGGGACTTTGTCAAAAGCCTTTTGAAAGTCAAGGTAAACAATATCGACTGGGTCCCCTTTATCTATGTGTTTATTTACACCCTCAAAGAATTCTATCAAGTTAGTAAGACATGATTTGCCTTTGCAGAAACCATTTTGATTTTCCTTCAGCAATGCCTGTTCTTCTATGTGCTTGGTAATTTTTTCTTTAATAATGGTTTCCATCACTTTGCCTGGAACTGAGGTTAGACTAACTGGCCTATAATTTCCTGGATCACCCCTGGATCCTTTCTTGAAGATCGGAGTTACATTTGCCTCCCTCCAGTCCTCGGGTACAGTGCCTGATCTTAGAGAAAGGTTATCTATTTTGGCTAGAATTTCAGCAATTTCACACTTGAGTTCCTTAAGAACTCTGGGGTGGATGCCATCTGGCCCTGGTGATTTGTTGACATTTAGTTTAGTAAGGCATGTGAGAACATCTTCCTTGTTTATCTCTATCTGCTTTAATTCATTTAATTCCCTCCCTGAAAAAAACTGACTCAGCTGCAGGCATATGTTGTCTGTCCTCCTGTGTGAAAACGGAGGCAAAGAAGTCATTTAGCCGCTCAGCAATCTCCTTGTCTTCACTTATTGTCCCTTTCTTACCATTTTCGTCAAGTGGCCCAACTGCTTTTCTAGTTGGGTTTCTGCTTCTGATGTACTTAAAGAAGTTTTTGTTATTTTTTTAATGTTCTTAGCTATATGTGCCTCAAAATCTCTCTTGGCTTTCCTGACGGTTGCTTTGCATTTAGTTTGCCAGAGCTTGTGTTCCTTTCTGTTCTCCTCGGTAGGAAGAGCCTTCCATTTCTTAAATGAGTTTTTCTTCTTTCCAATCACATCTTTTACTTCATTTGTAAGCCATACCGATGTCCTCTTGGACTTTCCCGGCCTCTTTCTTATTTTAGGAATGCATTTTAGTTCGGCTTGTTTTAAAGTATTTTTAAACAGTTTCCAAGCATTTTGGAGGGATTTGATTTTTTTACTGTTCCTTTTAGTTTGTTCTTTACTATTTTTCTCATTTTGGTGAAATTCCCTTTGTGAAAATTTAAGGTCTCTGTGTTAGTTTTCACTGACAGTTTGCTATCCAAACTTAAGTTGAAGGTTATTGTGTTGTGGTCACTGGTACCTATGGGCTCAGTTACAAGGACATCTTGAACGAGATCTTGTTCATTAGTTAGCACCAAGTCCAGGATCCCTTTCCCTGGTTGGTTCCATGACCATCTGCTCAAGGGAATAATCAGCTAGCATGTCGAGGAACCTTGTCTCTCTTTCATCGTAGAACAAGAATTTAGCCAATCTATTCGGGGATAGTTGAAGTCCCCCATTATGACTAATTTATTGCTTTTTGAGGCCTGTTTAATTTCATTTTCCAGATAGCAGTCTGCCTCTGGAGTTTGGTTGGGAGGGCGATAGCAGATCCCTAGTGCTAGATTAGTTTTTGTCCTGGGACTTTTACCCACAATGTTTCTGTAGGTGAGTTTGAATTTTCTTGAAATTCTAATTCATGAGATTCTAGCTCTTCATTTATGTACAAGGCCACACCGCCACCGTTTTCCCTCTCCTGTCTTTCCTGTACAGTTTATAACCTGGAATTTTTGTGTCCCAATTGTTTTCCTCCATCCACCAGGTTCCTGTTATGCCAATAATGTCAATATTTTTTTCTTTTGCCAAACATTCCAACTCCCCTATTTTTGTTCGAAGGCTTCTAGCGTTTGCGTACAGACATTTATATTTATTGCTCTGATGCCCTTTCAACTTTGGCTGTTTATGAGAATTTGTAGAAGGCCTACCATGTCCTACCTCTTGACTACTTTCTATCTTTTCTGTTGACTCAGCCATTTGTGCCCCAATGTCATTGGTACCGACGTGTACCACGACTGCTGGCTCCACCCTGGCACTATCTACCAGCCTGTCTAGATGCCTCGTGATGTCCGCAACCTTTGCACCCGGCAGGCAATTTACCATGCGGTCATCACATCCATCACAAACCCAGCTTTCTATGTTCCTGACAATCGAATCGGCCACTACAAGAAGCCCCCCTCCTACCACCCGTTGAGAAGTATCCTCGGTGCAAGAGGATATGGGCACATCCTCCGAGGAAGGGGTCCCAACTAAGGGAAAAGCTGATTCAATGTCTAATTTCATTGTTGTACTTGTTGTTTATTTGTTCAGTCGCTTCCGACTCTTCATGACCCTGTGGACCATCCCAGGCCAGAGCTCCCTGCCGGCCATCACCTCCCCCAGGGCCTCCTAGGTCAAGGATGCCATACATCCACCTTGCCCTTGGTCGGCCCCTCTTCCTTTTTCCTTCCATTCCCCCCAGCGTCATTGTCTTCTCCAAGCTTTCCTTTCTTCCTCATGGTGTGGCCAAAGGACTTCATCTTTGCCTCTAATGTCCTTCCTTCCAATGAGCAGGCGGGCTTTATTTCATGGAGGATGGACTGGTTGGATCTTCTCGCGGTCCAAGGCACTCTCAGAACTTTCCTCCAACACCACAGTTCAAAAGTGTGTCTCTTCCTTCGCTCAGTCTTCCTTATGGTCCAGCTCTCACATCCGTAGGTTACTATGGGGAATACCATTGCTTTGACTATGCGGATCTTAGTTGCCAGTGTGATGTCTCGACTCTTCACTACATTATCGAGATTGGTCATTGCTCCCGAGAAGGAAGCGTCTTCTGATTTCCTGGCTGTAATCTGCATCTGCACTCCTCTTTTGCACCTAGGAATACAAACCCTGTCACGGCCTCCACGTTTACACGCTCAATTTGCCAGTCATCAATCCCTCCAGGTGCCATAATCTTGGTTGTTTTGATGTTTAGCTGCAACCCAGCTTTTGCACGTTCTTCTTTCACCTTGATTAGAAGGCTCCTCAGCTCCTCCTCGCTTTCTGCCATCAAAGTGGTATCATTTGCATATCTAACGTTAATGTTTCTTCCAGCAATTTTAACCCCATCCTTGCATTCATCAAGCCTTGCACATGCATGATGTGTTCTGTGTACAAGTAGAATAGGTTGGGTGAGAGTAGACAACCCTGCCGGATGCCTTTCCCAACCTTGAACCAGTCGGTTGTTCCCTGGTCAGTTCTGACTGTTGCTAATTGGTCGTGATACAGATTCCTCAGGAGAGAGGCAAGGTGGCTTTGTCTCCCCATACACACCAAGAAGTTGCCACAGTTTATTATGATTCACAGTCAGAGGCTTTAGAATAGTTATTATTTTAGAATAATAAAGGGGCCCTTGGTTGCCACATGGGTTTGGCCCTTGACCCAGGGGCCTGTTTATTGGATGTTTTAATTGGTGACTTTATTTATTTATGGCATTTGTAGCCCGCCTTCCTCAACCTTACGGCGACTCAAGGCGGTTTACAGAAATTGGCAGAATTGGATGCCATACATTCATAAAGTACAATTAAACACACTCAATGTAATATTATTAAAACCATATGAACAATTAAAACATATATCCTAGCTAAATCACTACATAAAAATGAAATTTATGTATTGACTCATTATACGCATAGCATGAGAGTCATTTTATGCAGAGCATTTTAATACTTCTGTAATGAAACAAAGTTAGTCTACATTGAACCATCAAAAGCAAAGGTCTCACTATCTTAGTCACCAATGTGGACAATTTTAGATTTTGGAGAATTTCGAGTTCTGGGTCATCGCCTAACAAAAAAATGTTATTTTTTAAAATTTAAATTAATTTTTTTAAAAGTTACTTGGATCATTTCTCCTAACAATTGTATGCATTTATTTATTTACTTCATTTATATTCCGCTCTTCTCACCCCGAAGGGGACTCGGAGCGTATTACAGGTACACGTACTTAGCAGACAATCCCTGCCATTTCCACATGCACGAACAGAGGCAAACTCTGGCCACCGGGGGAGCTGATGCACTCCTAATCTCTCAGCATTCCCAGCGTCCCTTGTTGTTCCTTCCTTCCTTCTGCATTCCTCAGCGTTCCTGGAGTTCTTTTAATGGCCTCATAATTCAGTCAAAATTTGCCTCCCCGCTTAATGTGGTACCTTTATCACCTACTTGATAGATGCAACTGTCTTTCGGGCTGCAAAGGTCGACAGCAGGCTACACTTAAAGATTGAGCACCCACCTCAACCTGGGCAGGCCTTGAACTCATGACCTACTGGTCAGAGAGATCTTATCCAGCTGACACTTAGCAGCTGCTAAGGTGGATATGAAGGATTTGAAAAAAAACACCCTTCCTTTTGTCTTCTTATCCCTTTTGTTGCTATTGATCTTGGGAAGGTTTACTGGAGTGACGTACCACCTGCATAATGTTCTAGAAGAGGTTTCTTTTGCCTTTGTAAATTTAAGGCCTTTGTTGTAACCGTTTGGCCAGCCGTTCGCTTGCAGGTGGAAAAATACTTACTTTCTGGGGCCTGGCATAAACTATTTGGGCAGCTGTGAAAATGCAAACGGCTGCCCAAATAGTTTATGCCAGACTCCAGAAAGAAAGTATTTTCCATCTGCAAGCGAATGGTTGACCAAACTGTTAAAACTTTGCAGAATCTGATAGACTGACTTGTCTTCTTAGGAATAAAACAATACAATCGCCAAACAGCCCGGGAAACTCCCAGCAACCCAAAACAATACCATGTTTTCCAAATAATTGGAAGCCTCTCGCAGAATATATAGGCGCAATATTTAAAGTCTGGTCTATAATTGTGCTGAGTGACTAAAAATACATTAACAGAAAGAAGATCAGGGTTGTGGAAATGTTGCACAATTAGCTCACCTTTGTATACTTTATGTAAATTTTAAAGACAGGACTTAAAAAAAGATGTGGGGGTTTTCTTGGGCTCCCCACCAGCTCCCTTGCCCTAGGCAAGCCGAAACAGGAAGAACCGGCAGCTGAGGAATGCGGAGGCCCAACCCATGGGCCCCGGGGCAGGGGATGAGGGTTTGGCCTTCCTTCCTTCCCTGCCTCCCTCCCTTCCTTCCTGCAGGTGCGAGGCTTCAATGCGTCTCTGGGGCCGCAAATGGGGACTGGGCACTGCCTGGCCTTCCCCTTCCTTCTCAATGCATTGTGGCAGGCATGGGCCAACTTCAGCCTTACCGGCTGTTGGGAATTGTGGGAGATGAAGTCCAAAACACCCCAATGAGGGCTGGAGTTGGCCCATGCCTGCATTGGGGGCCTGAACAAAATAATAATAATAATCTTTATTGATACCCCACCACCATCTCTCTGATGGTGGCTAACATGAGGCCAAGCCCTTCTAAAATGCAATACAACACAGTAAAATACAAAATACATTAGAAATAATAAAAATATACAATTACAATAACAAATAATATCTCGGCATTACTTCGCGAACGAAGATTCTTAGGAAGGACTCATCCCACACTTTTTACAAGCGCGTTGATGACTAAAAAGGCCAATCTGAGATAGGCAAGTTTGGTTGCAGAAAGCACAGCAGAAAGTCTCCTTGGGTGATATTGTTTCCAAGTTGCGGTTCTTTCTGTGTTGTCATTTCTCTTCGAGACCCATTTGGCGTGTCTTCTCAAAAGAGGCCGCAGCATTGTGGATACCATGTCTCCATGCCTCCCGATGTGAGGCCAGGGTGGACCATTGTTGGTGATCAATCTGGCCGAGCCTGAGATGTTGTTTCAGGGAGTCCTTATATCTCTTTTTGGGGGCGCCTCTCTTGCGCTGACCCGTGGCAAGTTCACCGTAGAGTAGTATCTTTGGGAGGCGGTGGTCCTCCATCCTAGAGACGTGCCCTGCCCAGCGCAGCTGAGTTCTCAATAGCATGGCCTCAACGCTGGTGATCCCTGCTTCCTCAAGGACAGCAACATTAGTCACATAGTCGGTCCAGTGTATATTTAGGATTGTGCTGATGAAAGCGTTCGAGGAGTCGTAGGTGTTGGCGATAGGTGACCCATGTTTCAGACCCATAGAGGAGAATAGACAGTACGATCGCTCTGTACACACTGAGTTTGGTGCTTTTTCTCAGGTGCTTGTTGCTCCAGACTCTTTTGTGAAGCCTTCCGAATGCACTCTACGTATGCCTGTGCTAATCTGTGATCTATTTCTTTGTCAATCTTGGGATCTGAAGAGATGATGCTTCCCAGGGACGTGAACTGCTGAACGGACTTAAGCACGGATTTGCCTATGCTGACGTGGGGATGATGGTGTTCTTCCTGTGGTGCGGGCTGGTAGAGGACTTCCGTTTTCTTCAGGATGACTTAAATAAAATGATACAAGAAAGGGCCTTATCATTTGGAGGAAGCTTTGGATTGTATTGGAGCCCCCAGTGGCGCAGTTGGTTAAACCGCTGAGCTGCTGAAATTGCTGACCGAAAGGTTGCAGGTTTGAATTTGAATCTGGGAAGTGGCATGAGCTCTTGCTGTCAGCCCCAGCTTCTGCCAACCTACCAGTTTGAAAACATGCAAATCTGAGTAGATCAATAGGTACCGCTCCGGTAGGAAGGTAATGGTGCTCCATGTAGTCAGTGGCCACATGACTTTGGAGGCATCTATGGACAACGCCAACTCTTTGGCTTAGAAATGGAGATGAGCACCAACCCTCAGAGTCTGATATGACTGGATTTAAAGCCTGTGGGGACCTTGGTAGGGAAGGGTCAACGGCCCTGTAGGTCTCCCTGGTGGTGCAATGGGTTAAAACTTATGCCGGCAGGGCTGCTGACCTAAAGGTTGGCGGTTCGAATCCAGTGAGGGTGGATTGAGCTTCCTCTGTTTTACCCAGAATCCCAGGGAACGTTGCATGCAAAATGAGGGTCCTGCAGCTCAAAAGCATCCCAGCTAATCACTTCCCAACACAGGATTCCCCCAAGCAGTAAGCAGCCAGACTTTGAAGCTGCAAGGAGGAAGTGTCAGGATTGAGGGCAGAGAGAATTCCTCTCTCTTTGGCTTTGGTCCGACCTCACCTGGGATCCTCGCCCCGTGTTCAGGTCTGGGCAAAACAATTCAAGGTATGGATATGGCGAGATGGAAGGGGTCCAGAGAAGAGAAACCAAAATGACTAAGGGCCGGGAAACTATAAATCCTTCTGAGGGAGCTGGGTGTCTGGAGAAAAAGTTAAGAGGGGGGTGCAAGAAGCCATGTTTTAATCTAGGAAAGGGGGTCAAATTGAGACATGTTGCAGCCATGATTGAAATATAGCAAAAGAGATTCCACCTAGACCAGGCCTGGGCAAACTTTGGCCCTCCAGGTGTTTTGGACTTCAACTCCCAATTCCTAGCAGCCTACTGGCTGCTAGGAATTGTGGGAGTTGAAGTCCAAAACACCTGAGGGCCAAAGTTTGCCCAGGCCTGGTTTAGACGTAGGGAAAAGGACTTCATGATGGTCAGAATGGTTGGGCGGTGGAATATGGGTCCTTCCACACAGCAATATATATCAGAATTATCATGGCAGGAAATCCCACAATATCTGCTTTGAACTGGGATATCTGGCAGTGTGGACTCAGATAACCCAGTTCAAAGCAGATATTGTGGGATTTCCTGCCTTGATAGTCTTGGTTATCTGGCTGCGTGGAAGGGCCCTATGATTTCACAAAGTGTGGTGGGATGTCTTTCTCTGGAGGTTTTTCATCTGTTGGGTGGGCTTTGATTGGGCCTTCCTGTCTGGCAGATGGACTTTAGGGTCCCTTCCAACTCTAGGCTTCTGTGATGATAACTGCCTTCTCTCTGTCTCTTTGCAGCCACCTGGCCTACAACAGTGTGACGTCCGCTCCGGCATTTGCTCCGAACATGAAAGAGCCCAGCACCCAGCTTGAGGCCCCCTCTTCCTACCCGCTGAGTGACTTCCATGAGATGATGGTGGCCTATGGGCTGCAGGGCTATGACTTTGGGGAGGGGCCGGCCCCCTACGGCCTGCCTCAGGCCTCCTACCAGCCCTTGAGCTTTGGCAGCTCCCTTTCCTTGACCCACCTTTGACCCCGTGAGAGGCTGAGGCCTCTAGGAGACGCTGAGCGTCCGATAGGTTAGTCCCGTTTGTAGGTGCGTCTGCTGCATTTGTAGGGTGGGATTGGGGGTGAGGGCACTACAACTGTAAAGGGTTTTATTTTTTTGCAAAGTGAAGGAAATCTTTGTAGGGGTGAGAGAAATGGGAAACTCCTGCTGGCAGGTCCCCTTGAAGTGTTGAATTACCTGGGATGCTGTGACATCTCCAAGTGCCTTCTTCCCGTCACCTGTTTTCTAAAGCATATCATTCCATGATTGTGGGGCAAGAGTATGTTTTATTGGGGTGGGTGGGGGGAGGGAGTGTTTTGTAGTGAGCATTTTTAAAAAACATTTTTTACAGAAATTGCAAATAAAAACCCTCTTACGTTTCTGAGAATGGATGTCGTTGTGGGAAAATGGGCTGTGATAAGGGAATGGCGCAGCCCCGAAAGGGGAGAAGGGCCCACTGGTCCCAAGATGACCTTTTGCCCCAAAACGACCTTTTGCAAGATGTGACTCACCTCTCATGTTGGGGCAGGCCTCCTTCCTCTCCTGCCAAAAAGGGGGTGCTCTATGTGCCTTAATCCGCACATGACGCATCCATCCAAACATGTTGCTTCCAGCCCTTTGGAGCAGACTTGACAGAAGGCCCTTGATGACTTTGAGCTGCTTGGAGCCGGGAGGAGGAGGGCACAGGTATTGTTTACAGAGGAATATGAACTCTTTTGGGATTCCCCTCTCTCTTGGCTTTTCTTCACGAAGATTCAGGAAGGACTCGTCCCACGCTTTCTACAAGCGCCTTGATTAAGAAGGCCAATCTGCGATAGGCAAGTCCGGGTGCAGAAAGCACAGCAGAAAGTCTCCTTGGGTGATATTGTTTCCAAGTTGCGGTTCTTTCTGCGTTGTCGTCTCTCTTCGAGACCCGTTCAACGTGACTTCTCGAAAGAGGCCGCAGCATTGTGGATAGTGCATCTCCATGCCTCCTGATGTGAGGCCAGGGTGGACCATTGTTGGTGATCAATCTGGCGGAGCCTGAGGTGTTGTTTCAGGGAGTCCTTATATCTCTTTTTGGGGGCGCCTCTCTTGCGCTGACCCGTGGCAAGTTCACCATAGAGTTGTATCTTTGGGAGGCGGTGGTCCTCCATCCTAGAGACATGCCCTGCCCAGCTCAGCTGAGTTCTCAATAGCATGGCCTCAACGCTGGTGATCCCTGCTTGCTCAAGGACAGCAACATTCGCCACATAGTCAGTCCAGTGTACACTTAGGATTGTGCGAAGACAGCGCTGATGAAAGCGTCCGAGGAGTCGTAGGTGTTAGCGATAGGTGCCCATGTTTCAGACCCATATAGAAGAATAGACAGTACGATAGCTCTTCTGTACACACTGATTTTGGTCCTTTGCCTCAGGTGCCTGTTGCTCCAGACTCTCTTGTGAAGCCTTCCGAATGCACTCTATGCCTTTGCTAATCTGTGATCTCTCTCTTTATCAATCTTGGCATCTGAAGAGATGATGCTGCCCAGGTAGGTGAACTGCTGAACAGACTTAAGCACAGATTTGCCTATGCTGACGTGGGGAAAATGGTGTTCTTCCTGTGTTGCGGGCTGGTAGAGGACTTCCCTTTTCTTCAGGCTGACTTCCAGCCCAAACAGCTCTGCAGCTGTTGCAAAGCAGGATGTGAGGCGCTGCAGAGCTGCGTCTGAATGGGCAACAAGGGCAGCATTGTCGGCAAAAAGCAGCTCACGGACTAGATAGTTTAGAGTCTTCGTGTGAGCCTTCAGATGGCTTCAGTTGAACAAGCTGCCATCAGTACGATAGCGTATATATATGCAGTCTTCTTCAAGGTCTGCCGTAGCTCCAAAATGCTAAACTAAAAAGAAATGGGTTCCCTGAGACCTATAAGACAAACCGGTCCACTGTTACCAAAGCAGAACAGCACCAAGCATATATTTCACAGCTTGTACAAGATACAATAAACAAAACTCTACAATAAACATAAATATGTTGTGTTCACAATACTGATTGTAGTCTTTTGAAGATAAAATGTCAAATGATAAGAGTTTGTTTCCTATTTGAGATCTTCTACCCTTGTAGGAGAGAGTTTGCAATCCAGGCTTCCCCTTTAAGGTAACAGTTTCATTTACTCTCTTATGAGAGGTAATTTATAGTCAAGTTCCTGAGTGCAGATATTCCTCACCACGAGCGGTTTCGACTTCGAAACAGTCGTCTTCAGGCGGAGAAATATAGTTTTACAAAACAAAGTGGACCTAAAGGGAATGAGAAGAGTGGCTAATAAGGTTTCTTAATGGCAAATATGAGGGTGAAAATCCAAAAGGATTCACGTTGCAAAAGTCTAGTACCCAGATCAACATATAAGGAGTTACTACCGCTAGAATTTCAACCCGAAGAGACTCTGCATTATGCTAGAATTCTTCAAAATGTTTATAGAGAATAGAATCCATTGAATGGTTTCCAATTTTGCTTTTATGTTCATTGATGCAATGCTTAACTTGCCTACTTGTTTGACCAATATACATGAGACGACACAAACATACAATCACATACACAGCTCCTTTAGTAGCGAAGGTGGCATAATGACTAAACCTAAACTGAATTGTGTGTGGATGCATAAAGGTCTTAGCATGAACAAATTGAGGGCATATAGAACAGTGGTGGTACACATTTTGCCACCTGCGCTACTAAAGAACCTGTATTGCAAGCTCTCCTACAAGGATAGATCTCAAATAGAAAACAGAAACTCTTCTCGATTGATATTTTTTCTTCAAAAGACTGCAATCAATATTCCGAACACAAGATACTTATGTTTATTGTAGAGTTTTGTTTATTGTATCTTGTACAAGCTGTGAAATATATGCTTGGTACTGTTCTGCTTTGGTAACAGTGGACCTGTTTGTCTTGTTGCTCTCCAAAATGGCCCATGGCTAGGGAATTCCGGTCCGCAGTGTGTTATGTTGCTGCCATGGACTCCAGTGGACGTCTCCAGACAACTCTGTTTGAGGCAAGTGTGCAGGTTGCAATTGGCCAGCTTGATTAGCATTGAATGGCTTGGCAGCTTCCTGCCTGGGGGGATACTTTGTTGGAAGGTGTTAGCTGGCCCTGATTTATTCTTGTCTGGAATTCCCCTGTTTTAAGTATTCTTTATTTACTGTCCTGATTTTAAGAGATTTTTTTAAAAAAAATACAGCACACGAGTTCATTCTTTCTCCCACCCTGGGCATCATTCTACAGATACATCAACCCCACCTGCCCAGTTTCCAACAGGCCTCACAACCTCTGAGGATGCCTGCCATAGGTGTGAGCAAAACGTCAGGACAGAATGCTTCTGGAACATGGCCAGGCAGTCCAGATTAGCACTGAATGGCCTTGCAGTTTCAAAGCCTGACTGCTTACTGCATGGGGGGATCCTTTGCTGGGAGGTGTTAGGAGGTTTGATGGGAGGTTCCAGTTAGGAAACCATCAGGGCCAGCTAACACCTCCCAACAAAAGATTCCTCCAGACAGGAAGCAGGCAGGCTTTGAAGCTGCAAGGCCATGAAAGCTAATCAAGGTGGCCAATTGCAACAGTCACACGTGCCTCCAACAGACAAAAGTTCTTCCTCCCTCCCTGGACATCATTCTAGATATATCAACCCCCACTGCCTAGTTTCCAACAGGCCTCACAACCTCTGAGGATGCCTGGCATTGAGGTGGGGGCAAAACGTCAGGAGAGAATGCTTCTGGAACATGTTCAGACAGCCTGGAAAAACTCACAGCAACCGAATTATTCCGGCCATGAAAGCCTTTGACAACACAAACCTTTTACGCTCTAGAAACTGGTTCTGGCCTGACTCACCTGAAACTCAGCAGGTGAGGCTTTCAATGCATTCCCAATGGAGATGCCACTCTCCCCACCCACCTACCCTCGGGGTGTTATGGGCTCAGAGAACCCTCAAAGTTTGGGGGAAAGGGGAGGAAAATAATCCTCTTTCCCAGAAAGGAATGTTAATAATACGAAGCCAAATCAGTACCGGAATGCGGGAGAGTTATATTTTGTAGTAAAAGTCAAACCCGTACAGTGATTCCCTTCCTTTTCCACCTCCAAGTCCCATTGAGGCAGCATTGATTCCCAAACGCGGGCAGCACTGTCCCTTGGCTCAGGGCGCATGAAAAGAGCAATGTTTTCCTACAGCAGCCAGAAGGAAGAGGGGAGAGCTCTTCTCTCCCTGCTTTGATATGCAGAACGACACTCGGCAGCATTCGGCTCCTAGGCCTTCTTGCGCTTGTCGACTGGGGCGTTCCAGTAGTAGAGGAGCTGCCCCATGATGACGCCGTTGCAGAAAGAAGAGACCGCAAAGGTCACGGCCATGAGCGGGTCACCCGTCTCCTGCACAGAGAGAGAGAAAGGTGCAAAATACAGTGCAGGTGTGGGCAAATTTGGGCTGGTCCTCCAGGTGTTTTGGACTTCGGCTCCCACAATTCCTAACAGCTTTGGGCCCTTTCGTTTCCCCCCTCAGCCGCTTAAGCCATACAGCCCAGAAAACACACAGCAACCCAGATTCGATATGATTTTATCCATAGCCAATTTGGGGTGAAACTTCAGAATGACTTTATTTATTTATGGCATTTATATTATATAATAATCATCTTTATTTATACCCCGCCACCATCTCCCGCAAAGGGGACTCGGAGCGGCTTACGTGAGGCCAAGCCCGACGATACATTACAGCAAAATAAAATACAAATCAACAAAAATAACATTACAATGGAATAAAAACGCCCAAGTAAAGTAAGTCAGTGTTTCCCAACCGCTGTGTGCTGCGAGCGATCACCTGGTGTGCCGCAGGAAAACCTCTCTTCCCCTTCCTCCTCCTGCTGCTTGGGGGACGATGGCGAAGAAGGGGCCCAGAAACTAACTCCCAAATGTCAAGGTCTATTTTCCCCAAAATCCATCTGTGTTCACATTTGGTCATATTGAGTATTCATGCCAAGTTTGGTCCAGATCCATCATTGTTTGAGTCCACAGTGCTCTCTGGATATAGGTGAACTACAACCTCCAATCTCAAGGTCAATTCCCAAGCAAACCCTTTAGGTACTTTCTGTTGGTAATGAGAGTTCAATATGCCAAGTTTGGTTCGATTCCATTGTTGCAAGAGTTCAGGATGCTCTTTGTGTGTTAACTAAATCCCAGAAACTGTAACTGATAAAACTCTGAAAGGGTATATTTATGAGCAGCTTACAAGATATATATACATACAAAATATATTATTAGCTTAGCACAATATCAGCATTATATATTACTATATTGTACTATACCATTATACTGTAATATTACATATACTATAAAATATATATCATTATATTGTATTACATTATAATATTATGAATATATGTATATACAATATATTAGCATAACGCAGTACAGAAGATGGAACTGTTTTCCTGGGCCCCCTCTCTTTAGGAATTGGGTTCAATTTTGGGATGGAAAATTACCAGCATCTCCTAGAATTGCCCACATTTTCCCTTTCTTCCCATGTTGGCTTTTTCAAAGGTACACTGCTCCTGCCCATGGAGGCGCCATTAAGCCAATGCCGCCGCCTCCTCTATCCTTTCCTCCATAAATCCTTAGCTTGGCTGGGGAATATTGCGATTCGTAGTCCAAAGAGGAGCTACCTTGTTTCTGAGGATTAAGTGTTTGGGCCCAGCTGTTTGGGCCTTCAACTCCCAGAAGCCCTAATGAGCTTGTTCAATTGTCAGGAATTTATTTATTTACAGTATTTATATTCCGCCTTTTAATTATCACCCGGCAATTTGCTCCCTTGACAGCTCAAGAATTAATTTATAGTATTACAATCCCTTCACATACATGGCAAACATTCAATGCTATATAGACACACAACATTCAATGCCATAGACAGACAGACATATCAGACAGGCTATTTAACTTTTTTCTGGCCACCAGGGGAGCTGTTGCTTCACCGTCCATCTGCGACACTGATGAAATACTTTCTGCATTCCCTGCATGCTTTGTGCTGAAGATTTTTTATGGCCTTGTAAATTTGTTAAGTTAGCCTCCCCACACATAGGTGGTACCTAAATTTCTTACTTGACAGATGCAACTGTCTTTCGGGTTGCAAAGGTCGACAACAAGCTACACAAAATTGGCCGGAAGCTCACTCCGACCCGGGCTGGCTTTGAACTCATGACCTTTCGGTCAGTAGTGATCTTAATGCAGCTGACTCCCAGCCAGCTGCGCCAGGCGGACTGACCTCTCCCGGAGGGGTAGGCAAGCCTGATTTTGGCGCCCCCTTGCGGCTCCTGGACACTCGCGCGCATGCGTGGAGGCGTCCTGCCCGGCCGCGCATGCGCTGGGGCGTCCCGACCGGCCGCGCACGCGAGGTGGCGCTCCGCACGATCGCGCATGCGCGGTGGCATCCAGCGGCCGCGCAAGTGCCCAGCGCGGTGGCGTGCGCGCTGGGCGGCGCCCAGCCGCGCATGCGCGGTTGTGTCCCGCCCGCCGCGCGAGGGCATCCCCGCGACAGCACGCACGCCAGCGGTAGCGGCGCGGCTGCCTGTCCCAGTGGGCATGTTGTATTGGGGTTTCTGGGAGTTGTAGTCCTAACCTCAGGTATCTTTGAAGCTTGGAAGGAGGAGGGATAGATACATGGATATGTTTAGCCCAGGCGTGAGCAAACTTGAGGCCCTCCAGGTGTTTTGGACTTCAAAGGAAGGGAGCTGAGGCTATCGGGAATGGTGGGAGTTGAAGTCCAAAACACTGGAGGGCCCAAGTTTGCGCGTGCACGATGCAGTGGGATATTTAAATAAGTTTCCAAATGTATTCTTCGATGACTGCGGGCTGGTGATGGCCTTCGCCCTGATCTGCAGCATATCACACTGCTGTCTCAGCAGGGCTCCTTGCGTGACTACCGCTCTCTGTCTTCCAAGGCGGTGACGAAGCAGCCTTCCTCCTCCTCTTCCGGGCTCCTTGGGCAAAGGCCACACCCAACGTGGCAACCAGGCCTCCCTCCGCCCAGCCTTTGGGCCAGGATCCAAGGCAAAGCGGGGAGGAAAGGAAGAAAGAGGAACTCTCTCCAAGAGTTGGGGTGAGAGGGGACATGGCGGTAATGTTTAAGTATTTGAAAGGATGCCAAAAGGGAGAGGTGAGGAGGCGGGTTTTCTGCTGCTCTGGTCGATTGCACTTCTCCAGAGACTGGTTGGCCATCTGTTGGGAGTGATTTGATTGTGCGTTCCTGCATGGCTGAAGAGGGTTGGACTGGATGGACCTCGGGGTCCCTTCCCTGATTCTATGCTCAAGAACATGAAATGTAATGTTGCTGGGTGGGAAAAGAGATGTAAAGATGGGTTCAAAGCCAACCTTAGACACTGAGAGAGAACTGGGGAAGCCCTGGCCCTTAAGCACTCTAACTGGAGGTCAGCTGTGACCAGCAGTGCTGCAGAATTCAAAGAGGCACAAATGGAGGGCGAAAGGGAGAAAGATGCCAAGCAAGTAAGTCTATGCTCAAATAGCTGGAAGCCCCAATCGAAGGACCTGGGTCTGTTTAGCTTGGAGATGGGGACACACGGGAGCTATATTTTGGTCTTTGAAGGGATGTCCCATTCTGGAGGAGGCACCAGCTGGAAGGCAAACTTTAACATCAGATCTACAATGAGTACCTTTTCATAAATGAGAGGATTTTCTCTGTTCCTTTGCGGAGGGAGGCGCCCCTTCCCCCTCCCTTCCCAAACTCACAGGGCATTCCTACCTGGATGGAGGTGAAGATCCGCGCCAGGGAGCCCGCAAAGAGCAAGGAGGCGGTGATGGCCGAGATCTGCCCCGTGTGCCCGTTGCGGTAGTTTGTGGCCGCTTGCAGGAGCTGCGGGGGAGGAGGAGGGAAATCGAAAAAAGTGTGTGTGGGGGAGGGAAGCACCTGATGAACCCAATAATAGGCTGGACACAACATATTACTTGAAAACCCAGAAACGCTGGACCACTCTGACAACCACCATGCCCAGGCTACATAGAGAAGCCATTGAAATCCATAAGAAGCAGGTGGGCAACTGCAACAGAAAGGGAAAAAAAACTGAAAATGAACAAAATCTGGCCACTAGTATTAAACGATTCTAAAATCATAATCTTCTATACATATACATAATAAAAGTGAAAAATGTGTATGTATGTATGTGGCGGAGTTGCCCACTCACACAGACAGCCTCCGGCCTCCACAAACAGGCTGAGAAGCCTCCAAGGCACTCCCTTCATGGACAAGGCAGGTAATGGTGAGTGCCATGAATCTGTGGCCCAAACCCTTCCCATGTCCTCCACACGCACTACGACCCACCATCCAAGACATGCTTTCATTCAGGGACAATTTTTCCCTAGATTGTAGTGTTTCTTCCACCACAGGCAGGCATCCCAGGATTCCTTTCTCTCTCCATTACTGTGGAATTTGCATCACCCCGCCCACTGCCTCTCCCTTAACCCTTTCCTACCCTTTCCTGTGTGCCACACCTCAAGGGCCTCAGGCGTCACTTTCGCTTGGGCGAAGTTCCAGCCAAGTTAACCAGAGTATAATTTCCAAACCAGCTTGCTTTGCTCTTAAACCCTGCTTGGGCCTCCCGTGCCTTTCCCGTGAGAAGACTAGGGATGCTAGCATAACATAAGCTTCTCAAGGCCGTACCATCTCGCCTCCTTGATAATGGAAGCGGGCCGCGGGAGTAGAGAGCCTGACTCCCCGGCCCAGATGGCACTAGCTAACGAGCACTGCATTCCAAGAGGACTGAGTTCACAAAACATTCAAGGGATCATCAATCTTAGCTTTTGACGTGCGATGCAACTTAGGAATACTATAACTGCCCTGGAGACCCCTAAGCTGATGTCTTCTACCAACAACGCGTTTGGGAGGAGATCTTGCGGGTTAGGCCAACCGGGCCTTCCATCAAGCCTTGCCAGCCAGCCTGCTTCGGGCTGACTTGTTCCAGTGTTGCCTTGTTCCAGTTCGTCGTCGAGACCCAGTGTTTGATCCTGAAAGACTCTTTTTACCTTTTGAACTTTTTGCATTATAATCAACGCGTCCCAGCCTCATTTGCTTCGGCTCGGATTCCAAAAGACTCTTTGCATCCGGCTTGTGTTCCCGCTTGTGCTCCTTTTGCTTTGGAGCGCACACACCCCTGCTGATTCCTGTTTGGCTGCTAGTTGAAAGCACTATAAGGATTGCCTTCAACCTCTTTCCTATTTTTACCTATTCTCAATAAAAACCCATTGTACCTCAGCTGCTGTGTGGTTTATCCAGGGGGGTCAGGTTGCCAAGGCCTCAGAGGGTGACACTGTGGCACACAGCAGAGAGGAATTGATCCGCAACTGAACAGACTGGATGGGTTTGGGGGACTGATTCAACACGGTGAGGTTGTAGTTCACCTTGCATCAAGGCAGACCCCCTTCAATCATAGATCTGCATCACATTTGGCATGTAGAGCCCCAATGACCAGGTTTAGGGGGAATTGACATTGATTTATAGGAGTTGTAGTTCACCTGCATCCAAAGAGCACTGAACCCAGCCAACGTTGGATCTGGACCAAACTTGGCACACAGACTCAACATGACCAACTATTGGGTTCGGGGGTGACTGCCCTTGGCATATGGGAGTTGTAGTTCACTCTTCTACAGAGAGTACTAACCCCAGCCGACATCAGATCTGGATCAAACTTGGCACACAGACTCAACATGGCCAGCTGTGTATACAGGCCTGGTCTAGGGAGGATTGACCCACGGTTCTGGGAATTGAGGTTCATCCACATTGTTATGTATTTTCTAATGGGAGCACTAATACAAACTGAATCAAAGACTGGCTTTTTTCTAATAAATAATGTTACTAATTAACTAAATGATATTATCTAACACCCCCCCCCCCCCCATGACCCACTCTACATCCTGGTGCAGTTGAGAGGAGGACAGACCACAGGTGATGGGACTTGCAGTTCCTTCAGTAATTACATGATATCACTGCCACTCCCAATAATGATGGATCAAGGCCAAACTTAGCAGACAGAGCCTCCATGACTCACTCTACATCCTGGTGCTGTTTGAAGGAGGGTGGACCATGAGCGATGGGACTCGCAGTACCTTCAGTAACTTCCTGACACCACTGAGAGCCACATAAATCACTGCTAAAGACCAACTAATATGTTTCTCAAATAACCCAGGCAACGCCGGGGCCCCAAGCAAGTATATAATAAAGAATAACCTTCAAAAACAGGGGAACTCTAGACAAGAAACAATCAGGGACAGCTAATCACCTCTCAACAAAGGATTATCCCAGGACACCATGAAAAGAAACAAAGTCTGGCTACTGAATGATGCCCAGTGTGGGGGAAAACTCTTTGTCTGCTTGAGGCAAGAGTGAATGTTGCAAAGGGGCACCCTGGTAAGCATTGAATGGCCTCGCAGCTTCAAAGCCTGGCTGCTTCCTGCCTGGGGGATCCTTTGTTGAGAGGTGTTAGCTGCCATGTCAGACTACACAGCGAAGCCACTGAAATCCACAAGCATGTGGACAATTTCAACAGAAACCATGAAAACGAATAAAATCTGGCCACCAGTATTTTTTAAAAAACCCTCTAGAATCAGGACAGTAAATAAAGAACAACACACTGATATCAGGGGAATTCCAGATAGGAAACAATCAGGGCCAGCTAACACCTCCCAACAAAGGATGCCTCCAGGCAGGGAGCAGCCAGGTTTTGAAGCTGCAAGGCCATTTAATGCTAATCAAGCTGGCCAATGGCAACATTCACACTTGCCTCAAGCAGACAAGCGTTCTTTCTCCTTCCCTCGACATCATTCCACAGATATATAAACCTCTCTTGCCTGGTTTCCAACAGACCACACAACCTCTGAGGATGCCTGCCATAGATGTGGGTGAAACGTCAGGAGAGAATGCTTCTGGAACTTGACCAGACAGCCTGGAAAACTCACAGCCATGAAAGCCTTCGACAATACAGTATTCTAACCAAAGCGGAAGAGAGAGGAGCACCATGATTTCCCTCAATCTAGACCAGGCCTGGGCAAACTTTGGCCCTCCAGGTGTTTTGGACTTCAACTCCCACAATTCCTAACAGCTTCAGGCCCTATCCATTTGCCCCTCAGCCGCAGCGGCTGAGGGGCAAAAGGAAAGGGCCTGAAGCTGTTAGGAATTGTGGGAGTTGAAGTTCAAAACACCTGGAGGGCCAAAGTTTGCCCAGGCCTGATCTAGACACTAGGCTCCTTTGGGCACAGCCCAGAATCCCATTGGCTTTTTAAGCTGCTGCATCACAGTGCTGGCTCGTGTCCTACTTGTGGTCCACGACAACATCTGTAACCATGCATTTTGGTTTTTTTCCTCCCTAAGTGAAGTATCTTCCACGCAGTGAGAAGTTTCCTCTGACTGGACCTGCTAAGGGGACTTCTCCATGGCAGCAAAAGTGGGGTGGTAATGTGGAGTCCTGCAAAATCTTCCCCCTGGGATCATGCAGACCCCCCTCAAGGCGGCCTGTGCTTACTTACCCTGCTGATGACGACGGCTGGCATGTTGGAGGCCTGGAGGGTGGTCACCAGGGCCGGAGGAGTGACGGGGGAGAGGAGGAAGGAGAGCAGGCCCAGGTAGACGAGGAGGAAGGAGGCGCCTGCGGGGGAAGGGGATTGTGCACAAAAGACCCTCTTCATAAATGCACAGCAGAGTAACCAATGTTATCCCTTCCATAGAAGGCTTTTCTTTGTAGTAAAATAATATGGCTGCACTATTTACAAAAACCGGGTTGAAGTTCTTGATACTTCCTTCTTTGCTTCCGTGCTGGGCTTCTTTCTCACGCTTTGCTCTCACAGAGCCTCTTCTTACACTGAACTTACACAGGAGCTTCACACACGAGGCCTTCAACCTTGGGCTTCCTCTAGGGTTGCCATATGTCCCTTCTTCTAAGGGACGTCCCTTATTTTGGCCCTAAAATTTGTGTCCCTTATTTTCAGGCCCTGTCCCTTATTTTTGACTAGCAGGACAGGACTGGGCGGGGTTGACCAGAGGAAGGTGCGCGCTGTGGTTTCCAAGGCAATGCCTGCCCGGGATTCCAACTCGCAGGGCAGCCTGCGTCCCCGTTGGAAGGAAGAGGCGATACAGGACTTTTTCAAAGTACAGTAGACTAGTTAACCGTTACCCAAGGGGAATGTTGGATCATGTTGGATAAAGATAGTTTCTGGTTGCTTGAGAGTTACTCTTAAAATAGGCCTAATTGTGCATCCCAATACTATTCAATGCTGTGTATCCCATACTATACTATACCATTAACTATTGACATAATAATCATGAAGATGTACTGTCTTATAAAAATTATTTTATTTTAATGTTTAGACAGTGCACTTTTAAAGTCAGCAAAGTCAAGGACTAAATACAGATGGAGAAAATGAAGTAGTTCTAATAATGTTTTTTCTGCATGACAAAACATGCAGAAACATACCATGTTCTGCTAAGAGGGTGTAAATCAATTGCTTTTGTGAGTTTCAATCATTATCTTATTCTCTTAATAAAACTATTTCTACCTAAGGTTTGAGTTTCAGGTTTTTAATGAAGTGTCCCTTATTTTTGTGAAAAATCCCGTAAATGTCCCTTATTTCTTATATCAAAAAATGGCAACCCTAGCTTCCTCTCACAGAAGCTTCTCACACCAGGCCTACTAACACTGAGCAAAACAACAATGTATGTGCGTGACTCGCAAAACTCTGCCTCAGAGTAGGTTACTTCAAGCTCAATAAGTCCTGGAGCTGGTTGTGTTGATTTGCTTTTCTTTATGTCTGTTACTTATTCCGTGAATAGTACCGTATTTTCCGGGGTACAAGGCGACTGGGCATATAAGACCACCCCCGACTGTTCAAGTTAAAATATAGAGTTAGGGATATACTTGCCATAGAACAGTGTTTCCCAACATTTTTTGAGCCGAGGCACACTTTTTACATTTACAAAATCCTGGGGCACACCACCAACCAAAATGACACAAAATGACACTCTAACCCAGTAATACATATAGTTAACTGACCTTGAGTTTTGGAGTTGTAGTTCACCTACATCCAGAGAGCACTCTGGACTCAAACAATGTTGGATCAGGACCAAACTTGGCATAAATACTCAATATGCCCAAAAGTGAACACAGATGGAGTTTGGGGAAAATAGACAGGGAGCCGGAGGGACACCAAGAGCGATTTTGCATGCACCGAAGAGGAGGGGGAGGAGGGAGGGGCGGGTCCCTGCGAGGAGCCGTTCTCTCGGTTTGCGGCTCCGCCGGGCTTAGTGTAGCCGTGAACCAGGAGAAAGGCTCCCTGCAAGGAAACGTAGGAGATGCATCTCGGGCCCTGGTTGCTTCCAAACCACGGTTTGAAAGCAGCCAGGGCCCGTGATTTGCTCCGTTTGCCCAGGTCTCCCTCACAAGCGGAGGGAGAGCCTGGGGAACAGGCCCTGCCTGGGAGTCGGGTTTGGCCGGCTCGCATCTCCCCCCGGGGCTCGGCGGAAGACGCGAGACTGCCAAACTCGGCTCCCAGACAGGGCCTGGGCGCTGCGGGGAGCCTTTCTTCCGAGGCTACCCGAGGTGCCCAGGCCCTCTCTGGCAGCTGGGATGGGCCGGCTGGCTGGCGCGCAGAGAGATAACAGCCGAAGTAGGCGGCACCCCAGCCCCTTCTTCTTCGCTGCTGCCGCTGCCGCCTCGTCCTTCCTCCCCCTCCCCCCCCCCTCCAAGCAGCAGCAGGCAGGAGGGGGAAGAAGGGGGGAGAGACGTTTTGGCAGCACACCAGATGATCCGTCACGGAACAGTAGTGTGCCGTGGCACAGCGGTTGGGAAAGACCCCTCTCCCAACACAATTCTATTGATTCGGTAACTATGACTCCCAGAATGCCTCAGCGGGCATGTCCAAGGCATGCCGCTGCCCGGGGCTGCTAGGAGTCATAGTCTGGAGGTGCTTCCTTGGGCCTGGGTGAGCCTGGTGACCATCGGAGGCTTCTGCCGGCCGCTCAGGTGGCCTTGCTTCCTTCCTCACTCTCTGGGCTGCCTGCAAATAGTGACGTGGAGGGCCTTGAAAGTAGAGCGGGGGGGGGGGGGGAGGAAGCAAGGGCACCCGATCAGCTGGCAGAAGCCTCCGAAGCCCAAGAAAGCCAACCGGGTGGCCTTGTTTTCTTCCTCTCTCCTGGCTGCCTGGATTAGACAGATTCATGGATACTAAGTGTATCGGTAGTTACTGAAAAGGACATTCAGTGCCACCTAGGAGTTGGTTGGTAGGCAGGATTTCCCTGGGTACTGGTTGTTCGGGAGCAGGTGAGGGTTTTGCCCTCCCTCTGCTCGAGCCTGTACAATGGCCACTGTGTGATACAGAATGCTGGACTAGATGGGCTGAGGTCCGATTCAGCATGGCTCTTCTTAAGTTCTTAAATGGAAATTCGGTAATGGAAGAACTGATCAATAAAATGGAGGATATAAAAGAAATGGACAAATTAACGTTTTACCTTCTTAAACTTCCCTGGAACTTTCCTTCCCCCAAACATTACTTCGGAAGAATCTTAATCAATGTGTATGAAAAATGGATGCAATAATTATTTTTTAAAAAAAATAGCTATGTGGGAGGAGTTGGAGAAGGGCCTTGAAAAGAGACTGGGCAGAGCAGCGGTGCGGCCTGAGAAGAGGGCGGAGGGAGGGCACGGGGAGGAGGAGTGCCAGGCCCGGTGGGCTGCCCCTGCCGCTCTGCCCAGTCTCCTCTCAAGGCCCTTCTCCAACTCCTCCCACATAGCTGTTTGCAGGCATCCAGGAGAGAGGAAGGAAGCAAGGCTACCCGAGTGGCTGGCAGAAGCCTCCGAAGGCCACCCAAGGAAGAACCTCTGGACGACTCCCATCAGCCCCTGGCGGTGGCGTGCCTTGGACATACCCGCTGAGGCATTCTGGGAGTCCCAGGCCTAAAAAGTCATCTAGTACGCCGAAAATACGGTATATCCTTTGTTGAATTATAGTATGAGAATTGTACTTTTACTACTGTGAATTTTGAATTATTTTCGACATAGTAATACAGCTTGAAGTAACCTACTCTGAGGCAGAGTTTTGCAAGTCACACACATACATTGTTGTTTTGTTGGATGTTGTCATAGATATCTGTGCATTACACATTGCACACTACTAACTCTGAGGCCTATCTCCCACTGAGGGCTCTCTCAGACTGAGGCCTATGAACATTGAAGCCTACTAGCACTCAGACCTTCTCTCACTGAGGCTCACTAATACCGAGGACTCTTAAGCTACAGACCCACAAGGGTCTTCCTCCAAGAATGAGACACTTGGAAGTCCCTGAAGAGACTCAGAAGCAGAGTGGGCAGATCAAAAGACAACCTGGCAAAATGGTACTGCCTAAAAGAATCCCACACCTTGTGTAACTGTGGAGCAGAACAGACAACTCCTCATTGGTATGCTTGTCCACTGTGCCCTGCCTCATGTCCAGAGGCAGAATTGTTGGAGGCTACAGACAATGCCGTTGCTGTTGCCCATTTTTGGTCAAACGATATTTAGCCGCCTGGGCGCCTTCTGTTTTTATCAGTTTTATACTAATTTATGCAATGCTTTTGATACAAAATAAATAAAGCTACAGACACACCTGTTTATATCGAATTACAGCTTTTGCTGAGTCACTGCACCCATTTAACCCTTTCAGTGCTTGACTCACATTTTTGTAATTAAAAATACCTAGTTAATTTTTTATTGTTTTAGACAGAAGAATTTCATTGCACAGCCTGGGCCTCCCTTATTTCATGATTCTGCAGGCCCTGTCATGCAGGCATGGGCAAACTTCGTCCCTCTGGGTGTTTTGGACTTCAACATCCACAACAGATGGTAGGCCCTTAGGAATGGTGAGAGTTGGAAGTCCAAAACACCTGGAGGGAAGGCCCAAGTTTGCCCACGCCTGAACGAAACCATCTCTCCACCCAAGGGCCCAAACATACCTCGCCCCGTGCGTCCCCCAAAATGTTGCACCAGGAACCCGATTGCCACCGTCTGCACCATGAGGAAGAGGGCCTCCCCCCAGGCGCTGCCGGGAGAGAGAGAAGCAGAGGCTGCGTGTCAATGAGGAGGGGGGCACTTCTCAGGATTATCAAACCATCCTCAGCCAACCTCCAGTGTGCCTTTGGCTATTGTGCTCCTCCTGTGTATGAATGAATGACTCTTTGGGCTCAGAGGAGCCCATTTCCTCAGCCCCACTATCCCCCCAGGCTCACAGGGTGAGAATATGGGAAAGGAGCTATATTAAGTGCTATGGGAGGTGTAGCTATGGAGGGCCGTATTCCATTCACTGCAAAAATAAATAAATATGAAAATATTTCCAAAAATCAATGTTTTGCCTTTTGAATTCAATCTAGTGGACACATTATGGTCCATTTTGCCACATATAAGTATTTCTTTCAGGTCCATGAAAGACCTTTGTTTTACAACAGGAAGTGATCTGGAAGTCACTTCCTGTCTTTCAAAACAAGGCACTTTGGGGCGGCCAAAATAACCAATTTTGTTTTCCTCTAGATGCTTTTCCATTTTTGGGTCTTATCATTAAAAGGAAATCTGAAATCTCATGCCTGCAATATATTCCAGATACCCTTTTGGCTGAAAAGCTGCCCAGAAAACCATTGGCTTTATGCGAACATCATGCCCTTATTTCATGATTCTGAGGTGTATCAGGGTACATTTGGAGCCCCCGGTTGTGCAGTGGGTTAAACTCTTGTGCCGGCAGGACAGAAAACCCAATAAGTTAGAGGTTTGAATCCGGGGAGAGCATGGGTGAGCTCCCTCTGTCAGCTCCAGTTCTCCACGCGGGGACATGATTAAAGCCTCCCACAAGGATGGTGAAACATCAAAACATCCTGCCGTCCCCTGGGCAACGTCCTTGCAGACGGCTAATTCTCTCACACCAGAGGTAATTTCTCAAGTCACTCATGACAAGAAAAAAAGGATACAATTGCTGATCCCCACCATCCATTGTTAGGGCTGGAGGGAAGCTGGATTATGGGAGCTACAGTTTAGAAAGGAACAAGGTGTGTGTGTGTGTGTGTCTTGGGTCCTTCTCTGTCAATCCTGAGGCTGTGCGTCATTATTACCTGAAGGGGAAGCTGCGGGAGACGCTGTAGACCATGGTTCCGGTGATGGCCATGAGCTCCAGCAAAATGGCGTTGAAGCTCAGCCCTTCCGCACTCCGGGCCCCCAGGATCTTGGCGATTTGGGGCAGTTTCACTGCAGGAATGGGGGGACAAACAAGGCCAGGGTGAGTCCCGCACTGAGATTCAGAGGGTCAGGTCTTCTGCTGAAGAACCCAGAATCTCCTAGGAGCCATGCTGGGTGAGAAACTCCTAGGAGCTGTCTGTTGTTGCTGCTGCTGCCTCCAGGGTCACAGTCCAATGCTCAAACCACTGGTTCTGTATAACCCTCCCAAAATATTCATTTCTCCCTCCAAGCACTGGAAACCTCATCTATTTTGAGCAAACGTCCAAGGCCCTGGGCTCCTCTCAGTCAACTGGAGAGAAATAAATGGAGTGGCTTGTTTTCTGTTGCTCTGGAGCAGGCCTGGGCAAACTTTGGCGCTCCAGGTGTTTTGGACTACAACTCCCACAATTCCTAACAGCCTTCCCTGTCCCTCCCCAAAACGACAGCTCTCCTGTGAAACTGTGGCAATTAAAGTATTATTTAATTATACAGTGTAGACCAGGCATGGGCAAACTTGGGCCCTACCTCCAGCTGTTTTGGACTTCAACTCCCATCATTCCTCACAGCCTCTGGCCCTTTCCTTTTACCCCTCCGCCACTTAAGGAAGGGGCCTGAAGCTGTTAGGAACTGTGGCAGTTGAAGTCCAAAACACCTGGAGGGAGGGCCCAAGTTTGCCCATGCCTGGCGTAGATGCACCCTAACTAAGCGTACAGGCCAGGTGCTTTCGTGTAGATACTCAGGTGAATCCAGGGTCCTTACCCATGAGGGAGCCAGCAACGATGGCGAATCCGAGGCCTTTGCTGATTAAGATTTTGAGGCAGGGAACTACGAGGAGAGAAAAGGGCAAAAAAAGAGATCAGCCACCTTTCAATCATTCCAATTATACTTTATGGCAGGCATGGGCAAACTCAGGACGTCCGGGTGTTTTGGACTTCAACTCCCACAATTCCTAACAGTCTACCAGCTGTTAGGAATTGTGGGAGTTGAAGTCCAAAACACCCGGACGCCCCGAGTTCGCCCATGCCTGCTTCATGGAAACAATATCACAGGAAAGCTGACTGGCACAATCTGGGGATCACAACCAGATACAGTGAAGACATCTGCCCTTGCGCTTTGCTACTCTGCTGCTGAGTACGCATCCTAAGTGTGGAACACACAGTGGATGTAGCTCTTATGTAGACATGCTGTGGATGGATGTAGACATGCTGCATTATCACAGGGTGTCTGTGCCCAACACCACTGGAGAAATTACACTGTTTAGCCGGTATTGCACCACTTGATATCCGCCGGGAAGTAGCAACCAATAGTGAAAGGACCAAGGCAGTGACATCTCCGGCCCATCCCCTTTCTGGGTATCAGCCAGCATGCCAATGACTTAAATCAAGAAATAGTTTTAGAAGATCTACAGAGACACTCGCTGGAACACCTCAGCAAGCGAGACACCAAAAGTGGCAGACTAAACACTGGAACCTCAGCCCATGGCTGATCCCAACTTAGAGACTCACTCCTGGGCACACAGAAGGCTGGAAAGCACTTAACAGACTGTGCTCCGGCACCACAAGATGCAGAGCCAACCTTAAGAAATGGGGCCACCAAATGGAGCAAACCACAGACCACCTATTACAAACTGAGCCCTGCCACATTCACAATGGAGGACCTTCTCACAGCGACACCAGAGGCACTCCAAGTGGCCAGCTTCTGGGCAAAGGACATTTAGTAGAATGCCAAGTTTTTTTTTTAAAAAAACTTTACAACTGTGCCCTCGGTTTGCTTCTGATATGATAAGTAAATAATCACAGGATGTCTACTAGGACTGGGCAATCATGGTTCTAAATGGTTCTAAAAAACTTACAAAACTAAAGTTCTGGTGGTGAAAACTAGGTGGCGCTGGTGCTTTGCTTCTACAGTGTTGTGCTTTGCTTACAGTGTTGCTAAAGTTTGTGGTGAACATTTCAGAACTCTAACAAAACTTTCAAAATTTCGTTATAAATGGCAGTTCCTAATTGTTTCCGTCTGAAAAATCGCCAATAATGAAATAATAATGAAGTTTTGAAAGTTTTGTTAGAGTTCTGAAATGTTCACCACAAGAACTTTAGCAACACCGTAGAAGCAAAGCACCAGCGCCACCTAGTGTTCACCACCAGAACTTTAGTTTTGTAAGTACTTTAGAACCATGATTGCCCAGGCCTAATGTCTACACTACTGGAGAAATTACATTGTTTCACTAGTATTGCACCACCAGATATCTGCCGAGAAGTAGCAGCCTATAATGAAAGGACCAAGGCAATGACATCTCAGACCCATCCTCTGTTCGGATATCAGCCAGCATGCCAATGCCTTAAATCAAGAAATAGTTTTCTAAGATCTACAGAGATACTCGCAGGAACATCAATGAGGTGCCATATAACGTCGTCCCTACAGCGCTTGCATTGGCTGCTGGTTGAACATAGAGTCCTGTATAAGACCCTGGTCCTGGCATTCAAGGCCTTCCGAGGTCAGGGTCCTTCATATCTAAGAGAGCGTTGAATGCCACTCCACCACCAGAGACTGCCACGGTCAGCTCATGAGAATCTCCTCTATGTCCCTGGCCCTAGAGAGGTCCCTTTGGAGTCCACAAGACAGAGATCCTTCTCCATCGCAGCCCCAATCTTGTGGAACTCCCTCCCTACCGCCAGACCAAAGAGCCACTCCCCATCTACATACATTTTTAGGGGCACTCAAGACATGGCTCTTCAGAAGATAGACCTATTTGATTGATTGATAGATGGATAGAGAGATGGATAGAGAGATGGATTGATAGAGAGATGGATGGATAGAGAGATGGATGGATAGATTGATAGATGAATAGAGAGATGGATGGATAGATAGAGGGATGGAGAGATGGATGGATACATAGATGGATGGTTAGAGATGGATAGATAGAGGGATGGATAGATAGATGGATGGATAGATGGATGAATAGAGAGGTGGATAGATAGATAGCTAGAGGGATGGATAGAAAGATGGATGGATAGAGAGATGGATTGATAAAGAGATGGATGGATAGAGAGATGGGTGGATAGATTGATAGATGGATGGATAGAGAGATGGATAGATAGAGTGATGGATGGATAGATAGATGGATGGAGAGATGGATGGATACATAGAGGGATGGATAGAGATGGATAGATAGAGGGATGGATAGATGGATGGATAGATGGATGAATAGAGAGGTGGATAGATAGAGGGATGGATAGAAAGATGGATGGATAGGTGGATGGATAGATAGATGGATAGAGATGGATTGATAGAGATGGATGGATAGAGAGATGGATGGATAGATTGATAGATGGATGGATAGAGAGATGGATGGATAGATGGATGGAGAGATGGATGGATAGAGATGGATAGATAGATGGATGAATAGAGAGGTGGATAGATAGATAGATAGAGGGATGGATTGTTAAATAACAAGCTGTGACTATGTAACCTGTTTATTTTAATTGTGTAAGTCGCCCAGAGCACCTTTGGTGGAGGGCGACTCATAAGAAATAAAGTTGAGTTGAGGGACACCTCAGCAAGCAAGAGTCCAAAAGTGGCAGGCCAAAACCTGGAACCTCAATCAGTGGCTGAGACTGGATGAGAGACTCCCTCCTGGGCACACAGAAATGGTCAAGGGACATTTAGTATCATGCCAAGTTTGCAACCTTTGTGTTTTGTTTGTTTGTCTGGCTTTATTTTAATGCAATACAACTGTTTGGTTCGTTCCTGACACAATAAATAAATAAATAGATATAGTAAAAGCAAATGGTGAACCACCACCCAAAGCCATGACCAAGCTATAAAAATAATTGTTTTCATACTGAGCATACTTTAATTCTGTTTTAATCTGAGTGTATTGAATTGAGAGCCACTTTGAAGTCCCAATTTGAGGATAAAGTGGAGTATAAATACAGTAACAATAATAAATAATAATCTCTGGTGGTTTATAAAAAGGAGAAAAAAAAGCGAGAGAAGAAAGAGTCTCAAAGTCCTTGAGGTGTAATCTGAACTTTGGACACAGAAAGCCAAGCACTTCCGCCCAAACTGAAGCTAGAAGGAGAAGGACTTCCGCCCGAAAGCAAAATGGCGCCGTGAGGTAAACTATAGATCAGGCCTTGGGCGAACTTGGCCCTTTCAGGTGTTTGGGGCTTCAACTCCCACCATTCCTCACAGCCTCAGGCCTCTTCCTTTTCCCCTCAGCCGCTTAAGCGGCTGAGGGGAAAAGGAAAAGGCCTGAGGCTGTGAGGAATGGTGGGAGTGGAAGCCCAAAACACCTGGAAGGCCCAAGTTTGCCCAGGCAGGAAAAATTCCAAAATGGCCGCCGGGGCACTTCCGGCCAAAGATGGCGCCCTTCGCCAAGATGGCCGCCCTCACGTCCACTTCCGGCCAGGCCGCGCCTCCTCAGGCCCACCGCGGCCGGCTCCCTGGCTCCGCGTTTCGGGTCGGAGGCGCCGCGGCGAGGAGGCGACTCACTGTGCAAGAGGTTGAAGCGGACGAGGAGCTCGTCGTAGCACTGAGCCGGGAGGAGGTGCGGGACCAAGAGGCCCTCCAGCGCTGAGGAGGAGGAGGACGCCGCCATTTTGAAGCAGCAGCAGCTTCCTCCTTCATGCCCTGTGAGCCTTTACGCATGCGCGGTGAGGGCTGGCTCTGTGTATGGCGAAAGGGGGAGAAAAACTGTTGTGCGCATGCTCAGTGGGTACTCATCCCGCCTGGCCAGGTTTGTGAGGCCTTCTCCAGTCCTTAGTGGCATCCTCTACGCATGCGCGCGCAGGTGTGGCTGTGTAAGCGCAGTGGGGAATCTGTTCTTGTGCGCATGCGCGGAGTCTCTTCCATTCTCTCACACAAGTCCGGCGAATGTGAAGCTCTTGCGCGTGCGCACTCGGAGGGAGGCCAATCCAGTCCTTAGTGGCATCCTCTACGCATGCGCGCGCAGGTGTGCTTGTGTAAGCAGAGTGGGGAATCTGTTCTTGTGCGCATGCGCGGAGTCTGTTCCATCCTCCCAAATCTGGCGAATGTAAAGCTTCTGCGCGTGCGCACTCGGCACTCCGAGGTAGGCCAATCTGCGCAGGCGCACTTGGAATCTTCTCCATCCTTTCGGTGGCATCCTCTACGCATGCGCGCGGAGGTGCGACTCAACGGGGTGGATCATCTGTTTTGTGCGCATGCGCCGAACCAGTTCAGTCCTCACACTAGCTGGCTGTGAAGCTCCTGCGCGTGCGCACTCGGCACTCAGAGGGAGGCCATTCCAGCGGTGGCGTTGCGCATGCGCACTAGGAGTCTTGTGTATTCTTCCCTTGACCTACTTCTCTTCACTATTTGGGACAAAATGGCTGCTTCTCCTCCTCCTCAGCAGCCATCTTTCCCAGCCCCCAATGGCCCTGAGGGTGCTGAGGAGGAGGAAGAGAGGGGCCAAGTGCTGCTGGCCCTCAGCCGTGGGGCGGTCGCCCTCTGCCTACTGCAGAACCTGAGGCTCCAGCGCGGGCGGAGGCTGCGTGAAGAGGCCAGGCGCCGCCGCCTCGCTCGCCACCGCCGGGCCCAGGCCCGCTCCCGCCGAAGCTTCGCCCTGCTGTGCCTGTGCCGCGCCCTGGGCCAAGAGGGCGGCCTGCGCGGCAACGGGGGCCTCTCCCGGCTGCTGAGGGAGCGCCGCCTCTGGACCAAGGCCCGCAGCTCGGCCTTCTGGGAGACGGTGCGCCTCAAGGCCTTCCCGCCGCAGGAGTGGGCCGAGAAATTCCGCGTCTCCCCGCTCACCTTCGACTTCCTCTGCGCCCGCCTGCAGGCCGCCATCCGCCGCCGCGACACCAACATGCGCCGCGCCATCCCGGCCGACGTGCGCCTGGCCTTGACCCTCTGGCGCCTGGGGGCCGGCACCGAGTTCCGGGCCGTGGAGCAGCTCTTCGGCGTCTCTCGCTCCACTGTCTGCAAGGTCCTGCGCGACGTCTGCGAGGCCCTGGTGGCCCTGCTCACGCCCGCCTTTGTCCGGCCGCCCGAGCCCTGCGAAGTCGCCGCCGGGAATGGCTTCCCTTTGCCGCAGATGGCTGGCGCCCTGGGGTGCCTCCACATCCCCATCCGCGCCCCCAACGAGGACCCCGCCGGGTACTGCAACCCCCGCGGGTGGCACTCGGTGGTGCTGCAGGCCGCCGTGGACTCGCGGGGGTGCTTCTGGGACATCAACGTGGGCTGCCCCGGTGGCGTGGCCCAAGCACATGTGTTGCGGACATCAGAGCTCTACCGGCAGGGCCAAGAGGGACAGCTCTTTCCCGGCGGAGCCCAAAACATTGATGGAATCCCCATCCCTGTCTATCTGCTGGGCGGGCGTTCCTATCCGTTCTTGCCGTGGCTGATGCGGCCCTACCGGGACCGAGGCCGGTACCTGGCTCCTCAGCAGCAGCGCTTCAACGAGTATGCGGCGGCTGCACGGACAGTGGTCGGTGTGGCCTTTGGGCGCCTGCGGGGTCGGTGGCGCTGCCTCACCAAGCGCAACGACACCGACGTGGCCTTCCTGCCCACCCTCATCGCTGCCTGCTGCACCCTCCACAACATTTGCGAGGCCCGAGGTGACCTCTTCCAACCATCCTGGATGCAGGAGCAGGAAGGAGAAGATGAAGATAGTGACCAATGGGAGGAATATCCTTTGCAGGAGGAGGAGGAGGATGGGGAAGAAGACCCTGAGGCAGTCCGGATACGGGATGCCCTGGCGTCCGCACTGAGGGGTTGATAGCAATACACGGGGACACCCAAAGCCTGGATCTCTCTTTCAGCTCCATTACCACTGAAGTTACTTACCTACCTGTCTCTGTCAACCACAGAGACACCAAAGATCAATAATTATGTAGCTGAAAGGGAAATCCTTCTTTGGCTGGATCTCTCTTTCAACTCCATAACAGTTACTTAACTGGCACCCTCTTTCAGCCACAGCAGCACAAGATGTTTATGTAGTTGAAAGAGAAATCCTTCATTTGCTGGGTCTCTCTATTCCAGTGTTTCTCAACCTGGGGGTCGGGACCCCCAGGGGGGTCACGAGAGGGTTTCAGAGGGGTCGCCAAAGACCATCAGTAAACATACGGTATTTATGGTGGTCGTAGGAAGCCCTTTGGCAGAGAAGGTTGAAGATCTCTCCGCTTGTCCTTCGCTTTCTTTTTGGAAACAGACTGCGAATTCTCCCACCTAAAGCTCTCTTCTGCTGTGATTGGCAGGCCTCCCAGCCAAGGGGGGGCTGTTTCTGAGACTCCAAGCGGGGAGGGGCAAGCAGGCGTGCTTGGCGCATGGCAATATGATGCGCATGTGTGGGTGAGGGAGAGCGTGAGAGGTGGGATGGAGGGTCACGCCAGCTAGTCCCTTCAAGGCATGAGTGTTCTGTGTAGGAAGTTTGACCCAATTCTATCATTGGTGGGGTGCAAGGGGCTCTTGTATTGTAGGTGAACTATAAATCCCAGCAACTACAACTCCCAAATGCCAAGATCTGTTTCCCCCAAACTCCACCAGTGTGCACATTTGGGTATATTGAGGATTAGTGTCAAGTGTGGCCCAGATCCATCATTGTTGAGTCTATAGTGCTCCTTCGATGTAGGTGAACTACAACTCCCAAACTCAAGGTCAATGCCCACCAAACACTTCTAGTATTTGCTGTTGGTCACTGGTCATGGGAGTTTTTTTCTTTGATTGTGGGTGAACTATAAATCCCAGCAAACACAACTTCCAAATGACAAAATCAACCCCCAAAATACAGTTATGAAGCAGCAATGAAAATAATGGTTAGGGGTCACCACAACATGAGGAACTGTATTAAGGGGTCGCAGCATTAGGAAGGTTTGCTCTATTCAGTTCCATAGCTACCAAAGTTGCGTAATTAGATCTCTCAACTGTATCACCACTGACGTTACTTAACTGGCTTTCTCATTCAACCACAGAAACACCAAAGATTGGTGGTTATACTATTATTATTATTTCAAATGTATAGGCCGCTACTCCCCGGGGGCTCGGAGCAGCTTACATCAGACATGAGTGACACGTGGGAAGGTCTGCCTAAACAGATAAGTCTTGCACGCTCTCCGAACGCTAGTAAGTCTTGGAGCATACGGACTTCAAGTGGAAAAGTGTTCCAAAGAGACGGAGCCGCAGCAGAGAAGGCCCTGCGCCTGGTCTTTGTAGATCGTATGATCTTGAGACTGGGAACTACAAGCAGCATTTGATCTTCAGATCGAAGTGGTCTCTGAGGTTGATAAAAGGCGAGTTGATTTTTTTAAAGATATAATGGGCCGGGGCCGTGTAATGCCTTGAAGGTGAGGACCAGCAGCTTAAAGATGATTCGATGCTCGATCGGAAGTCAGATTGTAGAATTGGAGTCATGTGGCACCTTGCAGGGGGCCCCCTCCAAGAGTCTAGCAGCTGCATTTTGGACCAATTTTAAGTCTGCGGAGGGTAGACCCTGGTAAGCCGATGTAAAGAGCATTGCCATAGTCCAGTCTCGAGATGACCAAGGCCTGGATCACTGTGGCCAGGTCATCTCTACGGAGGTAGCGGGCCAGGCGTCTGATAGACGCAGATGGAAGAAGGCCGTTGTACTGAGGGTGGACACCTGGGCTTCCATCGTCAATCAAGAGTCTAATTCAGGCCTGGGCAAACTTTGGCCCTCCAGGTGTTTTGGACTTCAACTCCCAGCATTCC
This sequence comes from Anolis apletophallus, assembly GCA_030556195.1. Classification (NCBI taxonomy): domain Eukaryota; kingdom Metazoa; phylum Chordata; class Lepidosauria; order Squamata; family Anolidae; genus Anolis; species Anolis apletophallus. The sequence continues at coordinate 149,737,554 of JARBWK010000008.1, read as the reverse complement.
TAACAGCTTCAGGCCCCTTCCTTTTGCCCCTCAGCCGGCGGCTGAGAGGCAAAAGGAAGGGGCCTGAAGCTGTTAGGAATGGTGGGAGTTGAAGTCCAAAACACCTGGAGGGCCAAAGTTTGCCCAGGCCTGATCTAATTGGACACCCAGGCTCTTCACTCGAGGTGACGGGCGCAATGTCTCGCCGTCTAGGGTGGGTAAATTGATGGTCCCACCACTCGGGGAACCCAGCCACAGGATCTCCGTTCACTTTCAGCCTGCTAGACCGAAGCCATCTGGTAGCGACCTCCAGACACTGATGGAGATTGCATGGCTCTGAAAGAGCTGAAAGATAAATCTTTCATCAGCTACATCAGTCTTTCTCAACCAGTGTGCCGTGGCACACTAATGTGCCGTGACGGACCTCCTGCTGTGCCACGAGAAAAGCTCTCTGCCCCCCTTCCTCCCCCCTCCTGGCGAACTCTTGCTGCTTGGGGGAGGAGGAGGAAGGGCCGGGCAGTGGCGAAGAAAAAGAAGGAGGGACTGGGATGCCGCCTCCTTCGGCCGTTTCCCCAGCCAGCCTCCAATCCGCCATGACTCCCACCATGACTCTCGCCCCTCGCTCGCTGAAGCCGCATGGAGGAGGAGCCCTGCCCACTGAAGCCCGTCCACCGCTCATGCTCCTCCTCTGTAGGAGAGCTGAAGCTGGGGGGAGGGGGCAGGGCATGGCGCGGCCTGTAGGAGAGCTGAAGCTGGGGGGAGGGGGCGGGGCATGGTGCGGCCTGGCTCTGCCTCCTCCCCCGGCTTCGGCACTCCCAACAGCTGCTCCAGCCTTGAGGGGACAGTGCCAAGCCAGCATTGTGCTGGCTCTGGCACCGCTGGCTTGGCACTGCCCCCTCAAGGCTGGAGCAGCTGCTGGAAGAGGTGAAGCCGGGGGGTAGGGGGCGGGGCATGGCGCAGCCTGGCTCCGCCCCCTCCCCAGCTTCGGCACTCCCAGCAGCTTCTCCCAGCAGGCCACCAACCCCCAGCCATTCTTTACTGTGTTAGAGTGTCATTTTGTGTCATTTTGGTTGGTGGTGTGCCCCCGGATTTTTTTAATGTTAAAAGTGTGCCGCGGCTCAAAAAAGGTTGGGAAACACTGAGCTACATAACCACTGAAGTTGCGTAATTGGATCTCTCTCTTTGAGCTACATGATCACTGAAGTTACATACCTCGTGCTTTCTTGCAGCTACATCACCACCAAAAATCGGAGGTTATGCAGTTGAAAGAGAAATCCTTCATTGGCAGGATCTCTATTGAGCGCCATAACTACCGAAGTTGCATAATTGGATCCCTCAGCTACATGACCACTGAAGTTACGTGCCGTAACCCGTGCTCTCTTGCGGCTGCATAACTACCAAAGTTTTGTGGTTGTGTCTCTGAAGGAGAAGGCCCTCATTGACCGAGTTTCCATTTCAACCAGATAACCACCAGAGTTCCGTAATTGAATTTCTCTTTCAACTACATCCCTATCAAACTTCCATGATTATACAGATAGAGACAACCCACATTGGCTGAATTTCTCTTTCAACTCCACAACCGCTGAAGTTACTTAACTGGATCGTCGAAGGCTTTCATGGCTGGAATCGCTGGGTTCTTGTGGGTTTTTAGGGCTATATGGCCATATTCTAGAAGAATTCTCTCCTGACGTTTTGCCTGCATCTGTGGCAAGCACCCTCAGGGGTTGTGAGAATTCTTCTAGAACATGGCCATATATCCCTAAAAACCTACAAGAATCCAGTTACTTAACTGGCTTGCTTTTTCAACTACATGACTCTCGAAGTTATGTAAACAGGGCACAGGGTTACAGCCTGTGCTTGACGGGGTTACACTCCCCCTGAAGGTGCAGGTTCACAGTCTGGGAGTGATCCTGGATTCATCGCTGAGCCTGGAGCCCCAGGTCTTGGCGGTGGCCAGGAGAGCTTTTGCACAGTTAAAGCTTGTGCGCCAGCTGCGCCCGTACCTTGGGAAGTCTGACTTGGCCACGGTGGTCCACGCTCTGGTTACATCCCGAGTAAAGTACTGCAACACTCTCTATGTGGGGTTGCCTCTGAAGACTGCTCGGAAGCTGCAATTAGTCCAACGTTCGGCAGCCAGGTTACTAACAGGAGCGGGGTACAGGGAGCATACCACTCCCTTGCAGCGCCAGCTCCATTGGCTGCCAATTAGCTTCCGGGCACAATTCAAAGAGCTGGTTTTAACCTACAAAACCCTATACGGTTCTGGCCCAGTTTACCTGTCCGAACGGATTCTCCCCTATGAACCACCAAGGACATTAAGATCCTCCGGGGAGGCCTTGCTCTCGGTCCCGCCAGCCGCAAGCGCAACTGGCTTCGCAAGGCCGCCGGGGGTTAGAGACCCAGTTGCCGACGTTTGATGGTGTGGCACTTCGCCCACAGCCCCTAGTTAAGAGCCTTGGGGTCCAGCTGGACACCCAACTGTCGATGGAAGTGCAGATTGCCTGCGCATGCAAGACAGCGTTCTACCATCTACGGCAGGCGAAACGCCTGGCTCCCTACCTCTCCCGCTACGACCTGGCCACGGTGATCCCAAGCCACGGTCATCTCGAGGCTCGATTACTGTAATGCGCTGTACATTGGCCTACCCTTGTTGGCGATCCGGAAACTTAAGCTGGTGCAGAACGCAGCAGCGCCGGCTGGCGGGAGCCCCATGATCTGCGCAGGGGACCCCCCTCGTGCGTCCACTGCACTGGCTACCCATTGAATTCGGGTCTCCTTCAAGGTGTTAGTTCTAACTTTCAAGGCCTTACATGGTTTGGGGGCCAGTGTACCTGAGGGAACGTCTTACCCCATACAAACCCAGAAGATCACTGTGTTCAGAGGGGCTTAATCTACTAGAGGTCCCTAGTATTAAGATCTGTAGGCTGTCGAGCACCCGGCAGAGAGCATTTACAGTGGCCGCTCCGACCCTCTGGAATTCTCTGCCAGAGGAGATACGAGCACTACGGGGCTTGTTGGCCTTTCGCAAGTCTGTGAAGACTTGGTTATATAGGCAGGCATTTGGTCCCAACTGATGCCTCCTATTTGCCAGCTGCCAACATACCGTCCTGCCATGTATTGCTTCTGCACATTGCTGCTTGCCGGGGTATTGTGGGGAGTGGGGCTTTGGGTATACGTCTTTTATCTGTTTTGATGTTTTTATTGATTTTATGTTGTAAACCGCTCTGGGCTCCAGAGAGAGCGGTCTACCAAATCGAATTTATAAATAAATAAATAAATAAATAAAACTGGTGGGGACGAGAGACAGGGCCTTCTCTGTGGTGGCCCCTTGGCTGTGGAACTCTCTCCCAAGTGATGCTAGGTCTGCCTCCTCTCTGTTGTCCTTTAGGAGGCTGGTGAAGACCTGGATGTGGAACCAAGTCTTCCCGGAATAGGCTGAGATTGGCTATTGTCTCAATAATGACCACGTTTACAGATCGAGTGGAATTGTTTTAGTGGCGATGTGGTTTTATGCTGGGATTTTAATGTATTTTAATATGTTGCTGTAATTGTTTTTAAATTGTATAGCATTGAATTTTCCTGTTGTGCCAGTCTGAGGCCCTCGATAGAGGTGAAAAGGTCGGGGTACAAAAGTTTTAAACAAATAAATAAATGGATTTCTTTTTCAGCTCCAAATTTGGTTGTTATGTAGTTGAAAGAGATACCTATCATTGGCTGAATATTTCAGCTCCATAACCATGGAAGTTAGGTTTGTGAGCTGGGGAGGGAATATCCGCCGGCTGCTTCCCGTTGAACAGGAATGAATCCCATGGATCTCCTAAGAGCTGCTGACTCGCCTCCACAGGCGTCACTAGAGAACACATCAGGGTCATTGCTACAAACCACTCGTGAATGAGTCACTCCTGGTTCCGCATTCGTTAACCTCCGTGAGGAATTCTGCTCGTTATTTCAACCCTGATCCAGCCCTGGGTCATTGTCGGAGTGGGCACCCTCTGTATTTATACAGACCTCTTTGCCAGCAAATGCTTTGGAGTTTGCAGACTCGTGGATCCTACCTTAATAGGCAGGAACCTGCTGTTTTTACAGACTTTGTACTTTCTATACTTTGCAGCCCTTGTCTACTGAACTCTTCACCTGCTCCCAAAGGAAGGAACAAGAGAAAAGAAGGGGAGAACCTTATGGGACCCTAAAGACTCTAGCCAGTCCTCCTTCAAATGAAAGATTGTCTTGTTAGTATTTCATGAGTAGCTCTGAGGAAGAGGATTGAAACCCATTGGCAATCTCTTGCTAAAATAAATTGAATGCCATATAATTCCTTTCTTTTCCACTTTCCTTCCTTTTTATACTGGAATAGGCTGGATGCAATTACCCCTGTGAGAACAGGGTCGGCTGAGGAGGTTAAGGGGTCCCCAAAACGTTTAGAGTGGGGAGAGCAGAAGTTATGGGAATGTGTTCGATTGTGAGAGGATAGGGATTGAGGAATGGCAGAGTAGATGGGCAGCAGACACAGAGAGAAATCCCTCTGTAATAAGGTCTTCCTGAACTCATCACTTGACCACTGTGTTGGACAAAACACTTATATCTCTGGGTTGCTGTGAGTTTAAACTTGTGCACCAGCTGCACTCGTACCTTGGGAAGCCTGACTTGGCCACGGTAGTCCACGCTCTGGTTACATCCCGTATAGACTACTGCAATGCGCTCCATGTGGGGTTGCCTCTGAAGACTCTTCGGAAGCTGCAAATGGTCCAACGTGCGGCAGCCAAGTTGCTAACAGGAGCGGCGTTCAGGGAGCGCACAACTCCTTTGTTGCACCAGCTCCACTGGCTGCCAATTTGCTTCCGGGCACAATTCAAAGTGATGGCAAGAGAGCCTATAAACCTATTCTCCGGTCCAACTGCACTGGCTCCCCTATTGAACCATCTAGGACATTGATCCTCCGGGAGGCCCTGCTCTTGTTCCCGCCTTTCTTGCAGATGCGTTTGGTGGAGACGAGAGACAGGGCCTTCTCAGTGGTGGCCCCGAGATCTGTGGCTCAGATGAGCAAACCTGATAATTCCATCAGGCTCCTGCCATCAACGACTCGACAAAGGTCTTTTTCCTTGGCAGCACCAGTACTCTGGAACCCTCCCTGCAGTGACTTTTAGAAGGCGGGCTGGCCTTTAATTAGGCATATGACCAAAAACTTTGATTAAATCTGGCTGGTTTTAAATGTGGTTTTTTTGAAAACAGCATAGCTATACAATCCGCCCGAGCCTGCTGGGAGGAGCGGAATACAAAAGTGAAATAATTAATAAATAAATAAATAAATAAAAAATGATGGCTTTAGCCTATAAAGCCCTAAACGGTTTCGGTCCAACTTACCTATCTGAACGTATCTCCCCTTATGAACCATCTAGGACATTAAGATCCTCCGGGGAGGCCCTGCTCTTGTTCCCGCCTTTCTTGCAGATGCGTTTGGTGGAGACGAGAGACAGGGCCTTCTCAGTGGTGGCCCCTCGACTGTGGAACGCCTTACCTAGGGATCTAAGATCGGCCCCCTCCCTGCTGACTTTTAGAAGGCATGTGAAAATCTGGCTTTTTGAAAACAGCATAGCTATACAAATCCACAGAACGACCTGACAGTGAAATTGAATAATGCCTCGACATGGTAACGCCCACGATAATATTTAAAGGCTTTATGGTTTTTAATATTTTGTAATATTTTCAAACTTTAATTTTATATGGTATGTTAAATGTTTTAATGTTTTTATGGTGGTTTTTATACTTATTCGAGTTGTGGCATTGAATTATTACCAGTTGTAAACTGCCCTGAGTCGCCCTCGGGCTGAGAAGGGCGGTATAGAAATACCGCAAATAAGTAAATAAATAATTTTTCCAGAGAGTTTTCCGTAAGGCAATATGTCAGAGCAAATGCTTCTGGAACATGGCCAGACAACCCCGAAAAACTCACAGCAACCCAGTGATTCCAGCCATGAAAGCCTTCGACAGTACAATTATATCCCCATTTTGTTAAAAAAAATGATGGGTCCAAAATTCAGAAATTGGCAGCTATTCTCCCTTGGAAAAGGAGAAACATTCTGACCCAATGCACCACCAACCCAGGGCCATTTGACTTCATTTCTGACTTAATGGTGATACAAACATGGGGCTAATCTGAGGTCTTATATTGACAATATCTGTTCAGAGGGAGGATTGAGGGAATTGTTGTGTCTTGTGCTTATGTTTGGGCCGACACACAGCAGAGGAATAAACACACAGTTGCTCCAAACCATCCCAAATAATCTTATTTATTTTGAGCACTGCATTGCCCAAGATCAGTGATTTAGAGAGGATTACAGGATGAAAAGATTGACAGACCGGGACAAAGAGAAAGATGGAGAATCGCAGTTTCTTTTGCTTACGTAAGCCACGGCTTAGGTCAGGCATGGGCCAACTTTGGCCCTCCCTCCAGGTATTTTGGATTTCGATTCCCACAATTCCTAACCTCAGCCCTGCAACGGGGAAAGGAAGGGGCCTGAGGTTAGGAATTGCGGGACTCGAAATCCAAAATACCTGGAGGGAGGGCCAAAGTTGGCCCATGCCGGGTCTATGTTTTTGTGGCTACAGTTTCATCCCCAAATCTCTCCAAATTGAGTCTCTCTCCCAAGATAGTCATGGGTAGCGCCTTCCGAAGAATGGCAAAACCCCGTGGTCGTGACTTCAGATCCATCTTCTTCAGACGCAAGGGAATTTTACATACATACATATGTATGTGCCTTGCCTTTAGTTGTGTATGTGTACGTGTCTTGCCTTTGGTTGCCCCCAGTTCCGCCATGGGTTTGAAGTGTCAGCCTGAGCAGAAGGAGGACGGGAAGGAGGGAAGAAGACGGATCGAGGCAGAGGACACTTCTTGGCTCCTGAAGTCGTTTTTGGCAGGAACAAAGGGATCTCAGAGTGTCTGGTACCCGGGGCGCTTCCGGTAGCGCCCAAACAGGAAGGCCGCCACCACGATCAGGATGAGGAGGCCCAGGACGACCCCCACCACGATGGGCAGGGCGCTGGAGCGACGCTGTTCGGGGCAGACCTCCGCTGGAAGGAGAAGAAGGAGATAAAAGCAGATGAGGAGGAGGAAGAGAAGGGTGGATCGAAGCCGGGGAGAAGGAAAAGGTACCCCACGTTCCCACCTGGTTCAGAAAGGCAGCCAGGGGAATGGCAAGGCCTATCACAAGCAAGTCAAGACCTTTCTTTGCCACCAGGCCTTTGGAGACAAGGAGGGGTGCACTACTGCTGCTAGGTCAGTGTTTATCAACCTGGGGTTCAGAACCCCTGGGGGGTTGTGAGCAGGCCCTGATTACCCATAAGGCCACCCTAGGCCATGGCCTATGGGCGCAGGCCTAGGGGGGCGCCAGATCAAGGACCCAAAAAAGTTCAAACAAAACCACAACTTGCATGATGATGACTCTCTCTCTCTCTCTCTCTCTCTCGGGGGAGGGCGGGGGGAGAGCACTGCAAGGGGGCGGGGAGGAGGAAATAGCGGCCTCGCCATCGCCCCCAGCCCCTTGTCAAGGAAGGAGGGCGCGAGGAGGATGAGGCGGAGGGAAGCCCCACCCCCGGGGCCGCTGGCAGGCATGCGTGCGCGGCAGGAGGGCGCCTTTGCCTCCTCCGCCATGTTCCTGGGTGCCGCGCATGGCCCGGCAGCGGTCCCGGGGGCTTCCCTTCCTTCCTCCTCCTCCTCCTCGGCACCTAGGAACATTGGGGAAGGAGGAAGAGGCACTCGTGCCCTCCTGCTGCACGTGCATGCTCGCCAGTGGCCCCAGGGGGCGGGCTTCCCTCCGCCTCATCCTCGCGCCCAAGGAAGGAGGGGCGGGGCGAGGGAGGAGGCTGAGGGAAGCCCCGCCCCCAGGGCCGCTGGCGGGTATCTGCGCGCGGCAGGAGGGCACCTCTGCCTCCGCCATGTTCCTGGGTGCCGGCTCCGGAAGACCCAGGGGCCGGGAAGGGGCCTGGGAGCGGCTCCATGGGCTCCTGCCTAGCCCAGCTGCACAAGGGCGCCGGGCCTGGGCAAGGCCTTGCTGGCCCTCCGCATGCAGCACATCGGTGAGAGAGGAGAGGCAGGCGGAAAGAGGGAATGGGGGGGGGGGGTTGAGATTGGTTTGGGGGCGTAATTCCAAAGTGTGGCCTAGGGCGCCAAAAGGGGTTAATCTGGGCCTGGTTGTGAGGGGGTTTCAGAGGGGGCACCAAAGACCATCAGAAAACACATATTTCTGATGGTCTTAGGAACTTTGGCAGAGAAGGCTGAAGATCTTTCCACCTGTCTTCCTTTTTGGAAACAGACTGCGAATCCTACCAAAAGCCCTTGTCCGCTGTGATTGGCTGGCCTCTCTGCCAAGGGGAGGGCTGTTTCTGAGACTCCAAGCAGCGGAGGGCAGAGCAGGCGTGTTTGGTGCATGACAGCATGGTGCGCATGCAAGGGAGAGCGCACAAGGCTGGAGGGAAGCTCGCGCCAGCAAGTCCCTTCAAGGCAAGGGGGTTCTGTATGGGAAATTTGGCCCAATTCTGTCCTTGGTGGAGTTCAGAACTCTCTTTGACTGTAGGTGACCTATAAATCCCAAATGTCAAGGTCTATTTTCCCCAAACTCCACCAGTTTTCACATTTGGGCATTTTGAGTATGCGTGCCATGTTTGGTCCAGATCCATCATTGTTTGAGTCCACAGTGATCTCTGGATGTAGGTGAACTGCAACTCCCAAACTCAAGGTCAATGCCCACCAAACCCTCCTAGTCTTTTCTGTTGGTTGTGGGAGTTCTGTGTGCCAAGGTTCAATTCCATTGTTGGTGGAGTTCAGAATGCTCTTTGATTGTAGGTGGACTGCAAATCCCAACAACTACAACTCCCAAATCACAAAATCAATCCCGGAGCCAATGGAACAGGACAGAGACTGGGGTGAGGATGAGAAACGGGATGTTGAATGGATGCGGCTACATTGAAACGCAAGGCAGTCTCTGTCTGACCTTCCCCAAACTCTCCCTTCGGCAGCCCAAAGGCCTGGATGCGTTCTCTCAGGACGTTCAGCTGGAAGCCCTCCTTGAGGACGAGGCTCCGGTTCCGGCACTGATAGGAGTGGCCCAGGTGGGCCTGGAACTCATGCAGGGAGGCATTGTCTGCCCCAAAGGAGGACTCTGGAGAGGAAGGAAGGAAGGACAAAGCAGGTACGTGATTAGTGGAAGTGTTTGCCACCCTGCATTTTGGCCTGTGCTTTGAATGGCAGAGGAGGGGCAGGCACCCAAGAGTTTCCCCATGTGGACACCTTGGTAGTTGGAATACAAGTAAAGTACTGTATATACTCGAGTATAAGCCTAGTTTTTCAGCCCCCTTTTTAGGCTGAAAAAGCTGCCCTCGGCTTATACGCGAGTCAAGGTTATTTATTACCAGCTGAGGACCCGGCGGTGCCCGGGTTATTTGAGGAAGGCATTGTGTGCCAAAGCTGGTTCCTATTAGATGTTTATGTGGCTTGCAGTGGTCTCAAGAACTTAGTGAAGGTGCTGCGAGTCCCGGGGGCCTAGTCCGGAAAATCAAGTTGAGGGAGCCTAACAATATCCCATGTGCTGAGGCCTAGTCAGGGAACTCAAGTTGAGGGAGCCTTGTTGTCAATTTTGGGCCTGGTATGTGATGTATAGGGCTACAGTGTTGTTTTGGGAGTGAATGTGGTGAAGGTACTTCATATCCCATCATTCGTGGCCCATCCTGCCCTAAAACACACCAGGTTGTGAAGTGGGCCATTGTTCCCCTGTTTGCCAAGTTTGGTCGTGATCCGTCATTGCTGTGGGCCGCAGTTGATGACTGCCTGAGGCATTTTCTTTCCCCTCTGAGTCACCTTGGAATGGTGGAATGTGGTTGCCCTATCGGAGTACGTTATGCAAATACCATTTCAGTGGCATCCAACCCCCTCTGTCTGGGGCCGTAGAATGTTGGAGTTCTGAGGCTGGCCAATCAGAGCCCGTTATGCAAATAATCCCACAGTGGCAGCCAATCGAAACGCTTGCACATATTCCTCCCTCCGCTCGGTCCCTTGGCCACACTACCGCCCCGCAAACACTGACTTTTATTATATGTAATAGCTTTTACCTTGTTATTAGTATCATTTTTATTACATTTATTATTTTACTGTATTTGTTATTACATTTGTTATTTTTCACTATTGTTTTATTACATTTATTATTTTACTCTATTATTAGTAGTAGTAGTACATTTAGTATATTACTCTATTGCATTTATTTTACTTTATTGTTGTTATTACATTTATTTTACTCTATTATTACTGTTATTATTACATTTTCATTATTTTACTCTATTATTATTTTATTACATTTATTATTTTATTCTCTTTATTATTGTTGGAAGGATACGTAAGCGTACTTACATTGAAGAAGGTTAGAATAGTGGTTCAATCAGAATTGGACAGTCTTATCTTACATTACAGTTTTAGGTAAATGCTCAGAAACATTTAGGCTGATGCCTCAATTACTGTAATATTATTGGTATCTATTTTGAAATTTACAATTCGCTGCTACATTTCCCATCCTCGGCTTATATACAAGTCAATACGTTTTCCCAGTTTTCGTGGTAAAATTAGGTCACTCGGCTTATATTCAGGCCAGCTTATACTCGAGTATATACGGTAAGCAAATAGGTAAACATGGGGTGGCAGGTGGAAAGGCAACCACTGCGGTAGCCGCTCTCCATCCAGGAGGAAAGGCCATCTGCCACACCTTTGCCCCCAAGTGTAGAGTCGGGTACCTGCCCACAAGGAAGCCCCATTACCCTCACCTGCTGCCTGGGGAAACTGGTACGTCAGCCTGGCCTGCACCCGGTTCAGGTAGTAGGTATTTTGAGTTTGATTCTGTAAGGGGAAAACATGGATTATTGCTTTTTTTCCCAAGTACTATTTCACCTTAATAGGAAGAGGCATAAAAGATACAGCAGGCTTGGGCCAACTTTGGCCTTCCCTCCAGGTGTTTTGGACTTCAACTCCCACCATTCCCAACAGCCTCAGGCCCCTTCCTTAAGCTTGGGGATCCAGCGGTGCTCGGGTTATTTGAGAAAGGCGTTGTTTGTCTGTGCTCCAAGTTTAGCCTAGCTCCAATGCCAACTGGGTTCAGTGGGTGCGGGTGAACTACAACTCCCATATGCAAGGCCCATCATCCGTGGTCCATCCTCCTCCAATATGCTCCAGGATGTAGAGTGGGTCATGGGGGCTCTGTGGGCCAAGTTTGGCCATGATCCATCATTGGTGTGGGTTACAGTGGTCTCAGGAAGTGACCGAAGGTACTGCAAATCCCATCATTCATGGTCCATCATCCCACAGACTACATCAGGTTGTAGAGTGGGTCACGGGGGCTCTGTGGGCCAAATTTGGCCTTTATTCATCATTTGTGTGGGTTACAGTGGTCTCAGGAAGTGAACGAAGGTACTGCAAATCCCATCGTTCATGGTCCATCATCCCACAGACCACATCAGGATGTAGAGACAGGGGCCAAACCTTGATTCATCATTTGTGTGGGTTACAGTGGTCTCAGGAAGTGAACGAAGGTACTGCAAATCCCATCATTCATGGTCCATCACACAGACCACACCGGGATGTAGACAGGGGCGGACCTACCGCCTGCGAGCCCCGAAGCGGGTCGCGCCCTGGAGCCCAGTGCGCATGCGCCAATTTCCACGCATGCGCGCTGGCTCCGGGGCGCGCCTCCCGCTTTGGAGCCCAGTACGCATGCGTCAATCAGTGCACACACGTGAAACTGCGTGCATGCGCGCTGGCTCCAAAGCAGGAGACGCGCTCTGGAGCCAGTGTGCATGCGCGGAGATTTTTCCGCGTGCGCGGCAGCTCCTACAGGCGCCATAGCACCTGTGGGGGCTTCTGCGTGTGCACGGGGGTCTCCGCGCATGGGGAGGCGTGGCTGAGCGCCCTGGGCGGCGGGCCCGGCGGGCTGTGGGCCCGGTTGTGGAGGCCTGGCCGGCGGCGCGGCACAGGCAGCAGGGCAGGGCGGAGCCGGCGCAATGGCGCCCCTCCCAGGTGGCGACGCCACTCCCAGGTGATGACACCCTAAGCGCTTGCGTAGTCGGCGTAATGGTTAAACCGGCCCTGGATGTAGAGTGGGTCATGGGGGCTCTGTGGGCCAAGTTTGGCCTTAATCCATCATTGTATGGGTTACAGTGGTCTCAGGAGGTGAATGAAGGTACTGCAAATCCCATCATTCCTGGCCATTCATCTCACAGACCACACCGGGATGTAGAGTGGGTCGTGGAGGGTCTGTGCCAAGTTTGGCTTAGATCAGTCATTTGTGTGGGTTGCAGTTTTCCTATTAAGCGAGTGAAGGTACTGCAAGTCCCATCGTCCATGATCTATACCCTTCCAAACTGCACCAGGAAGAAGAAGAGTGGGACATGGATGCTCTGTACGCCAAGTTTGGTCCTGATCAGTCATTGATTTGGGTGGCAGTGCTCATACGACGTTAGTGAAGGTACTGCAAGTCTCATCATTGTTCCAGGAAAGGGCCTGAGGCTGTTAGGAATGGTGGGAGTTGGTGTACGAACACCTGGAGAGAGGGCCAAAGTTGGCCCATGCTTGTTCTCATGTGTTTAGGTCCTTTTGACCCTGCGAGTATTAGCTCTCCTCATTCGAGGAAAAGGAAATGTGGGGCATTGTAATAGCAGCAGAGAAACTGGGACAGCAGAGGATGAACTGGGAGTCTCTGGGCCAAATTGGGACAGCTGGAAAGCAATGGGATGAGATGGGAAGCGGGTTTGGCTGAGCCAATCTTTCCTGCCTCTTGGCTCCTGAGTCAGAGAGTGACTCAGGGCTTCGGTTCCTGGGTCAACAGGTTTCGTCCGGCAGCGTCATCATATTCCCGGCTTCGGCCACACCCAGGGCACTTTGGACGCACACCATGGATCTGCATTTGGACACCATGGATCATGCAATGGGGATGCTGGGAGTTGCAGTTTGGAGAGGCATCTGTACCCTTGGGCACTCACAAAACTATGAGTTTTGTGCTATGTTGACATAGCACAAGAGCATGGGAGCTCAAGTGGAGTCAAACTGCATTGATCCTTCTGTGTAGATGCACCCCTGATTCACCGAACGTCCCAGCACTCCCCTTTCTTACCTTGGCGAAAAAGAAGGAAACAAAGCCCTCTGGGAAGCCCAGTGTGAGGGCGGTGGCCTTGTCGAGGCAGGTTCCGTTGGCCTTGGTCCGGTTGGGTTGCAAGGAGAACTCCCCCCAGGCCTAGAAAAAAGAGATCGAGGGAGGGAAGGTTCAAAGAATCATCTCATCCAGGCATGGGCAAACTTGGGCCCTTCCTCCAGGTGTATTGGACTCCAACTCCCACAATTCCTAACAGCCTACCGGCCTTGTGTCTTGCTTGAGAGAGGAAATGGGATGTCAGATCTACTACTTCTTGTTGTTGAATCCCAAATCCCCCAGCTGTCTTGTTTACAAACTCCTATAATCTTCTATACAGAGCTCCAGAAAGATGGACTACTACTTGAATCTGCCCTTGTGGGACTGGTCTTGCAACTTTCTCTTTGAGAGAGTGAAAAGAGGGATGGGATGTAAAGAACTACTACTAATTGAATCTGCCTTGTGTCTTGTTGAAAGTAGGTTGAATCTGCCTTGTGTCTTGTTTGAGAGAAGAAAATGGGATATAAGAACTACTATTAATTGTTGTTGTTGAATCTTCCTTGTCTCTTGTTTGAGAGAAGAAAATGGGATATAAGAACTATTACTAATTGTTGTTGTTGTTGAATCTGCTTTGTGTCTTGTTTACGAGAGGAAAGTGGGATATAAGAACTATTACTAATTGTTGTTGTTGTTGAATCTGCTTTGTGTCTTGTTTAAGAGAGGATAATTGGATATAAGAACTACTACTACTACTACTTGTTGTTGTTGAATCTGCCTTCTGGTTGGTTTGAGAGAGGAAAATGGGATATAAGAACTACTACTATTTGTTGTTGTTGAATCTGCCTTGTGTCTTGTTTGAGAGAGGAAAATGGGATATAAGAACTACTACTACTTGTTGTTGAATCTGCCTTGTGTCTTGTTTGAGAGAGGAAAATGGGATATAAGAACTACTACTACTTGTTGTTGAATCTGCCTTGTGTCTTGTTTAAGAGAGGAAAATGGGATATAAGAACTACTACTAATTGTTGTTGTTGTTGAATCTGCTTTGTGTCTTGTTTAAGAGAGGATAATTGGATATAAGACTACTACTACTTGTTGTTGTTGAATCTGCCTTGTGGTTGGTTTGAGAGAGGAAAATGGGATATAAGAACTACTACTACTTGTTGTTGTTGAATCTGCCTTGTGTCTTGTTTAAGAGAAGAAAATGGGATATAAGAACTACTACTACTTGTTGTTGAATCTGCCTTGTGTCTTGTTTGAGAGAGGAAAATGGGATATAAGAAATATTACTACTACTTGTTGTTATTGAATCTGCCTTGTGTCTTGTTTAAGAGAGGAAAATTGGATATAAGAACTACTACTACTACTTGTTGTTGTTGTTGAATCTGCCTTGTTTAAGAGAGGAAAATGGGATATAAGAACTACTACAATATGTTGTTGTTGTTGTTGTTGTTGTTGTTGTCTTCTCACCCCCTCCCACCTTCCAGAGGGATTGCATTCTAATTCCCCAGATCTCCCAGCCCTTGTATCCCCATCTTTTCATATCTTACAGCCAGCCCCACATGGGATCGGACCCTCGTTCCTCATGCACCCCTTTACCTGCTCTTTCCCCTTCTTGGTGTAGCGGACCCTGAGCTGCAGCCCCATCTGGGCCCGGAGGCAGACTTCTGAGCCGTTCTCCACGCGGTAGTCCCCCACCAGCACAAAGGGCACCACGGTGGGCGGCACTGGGGGCGGAGGGCTGCTGTGGTGGGCCGGTGTGGTGAACACAGCCGTGGTGTGATGGGTGGGCGAGTGGCCCGTGGTGGGCAGCGGGTGGGCTGTGGTATGGTTGTGGGGATGGGCTGTGGTGTGGTTGTGAGGATGGGCCGTGGTGTTAGGATGGGGTGGGTGAGTCGTGGTAAAGTTGTGATGGTGAGTTGTGGTAAGGTTATGATGGCGGGTCGTGGTGTGATGGGGCGATGGGGTGGGATGAGGCTGGTGGGACGTGGTACCATTGTGGTGGCTGGTTGTTGTATGGTGTGTCGAAGTGGTAGGATGGGGATGGGGGTCTGTGGTGGTGTGGCTCTGGTGGGTGGTGGTGGTGTGCCGTCGGTGGTGGTGTGAAGTGGTGTGTTTTTGAGGGAGGGCTGTGGTACCATTGTGGTGGCTGGTTGTTGTATGGTGTGTCGAAGTGGTGGGATGGGGATGGTGATCTGTGGTGGTGTGGCTCTGGTGGGTGGTGGTGGTGTGCCGTCGGTGGTGGTGTGAAGTGGTGTGTTTTTGAGGGTGAGCCGTGGTGGCACTGGAGTGGCTGTGGGGCGTGGTGTGGTGCGAGGTGTTGACAGTGGTGTGGTGGGTCGGGGTGGTGGGTGCCGGGGTGGGGGGCCTCGTAGTCGTCGTGTGATTGGTCATGTTGTGATGCGTCGTCGGTGTGGTGGTGGGCATCATGGTTGTGGAGGGCGTCTCGGTGAAGGAGGGCAGCAGTGTGGCCGCCTTCTTTCTGTGGGGGCAGCCAGGGACCTCTGAGGCCACGTTGTCCGAACACAGGGGCCCATTTTCGGTAGCAGATGCACAACCTGGACAGAGGTGGACAAAGAAAAAGGCATCAGAGAACCCAAGAGTTGGAAGGGAGGGACCCCAAAGGCCATCAGATCTAACAATATTAGGTAGATGATAGATAGATAGATAGATAGATACTGTAGATAGAGACGCAGGCAGGGAGATGGATGGATGGATAGATAGATAGTGATAGATAGATACATAGATAGATAGACAGGCAGATAGATCAATAGACATAGGTATAGAGAGATAGATAGGTAGATAGGTAGATATGGATGAAAGGACGGACAGACAGAGAGATAAGGATGGATGGATAGATATAGATAGGCAGATAGATAGATAGATAGATAGATAGATAGATAGAGACAGGCAGGCAGGCAGGCAGGCAGGCAAGTACGAGTAGTTAGATAGACATAGATATAGACGGATGGACGGACTGAGATAGAAAGAGAGAGAGAGATAGATGGATACATACATAGGTAGGTAGGTAGATAGATATAGATAAAGACAGACAGACAGATAGATAGGGATGGATGGATATAGATAGGCAGAGAGAGGGGGGACGGCTGGATGGATGGACTGAGATAGATAGATAGATAGATACATACATACATACATAGGCAGGTAGATAGATAGACATAGATATAGATAAAAATGGGTAGATAGATGGACTGAGATAGATAGACAGACAGACAGACAAACAAACGGAGATAGCTAGATAGATAGGCAGACAGGCAGGCACATAGATAAGGTAAAGGTAAAGGTTTTCCTCTGGTACAATATAACACAACGGGTGTGGTCACTGTAGAACCAAAGAAAAAGTATCCAAACACTGGATTCACTTAAAGGATATTGTATTCAATCATTACTCCTGAGGAGTTGCAGGCAAATCAACATATCAACCCCAATTGGGTGCCTTAAATACAACCATGTTTCAATCCCTTATAATTAGAATATCCATGTAAACAAAATAAGTTCCCAGTTCCTGGGTGGGATGAAAAAGGTGGAATGCTTGAAGAAAGTAAGTTTTCTAAACCCCAATGGGTATTTATAACCAAACGATGGGTATTTGTAATCCACTGGGAAATGGGAGGCAGGCACACCGTCAAACCCCAATCCTGGGCTTCGTAGCGTCCCCAATGTGGAGAGTTGGTTTCTCAGGTGGTGTCTGCTGAGTCTTCTGGCCGACAAGGACACAAGTGTACAGGGGTCCCACCTCCGTTTTCGACCCCGGGTCTTTTTCAAGGCCAAAGTATTGATTCCCTCACAGTGCATCACATGGCAAGGGCGAGAATCTTAGAGAATCAAATGCCCCACCTATTGAGGTGGAATACACCAGAGATCCTTTCTCTAAGATTCTCGCCGCTTGCCATGTGATGCACTGTGAGGGAATCAATACTTTGGCCTTGAAAAAGACCCGGGGGGGGTCGAAACGAGGTGGGACCCCTGTACACTTGTGTCCTCTGTCGGGCCAGAAGACTCAGCAGACACCACCTGAGAAACCAACTCTCCACATTGGGGACGCTACGGCCCAGGATTGGGGTTTGACGGTGTGCCTGCCTCCCATTTCCCATTGGATTACAAATACCCATCGGGGTTGGATTATAAATACCCATTGGGGTTTAGAAAACTTACTTTGGGCGTTACTCCACCTTTTTCATCCCACCCAGGAACTGGGAACTTATTTTGTTTACATGGATATTCTTAATTATAAGGATTGAAACATGGTTGTATTTAAGGCACCCAATTGGGGTTGATATGTTGATTTGCCTGCAACTCCTCAGGAGTAATGATTGAATACAATATCCTTTAAGTGAATCCAGTGTTTGGATACTTTTTCAAAGGTTTTCCTCTGACATTAAGTCTGGTCGTGTCTGACTGGGACTGTGGTGCTCATCTCCATTTCTAAGCTGAAGAGCCGGCGTTGTCTGTAGACACCTCCAAGGTCATGACCGCACGGAGCACCTTTACCTTCCCGCAGATGTGGTTCCTCTTGATCTCGCATTTGCATGTTTTCGAACTGCTAGGTTGGCAGAAGCTGGGGCTAACAGCAGGACCTCAACCTGCTCCCCGGATTCCAACCACTGACCTATCAATCAGCAAGTTCAACAGCTCAGTGGTTTGAGGGGGTTGAGAAGAGCGGGGTAAAATGCCAGAAATAAATAAAATAAATACCCCGCTGCACCACTAGGGGCTGTGAGGATTCAATGGATCGGTTTTTGCCAATATATCTCAGAGTTGGCCCATTCCGAGCACTGGACTCGTCCGAGAGTGACTTCTGCTTTGGAAGAAGAGTTTTATTTTCCTGGCTGAGGAGCAATTCCGCTTTGAAAGGCCCAGCCATTCCTTTCGGTGGAAACTTTGCAACCCCAAAAAACGGGAAGTCGGCCTGGTGTGAAGGAGATGGAAAAAGCAGCTTTGCGGGGCCCGAGGCATAAGGTCAAATTAACTCCATATTTGTAATTCATGTATTATTTATTAATTATTTTTTTCAATTATTTGTACCTTGCGCCCTTCTCTACCCCCGAAGGGGGACTCAGGGCCTGTTGCCTTGAGCTGGGAACTCTGGACATGCCCAGAGGCATGCTCTCTATTTAATTCTGCGTTAATCTTTACATATTTGCATATTTTAAATCGTATGTGGGACAGATCAGGCTGGGTATAAATAATAATAATAGTAATTTTCCTTTGTCACCAAATTCCAAGCACGATTTATTTATTTATTTATTTACTAGCTTGGGGACCCGGCGGTGCCCGGGTCATTTGAGAAGTGCAGCAGGATGTAGAGTGGGTCATGGGGGCTCTGTGTGCCAAGTTTGGTCTTGATCCATCATTATTGGGAGTTGCAGTGGTATCATGAAATTACTGAAGGTAGTGGAAGTCCCATCATCTCTGTTCCACCCTCCCCCAAAGTGTAGTAGGATGTAGATTGGGGCATGGGGGCTCTGTGTGCTAAGTTTGGTCTGTATTGGTGAATGGATGAGGGTTGCATTGTTTTAGGAAGTGAGTGAAGGTACTTCAAGTCCCATCATCCGTGGTCCGTCTCACACAAAACAGCACCAGGATGTAGAGTGGGTCATGAGGGCTCTGTGTGCCAGGTTTGGTGTTGATCAGTCATTGGATTAGGTTTGTAGGAGGCTTGGAAAGTGAGGGAAGGTACTGCAAGTCCCATCATCCATGTTCTGCCCCCCTCCAAAGTTCAGTAGGATGTGGAGTGGGTCTCTGGGGCTCTGTGTGCCAAGTGAGGTCTTTCTCGGTGTTTGTTGGGGGCCGCAGTTGTCTGTGGGAACAGAGGGGTGTGAAAGTACTACAAATCCCATCATGCATTGTCAGTCCTCCCCCGAACCTCACCAGGACGTGAAGGCAGTCATGGGGGTTATGTGTGCCAAGTGTGGTCTGGATCAGTAATTGGATGAGGGTCGCAGCGGACTTGGGAAAAGAGTAGAGGTACTTCAAGTCCCATCATCCATGGTCCACCCTTCTCCGATCTGCACCAGGATGTAGAGTGGGTCATGAGGGCTCTGTGTGGCAGGTTTCGTGTTGATCAGTCATAGGATTAGGTTTGTAGCAGTCTTGGAAAGTGAGGGAAGGTACTGCAAGTCCCATCATCCATGTTCTGGCTCCCTCCAAACTTCAGTAGTATGTAGAGTGGGTCACTGGGGCTCTGTGTGCCAAGTGTGGTCTGTATTGGTCCTTTTTGGTGGCCTCAGTGGTCTGTGGGAACCAAAGTGTTTGAAAGTACTACAAATCCCATAATCCGTGGGTCATGTCCCCGAACCGCATCAGGACGTAAAGGGGGTTAGGGGGGTTATGTGTACCAAGTTTGGTGCAGGTCCATCACCCGCGCTGGTTGCTGTGGCCTGTGAAAGTGGCTGCCACATATCCGCCCTCCCGCCCTTCCGCCCTCCGCACACATACATACAAACATTCCGCTTTATAAAGGTATACAGATTTATTTTAAACTTTTATACCCCGGCCTTCTCACGTCCGAAGAGGGACTCAGACCGGCAAACAGCAAGTATTCAATGCTAACATTTAAAATCTAAAAACATCATAAATTTACAATAAAATACAATACAATAAATACATTTAAAAAGCCTTTCGCCAGAGTAAAATCGAGTCCAACTTGAACCATATATTCGCGATCTCCTCCTTCATTCTGCGAAGGCCTCATTGCACAGCCACTTTTTCACCCGTTTCCTAAAAGTCAGGAGGGAGGGAGCGGATCTAATTTCATTTGGGAGGGAATTCCACAGCCGGGGGGCCACCCCAGAAAAGGCCCTGTCCCTCGTCCCCACCAGGCGCGCCTGCGACGGTGGTGGGACCGAGAGCAGGGCCTCTCCAGACGATCTTGGCACTCTTGACGGTTCATAGGGGAGAATACATTCGGACAGGTACACTGGGCCTACAACTCCCAGAATTCGAGAACAGCTGTTATGGGAGGGTTTTGAGAACCACTGGTATAGGGTCTTGTAGGTCAACACCAGCACTTTGAATTGTGCTAGGAAGCTAATTGGCAGCCAGTGGAGCTGGCGCAACAGGGGAGTTGTGCGCTCCCTGTACCCCACTCTCGTTAGTAGTCTGGCTGCCGAGCATGGGACTAATTGCAGCTTCCAAGCAGTCTTCAGAGGCAACCCCATGTAGAGAGCATTGCAGTAGTCTATATGGGATGTAACCAGAGCATGGACCACCGTGGCCAAGTCTGACTTCCCAAGATACGGGCGCAGCTGGCGCACAAGCCTGAGCTGTGCAAAATCTCCCCTGGCCACCGCCGAGACCTGAGGCTCCTGGCTCAGCAATGAGTCCAGGATCACTCCCAGACTACGAACCTGCGCCTTCAGGGGGAGTGTAACCCCGTCAAGCACAGGCTCTAACAATTCCCATCATCCACAGCTTCTGACTGTTCCTCCTCATCGGAGAAACCTTTCCAACCTCAGTACTCATTATCTATGGTTTCTGGCTCTTCCTGCAAATCCCATTGTCCACATTTTCTGTTCGTTCCACCCCATTGGAACTAAATCAGGCCTGGGCAAACTTTGGCCCTCAGGTGTTTTGGACTCCAACTCCACAATTCCTAACAGCCGGTAGGCTGTTAGGAATTGTGAGTTGGAGTCCAAAACACCTGAGGGCCAAAGTTTGCCCAGGCTTGACCTGTCGATGCAAATCCCCTTGCTGGATATAATACACACGGCCCCGATTCCCATCATCCACATTCCCAAGCTCTGATTCCCATCGTCCACATTTTTTGGTTCTTCCTCTGTATTGGATCAAAATGCAACCTGTGTCCACTTTGTGGCTTGGGGAGCATGGGGAAGGGAGTGGGGAGGACGGTGACGAAATCCAATCCCACTCCAATTCCCATCGTCCCCATTTCCTTCCTTTGTCTTCCCCCATTCGAACCAGGTGCCGCGGAGGAGCGGAGGGACCCACCTGCGGCCAGCAAGGCCCAGCCGGCCAGGCACAGAAGGGCCCAGGGTGCCTTTTGGGGGGCCTCCATCCTGCGCCTTCCTCGCTTCCTTCTGCTTCTCCTTCAGACTGAAGAGGCTCCTTCTCGTCTCCGCTGAGCAGAACAAGCAGAAAAGGAAGGAAGTGAAGCACGGCCGCAAAAAAAAAAGGGGTGAGTCAGCCCTTTGGGTGGCCACCAGCCGCACATGCGACGGAGGGCCACGGGACCAACATCATGGGGCGTTTGGGAAATCGTGGAAGAGAGAGATGAGAGTCCTAGAACGGAAAGAGATCCCAAAGGGGTCATCCAGACTGACCTCTTTCTGCCAGGGAGGTATGGGCCAACTTGGGCCTTCCCTCCAGGTGTTTTGGACTTCAACTCCCACAATTCCTAACAGCCTAACGGCTGTTAGGAATTGTAGGAGTTGAAGTCCAAAACACCTGGAGGGAAGGCCCAAGTTGGCCCATGCCTGATCTAAATGGCCATCCAACTGTGTCCCATGTTTACAGGGTTTCGCAAATCCATGCGCCGTCTTCTTCTCTATTGACATGGGGTTTGTAAGGGGCTGTGAAGCAGGTGGAGGAAGCCCTGGAGCACTTCCTCAATCGGTGCCCAAAGGGCCTGACTCTCATGTGACGGGGAGGAAAAGAGGAAGGAGTGACCCTCCAAAGGGCCCCGTGGCTCCCGCACGGGGCACAGCCTCACTCCAAGGCTTGAATGACCCACGCAGAAGTCAAAACAAATGCTGAATCATAGAGTCCTCAAGTTGGGAGAGAGAGACCCCACGGGTCATCCAGTTCAACCCTTTTCTGCCATTATGCAGGAAAAGCACAATCAAAGCCCTCCCAACAGATGGCCATCCAGCCTCGGTGTTAGGGTGGCCACCTGTCCCGTATTATACGGGATGTCCCATATTTTTGCTCTGAATTTCGTGTCCCGTATTGACAGGATAGGATGGGACAGGTGGCAGCAGGAGGCAAGGCCCCTATGTGACCCTTTATGTGTTGACACTACTCCTGTTATCTCCTCCAAGTTTTTAAACATTTTATATGTACATGTGGCTCGCCCTCTCGTTTCTGTTTAGATTCACTTATGATGTTGTGGTTTTATAGATGTATTTTTATTGTGTTTATTGTTTTTATTGTGTTTATTGTTTTCTGATGTTTGTGATATTTTTTGTACTTGTTGTTCGGGCACGGCCCCACGTAAGCCGCTCCGAGTCCCCTTTGGGGAGATGGATGTGGGTTAGAAATAAAGTTTTATTATATTAGTCGCTCCGGTCCTTTCCGGAGGGCCGATCTCAGAAGGTGTTACTGGGAGATACCTCTCAACCCCTCAACCATTGTCTTGTGGGGTTCCTCAGGGTTCAACACTGTCTCTCATGTTGTTTAACATCTACATGAAGCCGCTGGGGGAGGTCATCCGGAGTTTCGGGGTGCTGTGTTATCTGTACGCAGATGACGTCCAACTCTGTCACTCCTTTCCACCTAATACTAAGGAGGCTGTTTTGGTCCTGAAGTCTGATTTGGCCACGGTAGTCCATGCTCTGGTTACATCCCGTATAGATTACTGCAACGCTCTCTATGTGGGGCTGCCTTTGAAGACTGCTCGGAAGCTTCAAATGGTCCAACAGACTGCAGCCAGGTTGATAACAGGAGCGGCACTCAGGGAGCGAACAACTCCCCTGTTGTGCCAGCTCCACTGGCTGCCAGTTTGCTACCGGGCACAATTCAAAGTGCTGGTTTTGGCCTTTAAAGCTCTCAACGGTTCTGGTCCAACTTACCTGTCTGAACGCATCTCTCCCTATGAACCATCAAGATGCTTAAGATCATCCAGAGAGGCTCTGCTCTTGGTCCCGTCTGCTTCGCAGGCGCGTCTGGCAGGAACGAGAGACAGGGCCTTCTCAGTGGTGGCTCCTCGGTTTTGGAACTCCCTTCCTAGTGACATCAGATCGGCCCCCTCCCTCCTGACATTTTGTAAGAAAGTCAAGACTTGATTTTTCGAGCAAGCATTCGCAGGCGAACTTTAATCGAGATCAAGGATTACTATGATGACGAAACGGAAACCGATTTTAAGATTGTGGAACTGAGATTTGTATTTTGTAGTTTTTAACTGTTAAATTGTATGGTTTTTATATGGCTGTTTTTATCATATTATGATGTGTTTTGTATGTGGGCACTTGCTGCTGCTTGTTCACCGCCTCGAGTCGCCTTCGGGCTGAGAGAGGCGGTATAGGAGCATGGCAAATAAATAAATATTATTATATAAGGCCGGGCCAGCAGTGAGAACCACCACACCGCCAGCAGCTTCTCCACAGTGCTTGCGCTCGCTTGCCTCGCACTCATTAGCAGGCACGGCAGGCAGCTGAGCAGCCCCAGCAGCGGCGTGCCTGCCCGGCCACAGGCTGTGCCTTGCTGCGCCGCCAGGCCAGTATCCACCTTCTTCCTGGCCTGCCCTAAGGCGGGCTACGCTCAGGTCAGCCAATGAGGGCAGGCCACCATGAAGCATGCGCATGGGAGAGAGGCGAGAGCAGTATGATATAAATCATAATAAGTAATATTTGCAACGGTGTTGGCTGCAGGCATGTAGCCGGGGGGGGGCTAAGGGGGCTTCAGCCCCCCCGCCCCGAAATTCTCAGGGTGGTCCACGAAAAGGCCTTACTGGTACATTATTTAAACTGTTATGTTTATTCATATCATGATCTGATCACCATGCTCATTATATCCCACATTAATGGGGTTATTGGGATAACAATTCAAAAGGTTTGCTAGGGTAGACCCTCTTCCACCCAGTCTCAGCCCCCCCAAACTCAGAATCAAAATCCTGGCTACGGCCCTGGTTGGCTGTATCACATAAATTACATACTATACAGAATATGAACCATACAAAATACACAAATGTGTTCGTGAATACATGCAACAACTCACAAGGCGCACTAACAGAGAGGGTTCCTACCCATGGATGCAAAGTCCAGGCCCACAATGTCGAAATAATAATGAAAGTTCAATATAAATTCAAATTCAACGGGGACTGGAGCCAATGATGCAATAGTTGATGGAATATTCCACATGGGGTAAGGACCCAAGTTTGTAAGTCCCCAATGGGATGTAGTGGCCAGAAAGCCGCTACAGAGCATCAAACCGCTCAGTGAAATGCAAACAGAGACGGTTGCGGCTGCTGAAACGACCAGCCGCTGCCAGGCGGCGAACTGATCCGGGGAATCCATACGGGGACAGTCACGGCCGGGGAGACACCACCACTATAAACAGGCCGACAAGGGAGTGTTTACCCTGGAATCCCACATCTCGTTTCGACCTCACGGGTCTTTGTCAAGGCCAGGTGGTAATTGGTAAGTATCGTGTCACATACACATAAAGGCGGCAGGCATGCAAAATCTGGATACACGGGCTCAATGGTTAATGGCTGCTGGCGGTGCGGTTGTTGCAGCATGTATTCACTAACACATTTGTGTATTTTGTATGGTTCATATTCTGTATAGTATGTAATTTATGTGATACAGCCAACACCATTGCAAATATTACTTATTATGATTTATATCTTACTGTTCCAGTGTGTTTATTCAGGTTAGATAGACACGGTCCCCTCCAGTTTTCTACTTAGAGAGGCGAGAGCAGCAGAGACACCACAAGGCTGAACTGAGAGCAGGACGACACCAAGAGAGCAAGAGAGAGGGGCGCCGGGGGGCCAGGCCCAGAGCCGAGAGAAAATTCCATCTGAAGTGTTGGAACTTAGCAGGGAGCAGGTCAGTGAGGCTTCCTGCCTTTTGGGAGGTGATTTAGGAATTTGCCCATTTTTTCCTGCAACCCCAACTATTTCAGGAAAAAAATGGGCAGTTTACCATTTAATTCCCTGACATTATAAAGCTATTATTATTATTAGTAGTAGGAGCAGCAGCAGCAGCAGCAGTGTATGTAGCACATACAGTACAATGCATTAGGTGTGACAAAACATGCATAAACGTACTATGTCCTGTTAAGAGGGTGTAAATCAGTTTCTTTTATGAATTTCAATCATGATCTTATTCTGTTAATAAAACTATAGCTAATATTTGATTTTCAAGTTTTTATGAAGTGTCACTTATTTTTGTGAAAAAGTCCATATTTTTAGGTAAATGTCCCTTATTTCTTATATCAAAAAGTGGCAACCCTACTTGGTGTAAAGGCCTCCAAGGAAGGAGCCTCCACAGTACTCCCAAAGCAGAGAGTTCCACTGCTGAACAACTCAGGATTTTCTTCCTCATGTTCAGGTAGAGCAGGGGTTGGGAACCTATGGCTCGCGAGCCATATGTGGTTCTTTCGAGGCTTGCATGTGGCTCTCTCCATCTTGGAGCTGCACGCGTGGCCTTCGCTCTCCTTCACCCCAAATTCTGTGTGCGCAGCTGAAAGCCAGCAACTTGGCGCTGGCCCTGCCTCCAGCTGAGCTGCGCGCACAGAATTTGGGGTGAAGGAACACGAAGGCCACGCGTGCAGCTCCAATGGAGGCGAGGCCAGCGCCAAGATGGAGAGCTTGGCGCTGGCCAGCATCTTGGCGCTGGCCCTGTCTCCAGCTGAGATGCGCCGACAGAATTGGGGGTGAAGGAGAGCGAAGTCTGTCAATGCAGCTCGGCTGGGGGCAGGGCCAGCGCCAAGCCCTCCATGCCAGTTCTCAACTTTGCGCACGGCCTTCAGCGGGGCCTGCTGTGCGTACCTGAGGCCTGCTCTGGGTTTCTTGCAGAGCCTCCGGTGTGGGGCAGGGGAGGGAGATGGCCCACCTCTTGCACTCAACGGGGCTGCGCCTGCCTGCATCCACCACCTCGCCACCAGCCGGGGCCTGGCGCGGGCCAGCCTCACGGTGTGTCCTGCGGCCCCCTGGTTCGGGGCAGGGGAGAGCTTCGGCCCGCCCCCCGGAAGCCTGCCAGGATAGGAGACCCCAACGTGCATCTTTCCCTTCAGGTACCATTTTTTTAAAAAAAATAATTAATTATATGACTCTTACTGAAATAAATATTTCCAAATATTGTGCTTTTATGGCTGAGTCAATAAGGTTCTTGACCCCCAGGTAGAGCTTCCTTTCCTGTCATTTGGACCCATGGCTCCATGGACTCCTAGTATTCCGGGTAACGCCTGACCAAAGGAGAAGAGAGAGGCGCCAGGACCTCTTCCCTCGATCTGGACACTCTTCTTTTGACGCAGCCCACAATCCCATTGGCTTTTTGAGCTGCTGCCAGACTAACCACATAGGAAGCCTTTGAAAATTGCAGCCACAGATGAATTGATCTCTGCAGATTGCGAAAAGTGAACCTCTGACCTCCCAAAATGGAGAACTCGCCTTTCTACCTGAAAATGGCTCCCAAAAATGGAGACCAAACCTGGAATACCGTGTCCAATTCTGGGCACCACGATGGGAGGGAGATGTTGACAAGCTGGAATGTGTCCAGAGGAAGAGGGCGGCTAAAATGATCCAGGGCAGGCCTGGGCAAACTTTGGCCCTCTGGGTGTTTTGGACTTCAACCCCCACAATTCCTAACAGCTTCAGGGCCTGAAGCTGTTAGGAATTGTGGGGGTTGAAGTCCAAAACACCCAGAGGGCCAAAGTTTGCCCAGGCTTGATCCAGGTTCTGGAGAACAAGCCCTATGAGGAGCGGCTTCAAGAGCTGGGCATGTTTAGCCTGAAGAAGAGAAGACTGAGAGGAGACATGATGAGAGCCAGGTATAAATATGTGAGGGGACAGGGGCGGTCTAAGGTAATTTTAAATGGTAGGCGAACATTATTTTGGTGCCCCCCCAACATTATTTTGCCCCCCCATGTAAAACAAATATACAATTATAATATCACAATACCATTAGTAGTATTATATTGTATCAATGTATATACAATATATTATACCATACTCATACTATATTATATCATAATTATATTATACTACATTACAATATAATTATATTATAATATATTGACATTATAATACAATATAACATTCTATTATATTATTATTATAAAATAATAAATAAAATTATTTATTTAAATGAAATTATCTTCTACTAAATATTTTCATTACTCCTATAAAACTCAAATAACCCAAAATAAAGTAAAATAAAATATTATATATTACTATTTTGTACAATACCACTATACTGCAATATTGTTTGTAATATTACATGTAATATAAAATATATCATTATTCTATTGTTATAGGCGCTGCCTGAGGAACATCGGCAGGGCCAGGATGGTGCCCCATGCGGCTAGGATGGCGCCCCCTTCCCAGATGGCGCCCTAGGCGGCCGCCTACTTGGCCTACCTTGTAGGACCGCCCCTGTGAGGGGAAGTCATAGGCAGGAGGGACCATGCTTGCTTTGAGCAATGGCTTCAAACTACAAGAAAGAAGATTCCACCTGAACATGAGGAAGAACTTCCTGACTGTGAGAGCTGTTCAGCAGTGGAACTCTCTGCCCCAGAATGTGGTGGATACACCATCTATGGATGCTTTTAAACAGAGGCTGGATGGCCATCTGTTGGGGGTGCTTTGAACTTCTTGGCAGGGGTTGGACTGGATGGCCCACGAGGTCTCTTCCAACTCTAGGGTTCTATTTC
The DNA here is from genome assembly GCA_030556195.1 of Anolis apletophallus. Classification (NCBI taxonomy): domain Eukaryota; kingdom Metazoa; phylum Chordata; class Lepidosauria; order Squamata; family Anolidae; genus Anolis; species Anolis apletophallus. Next base: position 149,709,841 of record JARBWK010000008.1, on the reverse strand, counting down.
AAACGTGGCCAAATTAATACCTGACCCAATTACATTTGGTTTCAGTCTGATGCAATGCGATTGGGAAACGCTGGTCACTTGGAGCCTCTCCCCGGATCTTCGTAGCGCCGTCCTCGCCGTGCCAGACACTTCCTCTTACTTTTCGTGGATTTGTGGGGTATGTGTATGTCTACATATGGATATCTTGCAGGCTGGGCTTTGCAGCCAGCCCCCAAAGCCCCAGGATCTGTAGTTTTACCTTTCCACATCCAACAAAGTATGTCCTTCTATGCCAGTGTTTCTCGACCTTCCTAATGCCCCTTAATACAGTTCCTCATGTTGTGGTGACCCCCAAACATAACATTGTTTTCGTTGCTACTTCATAACTCTAATTTTGCTACTGTTATGAATCAGCATGTAAATATCTGATATGCAGGATGTATTTTAACTCCCTGGACCAAATTTGGCACAAATACCCGATATGCCCAAATTTGAATATTGGTGGGGTTGATTTTGTCACTTGGGAGGTGTAGTTGCGGAGATTTACAGTTAACCTCCAATAAAAGAGTGTTAGGAACTCCACCGATGGAATTGAACCAAACTTGGCATACAGAACTCCCATGACAGAAACAGAAAATACTGGGTTTGGTGGGCGTTGACCTTGAGTTTTGGAGTTGTAGTTCACCTATATCCAGAGTGCACTGTGGACTCAGACAATGATGGATCTGGGCCAAACTTGGCATGGATACTCAATATACCCACATGAGAACACTGGTGAAGTTTGGGGAACATAGACCTTGATGTTTGGGAATTGTAGTTGCTGAGATTTATAGTTCACCTACAAAGAGCATTCTGATCCCTACCAACGATCCCTTCCTAGAGTTTGGTTCAATTCCATCATTGGTGTTCAGGATGCTCTTTCATTGTAGGTGAACTATAAATGGACTTACTGGTGTGAGCCTCCCTCGAGCCTCGCACTCTCTCCCTTGCCTGCACATGCGCACCACCCTGCCATGCACTGAGCACACTGGAGGAGAGTTTTTGGTAGGAACTGGGAAAGCAGATTGACTTAAGCAGCTACTGGACTGGCACATTTCAAAATGAAAATAGATACCAATAACATTACATTAATTGAGGCATCAGTAGGTTAAATGGTTTTGAATATTTATATAAAATTGTTATTTATTTATTTATTATTAGAGTTGTTAGCCGCCACTCCCAATGACTCGGGGCGTCTTACATCAACACCACGATAAAATCACAATCTACAAAAGCATTAAAACCACAGAATAAAACGATTCCTAAAAGAAAGCACAACAACATATCACAGCTCAAAGGCCTGCCGGAATAAAACCGACTTGCAGGCCTTCTGAAAAGCCAAAAGATTGCGCATGGCCCTAACCTCCGGAGGTAATGCGTTCCAGAGGCCTGGGGCGATGGAAAACGCCCTTCTCCCGTGTTGAAGTTAGATGGTATTGCTTGACACTGGGCACGGCTAAAAGGTTCCTCTCTTCAGATCTAAGTGATCTCATGGGACAGGATGGGGTCAAGCGGTCCCTCAGGTACACTGGCCCCAGACCATACAAGGCCTTAAAAGTCAAAACTAGCACTTTGAAGGTGATCCGGTACTCAATAGGGAGCCAGTGCAGCTCACGCATTCTCACAGTTGGAGAATGTCAGTTGGCCAGCAGCTGTGAGCAGTTAGTGGGAAATTATTTTATTTATTTATTTATTTATTATTGGGACTTCTCGACCGCCGACTCCCAGGGGCTCGCGGCGGCTCACAAGAACCAATTAGCTGTTGCTGAGGCTGCAAGCTGTCTGTAGGAACTGCAGTTCCAAGTTTATACCTCTTCGGAGTAATTTTGAAACCACCTAAGCCATATTACACCAATTCTGAGCTGCACCAACTGAGCTGCAGCGTTCTGCACCAGCTTGATTTTCCGGGTGTGATGAGGTGGTTATTTATATGTTAATCACATGTTTATGTATTTAGAAGGAACATTCTTTAAAAGCTGCAGAGAGTGAGCAGTAGAATGTTCGCAGCAGCAAGCTGTAAGCAGAGGCTGTTGCCATGGCAACAGAGGCCAATCTGGCTTTAGAATGTTCAAGTTTGAATCTGACAGTTGGAGAATGTCAGTTGGCCAGCAGCTGTGAGCAGTTAGTGGGGAATTAGCTGTTGCTGAGGCTGCAAGCTGTCTGTAGGAACTGCAGTGTGCAGTTCAGTTGTGTGTGTGGGTTGAGGGAAGCCCAAGTGTGGGTTTAGAGCAGTGGTTCTCAACCTGTGGGTCCCCAGGTGTTTTGGCCTACAACTCCCAGAAATCCCAACCAGTTTACCAGCTGTTAAGATTTCTGGGAGTTGAAGGCTAAAACTTCTGGGGACCCACAGGTTGAGAACCACTGGTTTAGAGAAACCCAGGTTAAAGACAAGTGTAGTCCTAGGGTTGAGAGTAACCCAGTATTAAGTAGTTACTTGTGTGTAACTGTATCAGGGGAAAACCCCGGTGTTATATTGTTTAAAGTTCCAAGTTTATACCTCTTTGGAGTAATTTTGAAACCACCTAAGCTATTAGCCCATTTGTGTAAAATAAACTGCTAAACACTTTCAACCCTACATCTGTGGAAGTCGTTTATTCACAAAGACCCTCACATCTAGTGGTCAAGCATTGACAAATGGTGGCCGCAAGTTAATAATAATAATGAGAAAGCAAAACATTGTGTATTGGTGGCAGTGGTCAGTCGTCCACAGTGAATCCAGTACCAGGTCAGGAACGTCTTCACACCAGGTCACCGACAAAGGTAGGCCAATGTAGAGAGCGTTACCGTAGTCTAGCCTTGAGATGACCGTAGCTTGGATCACCATGGCCAGGTCGTACAGAGACAAGTAAGGGGCCAGCCTCTGAGCCTGACGAAGATGGAAAAACGCCACTCTGCTGGCAGCAGATTTGATCCTCGATTGACAGCAGAGGGTCGAGGAGGACTCCCAAGACCCTTTACTGAAGACGGGCATAGCACCACGCCGTCCAGGGTCAGAAGCTGGACATCCCCACTGCCTTAGGATCTGTCTTAGCTGGATTCACCTTCAACCTACTGGCTCGCAGCCATCCAGTAACAGCTTCGAGGCAGAGATGGAAATTATCAGGTACGGCTCCGGGCCTGCCCCCCATCCTCGGAATGCGTACTGGTGGCTCTCTAGCCCAAAGCTACACACCAGCTGAGCAAGTGGACGCATGTAGATGTTAAATAATAGAGGGGAGAGTATGGCCCCCTGGGGGACCCCACAAGCTAAGGGGGAACCCCCGGAGACCACTTCGCCCCTCCTCACTCGCTGTGACTGGTTCCGGAGGGAGGACAACCAATTCAAGGAAGGACAGTAATTTAAGAGAAGACTGCTCTAACCTTCTTCAATGTCATTGCGCTTATGTATCCTGCCAATACAGTAAAATAATGTAATAGTGTGAAATCATAAATGTAATAACAATGAAATAAAAATATAATAGAGCAAAATAATAAATAGTAATGACAGAGTTAAATAAGAAATACCTTTGACTAGAGTATAAGCCAAGGGTGGGCTTTTTCAGCCTAAAACAAAGGTTGAAAAACTTGGCTTATACTAGTCTATACCAGGCATGGGTAAAGTTGGGCCCATTAGGTGTTTTGGACTTCAACTCCCAGCATTCCCTAGCAGCCTCAGGCCCCTTCCTCAGCCGCTTAAGCGGCTGAGGGGGGAAAGGAAGGGGCCTGAGGCTGCTAGGAATGCTGGGAGTTGAAGTCCAAAACACCTAATGGGCCCAACTTTACCCATGCCTGGTCTATACTATAGTCTGTTTTTGGGTGGCCTTTGGCGACAACTCTGAAATCCCCTTGTGAACCTGCCCAGCGGTGTCCACACCCAAACTAAGAAACACTGATCTAGAGTGAACCCTCAGGCACTCTTTCTATTCTTCCAAATATATATATTCCCCCCTTTGTTTAGGTATCAAAAAGCAATGTCCCCAAATTACGAATGGCGGAGAGTGACACCTTTGCTTTCCGATGGTTCCGTGTACATAAAAAAATTGTTTCAGGCATAAAATTATATATTGTGTGAATGAATTTACCGTTTAAGGCTTGGACCCCACATTCAAGCAATCTCCTGATATATATATGTATAATCTATCCAAAAATACAAGTCTGTTTTTCCAGATTCCGAAATCCACTTAGGTGTAGCCCAGTTTCAGATAATAATAGTAATAATAATAAAGCAGTGTTTGAAATCAGACCAAGCAGAAGAAAAGCCTCCCCGCCGTTTATTCTCCGCCTTTGTTTTTGCACAAATCATCCCAAAGCAAAGGAGCCGTTTGGTTTTGTTTTTCTCAAGATCACGTTTATTTTGGTCACTGTAACTTTTCCTTTTGAATAAATAATAGCTATACAAAAAAAGGGTTTTTTTCAGGATTTTGCAACGCACAGATTTCTTTTTTTGCTGTATGAAAAAAGTTTTCCAATTTTTTTTTCGATTTTAACTTTTAAACGAACGAACAATGGGAATTGAGGGAGGGAAGGAAGGAGAAAGGGGTTTGCGCCTTGGCGTCGAAAGGGGGAGAAAAAATTGGCATGTTTTTTTTTGTTTTGTTTTGTGTGTTCTTCTTCACCAATGATTTTCCAGGCAGGGAGAACAGAAAACCACCACCTTCTTTTTGAGGTAGGTTTCAAATTCTCAAGCGATTTCCCCCTTCCCCCAGTGTTTTAGCACCATGATTCTGCGGAAAAAAAGGGAAAAAACGTTGAAGACGGCTACAAAAATAATAATATGGATGTTTTTCTGGAGGGAAAGCTAGAAGAGAGGCGAGAAAGCTTTGGAAACTTCCCTTCTCTCCATTAAAAAATATATATGTGGTATCTGGGTTCGAATTTGGGGGGCTGTTTGGAAAAATGAAATCACAGAGAGAGAGAGAGAAAGAAAGAAAAGAGGAAGGGGAAAAGGAGGAATGAAAGAGAAGAAAGAGACAGAGGAAAAAGCGCCAGTAAACACTATAAATTTCATTTTTTGCCTCCAAAAAAGTGACATTTATTCAAAAGGCAAGAAAACTCAAAAAAAAAAAAATAGAAAAGGGCAAATATTTGGGGTTCTCTTTTTCTGGTTGGGTGGGAAGGATCAAGGGGTGTTTTGTTGTGCCCACCGGGGAGGTTGTTATAGGCACCGCTGTGGCCCCGCCGGGCAGCCGAGGCCGGCCCCAAAGCATAGGCTCAGATGAGGTCGGCCACGTTGAGAGGCATCTCCTCGATGGAGGTGTTGTAGAAGGTCTCGATGTCGCGCAAGGTGCGCTTGTCCTCTTCCGTCACCATGTTGATGGCCACCCCTTTCCTGCCGAAGCGGCCGCCTCGACCAATCCTGAGGGAGGAGGAGAAGAGGCCAAGAGACACTCAGGATTAATTAGAAGGGCTTCAGAAGGGAGAGACCATTGGCAACACCACAAAAAAACCCTCCCAGCAGCGTGTTTTCGACTTCCACCATTCCTAACAGCCTAAGGCCCTTTCCTTTTCCCCCTCAGCCAAAACACCTGGAGGGAGAAGACCCAAGTTTGCCCACGGCTGCCATTATCATAAGATTCTAGTTAGGAGTCTAGTGGAATTTTGGACTTCCGTATCCTAAACAACCCAAGCGGCTTGGCCAATGGTCAGTTTCCACTCCTACGGTCCAGAAACTGAGAACCAAGGGTTTCAAAGCACTGACCAACGTAGTATTTTGAGTGGAGAGAGGGAAGGAACTGCAAGGGACCTTTAGTTTCCGGCGAAACAACTCACCTGTGGATGTAGTTCTCCCGGTTGGTGGGCAGATCGTAGTTGATAACCAGGGAGACCTGCTGCACATCAATGCCACGAGCCTAAAAAGGGAGGAAGGAAGAGGATAAGCCACCCTGTTTGATCCCTTTGGAAAAGAAGACACACCAAGTTATCTAGAACTGAGGGAACCCTGTGGAGCAGGCCTATTGTTTTTCACCCGTTTGCTAGACCCATGGAGCTCAAAGCGTTTTTCTTTCTGTCCCTTTTCCCCCAAAAGGCTTTAGTGCTTTACAGCCTTTTGTTTGAGAAGGACTTCTTTGTTACACACAGACATGAGTCTCAGATTTAGGGACTTTTCTATCAAGGTCCGGTCATCACTTTCTTGTCTCTCTACTCTTTTATCTGAGATATATTACCTGCAACAATATGATGTGTTTATGTGCATGCACACGCATCTCTATATGTGTCTGTATATGTCTTTATGTATATATATATATATGTGTGTGTATGGATATATTTGTGTATATATTGGGCCTGGTTAGGTTTTTCGGATCGCTTTGAAAGTTGTTATAAATTCAGATCTAATTTACTTTTGAACCGTTTTTGAAGCGATTTAAGCAACCCGGAAGTGTTTTTGCAAATTCGAAGCTGCCATTTTCAAAAAGGGCTCGGGTCAGATTTCCGCCCTTCTAGAGTTGGATTCCCCTCATTGGCTGCAGATTGGACGCAGGATAACATCCCTCCGCATGAGATCTGGGGGGAAACGCGGGTTTCCTCCAGATCTCATGTGGAGGGATGTTATCCCGCATTCAATCTGGGCCTGAACAGCTTGGTTGGAGCAGCGGTGGGAGCAGCAGCCTACAACCGCCTTCAGCAGCATTTTGGTTGGTGCTGGGCTTTTTTCCTTTTCTCAGGCCTCAGGCCCTGTCTGGGCTACTTGGGAGGAGGGGGCTTGGCTTTGTGGGCTGATTGCCTTGGGCACAGCATCCCGCTCTGGGTGCGCTCGCCGGGGCTGCCACCCCCCCCCCCACCACGCAGCATTCCCGTGTTTAACCCAGCTTGAATGCGGGACAACATCCCTCCTATCTGGAATAAATACGTGTGTCCGCCATTAACGAAGCCATTCCAAAATTTCTGAATTTTTACGAATTTGGAAAATTTTCCAGATATTTTCAGAAGTCAATCATATTCGAAGCGCCAGCGCCCCCTACATCCAAAACGTATTTTGAATCATTTTTTAAATCAACCAGGCCTAGTATATATGTATAACACATGCCCCTTTCTTCCATGTCCATGAACAGAGTCCTTACCTGCTGCAGGTGGTTCGCAACACTTTCCCCCTTCTGAAGTTCTAAATTGTGTAGCTTCCTAAGTCAGCAAAACTTCGATATGCCTGCTGGCTGGCCCAGATAAATTTCCTTTAGGCTTTGCCAACACTCAGGGGCTGTTTGGGCATTCCTGACATATGGTAGTTGGCTATCCACTAATGCCAATAGGATAGAAGCCTTTGTACGCTGATCCATCCTCAATTTTTCATCCTTCTTCTACCTGGGGGATTCTCTGCTACTTCCCACGAATTGTCTCTTTAACAATTTAACAAGATAACCACGTGGCATAATTGCTGGCATTCAACCTTTCAAAGGCAGTCCACTGACTTGAAATGCCATTGCCATATTTCTTCAGCCCCAATAGGGTCTGGACTGGGTTATACTGGGCCCATAACCCTTGTTGGGAGAGTCGGCTTATTAACAAAAGACCCTCCCCATAAATATATACAACAGAGTAACTTATTAAGCAGGAGTGTGACCCAGAACCAGTCGCTCAAAGTGATAAAAGGAACAGAAACACCCAGAGCAATGTTATCTCTTCCATAGGAGGCTTTTCTCTGCAGTAAAATAATATAGTTGCACTATTTACAGTAACAAGGTTTCCACAACACGAATAGTCTTTTCTACTTCTTTCTTTGCTTCCAGGCAGAGTTTCTTTCTCATGCAGATAAATAGCTTTGCTCTCACAGTGCCTCCCTTCACACTGAAATTACACAGGAGCTTCACATTGTAGCTTTACACACAAGTCTTCTCTCACACTGAGGTTTACCTCACACTCTTCAGGATGACACGAGCTTTGGCCCACTAACTCTAAACAGGCTCTGGCCTATTCATTTTCCTCAGGACTACAAAGGTTTTGGCCCACTAACTCTAACAGGCTTCGGCCTAATAACTCTTTCAGAGTTTGACTCATACTTTTATAATCAAAATTACCCAGGTAATTATTATTTCTGACGTATATATATGTATAACTATATGTGCGTATGTGTATATATATCTTTTTTTAAAACCCTCACCCTATGCATCTTCCATCCTGTTTCCTACTCTAATCTCATATATAGCCCTTGTTATGTTGCAATACATACCAAATATGCCTATAGATATGATAGGGGACACCGAGCCATAGCATTCCAGCTGCCTAGCAAGGCCACTCCAATATAATAAGCAGGAAGGCCTTCTCTTCCAACATAGAAATGGGTTCTTGTGGGCTGCCACACAGTGACCAGATGCCTTCCTGGCGCCAGTCGTGGAGAAGGGCACCCGTTTCTTGTGCCAAGGAGCTACAATCCGCCAGCGGCACCACGGCGGCCGGGCAGAGAGGGAATCTCCTTGGAAGGAAGGCAAGAGAGAACTCCAAGCTGAACCTGAGCCAGCAATGTGGCGTGGCAGCTAAAAAGGCCAATGTGATTCAAAACAGTCCAAGATGGAAGGAAGCCTTATATACTCTAATCTGCTTTGTTCACATGGAATAAAAACCCTGTGACCAGTTCTAGGCAAAAACAATTCAACTGAAGGAAGAAATGGGGAAACCGGAAGGCCAACAACGGTCCAGACAACTCACCAGCAAGTCGGTAGTGATCAGGACACGGCTAGAACCGGAGCGGAACTCCCTCATGATGACGTCACGCTCCTTCTGGTCCATGTCTCCGTGCTGCAGGAGAGGAAAACGGACTGGGTTAGATCCCGGTGGCTGGGTGCCTCCAATTTTACAAGGAGGTTACATTTGCCGAGCAAAGACACACCAGGGCCAGAGGACACGGCTAAGTACAACAGGAATGCATCTGGTTGGCTCACAATGTAGTACTTTCCCATTTATAGCCATTGCATCCCAGGCATGGGCAAACTCTGTCCCTCCCTCCAAATGTTTTGGACTTCAACCCCCACAATCCCTAACAGCTGGCAATTGCTATAAACAAATACAAGTAAGAAACACCATTTTGGGTTTTACATACTCTTGGGAAAGTTATTATATTCAGTGTCTCTTGCTGTTATGTCCCAAACAGGGGAGTGCAATACAAACGGCGCAGAAGGCTCACCATGGCCGAAACGGTGAAGTCCCGGGCATGCATCTTCTCAGTGAGCCAATCCACCTTCCTCCGGGTGTTGATGAAGATGACAGCTTGGGTGATGGTGAGGGTCTCGTAGAGGTCGCACAGAGTGTCCAGCTTCCACTCCTGGTCGGAGAACAGAACAGGTTGAGGAAATGCCCACTTTTGGGGGCTTACAAGCCCCAGGTCAATTCCGAAAAGCTACCCCGCCTGGACAGCAGGACCTTTTTTGTAAAGTCTAGCTCAAGCAGGGCCCAACTTCGGCCCTCCCACCTGGGAGGAAGGCCAAAGTTGGCCCATGCCTAAACTATAGTAAGAGTTTCAAACCAACTCTGCTTAAAATAGGATTAAGAAATAAGGGAAGTTAGAGGGCCATTAAATAAAGATACTGTATGAGAAATGTTAGTGAATTATCAACAGCATGAACATAGAACATTTATGCAACAAACATGTATACTGTATGCCTATTTTGACAAATATTAAAAACAGGACTAAAAAATAAATTGATCTGTGGTATAACCTTGTCAATAGAGCAATCAATCGACGTACCTCCCTCTCCACGTTAATGTAGAACTGCCGGATACCTTCCAGGGTCAGCTCCTCCTTCTTTACCAGGATACGGATGGGGTCCCTCATGAACTTCTTGGTCACCTCCAGGACATCCATGGGCATCGTGGCAGACAGGAGCACCACCTGGGGAAGGAAGCAAGGAAGGGAGAGCAGGGGGTCAGGGCCGGGCATTGACTCAGCAAAGGGAGCTTCTCTCACACGTCCAATGGCTGCCCTGTCCTCTTTGAAGCTCCCTTGAAAAATTACAGTTGGTGGGATGGTGCCAGAAATATTAAGTATTAACTAGGTAGTATTTTTGATTACAAAAGTGTGAGTCAAAGCACTGAAAGAGCGAGTAGGCCGAAGCCTGTTAAGAGTCATTGGGCCAAAGCTAGTGCCATCCTGAGGAGAGCGAGTAGGCCGAAGCCTGTTAAGAGTCATTGGGCCAAAACTGGTGTCGTCCTGAGGAGAGCGAGTAGGACGAAGCCTGTTAGTCAGTGGGCCAAAACTAGTGTCATTTGGAGGAAAGCAGGTCGAAGCCTGTAAATGCCTGTGAGCCAACGCTAAGGCCTTCCTGAGGAGTGAGTAGGCCAAAGCCTGTTAAAAGTCAGTGGGCTGAGGCTTGTGTCATCCTGAGGAGTGTGAGGTAAATCTGTGTGAGAGAAGCCTTGTGTGAGAAAGTTCCAGTGTGAAAGCTACTGCATGTAAAGCTACCATGTATTTGTTTATTCATGTTAGGGAAACCTAGTTCTTGTAAATAGTGCAACCATATCATTTTGCTATAAAGAAAAGCCTCCTAAGGAATAGAGAACCTTGGTCTGTGTGTTTTAGTTCCTTTGATCCCTTTTGGGCTCCTGGTGCTGGGTCACGCTACTGCTCATAAGTTACTCTGCTTTATATTTATGAGGAGGGTCTTTCGTTATCAAGTTCACTCGCCCAACAGACAGGGGCCCATCTCCTTGCCGCAAGAAAACAAAAGGACACCCATTCTTGCCACATTAAGCAGCCCATGCAGGCATACAACAATCCTAATTAACTAGACTTATTTCATTGCCCAAAAGTAGGCCCGCACTTCCCATTGAAATACAGGTGGTACGTTCATGTTGGTGAAAATTGTTCTTCATTTTAAATATTGTTGTGCCTTTCATTCATTCATTTATTTTCCATTACAGATATGTGCAGTGTGTATAGGAATCAGCTCATTTTTTTCCAAAACTATAGTGTGCCCCCCCCAATAGTCTGAGGAACCGCGAACTGCCCCCCCCACTTAAAAAGTTTGAAGAGCCCTGATTTAAAACACATTAAAGAGCAGATATGAGCAAACTTGGGCCCTCCCCCTCCGTGTGTTTTGGACTTCAACTTCCACAACACCTAACAGCCACAGATATATAAACCCTATTCCAGAGAAGAATCAGTCAGGCCCAGCTAACACCTCCCTGAGCAGGAAGCAGCCAGATTTTGAAGCTGCAAGGTCATTCAATGCTAATCAAGCTGGCCAATTGCAACATTTACACTTGCCTCAAGCAGACAAGAGTTATTTCGCACACCCTGGACGTTATTCCATAGATCTATAAACCCCACTTGCCTAGTTTCCAACAGAGCTCACAACCTCTGAGGATGCTTGCTATAGGTGTGGGTAAAACGTCAGGAGAGAATGCTGCTGGAACATGACCACACAGCCCGGAAAACTCAAAAGCATTCTGACAAAGTAGTTGTTTTGGATACTTTGGATATTTTTCAATTTTATTATTATCCACATCAGCATTTTTATAAAGTGCTGTATATGAAGAAACCGTGTAGATTGAACTCCATTATTATGGACTTTCTGATTTTAGTGTTATGAATTTCTCATCAATCTTCATTTTTAATAATAATAATAATCTTTAAAATAAACCCCTTTGCTATTAATGTTGTAAAGTTTGGTCCAGGACCGTAATTATAAAATTCATTACGTTAAGCAGCCATTTTGAACTAGAACTCCCACCTCCCCCTTTGGATAAACCACCCCAGTGGATAATGGGCCTTACACAAAAGGAGGCCGTGGTGGTACTAGGTCATAACGGGACTTTTGCTAAGTAAAACTCCATTCTTTTCTCTCCCAAGGGACATTCTGGCTTTTAGGCAGATCAGTCAGTTTCTGACCCAGGCTTGGGCAAACTTGCACCCTCTGGATGTTCTGGACTTCAACCCCCACCATTCCTGACACCCTCAGGCCCTTTCCTTTTCCCCCTCAGCTACTTAATGAATGATGGGACTTGCAGTACCTTCACTCACTTCCCCGAGACCCACTCCAATGACTGATCAAGAGTAAACTTGGCACACAGAGCCTCCATGACCCATTCTACGTCCTGGTGTGGTTTCTGGACCAACAGACCATGGATGATAGGACTTCCAGTACCTTCATTCGCCTCAGACCACTGTGGCATATACCAATGACTGATCAAGATCAAACTTGCCATCCATAGTCCCCATGACCCACTCTGCATCCTGGTGCAGTTTGGAGGAGGATGGACCATAGACAATGGGACTTCTATATGGAAGCTGTAGTTCACCTGCACCCACTGAACCGAGCCGACAATGGACCTAGGCAACATTTGGAGCACAGGCAAGCCATGCCTTTCTCAAACAATCTGGGCACTGCTGGGTTCCCAAGCTAGGAAAAGGAAGGGGGCCCGAGGCTGTTGGGTATAGTGGGAGTTGAAGTCCCAAACACCCAGAGGGCTGAAGTTGACCCATGCCTGGTCTATAACCTAATCCCATTACAATTTCTGCCCACGTTTAACAGCAATGCAGTCCTTTTCTTACCTGTGTGTTCCCACTCAGCTTCTGGAATATGTCATAGATCTGGTCCTTGAAACCACGGCTCAACATCTCGTCGGCTTCATCTAGCACAAACATCTTAATGAACTTGGGGGCTGTGGAGACCCAAAAAAGAGAGAAGACATTTAACCCAGGCTTTACATTTTGAATTAAACTATCTGCATTGCACCTTACACACCCAAAGATCCTGGCACTGCAAAATGTCATAGTCAGAAGATAAGACTAAAGCAGGCTTGGGCCTACTTCGGCCTTCCCTCCCTCCAGGCGTTTTGGACTTCAATGCTAACAATTCCTAATAGTTATGAATGGTGGGAGTTGGAAGTTCAAAACACCTGGAGGGAGGGAGGGCCCAAGTTGGCCTAAGCCTGTGATTCCAGAGAAAGAAATCTCAGCTAGCCTTGAGGGGATAAAAGGAAGCCGCTGTCCTCAGGACCTTGTTAGGTTATGATCACTTTCCCCAAGCAAACCCCACCTCTCCCCTCAACAAGGCAGAACGCCTTCCGGAAGGGAGACGGCGGGGCCGCGAGGGGGTCAGATGACACGCATGAGGTCAATCATCACGGAACAGCAGCCGTTTGGGTGCAAAGTAAGAAATCCTGACTCACTGCTATAAAGCTATGTAAAACATATTTAAAATATTCAGAAATTAAATCATTCAGCATCAACGAGCCAAAAATCCTGAAATGGTTGGGTCACTTCAGTTGTGCTTCAGATACTACTGGCCTTATATGGTCTGGGGCCAGTGTACCTAAAGGATCACCTGATTCCATATAATCCCCCAAGATCACTACGGTCAGAGGACCAGAACCTCTTAAGACATCCCCAGCCTAAGATATTTCCGCCTGACAACAACTCGGCGAAGGGCTTTCTCCATTATTGCCCCGGTGTTGTGGAACGCTTTGCCGCCTGGGACTCGGGCTCTGCGTAACTTGGACACTTTCCGCAGAGCATGCAAGACTCATCTATTCAGGCAGGCCTTTGAGTGATATGGGAATCTTAAATTTCCGTGTTTTTATTAGGTATTGTTTTATTCAAACTCTTTTTGTAATCCCCCCCGAGTCTCTGGGAGTGGCGGTGTAGAAATCGAAGAAATAAAAATAAATAAATACTGTGGCTCCACGGGATTTGTAGTTCTCCATTAGGATTCTATGCCAAGGAACTCCCATAATTCCACAGGATGCATTCATCTTTTTTATTATTACGTGGCACATGAGAGTAGGGTGCTTTGATGGCATTTTGATGCTGCAACTCCAACCCATTGAATTATGGGGTTTGCAGTTCTCCATGTTGTATTTGTAGCCCCCAGTGGTGCAGCGGTTTAAACTAAAAGGTCAGCAGTTCAAATCCAGGGAGCGGGGTGAGCTCCCACTGTTAGCCCCTAGCGGTTCGAAAACATGCAAATGTGAGATCAATAGGAAGGTAACGGCGCTGCATGAAGTCATGCTGGCCACATGACCTTGGAGGTGTCTATGGACAACACCAGCTCCTCGCCTTAGCAATGGAGATGACCACCAATTTAATGTCAGGGGAAAACCTTTACCCTATTAGGATTCCATGCCAGAGAACTTCCACAGTTCTGCAGGATGCACTCAAATGGACTTTTAAAAATGTGACACATGAGTAGGGCACTTTGATGCCATTTTGACACTGCAACTCCAACCCATGGAATTATGGGCAGTTCTCCACACAGTATTTAGAATGGGTTATAGCAGAAGTGCAACTCTTATGATGCCTTAATGGCAAGCGCAGGCAAAGCGGCAATCATTGCACAGAGCAGAAGAGGCTCCAGTTTGGAAAGTCGCCCGGCCCTCCTCATAAGTTGATCCAGCTGATACCCGTGCGCTATCAGAGCTTATTCCCTTCCAGAGGGCATGTAAGACCACCCTTTTTAGACTTGCTTTAAGTTAAACCGGAAATGTATTCTACCTGATCATTGTCCTATGGAGTTTTTAAGGAATTTGCAATTCCCAATACTTTTAACATTTGTTGTTTTATTGTGTGTGTATGCTATGTGATCCGCCCCGAGCCTGCAGGGAAGAGCGGAATATAAAATTGAATAAATAAATAAATAAATAAAATAAATAAGTCCCTCAAACTTTGCTGCAACTGGATTCTGAAGAGTCCTGGTTCAACAGAGGAAATTGCAGGCTTCCCTAATGCAAACAACTCAAATTGCAGGGATACTTACATAGGTACCTCCTGTTCAGCATGTCGAAGACTCGCCCGGGGGTCCCCACAATTATATGAGGGGCTTCCATCTGCAGCTTCTGGACTTCGGCACGGACGTTGGTGCCCCCTATGCAGGCATGGCAGGAGGCGCCCATGTAGTCGCCCAGGGCCATCACCACTTTCTGGATCTGTTGGTGGGAAGAGCAGAAGAGGGAGAGGTCACGCAAGGACCCAGACTGGTCATCCTCACATGGCTTTAGCAGCCTGGTCAGTTAAAGGAGACACCGCGCTCCCAGTGTCCCTCTGGAGCCACCTTGAGTGATCCTTGTCTCCCTGGCATGAACCAGCAGGCAGCCACTGGGAGAGACGCTGCGCTGGGATGAACAGGGCCAATTACTGTCCCCCTGCTAGATATAAGGAAGGTGCCATGATGAAAGGCACCTCTTTGCCCAGTCAGCAGGGGATAGAGCAGGCACGGGAGAACTTGGGCCCTTCCTCCCAGTGTTTTGGACTCCAACTCCCACCATTCCTAATAGCCTCGAGCCCCTTCCTTTTCCCCCTCAGCCGCTTAAGCGGCGGAAAGGCCGAGGCTATTAGGAATGGTTGGACTCAGGAGGAAGGGCCCATGCCTGGTTGCCATGGTTTGGACTCCAAAGGACCAGGTTCAAATCCTTTCTCAGCTCTATGGAATGCTGCTGAGATCAGACAGGGTAAGAAGAGTCTCCCAATCCTTCAGGCCTTTGCATTGGAAACGATCATTTATATGGCTACAGCAGCCAGGATAATTTATTCTAAGCAACGCCAATACTATAGACAAATAGTTTGTGAAATTAATGAAAATAATCAATATGGATAGACTGATCTACTTGACACCATATCAAAGAAGAAGGAAAATATTATTTACAGTATTTATATTCCGCCCTTCTCACCCTGCAAGGGACTCAGGGCGGATTACAATGTACATATACGTGGTAAACATTCAATGCCATAGACACACAACACATATAGACAGACACTCAGAGGCTATTTAACATTCCAGCTTCTGGCCACCAGGGGAGCTGTCGCTTCCTCATTCTTTGCATACTTTCTGGAGATTTTTATGGCCTCATAAATCAGTTAAATTAGCCTCCCCACAAAGTGGTACCTAAATTTCCTCCTTGACAGATGCAACTGTCTTTCGGGCTGCAAAGGTTGACAACAAGGTACACAATTTTGGTCGAGAGCTCACTTTGACCCGGGCTGGCTTCGAACTCATGACCTTTTGGTCAGCAGTGATCTTAATGCAGCCGACTCCAAGCCAGCTGCGCCATAGTCCCGAATAGAAATTAACTGGGAATTATTAAAATAAAATATAGAAATACAGATTTAAAATTGTGGGACCGCCTTATCTTAAATTAAGAATTTTCTACTTAGGGTCCTCAACTCTGTCCCTTTTTCCTTCTTGGTCTGCTTCAATTAAAAACTTTAATAAAATGTATTTTTTTAATTTAAAAAATCAATAGGTCCGCCTGCTCTTACCTGCTGGGCCAGCTCTCTGGTTGGAGCCAGGACCAGCGCCTGGGTGGCCTTCAGGTCCAGCTCAATCTGCTGCAGGATGGAGATGGCAAACGTGGCAGTCTTCCCAGTGCCAGACTGGGCTTGGGCAATCACATCGTAACCTGAGAAGGGGAGGGAGGAAGGGTGAAGAAAGCCACCCCCAAAAGAAGCGTCCTGAAGCACAGGAGCAGCCAGAGGAGCAAAACAGAAGGCTCTTCGCGAGATCTTGTTTCCCCAGCATGAACCAGCAAACAGCCACTGAGAAGGACGCTGTACTGGGATGAATAGGGAGAACTGCTATCCCCCTGCTAGATTTAAGGAAAGCACCACATCACAAGGTGCTTCTTTGCCCAGTTAGCAGGGGGAAATGGTGGGAAAGAGCATCAGGAAGTCTAGCCCCATATGGGCAGGGAAGTGTCCCTTGCTTAGAACATTTCCCCAACATCCAAATGACCTTCAACCCAACAGGGATTCATTGGCCACTTTGCACGCAGAGAATATAACAACGTAATGAAGTCTGGGGATGCTAGGAATTCCAGTCCAACCAACACCTCGAGGGTGACTCAATTCCCACAATTCCAACATCAACTCATCATCATTATTAATATACTGCTTTCTCCTATCAAAGAGACTATGAGGCGTTATCCTATTAAAGCAAGGAGGGAATCTTCCAAACCAGGATCCCCAGAAGCAGCTGCTCTGCAATTCCCATAATCCCCAATCACTACCTATAGGCTGACTATTTCAGGATAGCCATTTCTGTGGCTGAAAGGTGGACAATGGCAATCTTTTGGGGGAAGATTAACAGAAACAAACAAGGTCTCTCTCTCTCTCACCCTTGATACAAGGGAGAATGGCTCGTTGCTGGATAGCAGAGGGCTTCTCAAAACCATAAGCATAGATTCCTCGCAGGAGTGACTCAGACAGGTTCATATCGTCAAAGCTGTCCACGATCTCATTCCAATTGCTCTGCAGAGAAGAAAGAAAGCAGGGGAAAGGTAAGCCCCGTCTTGGATCCAAGCATATTCTGAAACACTAAAAAGTATTTCTCACATATTCCCAGAGTTCTTAAGAGACCTTTGTTACGAAATGAAGGCCTACCAATGTTTTCCAAACATCGGTCATCCTTATGTTTTGGACTTTTGCCTTTCAGATTCCTTGATTATTCACCAAAAGGGCTGAGACTTCTGGGAGCTGAAGCCCTAAATACCTGGAAGATTGGCTTTTGGGCATCCACAGTCTAGACAGACCATGGGATTTATGCATGGCTATCCTGAGACTGGCTTCCTAGACATTCCTATGCAGAAGAGGACCCTACTCAAAGCCCAAGATTCCTTCCAGGTATCCTTCCTACTGTGGATTTTAACTTTGACCCCCAGAAGCCTCTATTGCCTAAGACAGTGTTTCCCAACCTTTTTTGAGCTGCGGCACACTTTTAACATTAAAAAAATCCGGGGGCACACCACCAACCAAAATGACACTCTAACACAGTAAAGAATGGCTGGGGGATGGTGGCCTGCTGGGGGATGGTGGCCTGCTGGGGGATGGTGGCCTGCTGGGGGATGGTGGCCTGCTGGGGGATGGTGGCCTGCTGGGGGATGGTGGCCTGCTGGGGGATGGTGGCCTGCTGGGAGCAGTTGCTGGGAGTGCCGAAGCCGGGGGAGGAGCCAGGCCGTGCCATGCCCCGCCCTCTCCTTCACCTCTCCCAGAGTCATGGTGGGAGTCATGGCGGATTGGAGGCTGGCTGGGGAATCGGCCGAAGGAGGCGGTGCCCCAGCCCCTTCTTTTTTTTCTTTGCCGCCGCCCAGCCCTTCCTCCTCCTCCCCCAAGCAGCAGGAGTTCAGCAGGAGGAGAGGGGAAGGAAGGGGGCAGAGAGCTTTTCTCGTGGCACACCTGATGATCGCTCACGGCACACTGGTTGAGAAACACTGGCCTAAGACATTGAATTGGGATTCCTGGGAACTGAAATCCAAAGTTTGGGAAAGACTAGTTTAACCGAATGCCAGCAATTGCACTCTAGGCTTTAAAGGTTTTTAGCAAGGAATGTTAAAATAATGTTAAAATTTAATCCTGTTTTAATATTTGTGTGTCTGTATATTTTAAATAGCACGCTGATGCTTTTATGTTAAGTCACATTGAGCCCCCTGTGGAAAAGGCAAAGCAGGGTATAAATAAATATAATAATCCTGTGTAAAAACCTTGAGAGTGGTTACTGACAATCAGATAAATCGGTGTTCCAAATTTTGAACTTCCGTTCCCAGAATCTCAGATAGAGGTGCTTCTGGGAGCTGAAGTCCAAAACATTTGTGCTTGGGAATTTATTTATTTGTGGTATTTGTACCCTGCCTTTCTCTGCAAGCAGACCCAAGGTGGCTTACAACATTTAAACGCACAATCCAAATGGTAAAATATGGATACAAAGGTAATAACATGGAATAGTGAGATATAGCAGCTAGTATTTCTGGGAATTGAAAGCCAAAAACAAATAGGATTTAGCCATTGAATGCAAGGAAGCTCCATATACTTTTCCTGGAAGACACAAAACAACCTCACAGAGACAGAGACCTTCTATCTGCAACCACACAGAAACCTAAAGCAACATATGTATATCCCAGAGAATTCCCTGTTGTTTTCAAAAAAAACATCAATCTGATTCCTTCAAAGACCGCAAGCTGCCGGCTGCACTCACCTCAATGACACCATCGGGGTCCATTCCTTCAGGGCCATTGTCTCTAGATCTAGGAAGAAAACACAGAGAGTTAGCTGCCAAGGGACAATCTGACTATGGCATCCCTTGATACAGACCAGGCATGGGCCAACTACGGGCCGTTAGGAATTGCAGAAGTTGAAATTCAAAGCACCCATGCCTGAACTAGTACGAAATATGCAATATCACTATAGCAATTCTTATTACTTTGTCAGTTATTACCACTGCCATCATTGTTTCTATACAATGTCATTATCTATTATCTTTAGTGTAATTATCCTGCTTTTCCATCAGGCCATTGTTTTTCTCCTTTTATTATTAAGGCTACATTCCTGTCACAATTCCTTATCTCATATTTTCCAGTCTGGTCAACGTATTGTACCCTCCCCTTCTATCCTTTAGAAAGCAAGTTAAACCCTGGCTATGGAACAAGGCGTTTAGATAGTAGTACAGGGCTATATATGCAGCTACGAAGTGATGGCAATGTGATTGGAACGGCTTCTGGATTATGATTTCAGATCTATGTGTAATATTTTTAACATCTTATTTAATGTATTTATGTTAGTCCTTTATGATCTCCATTGTATATGATTTCTCATTGTATATTGTATTGTGCATGTTTTTATGTCAATGTGGCATTGAATTATTGCCAATTTGGAAGCCACTCTGAGTCCCCTTCGGGGCCGACGTAGAGCAAGGTAAATATACAGTAAATAAAATAAATATTAGTAATTATCATTGTCATTATTGTTTCTATATTATGTTATTACCTATTAATATCTATACTACGATGATTATGTTTGTCTGAATGTTTAAATTTTATGTATGACTTGGGTATAATGGTTTTTAATTGATTTTAAGTTCATAGTTACATGTTAGTGTTTAGTTATGATTTTTTCTGTCTACATGTACGCTGGCATTGCATTTTTGCCATTAGAATGTTGTAAAACCACCTTGAATCTTTCCCCCCCTCCAGAGATAAAGATGATATATAAATACAGTAAATAATTATATCATCTTTGATGTAATTACAGTGCTTTTCTCCTTTTATGATCAGGGCCATATTCCTGCCAATTCTAATCTTACATTTTTCTGCCTTTTAAGAAGATTTTGGTCTGCATCAAGGTGTCTAGATCCAGGGAAGTCATGCTACCCACGCTCTATTCTGCCTTGGTCAGTCCACACCTGGAATATTGCATCCAATTCTGGGCACCGCAATTGAAGGGAGATGTTGACTGTAAGCTGGAATGTGTCCAGAGGAGGGTGACCAAAATGACCAAGTGTCTGGAGAACAAGCCCTGTGAGGAGCGGCCCAAAGAGGTGGGCATGTTTAGCCTGCAGAAGGCCATGTATAAGTATGTGAGAGCAAGTCATAGGGAGAAGGGAGGAAGCTTGCTTTCTGCTGCCCTGGAGACTAGGACGCAATGGAGCTATAGCTTTTAAAGTACAGGAAAGGAGATTCCACCTGAACATGAGGAAGAACTTCCTGATTGTATGAAAGAGAGATCTGTTGGAGGCTCCTTCTTTGGAGGCTTTTAAACAGAGGCTGGATGGCTTGAAATTTCCCTGCTCCTTGGCAGAATGGGGTTGGTCTGGATGATGGCCTACCAGGTCTCTTCCAACTCTAGGTTTCTATGAATTATCTTTTAGTGCAATTCAATCTCCTTCTGGACTTTTTAAAAATGGGAATCCAACTAGAAAACATCAATCTCGGACTCCTGGGTGTTGCTTTACACTAAAACAACTATCCCATTTGTTTCCATCTACAGTTGTGTTCATGATGCACTTTCCCCTGTCCTTAATAAAGGCCAAACCCCACTGCTCCCCCTTCTTCGGCTCCTCCCTCACAAATACACTTTTTCTATTCCTATCTCACACCCAGAGTTTTAATGTTTTAAGATTTTATGTCATACATTTGGCCCACCCTCTGTGTTTGATTTTTATTGTGTTATTTTGCACTGTTTATTTCATGTTGTTATTTCATGTGTTGTGATGTATTTCTGTTGTTTTGTGTCTATTATGTTGTATTACTTTTGGCCTTGGCCTTATGCTAGCTGCCTGAGTCCCCTTTGGGGAGATGATGGCGGGTTATAAATAAAGATTATTATTATCCTTCATTCCAGGTGAGCTCTGACCAATGCAGAATAGATGGGACAATGACTTCAAACTACAGAAGAGGGTGACTAAAATGATCAAGGGTCTGGAGAACAAGCCCTATGAGGAACGGCTTAAAGAGCCCGGCATGTTTAGCCTGAAGAAGAGAAGGCCGAGAGGAGACATGATGAGAGCCATGTATAAATATGTGAGGGGAAGCCATAGGCAGGAGGGACCATGCTGCCCTGGAGACTAGGACGCAATGGAGGAATGGCTACAAACTACAAGAAAGGAGATTCCACCTGAACATTAGGAATAACTTCCTGTGAGAGCTGTTCAGCAGTGGAACTCTCTGCCCCAGAATGTGGTAGAAGCTCCTCCTCTGGAGGCTTTTACACTACACTTACTACACTAGCTTTGGCCCACTAACTCTTAACAGGCTCTGGCCTATTCACTTTCCTGAAGACGACACTAGCTTTGGACTACTACTCTTAACAGGCTCTGGCCTATTCACTTTCCTGAGGGCGACACTAGCTTTGGCCCACTAACTCTTAACAGGCTCTGGCCTATTCACTTTCCTCAGGACGACACTAGCTTTGGACCACTAACTCTTAACAGGCTTTGGCCTAATAACTCTTTCAGTGTTTGACTCATACTTTTACAATCAAAATTACCCAATTATTAATATTCCTGACATATACAGTATATATGTATAACTCTGTGTGTGTGTGTGTGTGTATATATATATATATATACCCCCTCACCCTATGCATCTCCCATCCTGTTTCCTACTCTAATCTCATGTATAGCCCTGGTTATGTTGCAATAAGATACCAACTATGCCTATAGATATGATAGGGGAACACAGATCCATAGCATTCCAGCCACCTAGCAAGGCCACTCCAATATAAGCAGGAATATAAAAATGGGTTCTTGTGGGCTGCCACACAGTGACCGGATGCCTTCCTGGCACCAGTCGTGGAGAAGGGCACCCATTTCTTGTGCCAAGGAGCTACAATCCGCCAGAGGCATCAAGGAGACCGGGCAGAGAGGGAATCTCCTTGGAAGTGATCTAACTAAACCAGGGGTAGGGAACCTATGGCTCAGGAGCCAGATGTGGCTCTTTTCATGATTGCAGCTGGCTCTCCAAGAACAGCCTGAGCCTTGGTTTCCCAGAATGCAGCGGGGAGGGGCGATGCAAATTCTCCTTCCTTCCTCTTCCATCCTTTCTTTCTCCCCCCTTCTCTCCCCTTCTTTCATCCATTTCTCCCCTTCTCCCCTTTCTTTCTCCCCTTCCTTTCTTGCCCTCCTTCCTTCTCCCTCCCTCTTCCTTCCCCCTCCCCTTCACCTTTTCCCTTTCCTCTCCCCTTCTTTCCTTTCCCTTCCTTCTTTCCTCCATTCTCCCTCTTCACCCTTTCCTTCTCTCCTTCCTTCTTTCCTCCATTCTCCCTCCCTCTTCCATTCTTTTCCCAAAGTCTTCCTTTCCTTTTCCTTCCTTCCTTTTCACTTCCCTCTCTCCCCTTCTTTTTCCTTTGTTATTTTACATTTTCCTCGCTGCCTTTCCTTTCCTCCCTTCCCATTTCCTTCTTTCTTTTCCCCTCCTTGTCTCTCTCCTGCTTTTCTTTTCTCCCTTTTCCATAGTTAGTTCTTCTTTTATTTCTTCCTCTCCCCTCCCTCCTTTATTTCCTTCCCAGAGTCCTGAGCATGCCTTTTGCAGAGCCAGGTCTGAAGTGTCCAGTCATTCTGCAAAAGGGGGAATCCTTTTCTCATAGTACGTATAGACTCACATTTAGTTGAATCCAGTCTTAATATATTTTATATATATTATATGGCTCTCAGTGAATATTTTGTTTTTATGGCTCTCAGAGTCAAAAAGGTTCCCGACCCCTGAACTAAAGTAACCAGCAGGTCTCTTCCAGCTTTCAGCTTGGCCCCTCCCGGTGTTTTGGACTTCAACTCCCACAATTCCTAGCAGCCGGCAGGAGGGTCCAAGCTCGGCTTACCCCCACTATTTTAATTCAGAAACACCGAGAAAGGGGTTTATTAATATTGTAATCCCTCTTAACCAGGCCTGGGCCAAGTTGGGCCTACCAGGTGTTTTGGACTCCAACTCCCAGCATTCCTAGCAGTCTCAGGCCCTTTCCTTTTCCCCCTCAGCCGCTTAAAAGACCTGGATGCCAGGAAGGGGGGGCCCTTTTGGGTCAAAAATGGCGGCAGGGTGGTGTTGCCTCCTAAATGGATGAGAGAAACATCAGTTAAGAGCAGGCAGCGGCTGTCAGTTGGGAATGCTGGGAGTTCAAAACATCTGGTAGGCCCAAAGGCCTAAGAGGGGGCCTAATAAACTCAGGTGTTTTGGACCCTCCAGGTGTTTTGGACTCCAACTCCCAGCATTCCTAGCAGCCTCAGGCCCTTTTCCCCCTCAGCCGCTTAAGCCTGCTCTCAACTGATGTTTCTCTCATCCATTTAGGTGGTAACACCACCCTGCCGCCATTTTTGACCCAAAAGGGCCTCCCTTTTCCTGGCATCCGGGTCTTTTAAGCGGCTGAGGGGGAAAAGGAAAGGGCCTGAGGCTGCTGGGAATGCTGGGAGTTGGAGTCCAAAACACCTGGTAGGCCCAACTTTGCCCAGGCTGGTTAAGAGGGATCGCAATATTAATAAACCCCTTTCTTAGTATTTCTGAATTAAAATAGTGGGGTAAGCTGAGCTTGACCCTCCAGGTGTTTTTTTTGGACTCTCAACTCCCAGCCTATCAGCTGCCTCAGGCCCTTTTCCCCAAAGCCGCTTAGGGCCTGCTGAAAAAATTGATGTTTCTCTCATCCAGAGGTGGTAACACCACCCTGCCGCCATTTTGACCAAAAGGGCCTCCCTTTTCCTAGCATCCAGGCCCTTAAACGGCTGAGGGGAAAAAGGAAAGGGCCTGAGGCTGCTAGGAATGCTGTGAGTTGGAGTCCAAAACACCTGGTAGGCCCAACTTTGCCCAGGCCTGCTCTTAAGTGAAGTTTCTCCCATCCATTTAGGTGGCAACACCACCCTGCCGCCATTTTCGACCCAAAAGGGCCTTCTTTTCCTGGCATCCGGGTCTTTAAGTGGCCGAGGGGGAAAAGGAAAGGGTCTGAGGCTGCTAGGAATGCTGGGAGTTGGAGTCCAAAACACCTGGTAGGCCCAACTTTGCCCAGGCCTGGTTAAGTGAAGTTTTCCCATCCATTTAATAAACCCCTTTCTTAGTATTTCTGAATTAAAATAGGGCCTTCTTTTCCTGGCATCCGGGTCTTTTGGCCGAGGGGGAAAAGGAAAGGGTCTGAGGCTGCTAGGAATGCTGGGAGTTGGAGTCCAAAACACCTGGTAGGGCCCAAGCTTTGCCCAGGCCTGCTCTTGCTGGTTTCTCCCATCCATTTAGGTGGTAACACCTTTTTGCCGCCATTTTGGTCCCAAAAGGGCCAGCATTCCTGGCAGCCTCAGGACCTAAGTGGCTGAGGGGGAAAAGGAAAGGGCTTGAGACTGCTAGGAATGCTGGGAGTTGGAGTCCAAAACACCTGGTAGGCCCAACTTTGCCCAGGCCTGGTTAAGAGGGATTGCAATATTAATAAACCCCTTTCTTAGTATTTCTGAATTAAAATAGTGGGGGTAAGCCGAGCTTGGACCCTCCCGGTGTTTTGGACTTCAACTCTCACAATTCCTAGCAGCCTATCGGCTGCTAGGAATTGTGGGAATTGAAGTCCAAAACACCGAGAGGGCCCAAGCTGAAAGTGACCTGCTGGTTACTTTAGTTCAGAGGTCGGGAACCTTTTTGACTACCAGGTGTTTTGGACTCCAACTCCCAGCATTCCTAGCAGCCTCAGGACCTTAAGTGGCTGAGGGGCAAAAGGAAAGGGCCTGAGGCTGCTAGGAATGCTGGGAGTTGGAGTCCAAAACACCTGGTAGGCCCAACTTTGCCCAGGCCTGCTCTTAAGTGAAGTTTCTCCCATCCATTTAGGTGGCAACACCACCCTGCCGCCATTTTCGACCCAAAAGGGCCTTCTTTTCCTGGCATCCGGGTCTTTAAGTGGCCGAGGGGGAAAAGGAAAGGGTCTGAGGCTGCTAGGAATGCTGGGAGTTGGAGTCCAAAACACCTGGTAGGCCCAACTTTGCCCAGGCCTGCTCTTAAGTGAAGTTTCTCCCATCCATTTAGGTGGCAACACCACCCTGCCGCCATTTTCGACCCAAAAGGGCCTCCCTTTCCTGGCATCCGGGTCTTTTAAGCGGCTGAGGGGGAAAAGGAAAGGGCCTGAGGCGGCTAGGAATGGTTGGAATTCGAATCCAAAGCCATCCCGAGGGCTGAGGCCTCTTAAGGGATGTTTCCCCCCTCGATATAGCTGGCCCCTGAAGGTGGCAACACCACCCTGCCGCCATTTTTGTCCCCAAACCCCCATTTTGGGCCTCCGAGACCGGAACTTCCGCCGGGCCTCTCCCTCCCTTCTTTTCCTGTCATCCGGGTCTTTTTTTTTTCCTCCTTCTTCAGCGCGCGGGGCCCGAGGCCTCTGCGGCGCCTCCCACGTGCTCCCACTTCCGGAATCTCCTTATAAGGGGCGACGAGGCCCCGCCCTTTTTCGCCTGCGGCCCACGGGGGCCTCGTGACGTCACGGGCAGACGAAAAGTTCCCGGATGCGAAGCGGCAGGACAATGGGCAAAAGGAGGAGGGGAAAAAATGGACGCGCCCGAAAAAGGGGGGGAACGAGAAAAAAAGAGAAGGAAATTCTACGATTCACAACTAAATAGAATTTTCCATTCGAGAATAAATATGGGGAGAGGGGATTCTAGGATTCATAATTTCCAACTAATGGAATTTACTAACTGGAAAGGATTCGGGAATGGTATCTCTCCCGAGCGCCCCCCCCAGTAAGGAAATGGTCTCGCCCAAGGGCCCCAAAAGAAACGATTTCGAAATAAGAGGTGGAAAATGGCGAAGGGGGATTGGGAATGGTTTGGCCTGAGCGTCCCCCCTGTTTAAAGGAATGGTCTCGCCCAAGCGTCCCTAAGAAACAAGGCGGTGGGAGATACCAAGTGTTCTGGGAAGGGGGGGTTAAGTGTCGGAAATCTGGGGAAGGAACTATTGTTGGAAAAAACCAAAAAAAGTTGTGTAAGGAGGCGACGCAAAATGGCTCCTCGCGAGAAGGAAAGCGACGCCACGCACATTCCACGGAGAAAGTGGAAAAATATCGCATTGTAAGAAAATAATAGGCAACCCCCCTGGGAAGAAAATGGATTCGTCCGCCTTGTAGGGAATCCCAATGAAGGGACGGATCGATTTGTTTAAAAAATAGGGGGGGTGGGATGGTAATTGCACTCAGAGCGCCCTCGATGCGATTCGATGCGCGAAATGGCGTCCCTCGCCGCTTGGGAGGAGGCACGCCATGGCCGCGCCAACGCTCGAGGCCTACCTCTCCCAATTTTTTCACAACACCCCCCCCCAAATCCGGAAATGGTTTCGCCCAGGGACCAAAAGGGCGAGGGAGAGTCCAATCCGTTTTTAGGGGGGGGAGGTAAAAAGAGAAAGGAATCGGCCACGTGGTGAGGCCGGCGGGCGAGGAAGAAAGGGAACTGAAGGCCAAGGATGGAGGGAAAAAGCAGGAAAAGGGGAAAAAAATAACCTCCCCTGATTGTGAAAATAGGAAAAACGAGTAATCTTGGATGGAATCCCCCCCTACTGCGGAAATGGTATGTTCCACCGAGGAGGGAGGATTGGAAATAAGAAGGAACAGCCGCGGCCTAGCGCGGAGGGGGGGGGGGGAGGGAGAGGGAACAGCCTTTCCTCGCGCTCACTCACCGGCTCTCTTGACTCGCAGACATTCTGGGCAGAAAGGTCCTAGCCCCGCCCGCTTCAGTCAACCTTATATCAGCCGCCTTGTCCCGCCCACCGGCCCCTCCCCTATTGGCCCGCAGGATAAGTCCCGCCCCTTTCTTTCTCTCTTCCTATTGGGCCCTCGCGCAGTCCGTCAGCTACACCGGCTTCTCCCTGATTGGCTAGCCTATTAAAAAAAACCAACTCCCATGGAACGGGTGATGACGCCGAATCCCGTTGATTGGCTGAGGCTCTGGAGCTCGGTGACGTCAAAGAGGCGGGGCTTACCTTGAAACCTGGCGACGTGATTGAGGAGACGTCGATTGGCTCTCTGCCACGCCAGTCAGGGTGGGGCGGGAAAGGCGGTAGCCAATGGGAGGCGAGGAGGAAGGAGAGGCCCTGGAGCAGCAGAGGCGAGGAAAAAAGCCCACGTGGTCGAGCCAGAGGCCTTCTCTTTTGTAGATTTGATGTAATTGCAAATAGGCAGCCTCTTCTTTTTTGGGGGATTCTGGGAATTGTAGTCCAACATCAGCATGGGGAAAAGGGTTTCCAGTTCTTGGCCAATCCAGCATGATTCCCTTTGAACTGCCCATAGCTGTATACTATGGCATCCTGGGAGTTCTAGTTTCCCAAGGCCTTGAACTACAAACTACAATTCCCAGGACTCCAGAGGTCTCAAACGGCATTAATGTCATAGTGTAGATGTGCCTTTAATGCCGGCATGGGCCGAGTTCGGCCCTCCCTCCAGGTATTTTGGATTCCAACTCCCACAATTCCTAACAGCCTACCGGCTGTTAGGAATTGTGGGAGTTGGAGTCCAAAACACCTGGAGGGAGGGCCGAACTCGGCCCATGCCGGGCCTAAAAGGAAATGGATAACAATGCCTAGCCTGCGAGGCGTGGACTATCTACAGACGTCACTCTCATATCTCTCTCTTGGCATTACTTCGCGAACGAAGATTCTTAGGAAGGACGCATCCCACGCTTTCTACAAGCGCGTTGATGACTAAAAAGGCCAATCTGAGATAGGCAAGTCCGGTTGCAGAAAGCACAGCAGAAAGTCTCCTTGGGTGATGTTGTTTCCAAGTTGCGGTTCTTTCTGTGTTGTCGTTTCTCTTTGGGACCCGTTCGGCGTGTCTTCTCGAAAGAGGCCGCAGCATTGTGGAGCATTGTGGAGAGTGCGTCTCCATGCCCTCCGATGTGAGGCCAGGGTGGGCCATTGTTGTTGATCAATCTGGCCGAGCCTGAGATGTTGTTTCAGGGAGTCCTTATGTCTCTTTTTGGGGGTGCCTCTCTTGCGCTGACCCGTGGCGAGTTCACCGTAGAAAAGTATCTTTGGGAGGCGGTGGTCCTCCATCCTAGAGACGTGCCCTGCCCAGTGCAGCTGAGTTCTCAATAGCATGGCCTCAACGCTGGTGATCCCTGCTTGCTCAAGGACAGCAACAATCGTCACAGTCAGTCCAGTATATATTTAGGATTGTGCGAAGATAGCACTGATGAAAGGTTTCGTGGAGTCGTAGGTGCTGGCGATAGGTGACCCATGTTTCAGACCCATATAGGAGAACAGACAGTACGATAGCTCTGTACACACTGATTTTGGTGCTTTGCCTCAGGTGCTTGTTGATCCATACTCTTTTGTGAAGCCTTCCAAATGCACTCTATGCCTTTGCTAATCTGTGATCTATCTCTTTATCAATCTTGGCGTCTGAAGAGATGATGCTTCCCAGGGAGGTGAACTGCTGAATGGACTTAAGCACAGATTTGCCTATGCTGACATGGGGATGATGGTGTTCTTCCTGTGGTGCGGGCTGGTAGAGAACTTCTGTTTTCTTCAGGCTGACTTCCAGCCCAAACAGGTCTGCAGCTGCTGCAAAGCAGGATGTGAGGCGCTGCAGGGCTGCTTCTGAATGGGCAACAAGGGCAGCATCATCAGCAAAAAGCAGCTCACGGACTAGTTTAGAGCCTTAGTGCGAGCCCTCAGACAGCTTAAGTTAAATAAGCTACCATCAGTACGATAGCGTATATATATGCCGTCTTCTTCTTCAAAGTCTGCCGTGGCCCTTTGGAGCATCATGCTGAAGAAGATTGTAAATAGGGTTGGTGCAAGAACACCATATGTAATACATAATGTAATACAATATAATAATATATTATAATTATATATTTTATATTACATGTAATATTACTAATAATATTACAGTATAATGTTATAGTACAATGTAATCTGGCCGAGTCTGAGATGTTGTTTCAGGGAGCTTTCACACTTGCCTCCAACAGACAAGAGTTCTTTCTCCCACCCTGGACTTCATTCCACAGATATATAAACCCCACTTGCTTAGTTTCCAAGACTTCACAACCTCCGAGGATGCCTGCCATAGATGTGGGTGAAAGGTAAGGAGAGAATACTTCTGGAACATGGCCAAACAGCCCGGAAAACTCACAGCAACCCACTCTTTGGCCATCATCCAGTTCCCAATCCAGCTCACAGTAGCTTTGCCTCGCTCATATTTTCCTAGCTTTCTGAAAATGTCCCGGGGAAGCTTATCCAAGGCCTTCCTGAAATGGAGACAGGCCCCATCCACAGCCTTCACTGCATCTACCAAGCTTGTCACTCCATCAAAACGAAGAGATAAGGTTCGTCTGGCATGAATTGTTCTTGAGGAACCCAATGTTGACTTTTAGTGGACACTGCATTCCTTTCTGGGCGCTTCCAGAGTGTCTCTTCAATGACCTGCAATGACCGAATGATGGAGGGCATGGTTTGACTCACTGGCCACGACCAAACACTATAATTAAGTACAATACAACCCTGTACTGTAGAAGAAGGAAAACTGTAGGAAAACTGTAGGAGAAGGAAAACTCTGATTTCAAACCTGGGCAGATGGTGCTCGTTTAACCCTGTACGGTCAACCATCTAGAGAAGGAAACTCGAACCAAACCTACAACCTGAGGACTTCGCTGCCACCGTCCTAAGATTGCTAGGCCCCGGCAGACGAACCTTTGGTTTAAAGGGTGAGGCCAGTTCTGTGCACGCTGCGCTCCACCAGAAAAATCCATTGCACAGGCTCAAAGGACACATCCAACCTCAGAAGCATCAACGTGCTTGTAGAAAGTGTGGGAGGAGTCCTTCCTGAATCTTCGTTCGGGAAGAGAAGCCAAGAAGACAACCCTGTACCTACAGGATGAACTGCAGCTTCATCTAGACACGACCAACAAATATATGTCCTCTCCAGAATTCCTCTAGATCTCCCACGTGATTCTATGGAGTGCTTCAACTATGGATATCCATATAGATAGCAAATTCCTAGATTTGAATATCAATATTTGATTAACTTGATATCTAGGAATCTCTAGGTTCTCTGTTGCAACTCTATAGTCAATCTCTGCCGGTGGTGCAATGGGTTAAACCCTTGTGCCAGCAGGACTGCTGACCAAAAGGTCAGTGGTTTGAATCTAGGGAGCGGGGTGAGCTCCTATCTGTCAGCTCCAGCTTCCCATGCAGGGACATGAGAGAAGCCTCCCACATTGCGTCCCCTGGGCAATGTCCATGCAGATGGCCAATTCTCTCACACCGGAACTGGCATGTAGTTTCTTAAGTTGCTTCTGACACACACAAAAATGACATGCTCTAGAACCTTTGTGTTTCCTTCAGGAGAGAGAAAGCGGGGTATAAATAATAATTATTATAACAATAACCTTCCCGGGGGCCGGGGAGATAGCACAGCGGTAACACAGCTGTGCTTGCAATCGGAAGGTTGCTAGTTCGAATCCCCGAGCTAGCTTGGACAACCAGCTATGAGTCCTGTCCACTGCCCACCCAAGCGGTTAAAACAGCCCAGCTGTGAATAAACAACAATGGGGACCGCAGAAAGCGGGGAAAGATTTTTACAAGGACTTCACAACTTCTGAAAAAAGTTTGGCTGTCAGGAAAGGTGAAATGCGGAAACAGAAGCTGCCGCCATGAGGATGGAACAACCGCTCCCCCTTGTGACGTAAATAGGCAATGACATAACAACAATGATGTCGTAATGGAGCATCCACATCCTGTGATGCACACCCTGTATGACCCTGTGATGCAGCCAGGAAAGAAGAAATCCTTCTAAAAACTGCACTGTGTACTGTCTATTGTAATTTGTATGTCTTCCGACAGGGACTGTCTGTCGTATGTGTAATGTAATCCTTCGGGGTGAGAAGAGCAGAATATAAACAAACAGTATTAATATTATTATTATTGAGATCAAGCTTGGCAGCTGCTCAGGTTTTTTTTTTACACCTCTCAAACCCCCTTCAGATTCTGGACAAGGAACTCAAGAGCTTGGCTTTAGGCTTATTCGGCTGGGGGGGGGGGCTTCATTAAAGAGTTCCCCTGACCCACTTCTATTTATCACAGGACGCTGAAACTGCATATGTGTAATGATATAAGTCTCCATAGGTTACGTGCTAATTTGCAACTCAGAACTGAGAATAGTCTTGATTGTACAGGTCCCGAAGTGGCGTGAGGTTTGAGAACGGACCCAGCGAATACAGAGCAGTCCTCAAGTTCCTTAACTTAAAAGGCCACACACCAAAGATGATGTTCGATGAGATTGAGAGGTTTCTGGTGAGGATTCCCCATCAGATGATGGAGTCGAGACCTGGCCTTGCCGATTCCAATATGGTTGGACTTTGGTCCATCCAGCAAGGGGAGGTCGCCATTTTGGAAAATCGCCACGTAACCACTTGCCACCTAGCCAAAATGTAAAGATGAGTGTGGGGTCTGTGGAAAAAATCACCCAAGACCATTTTCACGTGCATAAGGTATCTGCTTGCAGGTCCCCCGGCTGCTCACACCTTTCCAGAAGCAGGAACAAGTTGAACGCTCACAGGCTCTCTTGGCAATGATGTGCCATGGAAACCTGGAGGACATTTTCCACAGACGGATCACACAGGGTGAAAGCTGGGCCCATCACTCTGATCCTGAGACTCAAGTCCAGTCGATGCAATGGAAGCATCCTGACTTCCTGCCTCCAAAGGTGGCACGTGCCCAACTCTCGGCAGGCAAGGTCATGCTCATAGTATTTTGGGACCAGCACGGAGTAGCATGGATGGATTTCCTAGCAAAGCGGACCATGATCCATGGGGAAGACTAGGCTTCACTGATGCGGACATTGCAAGAGGCCATCAAAACCCCAAGACGTGACATGCTCAGCAAAAGTAAACACAAAGGGAAGCATAAATCTCAAAACACTAGCATATATTGTGATATACATAAACACGTCAAGGCATACAAATTACAGGACGCCATTTAAAGCCCATGAGCCGATATACATCACCGAAGGAGGCTGGGTATCACAGGAAAGAATTAGCGGATGGGGAAGTGAAGACCGGGGAGGAATGAGTTCATGCGGAGGTGATTGTAATCCCTGCACGGGCTTCCTCAAGCGGCAAATTGTATGCCTTGACGTGTTTATGTATATCACAATATATGCTAGTGTTTCGAGATTTATGCTTCCCTTTGGTTGAGCATTTCTACAGTTATATTGTGTGTTTTTCATGCTCAGCAAAAGTGCCTGCCTTCTGCAAGGCAATGCACTAGTTCACAGCCCAAATGGAAGACGCGAGCTCCCGTGGCTTGGAAATTCTACTGCTTCCCAATTATTCACCCAACCTCGCACCATCGGACTTCCACCTCTTCCCAACAAGGAAGTTGGAAAGCAAGCTTTTTCATATATTTTTTTCGTGTCAGGAGCGACTTGGGGGAAGAGGAAATAGGGGAAACTCGGGCACTCTTCAAGTTTCATGGTACCTGTTAAAATGACCTCCAAAGCCCAGAAGTTTTGTTTTTTATCCGTGTTAGGAGCAACTTGAGAAACTGCAAGTCGCTTCTGGTGTGAGAGAATTGGCCACCTGCAAGGATATTGCCCAGGGGACATTGCCCAGATGTTTTTGATATTTTTACCATCCTTGTGGGAGGCTTCTCTCGTGTCCCCGCATGGGGAGCTAGAGCTGACAGAGGGAGCTCATCCACGCTCTCCCTGGATTCAAACCTGCGAACTGTCGGTCTTCAGTCCTGCCGGCACAAGGGTTCAACCCATTGCACCACTGGGGGCTTTCTTCAGATTATGAGACTCTGATTTCCGAAGTCACAACATAGCTTTTGGAGCAACCTGTCGACTTCTACAAGCGGAGTGTTTACAGGTGCTTGAAAAGACGGGAGAAGTGTGTGTTGCTAGGTGGAGCGAAGGACTCAAAACTGGGTTGCTTTCCATCCACAGGAAGTGGGTCAGGGGAAACCTTTCATGATGCCCCTCGTAAGGGAGGGTGGCAGGAAGTCCATCTGCACCGTCATGCTTCTTCAAAGAACGTCTTGATTTTTTATTATTTACCCACAATGTCAGCCAACGTATAAAAAAATGCTTGTTTCCATCCTCTCGGCCCCAGTGTATAAACTGTCCCCGCACCCCCTCCCCACAAAAAAATCCCCTTCCCCACTCCCCCCTTTTCCTAACTCCCCCCAAAAAATACCCCTTGGGGAAAAAAATAAAGAAAAAATAAATCCAGACATTATTCACTAACACAAGTAACCAAAAGGGTGATAAACTGGGGGGAGAAGTCATGTGGGTGTGTTTTTTTGGGGGGCGGGGTGGAGGGGCTAACTGGTTCCTCCTTCCCTTCACTTCCTGGTCCCCATATTCAAAACGGAACGCTTGACTGTGGGTGACTTAATACAGACTTAATACTCTGACCTTATACCTTCAATGTCTCCCAAAAAGAACCAACTGAGAGAAACCCCACCCGAGGCTTAAATATGATCTGGGGGGGGGGGGGGGGAGAAAAAAAAGACCAGGAAGAGAGACACAGAGAGAGAAGGTCCTTCCCCAGCTTTGGGTATAAACAAAAATGGTTTCGCCTCCATAATAATAAGAGTCCGGCTGTCAAACCTCAAGAGTTCCTGTGACCTACGAGTGTCCTTGTTGAAGGCGCCACAAAACCGATGGCGACGGAGGGGCGAGGAAGGGCCTTCCAGGATGTGGGGCGAAGGAGGAGCCGTGTCCCGCCCGTGGCATGGAGGGAGGGGTCTCCGGGGGGTGTTTGCGTGTGTCGGTGGGCGGGAGGCGGTGGGTCACGCAATGAGCTTGCAGTGGCAGAGCTCCTTGTACATCTGTCGGCGGAGTTTCGGCATGTCTTGCTGCGTGAAGGTGAAGGGGAGGCCCAGAGCCAGGTATTTGGAATACTAGAGAGAAGGAAAACAGAAAGGGACGTAAATCTGATCTTGGGTCTCTGTCACTCAATATAAAAGCCATTATTCTATTATGTTGATCTGGAAAGCCCCGTGCTCTCCCTCTGAGCTCACGGAGCCTGAGGGAGCATTCAATAGCAGCTGCACAGCCTGGCTTGGCTAAGCCCAGAGATGCTGCACGGCCAAGATAAGGCCAACAAAAGGAGCCTTGCCTTGCCCTCCCCTCCATCTGCCCTCAGGGGCCCCTGAGCTGGGACGGGTCTGGAGAAGTGTTCGCAGGACTCACCTGCAGGACGAAGGCTCCACAATCGCTGTCGTTGTTTTGCCTGGCAATGTTCTGCGGGAGGAAGAGGGGAGGAAGTGAAGAAGAGAACAGATGTCAGGAAGGGCAACGGAGTCAGGAATGACATGCCTCACGGAACAAAGCCTCAGGCAGAGAAGCCCCTTTCTACAAAGAGCCCAGCACCCTTTCCTCTTCCTCCTCTGTCCTCAGTGGGAAACCTTTCAGCAGCACTGGCATTAGGGTCACCTGGAGAAACCCACACTTTCATCTGATGAGTTACACCAGCACATCTAGTATGAGCAATACTATATACTGTACCACATATACTCAAATATAAACTGACCCGAATATTAATTAATTTATTATTTACGGCAGGGGTGCTCACACTTTTTCAGCATGCGAGCTACTCTTCAGCAACCAAGTTCTAAAGATCTACCTGCCTCCGCCGCACGCTCCCACTGCTGTGCGTGCTCCTGCTGCTCCAGAGGGAGCCCCCTGCCTCTCTCTCGTCCAGAAGCAGCTGTGCAGCCTCCGCTGCCGGCATGACAGGCAGGGCGGAGTGCTCCCTCCCACCTCGCGGTCCCTCCTTCCTGCAATGCCTTGCGGGCGGAAGCAGCACTGCTTGAGTGGAAGGCGCGCTCCTGCTGCTGCCTTCCACCCGGGCGGCGCTTCTTCCATCTTTGGGGCATTGCAGGAAGGAGGAAGCACGAGGCAGGAGGGAGCGCTCCGCCCTGCCTGTCTCGCCGGCAGCGGAGGCTGCACAGCTGCTTCTGGACCAGAGAGAGGCAGGGGGCTCCCTCCAGAAGCCCCGCCTCGTGCTTCCTTCTTCCTGCAATGCCCCGCAGGCGAAAGAAGCACCACGAGAGAGGAAGCCAGCAGCCGGAGCACGCGTGCGCGCAGGGTGTGTGTGCGTGTGTGCACGCAGGGTGTGTGCGTGCATGGCAGGAGCGCCCCATCCGGTTGGTGAGGCCCGAAGATCGACTGGAAGAGGGCTGAAGATCGACTAGTAGCTCGCGAGCTACCTAATGAGCACCCCTGATTTACGGCATTTATATGCTGCGCTTCTCACCCTGAAGGGGACTCAAAGCAGCTTACAAGATATAGGCCTGTTAAATCATGCTTCTAAATGTTTCTAAAGTACTTACAAAACAAAAATTCTGGGGGTGAAAACTAGATGGCGCTGGTGCTTTGCTTCTACAGTGTTGCTAAAGTTCTGGTGGTGTGCACTTCACCACCAGAACTTTAGCAACACTATATAAACAAAGTACCAGCGCCACCTAGTTGTCACCCTCAGAATTTCAGTTTTGTAAGTACTTTAGAAACATTTAGAAGCATGATTTAACAGGCCTAATATATACATATAAAAATAACAATAATCTTTATTTATACCCCGCCACCATCTCCCCAATGGGGACTCGAGGCGGCTTACATGAGGCCAAGCCCGAACAACAAATTAAAATCAAATCAAATCAAAACATCAACAATAACACAATAAAAATGCATACCTATAAATATGCAAATAAATATCTAAAATCACAACTAACAGGCGGGCCGCATACACAATATAAAATGTTAAAAAACACAGGGTGAGATAACAGTAGATTCAATTCAATTATATTATTAGCATAGCACAATATCAGTATTATATATTACTATATTGTACTATACCGTTATACTGTAATATTATTAGTAACATTACATATAATATAAAATATATAATTTTAATTTCATATTATTATTACTATTATATTGTATTACATAATAAAACTATAAATATTATATATATATATATATTCTATTCTATTCTATTATAAGCATAACACAGGAGACAAGATGGAACTGTCTTCCTGGGCCCCCCTTTCTTCACCTAATTTTACTACAAAAAATTGGGAAAACATATTGACTCAAGTATAAGCCGAGAGTGGGGAATGCAGCAGTGACGGCTATATTTCAAAATAAAAATTACATTAATTGAGACATCAGGAGGTTAAATGTTTTTGAATATTTACATAAAATTGTAACTTAAGATAAGACTATCCAACTCTGATTAAACCTTTATTTTAACATACTTCAATGTAAATGTGCTTATGTACACATGTTTCCAATAATAATAGAGAAAAATAATACATGTAATAAAAATAGTAACAAAGTAAAATAATGGACATGTAATAACAGTATACTGTATAATGTCGCTCCATGCAGTCATGCTGGCCTCATGACCTAGGAAGTGTCTATGGACAACGCCGGCTCTTTGGCTTAGAAATGGAGGTGAGCACCAACCCCCAGAGTCGGACACGACTAGACTTAATGTCAAGGGGAAACCTTTACCTTTTTTTTTTTATAATAATAGAGTAAAAAATTAAATGTAATAACAATAATAACAGTAATAATAGCGTAAAATAATAAATGTAATAGCAATAATAACAGTAATAATAGAGTAAAATAATAAATGTAATAATAGAGTAATATAATAGAGTAAAATATTATTATTATTATTTATATAAAACTTTTATATCCCGATCGTCTCAACCTCCGTAGAGGGACTCAGACCGGCTGACAGCAAGAATTCAATGCTAACGTTAAAAGTCTAAAACATCATAAATCAACAATAAAATTACCAGGTACATATAAAATAAATTACATTAAAAGCAGATCACCAAGGTAAAATCATGTCCAACTCAGTCCGTATATTCAGTCCATATATTGTGATGAATAACTTTAGTCAATTACCAATCTCCGCCATCATTCTGCAAAAGCCTCACTCCACAGGCAAGTTTTCACTAGCTCCCTAAAGGTCAGGAGGGAGGGGCAGACCTAATTTCATTTGGGAGGGAATTCCACAGCCGGGGGGCCACCACAAAAAAGGCCCTGTCCCTCGTCCCCACCAGGCGCACCTGCGAAGGTGGTGGGACCGATAGCAGGGCCTCTCCAGACGATAATAAATGTAATAATAATACATAATAATAATACATAATAATACATAGAGTAAAATAATTAATAGGGTAAGATAATAAATGTAATAGTAACAATAACACATGAAGAAAAATAATGAATATAATAATGAAGTAAATAATAATAAAAATAAAATAATAAATGTAATAATAACAACAACAGAGTAAAATAATACTTAAAAAGCTTTTTCAGCTTTTTAAAAAGGGCCGTAAAGCTCGGCTTATACTCTAGTATATACGGTAACTGGAGGTGGGAAAGAGTGAGAATGCCCTGACTCTTTGGGAAACCATTCCTCGACACTCCCTCCTGAAGAAAGAGAGACACTCACCATCTGGAAAACTCCTCTCCATCCGTCTCGGAAGTCGGGGCGATTCTTCTTGTCTGCTTCAGCCTGCAGGTACTTGAAGATGTGCTGGATGGAAGTGACGAGGAAGAGAGCTCACATTTAACAAGAGGCAGGTAATTATTATTTGCATTTTTGCCTTGAAAGGCCAATGGGCAACTGTTCCACCTTAGGGATGCTCTGCTCAGGCACAAAGCTGACCTTCTTGGCATTTTGCAATACCCATATTGACTCGGGTCTAATGCGCCATCAAATCTAATGCGCACCTCAATTTTTAAAACCTTGAAACCAAAAAAAGGATTTTCTGACAAATGTCATGTGGCAAAAGCAGCAAATGATGCACTGCTTAGAATTCCTTTAAAAAAAACAACAACAATTGTATTGGAACACCAACGCTTTCAGCAATGGGAAAGCAAGCTTGGGGTGCATCTAGAATGAATCCCCTTTAACTGCCTTGGTTCAATGCTATGGGGCCGTGGGGGTTGTCTTTGTACAAGGCCTTGTGCCTCCTCTGCCAGAGAGTGAGGATCCCTCACCAAACTACAAATCCCAGGATCCCATAGCATGGAGCTAGGACAATTAAATTATTTATTCATTTATTTATTTATTTGCAGCATTTATATTCTGCCCTGCTCAACCCAAAGGGGACTCAGATCACAGAACACATACACAGCAAAAATTCAAGACAGGACACACAACAGATAGAGGTATTATGTTGATATTTTCCCCAACTTCGGCATCCTGGAGATTGTGCTCGATTCCAGTCACAGGGGGCGCTGTTGCCCATCCTCTATTATTATTTATTCGATTTGTACACCGCCACTCCCAGAGGCTCGGGGTGGTTTACAGAATTTCAGCACAACAATAAATCAGTAAAACGATGCACATTAAAATAACCTTAAGACTCGAAGGCTTGTCTAAACAAGAAGGTCTTACAAGCTTTGCAAAAAGTTACCAAATTTCGCAAAGCCCGAGTCTCAGGGGGCAGATTATTCCACAAAACTGGGGCGATGATAGAGAACGCCCTTCGTTGGGTTGTCATCAAGTGGTAAGCCTTCACGCCAGGAACATCTAGGAGATTCTGATCTTGATTGCAGTGATCTCAAGGGACTATATAGGGACAGGCGATCCCTCAAGTACACTGGCCCCAGACCATTTAAGGCCTTAAAAGTTAAGACTAATACTTTGAAAGTGATCTGGTACTCAATTGGTAGCCAGTGCAGACCCTGCTGGACCGGGGTGATGCGACAACTCACAGGCTCCCACGCGAGTAGCCGGGCTGCAGCATTCTGCACTAGCTTGAGTTTCCGGATCACAGTCAAAGGCAGGCCAATGTAGAGAGCGTTACAGTAGTCAAGTCTTGAGATGACCGTAGCCTGGATCACCGTGGCCAGGTCGTTCCGAGACAAATAGGGGGCCTGTCGCAGATGGAAAAATGCTGTTCTGCTGACAGCGGAGATTTGGGCCTCCATTGACAGCAGAGGGTCCAAAAGGACTCCCAGGCTTTTTACTGATGATGACAGGAATAGTGCCACGCCATCCAAGGTCAGCAGCTGGACATCCCTATCGCTTGGACGGCCTAACCAAAGGATTTCCGTCTTTGCTTGATTCACCTTCAACCTGCTGGCTCGCAGCCATCCAGTAACAGCTTCAAGGCACAGATGGAAATTATTGGGAACGGAGTCCGGCTGGCCCTCCATCCTCAGAATGAGCTGAGTGTCATCAGTACGCCAAAACTACGCACCAGCTGAGCAAGTGGCCACATATAGATGTTAAATAACAGCGGGGAGAGTATGGCCCCCTGAGGGACCCCGCAAACCAGGGGGGATCCCCCAGAGGTCAACTCACCCCACCTCACTCGCTGTTTCAGATTGTGGAGGAAGGAGGACAGCCAGTTCAAAGCTGCCCCCTCACTCCAATCACAGCAAGGGGGTGAGTCAAAAGGTAGTAATCGACAGTATCAAATGCCGCTGTGAGGTCCAATAACACAAGCAGTGCCGATCTGCCTTGATCAAGCTGGCAGCGGAGCTGATCTGTGATGGAAACCAAAACTGCATCTGTCTCGTGCCCCGAGCAGAAGCCGGATTGGAAGGGATCTAATCCGGCTGTGTCAGTTATGACGAAGAACCCTTGATCACAGACTTACTCCTTTCTTTGATCGCCAGCATTTTCTGGTATTTCCTTTTTCTGGTGCTGTAAAATACCTTCCTGCTTAAGCGGTGCCTAATGTCTCTATTCACAGCTCACAGCTGTTTTCGAACTGCTTAGGTGGACAGTAAGCTGGGCTGAAGGTCGGGAGCTCATCCCGACCCGGGCTTTGAACTGCCAACCTTTCGATTGGTATGATTAATTGCTGCTGGTAATTAACCAGCTGTACTGAAGCCCAGCCCATCACAGATGATATACCTCAAATAGAAGCTCCAGGTGCTCCTGAAGCAGCTCCCCCTATTTTGGCAGGGTAATTGAGCCAAAAGGTGAGCACTAGGTTTGAGTAAATACAGTAATATACCAAAGCATCTTATTTTATGAAACCGACATCTCAAACTTGGGGCCCTGTGGATTTGTGGGTTGCAACCTGCAGAATCTGACAGCTGGGGGATTTTGAGAGTTGCAGTCCAACAAACCCACCGGGAGATGAGTTAGAGGCAGCTGGCTGAGCCCCTGCAGAAAAGCCTTGAAGGAAGAAGGCAGCCACCTCAGTTTCTCCTGAGGGCCACCATGATGGCTGACCCCACAGCTGTGGCCCCGCCTGCTGTGCCCATGGCACTCTACCTTGGGGCAGCGCCGGTTGAGGGTGCGCTGGGAGTCCAGGTACGTGATCTTCTTTTGCTTGACCTCCACGCAGATGAGGGACCAGTGGACCTCCAGGTGGATTGGGATGAGAAGCAGCTCCTTGTTGAAGATGTCCACCTGGGAGGAAGGGCCGGGAGTCAGGCAGATGGAAGGGACCCCAAGGGCCATCTAGTCCAGGGCTTCTGAAACTTTTTCCACTCATGACCCCAGGCATATACAGATAATAGGTAGGACATCCCAATATAAAATAGTAGGCCTGGGCAATCATGGTTCTAAATGGCTCTAAAGTACTCACAAAACTAAAGTTCTGGTGGTGAAAAC
Source organism: Anolis apletophallus (assembly GCA_030556195.1). Lineage (NCBI taxonomy): Eukaryota > Metazoa > Chordata > Lepidosauria > Squamata > Anolidae > Anolis > Anolis apletophallus. The sequence goes on along the minus strand of JARBWK010000008.1, from coordinate 149,669,117 downwards.
TAGGTAGCGCTGGTGCTTTGCTTCTACAGTGTTGCTAAAGTTCTGGTGGTGAACATTTCAGAGCTCTAACAAAACTTTCAAAACTTCATAATTATTTCATTATTGGCGATTTTTAAGACAGAACCAATTAGGAACTGCTATTTATAATGAAATGTGGAAAGTTTTGTTAGAGTTCTGAAAAGTTCACCACCAGAACTTTAGCAAGACTGTAGAAGCAAAGCACCAGCGCCACCTAGTGTTCACCACCAGAACTTTAGCAACACTGTAGAAGCAAAGCACCAGCGCCACCTAGTGTTCACCACCAGAACTTTAGCAACACTGTAGAAGCAAAGCACCAGTGCCACCTAGTGTTCACCACCAGAACTTTAGCAACACTGTAGAAGCAAAGCACCAGCGCCACCTAGTGTTCACCACTAGAACTTTAGCAACACTGTAGAAGCAAAGCACCAGCGCCACCTAGTGTTCACCACCAAAACTTTAGCAAGACTGTAGAAGCAAAGCACCAGCGCCACCTAGTGTTCACCACCAGAACTTTAGCAAGACTGTAAAAGCAAAGCACCAGCGCCACCGATTGTTCACCACCAGAACTTTAGCAACACTGTAGAAGCAAAGCACCAGCGCCACCTAGTGTTCACCACCAAAACTTTAGCAAGACTGTAGAAGCAAAGCACCAGCGCCACCTAGTGTTCACCACCAGAACTTTAGCAACACTGTAGAAGCAAAGCACCAGCGCCACCTAGTTTTCACCACCAGAACTTTAGCAACACTGTAGAAGCAAAGCACCAGCGCCACCTAGTTTTCACCACTAGAACTTTAGCAACACTGTAGAAGCAAAGCACCAGCGCCACCTAGTTTTCACCACCAGAACTTTAGCAACACTGTAGAAGCAAAGCACCAGCGCCACCTAGTTTTCACCACCAGAACTTTAGCAACACTGTAGAAGCAAAGCACCAGCGCCACCTAGTGTTCACCACCAGAACTTTAGCAACACTGTAGAAGCAAAGCACCAGCGCCACCTAGTTTTCACCACCAGAACTTTAGCAACACTGTAGAAGCAAAGCACCAGCGCCACCTAGTGTTCACCACCAGAACTTTAGCAACACTGTAGAAGCAAAGCACCAGCGCCACCTAGTGTTCACCACCAGAACTTTAGCAGCACTATAGAAGCAAAGCGCCAGCGCCAACTAGTGTTCACCACCAGAACTTTAGCAACACTGTAGAAGCAAAGCACCAGCGCCACCTAGTGTTCACCACCAGAACTTTAGCAAAACTGTAGAAGCAAAGCACCAGCGCCACCTAGTGTTCACCACCAGAACTTTAGCAACACTGTAGAAGCAAAGCACCAGCGCCACCTAGTTTTCACCACCAGAACTTTAGTTTTGTAAGTACTTTAGAACCATTTAGAACCATGATTGCCCAGGCCTAATATAAAATAGGTAGGAAATCCCAATATAAAATAGGTATGAAAACCCAACATTTTCTGATAACGAATCAGCATTTGCAAGGCTTGCTGAACAGTCTGAATTTTTCCCCCAGTTTTGTGGAGCACAGCTGAAGCCTCTTCTGCAGAGTCTTCTGTAAACATTGCATGTTGTGGCCAATGGATTTGGGCAAATGGCTGTTGATCAGAAACTGTTGGCTACTACCCAATATTTCATGATCCCAACATATAGCGAAGGAAGCCATATTTGGGGTGGGAAGCCACAGTTGAAGAAGCAGCGTTCTGGTCCAAGCCCATTCTGCTGTGCAGGGAGACACTCCCAAAAGAGATGCCTGCCCAACATCTTTAAAGGTCTCTCACGATGGACTCCCTCCAAGGAAGCCCATTCTACTGTCCAAGAGCTCTAACAGTTCCTCATATTATTATTATTTGGTGGAACCTCTTCTTTTTCTCAGTTGAATTCAGTGGTTCGTATCCTATCCTTTGGGGCAGCACAGAAGAAAGCTGGTGCCATTTTCCACATGACTCTTTCAGATATTTAAAGGTACCAGAAACTGCCTGATCCTAGAAGCTAAGCAACGGCAGCCCTGGTTAGTACTTGGATGGGAGATGGGCTTGCAGTTAGAATCCCTATGAGCAAAGCCAAATCCCCTAGACCGGGCCTGGGCAAACATTGGCACTCCAGGTGTTTTGGACTTCAACTCCCACAATTCCTAACAGCCTCAGGCCCTTTCCTTTTGCCCCTCAGTCCTCACCAACCCATGGGGCCACTCTTTGCCCACACATCTACAACCCCATCATCTCCGATAACCCTAACACCAACTTACGTTTTTGGTCCAGCGCTTCACCCCATCGTACCCCTTGGTTCGTAGCTTATCATAGAAAAAACTGTTGAAAAAGTGAACCTGGAGGGAGAGAAAAAACAGATACAGACACATACAAAATGGCTTCACCCCATGGAAGAAAGCTAGGGGGAAATGGACTCGGAGGGGCAAACTGCAACCAACTTCTCAAGGAAAGGAAAATGTCAACTTGACTGTTCCTTTGTACTATGATTCTATAGCTGGCATAAACAAACTTCAGCCCTCTAGGTGTTTTGGACTTCAACTCCTACCGGCTGTTAGGAATTGTGGGAGTTGAAGTCCAAAACACCTGGTGGGCCAAAGTTTGACCATGCCTGTTCTATAGTATTGCTCCTTGGAAAGTGCCCGTGCGGATCTCACTAAATTTTATTTTTAATTACTCCGATCTGCTTTTTAATCCCCTTGTTTCTCTCCTCTCTCAGTCTCCCTTTCCTTTCTTGGATGGGCTGTGATGCCATGTGATCTCAAAGCACAGAAAACCGGTTGAAGAATGGGCCTTAATCATAAAGGTTTTGCCCAGGCCTGCTACCAGTACCCTCTGTGCAACTTCCTTGATGACCAAGGTTCGGGATAGATGGCCTCGATGATCCTTTCCAACTCTATAATAACTCTACGGACACAAAGCCAGAGGTGGGCATCCATCCCTATCATCCACTCAAGGTGACCAAGCCTTTCACGATTATGAGCCCCTGAACCTACCTCTTGGATTGGAAAATTCAGGGTCGGATGCTCACCTTCTCCGGCACCGTGTCCATGACAAGATCCCCGTACATGTTCATGACCTGTTTTGGGTGGAGTGGAGGAGAGAAGAGGGATTCATTACAGAGCCAAATGCAGGGCTCAACATATTTTTAATTGCCCTATCACCCACTTGTTTTAAAAATTTTTACCTTGAAATTGGCCCTGCCCATTATGCTCATGTTTACTGTGTTTTTAATGTTCTGATTTTATAATGTTGTGTTGTTTATTTATATTGTTTTGTATTTTATGTATTTTTTCCTGGTGTTTTTGTGTTACCTTTTGCTATATTGTGTAACTGTACTGATGGGGGTGGCCTCATGTAAGCCGCCCTGAGTCCCCTTGGGGAGATGGTGACAGGGTATAGTTTATTTTTTTATTATTATTATTATTATTATTATTATTCAACATAAGTCCACACAAGTCTTGCCATTTCACAGATCCAAGCAACCACAAAAGGGGAAAGCCAGTGAATTATCAAAAACATCAATTCTTGTATATTAAACAAGTAGGCTAGCTTGTCTAAACACGGTACAGTTAATTCAATAGGTCAACACATTTAAAGTCCAAATGGACAGAACAATATACGTCAACACATTAAGGTCCAAACGGACAGAACAATACATATATCACTCTGCTGAATCACAATACCTTAAGGGAGATTGTAACCAGAGTCCAGACTCGTGTTGAGGTACGTGGAACAGAGTCTTTTTGTGTGCTGCACAGAAAGTCTACACAAATGTTCGTTCTACACAGTCGGTCTACACAAATGTTGTACGTGTGGAGAATTAAATTCAGATGTAATGCGTAGTATTTCCATAAACATGGAAAGTTCCACTCCCAAGTTCAACACAAGAAATATATTTGTATATCCACAATGGATGAATCCAGACTCGGCATTCCGGTACAACAGATGGTGATGACAATTGCGTTGGTCCTTACGGCGAAACGGATCGGGCCCTGCAGCTCTACCGTTCCTGGTTCCGCTGGCGGGCTTCCCCTTGACATGGACCAACTCAACTGTCATCACCATATACCTCAACACGAATCTGGACTCTGGGTACAATCTCCCTTAAGGTATTGTGATTCAGCGGAGTGATATATGTATTGTTCTGTCCATTTGGACCTTAATGTGTTGACCTATATTGTTCTGTCCATTTGGACTTTAAATGTGTTGACCTATTGAATTAACAGTACTGTGTTTAACAAAAATGATACTAAAAACATCATTAAAACAAGTGCTAACACAGGTTGCGATTAGTTCGAGGCCTGTACTGTGTTTAGACAAGCTAGGTTGCTAGTTCGATTCCCGAGCTGGCTTGGACACCCAGCTGTGAGCTCTGTCCACTGTTCACCCAGCAGTTCAAAAACAGCCCAGCTGTGAACAGACGAACTGGGAACCGCCTAAAAGTGGGGGAGGATTCTTTTCAGTAAAAGGACTTTACGACGTCTGATAAATAAAGATCGGCTGTGGGAAGGTGGAATGCGGAACAGAGGAACAGAGGCCCTCCGTCATGAGGATGAAGCAACAGCACCCCCTTGTGACGTAATGACGCACCCTGTGACACAGCCAGAAGAAGAAAAAAATCCTTCAAATTGTATGTGTTGTATTGTAACTGTACGTCTTCTGGCAGGGATTGTCTGCCATATGTGTGATGTAATCCGCTCTGAGTCCCCTTCGGGGTGAGAAGAGCAGAATATAAATAAAGTGTATTATTATTATTATTAATTGTTTAATATACAAGAATTGATATTTTTGATAATTCACTGGCTTTCCCCTTTTGTGGTTGCTTCGTACTATTCCACAGTACACTTTGTTGTTGTTGTTGTATTTCACAGATCTAGTCTCGTTCGCTCTGTCCTTTTGGTGCCATTCAAGGCAGCAGATGTTCTAATGTGGCACAAATCCTATGTAAAATCATACTATGTATTTTGACATTAATACTGAAATATGAAATATATACAGAAAGTCTTTACTTTCTTTCAGTCTCTCAATTTCCCTCCAGCTCCACATCCGTGGATTTAACATCTTCTCTTTAGGAAACTCATGGTCCTCTGGTGCAAATGTATGTATGGTCAATGTCTGCCAAAGGTGAATTATGGAGTTGCACTGGACAACCGAAAGATTCCTCAAAAAGTGTGCCCTCAGGCACAATAAAATGACTTTTAATCCAACATTCCCACTCTTGCAAGGCTCCTGTGCTCCTAACACACCCAAAACCGGGGGCCCAACTGTAATCTAGTTTGAGCATAGGCACATACCAAAACTGTAGGTCTCTGTTGCGTCCTCACTGCTTCCCACCCTCCTCGATCCCTTCCTTTTCCCCTCTTTTCTGCCACTGTGCACCATACCTGGTCGTTGAGCCAGTTGGGTCCATAGAGCGTCTGCAGGTCGTCCATGGTGACCACGTGGCGCTTGTAGTTCACCCGGAAGGTCCGGACCATGGCGTTCCCTGGCATGCGCTGGTAGGACTGGATCAGCTGATTGATCATGCCTTTCCTGCAGGGAAGTGCCAGAGAAAGCAAAGGCCCTCCTTTACCATGGCAGAGGAAAATCTTACAGCTTGGGTCTAGTCCACCCATGGGCAAACTTTGGCCCTCCGAGTGTTTTGTATAGAGACCAGGATACCTACAGAGCCACTGTTTCAAATGGCAGGAAAAGACATTCCACCTAAACATCAGGAAACACTTTCTGACATTTAGAGCTATTCAATAGAGGAATCTGCTGTTTCTTGGGAGTCCGGCAAAATCCCCTACTCCTCTGGGGGTTTATAAGCAGAGGATAGATGGCCATCTGTTGGGAGTGCTTTGATTGGGTGCCCTGCACAGGATGGCCCTGGGGGTCTGCTCCAGCTCTACGATTCTATGAATTAAGACCTCTAAGCTACAACAGGCCGGCTCTTGTGGCCCCAATGCTTTTGTTTTTGGTTCCACACCTCACAGCACTTCTCTGAAACGGCATGCAGCCCTTGAGGAGAAAGTGCAGCCCACCTTTGCTGTCCTGGTGTGGATTGGAGCCTAAGCACTAAAGCTGCTGCATTCATAGCTAGGCGGAAATACAACTCCATTTCCTTTCCCTACTTTTAGCTCCTTAGAGCAGGGGAGCTCACACTTTTCCAGCAGGTGAGCTACATTTGCAATAACCAAGTCAAAAAGATCACCCCTACCTTATGTGCGAGCGTGCGCTTTGCGCGTGCACGTGGCTTCTATGCACTGCACCTTCCGCGCTGCGCACCAAGCCTCCCCCCCCCCGGTAGGCCTCTCTACCGCTGTTGGACCCCGCCGCACCGATCTGGGTGGGGCTCCGCCTGCAGGGGAGGGAAGGCGCTCCGCAGGCCCTGCCTGGTGCTCCTCCCACCTCAATCTCGCCCAGTTCCGCCATGGAGCCGGGCGAGAGAGGGGCGGGTGGAAAGCGGCGGCAAAACCCTTCCGCCCGCCGCTCTCTTGCCCTGCTCTATCCGGGCGAGAGAGAGGTGGGAGGAGCGCCAGGCGGGGCCTGCGGAGGCTCAACCTTCCTCTCCGCCCGCCCCTCTCTCACCCAGCCCCATGGCGGAACCGGGGGAGAGAGAGGTGGGAGGAGCGCCAGCCCCGTACGCCTCTCTATCGCTGTCGGAGCCCCGCCGCACCGATCCGGGCAGGGCTCTGGCGGCGATGGAGAGGTCTGCAGGGGAGGCAAGGCGCTCCTCCCACCTCAATCTCGCCCGGTTCTGCCATGGAGCCGGGTGAGAGAGGGGTGGGCGGAGAGGAAGGCTGGGCCTCCGCAGGCCCCGCCTGGAGCTCCTCCCACCTCAATCTCGCGTGAAGAGGGCCAACGAGCGATTGACCTGGTCAGGGCCTGAAGATCACCCGAATGAGGCCCAAAGATCGACCGGTCGATCGCGATCTACTTAATGAGCACCCCTGCCTTATAGTCTCAGTCACAGCATTTTACGCTTTCTCTTGACTGCAAAACAGGCCCCCTGAAGTGCTTTCAAACTCAGTCACATCCACCAAGCGGCCAGGGAGAGGGTTGGACTGGATGACCTTTGGAGTCTTCCAACTCTGCGGTTCTATGAAGGATGGGGTGACCAGGGGTGAGGGCCGAGGCATGCTTTACCTCTGTGGCGTTGAGAATTCCTGCTGGAAGATGTCCTCCAGCTTCTCCACCACCTCGTCCACACTGATGGGAATGAGGCTGCCGTACGTCTGCAGGAACTCGTCCAGGATGTCTGGAGGGAAGGCGAGAAGGAAGCTGAGGAGACCGTGACCTGCCTCAGCCCAATGGAATGGAGCTGGAGGAGGAAGAGCAAGGCCCCCGGAAAGGAGCCTGGGGAAAGGATGGACAGGCATAGCCTTCCAGGGAATCAGGTGTAACCCCTTTGGAGGGCAACAGGGAACCAGGTGTATCTATTTCCAGAGTGGGTGGCAAGACAATACTCCAATACGCCTGAGTGTTGAGGTTAATAATAATAATTATTATTATTACTTTATTTCTTCTCGAGGCGGGTCACAGCACATCAAACCAGACAAACATTACAAAAATTCTATAAATACACACATTAAAATGAAGTTCTATTAAAAATACATACATACCTTCATGACTGGCTCTCCTCCCATGAACCAGCCCGAGCCCTTCACTCCTCAGGGGAGGCCCTCCTTTCGCCCCCGCCAGTCTCACAGACCCGGTTTGTGAGCACTAGGGAGAAAGCCTTCTCCTCTGTGGCCCCCCGTCTTTGGAATTCCCTCCCGGGAGAGATTAGGAATGCCCCCTCATTGGAATCCTTCAAAAAACAACTGAAAACCTGGTTCTTCCACCGGGCCATTGGAGATCAGGCTCCCCAAATGCCCCTGTTTCTGGCGAGACCTCTTCCCCCCTATGTGACCCTTTATGTGTTGACACTACTCCTGTTATCTCCCCCGAGTTTTTAAACATTTTATATGTACATGTGGCTCGCCCTCTCATTTCTGTTTTAGATTCACCTATGTTGCTGTGTTTTCATAGATGTATTTATTTTACTGTGTTTATTGCTTTTATTGTGTTTATTGTTTTCTGAGGTTTGTGATATTTTTTGTGATTTGTTGTTCGGGCACAGCCCCATGTAAGCCGCTCCGAGTCCCCTCTGGGGAGATGGATGCGGGTTATAAATAAAGTTATATTATTATATTAAATATATAGGACAGAAATTGTATCGCAGGGCACAAGTCTAAAATTCATGATTAAGAGACTTGTGCACTTGACTCAAGTCCAGGATTCAAATCTCGGCTCAGTCAATCCTGGGAACTCACCTTGGGCAGGTGACCTTCTCACAGCCTCACAGGAAAGCCAAGGCTAAACATTATGAACAACTCCAGTAAGGAAACCCCACGGGAGCCTGAGTGTTGTTGCTAGTCAGAAATGGCCTGAAGGCACACAGCAACGAGGTGATATTGACTGTGAGAGCTGTTCAGCAGTGGAACTCTGAGTGTAGAGGGTTAGATAGGATTGATATTAGCTAGATCAGTGTTTCCCAACCTTTTTTGAGCCGCGGCACACTTTTTACATTTGCAAAATCCTGGGGCACACCACCAACCAAAATGACACTCTAACACAGTAATACGTATAGTTAATATGTTTTAAAAATGTATTTATACACTCAGTGTAAAACCTGGGCCTGTTTCGATGAACTCAACATAAATATCCTGGCAGGAATGGCAGAAAGACCAAACTTCCCACAGAGAACTCCCATAACCAAGAGAAAATGCTGTAAGAGTTTGGTGGGAATTGACCTTGAGTTTTGGAGTTGTAGTTCACCTATATCCACTGTGGACTCAAACAATGTTGGATCAGGACCAAACCTGGCATGAATACTTAATATGCCCAAATATGAACGCAGATGGAGTTCAGGGCAAATAGACCTTGACATTTGGGAGTTGTAGTTGCTGGGATTTATAGTTCCCCTACAATCAAAGAGCATTCTGAACCTCACCAATGATAGAACTGGGCCAAAATTCCCACACAGAACCCCCAGGAGGCAAGAGGCGGTCTCTACTTTGTCCAAGATGGCCGCGTCGAGCGGACGTGCAAACACCGAGCTCCGCCGGGCCTCTGGTAATTTTCTCCGTGTCGCGGCCAGCACAGCACCCCCACTGCTGAGGGGGGTAGCTCTTTGCTTGGGTGACAACTCACCGGACTTGCCTGCCCGGCCTGCCTTGCCTGGCTCGGGGGGGGGCGCTGCTCGAGGCTCCGAGACGCTCCCTCCCCCCTCTTGAGGCCCTGCAGGCCGACGCCGAGCTCGTCTTGGAGGCTGCTTGGGCGCCGGCCTCCGTCCTCCGGGCCCTTGCTGGACTAAGGGACGCTGCTGTGAGGCCCCCCGGCTGGGGGACTGCAGCGACCGCGGCGACCACGGCGACCTCCCAGGGGTGCCTGACTTGGTCCCCCGTACCTTGGCCGGGCCTGGACCTGGAGGAGGTCGGGCCTTCCACCCCCTCAACCCCACCCAGGGGGCGCTGGTGATCAACCGGGAACATCAGGGTTGCACCGCAGGACCTTGCTGGCCTCACCCACCATCTCGGCCAGCTGATCGAGCGCCTGGCCTTCTGGCTGGGTGAGCTGGACAGGCTGGGCCCGGCGCTGGCGTCCTTGTGCGGCGCGGCCGCCCCTCGTTGCCCGGGCTCCTGCCCTGGGCCTGGAAGGAGTGCGGCTGGTGGAGCACGGGGCCCGCCTCGTTCGGCCTCCCCGCACCCGAGTTCGGAGGGGAGAAGGCCGAGTGGAGTGGCCAGCCCCGACCCCACAGACGAATCGTTGGAGGGAGGCCGGTGGTCCGCCGAGGCCCCCCCCCTCAGAGGAGGCGACCCCGCCCACGGCCGAGACCCCAGGGAGAACGACGGCGGTCCAGTGGTGGAGCCCGTGGGCGGCCCTGGGCCGCTGCCCCCCCCGGGCCCGACGATGGGGGCTTCAGCTGATTGTCCCAACATGGCGCCGTCCTCACCCAGCCCGGCGTCCCTGACTCCGCCCCCTCCTCCCTCTTCAGCGGCTGGGACCGCCCCCCTGGCGGCCCCAGTCATGGAGCTGCCGCCGCTGCCGGTCCCGCTGCCCAAAGCCCCAAGCCCCTCTTCGCCGCTGCACAGGCGGCCCGCGACGGATGTGGTGGACATCGAGGGAGTCTTGGCAAGGGCTCCGGGGGAGCGGCCCCGGCGACGTGCGGGGCGGCTGCCGACGGTCCCCCTGACTGTGGCCGGCCCGGGCCCCGGCAGATTACCCAAGTTTGATAGACACCAGAGGAGGCAGAGACGGGGTCGAGGACGGGGCAGGGGGCGGGGCCGGAGGATGCCCCTCCCCTGCTCTGTAACACCTCCCCCCACGGTGGCTGACTTCCAGAAGGTGCCCCCCGGAGGGCCCCGTCCCAGGACGTTCCGGAACACGGCCCGTAGGTCCGGGGCGCCTCCACCGGCGAACCCCCAACCTAGGAGGGTAGACAAGCCGCCGATGACGAGGCCTGGTCTACAGGCTGGCAATAACCGACACTACAGTGACTGTCATTCCCTCGACTTGGAGTCTCTGAGGTCGTTCCTCAATTTGTGGGACCCCCCCCCCCCGGCTCCCCCCATTTGATGGTCGCCCGATAGCTCCACCGGATGGCTCTGCCCCTTGACATGAGCCTGGTCTTCCCTCTCCTCTCCACTTGTTGTCGTTCACCCTGTGATGTCTTACCCTTTATATTGTATGTCCATTCATGTATTTTCTGGTGTATTGTTTTATCTGTCCTTTTATCTTGTATTGTGATTTCTAGACTTTGTAAGCCGCTGCGAGCCGTATGGAGTTAGCGGCATATAAGTCCAAGGAAATAAATAAATAAATAAATACTTGGGGAAAGGGAGGCGGGCCTTCCCAATGCATGGAGAGGGAGAGACCAAGAAGACAACGGGTTGGGAGGGGGGATGTTTGTAATTTTGTGTCTTTATCGAGGTAGGTTTCTTAGGGTTTTTATACTTCAACGCACTAGACTCTCCCCCCCCCCCCTTCCTGGAGGTTCCAATTTCTCACAGCACACCTGATGGTTGCTCACGGCACACTAGTGTGCCCCGGTACACTGGTTGGGAAACACTGAGCTAGATAGAAGCCAGGCGTGGCCGTGGCAACACAGTCCAGGCTGAGGAGAAAGCGGCAGAGCCAACGGTCGCTGGCAAGGAAAGGGTTTGGTTTTAAAAGTCAGAGAATTAGGAAGTCAGTTTTGAGCAGCCAATTATGGCAGTCAGGAGTGGAAGTCTGTCAGTTGATAGGGAAGGGAGCAAAAGCTAAGGATTAGCTGTAACCTGAAGAAATTTGTTAGTCAGGGAACTGAAGTTAAGGGATTATCTTAACTCAGTTTAAGAACTAGCTAGGGCAGGGGTGGGCAACCTATGGCCCGGGGGCCGGATGCGGCACTTTGGCCGATTCTATCCGGCCCGCCTAAGAGCCCCGGCAGGCAGCCAGAGCAGCCAATGGAGGGGGGAGAAGAGGAGGAGGGGCCAGGAGCAAGCGCCGACGCAGAGCAAGGAGGAGCAAGCGCCTCCTCCTCCTCCCGTTTAGGCCCTTGGAAAAAATAATTGCCCACCCCTGAGCTAGGGAGCTGTGACAATAGAAGGGAGTGGAAGGGCCACGTGGTCAGGACCCCTTTGTCAAGCTCAAGTTATTCGGGAACCAGTTGGCTAGTGTTAGTTAGTATATTGAAACCTTGTTTGGCAACATCTTCTTAAGTGAATGTACACATCGTAACCATTACGCTTGTAACCTTGAAACCAGTACGCTTCTCTCATAAAATAAAGCAAGTTACTGTTCTTTTGCCAACAAGCCTCTCTGTCTCAATGTGGAAATCTCCTAGTATATGGTGGCAGCGATAAGAGATTAGAAGTCAGAAAGAGAAAAGAGACAAGAAAGAAAATCTTCACAAGTGGTGGCCATTACACAGTTTGAAACCTCACATCATCACAGCATAGCACCTTAAAACATTATTTTTCAGACCCCCTGTGGCCACGTACAGCCTGCAACATGTGTTTTCTCCCCCATTTCCCCAAATACATTCACACCCCTGTCGTTTCTGCTCTGGCTGCTTACACACATTCTCACACGCAAACATGCACTTACTGTGGACACACGTGATGTGCTCTTCCCGCAGAGGGCTGTGATGGGCGGTCTTCTCGCCGAGTCTCTCCTGCCCGCTTTCAATGGCCAGCTCTGCCTGCTGGCCCTCGGCCTCCAGCCTCATTCCGGAAGGGTCCAGCAGCCTCTCTTTGTCCCGGGGGCCTTGGAAGAGCTCCTCGGCCGCACGGCCTCCGATGCTGCAGACGTTGCTGATGAGGATGGTGGCGTCCGTGACTCCCGGAAGGGAGCAGAGGTCGCCGTCAGGAGCCAGGGAGGAAAAACCGTTGGGAAGGCCATCCAGGGGGCCTGCAAGCAAGCAAAGAGAGGGACACGAGAGCCAGGTTTCAATAACAGAGAGGATGCCCCATGGAGGAGGGTGGACATTTTGATTTCTGTTGCTCCAGAGACTAGGATACAATGGGGAAATGGATTCAAAAAGGGATTCCACCTGAACTTTAGGAGGAACTTCCTGACAGTAAGAACAGTTTTGACCATGGAATTCATTACTTCCTGGGAGAGCTGTGGAGTTTGGAAATTTTTACACAGAGACTGGATGGCCATCTGTTGTAAAGGCTTTGATTTCTACATGGCAGTATGGGGTTGGACTAGACAACCCTTGACGTTCTCCTCCAATTCTTGGGTTCTGTGGTTCTAGGCAGATGACAAGAGACCCTAGGGTCGAGGAAGGCTTGGAATGAACCCCCAAATATCATGGCAGAATGGCCATTAGAAACAGGGTGCTGCCTTAACACATAGCTGGCGCTATGTGTTAAGAATTGTGAGAGTTGAAGTCCAAAACACCGGGAGGGGCAAACTTTGCCCATGGCTGCCACAGAGCATATGCATCTAACCAAAAAGAGGCCAAAATGTCTCTCTGATCCTCAGACAATGACCGAGGATCAGACCTCAATGACACGGGGTCAGAGAAATCCCCCCAAAGAGTAGTCTACAGTCTACTTGCTTTGTTAATACCACAAGGCCGGAGGTTTACCTCGGTCTCCATCCAGGCTGAGCTCTCCCTCTCCGGCCTTCCGGCTGCGGGGCAAGCCCAGGGGTCCTCCAGTGGGGAACTTGAGCATGGTTGCCGTCTCGTCCTCTTCCATTTCCATGCTTCCCGGGTCCCTGTCAAAACTGACCCTCTGCAGATCTACATACTGAGGGTAAGAGGCAGTGTCCTCCATCAAGGCCCCCAGGAGGCCGAGGCGAGGGGTCTGTGACATGGGGGAAGACGTGGGGAAGGCGCCGTAGTCCATGTGGGGCTCAGAGGGAGGGTGGGGCTTGAAAGGGCGGGGCCGGCGCTTGGCTCCTCCCTGGCAGTCCTCTTGCCCGACTAAGGGGCAGCTTTTCTTGTAGAGAGGGAGGTGGTCGTCGTCAGGCTGTGACCCTGGGGAAAGGGACAAGGAGGACCGAGCCCGCTTTGTCCCAGGCCGGCGACGTGCCCTGGAAGCCATCTTGCCCCAGAACTTCCAATGGAAAGCGAAGGAGGAGCTTTTGGAATAGAGGAGCATCCGGAAGGCCTGCAGGGCTCGCTGGCGCCGACGCCGGGAGACGTGCCGCCTCAAGGTGCCCCCGAGCAGTGCTGGGCGCCCTCGGGAATTGGCCCCCGCCTTCACTTCGAAGGGCCAAGCCCGGCCCCCGCTCCGGGCCATCTTTCCCCTGCCGCTGGATTTGTTCGGAGCAGAGTTAGGTGCACCGTCTGCCACTCCCCAGCCGGACATGCAAGGGAGCCCCCACTTCCCTTTCTCTTCTTCGTCGCTGCCGGAGGACATGGGCCCGAATCCCGGAGACTGTTTGCTGGCATAGGCCAACTGACGGTTGCCTTCAAAGCAGCCGCCACCGCCACGGCGTTTGGGCTCCGGTTGACCCCACTCCTGGGAAGGACGGCAGACCTTGTCCCGGTGGCCCATTGCGTCGTGGAGGCCGGGGGACGCTCCCCAGTACTTCTTGGCCTGAATGGTTTCCTTCATGGCTCTCACAGTCCTGTCAGAAAGAGAAGAAAGATTGCCTGTCAGCCGTAAGGGAACCTAGATCATTCTGGTGGGAACACGGGAGGCAGGGCCTTCTTGATGGCTCCATCCTAAAGAAGCTGGCCTGTGCCCCTCTACAATGTCAGTCAACAGGCAAAGGCTTTTCTTGACTTCCATAAGTCTTTGGCAACTATCTGCTAATGATCAAAACACTTTAATAATGTATTGCTTCACCTGTATTTATTTTCAAAACATTACATATCTGAAAGATTACAACCAACAGATTCCCACACATCATATATATTCTATTTATAAAATGAACACAACAGAAATAATATTCACTGGGTATTAGTTTCAGCACCCAAACCTGTGGATGCTCATCCTATTATTTATTTATTTATTTATTATTTGCATTTGTATTCCGCCTCTTCCCGAGGGCTCGTGGCGGGTTACAAGACATACATAGTGATCGGCAGGCAACACTCATGCCGAACTCACGAACAAAATAAAACAATGCTATAACCATAAAAATAACAAAAATGATACTAAAAACATCATTAAAACATTGTTAAAATTACACTAAGTGACAAAAAACGGTAACACAGAGTCATAAATCGATTGAAGGCAAGAGGCGTTATATGTCAACCGAAGGCCTGCTTGAAAAGGAAGGTCTTACAGGCCCTGCGGAAGGGGGCGAGCTCCCGTATGGCTCTAGCCTCCTCCGGCAGGGCATTCCAGGCCGTTGGAGCTGCTACTGAGAAGGAGCGCTGCCTAGTTGATGATAGGCGGCAGAGGGATCGGTGGAATCTCCAGCAGGTTTTGCTCTGCTGAGCGGAGTGATCTCGGGGGATCGTATGGGGCAAGGCGGTCAAGAGGTACGCAGGCCCTAGACCGTACAAGGCCTTAAAGGTCAACACCAGCAGAGTCTCGCTTATTCGACCTTCGCTTACCCGACATTCACTTATCCGATGTTCTTATCCGACACCCTCTTTTCCTCCAGCATTATCCCTTCAATGAAAGGAGTGCTCCCCAACTCTCTCTCTCTCTCTCTCTCTCTCCATTCCCAATAAGTGAAAAAGGCAAGACAAGGAGGAGGAGGGAGGAAAAGAGGCAGGACCGGAAGCAGAAGTGTCCTCCTTTCTTCCCTCTGTGATTTCCATGCTCCTCTTTCACATCCGGGCACTTCCTGCTTGGCTGCTGTAGCCCCAAGGAATTGCCTTGCCTTAACCCTTTGAGTCCCCATTATTAGTAGTCTAGGTGTCTATCACCGCTTCGGAAGGGTAACAGTGGGGGGACTCCATATTATCTAACATTTTCCTTTATCCGACTTTCTGCCAGCCCATTTATGTCAGATAAGCGAGACTCTACTGTATATACAATGGTGCAGTAAAATAATAGTGGATGGTGAGGTCTGCAGATGCAGAGTTCATTGGCATGGGAGGCCACCTATCCATTAATGTTGCCACCTGTTGTACTGTTCACCAAGTTTTCTTAATATAGTTAATGCCTGACAATCAGTCAGCAATACTTTCTGTGTACAATTTTCCCCAAAGTTTATGTACCCAGATTATATATATACATGGATTATGCTGCCTAACCTGATGGGGTGGGACGTTATCCACAAAAGTTCATGCCATGAACTATCCACTTCCTAAATTGGACTGTGCTACTGTAATGGCAAAACGGAACAAAGGATCAAGGATTTTGCCTCCGAAGATAATGCAGCACGTTTTTAAAAAGGCCCCATCTCCAATGACCTTTTCATGCAGTTTGAAGCTAGCTTCAAACTGTAACAACTAGACAACAATTTCCAAGAAAAACACATCAATGCCCTTAATGCACATCAGCCAGTCAGTAGTGCTTCCTATGTGCAACTTTGCTCCGCTTATGCATATACTTAAGTTATACAGCCTGTTTCAAAACAATGGACCTAATTTCAAAGCAGTGCATTTCATGATGGCAACATCTTATAATTACACAAAAAGTTACTAACAGTTTAATGTGTCATCAAGTTTTACTAACCATTT
Organism: Anolis apletophallus; assembly: GCA_030556195.1. Taxonomy (NCBI): domain Eukaryota; kingdom Metazoa; phylum Chordata; class Lepidosauria; order Squamata; family Anolidae; genus Anolis; species Anolis apletophallus. The sequence continues at coordinate 149,653,002 of JARBWK010000008.1, read as the reverse complement.
TAAGGCAGACAAGTGCAAAAAAAGAACCCGACATATGGAGACTAACTCATTAGGCCTTATGTTGCGGGATTGCCAGGTTGCGACTGACTGAGGCACGGGGGGAAACATCTAGCAGCAATCCTTGAAAACTCTCTGACCCACCCTTAAAAAGAGGTAAAAGTTTCATGCAAAAATATATTTCTAATGGGGTTGATCTTATTTAAACACCCTGTACTGCACTGCTTGGTGGAGTGGATCCTAAGACACAAAAGCTCATATCATAAAGCACCAGTTTCCAGACTATTTCGGTCATGGTTCAGAAGACACCCCCCCCCCCCCAAACTCTGTCCCTAAGGATTGTGAACCCACCGTTTCATTTTTGTACTTAAAACGGTTTTAAAAATGGGCATATGCCTCCCAGAAATCCCAGGCAACTTCCCAGCTTTTAGGAATTGTGGGAGCTCAAGCTCAAAACATCTGGGTGAATACCTTTTGAGAAATTGCCATACAGGGCCTGTTATTGGTCTCCAAATATGCCACACCATCCTCTGCACTAGGAGAGACCTGGCCCCTTAAAGGAACAGCCCAAACCAACGTAAAAGCACATTTTGCCCCATACAAGTGTGCAAACCTTGGAAAAAATACAGGCTGTTTGGAGTGGAGGTGGCCATCCTTACAAGCCAACTCTGCTCATTTTCAGAGGCAAAAGGATACCTTCTCCCACCACCTGTTGAGCTATGTTTTCTTAATACAGTGAATGCCTGACAGTCAATCAGCAGTGCTATTATGTCCAATTTGGCCCACTGCATATGGATACACCTGGATTATGGTACACAGTCTGACAGTTATTATTCTCCAAAAGTTGTCCCACCATCTTTTACACCTGTGAAGACTTTGGGCCTTAAAGGCACAGCCCACTCTGAGCGAAAAGGCGTGCTTTGGGCCATGGAAGTATGTAACCCTCCTTGGTAAGAGCTCGGCCTTTAGTAGAAGTGATGCGCCTCCTTCCCTGCCAATCCAGATCACTCTTACGATAATAATAATTTATATTTTTCCCCTCTTCCAAAGGAAATTCAGGCCTCGTCTAACCTTGTTATATAAAATCCAGATTATCTGCTTTGGAGTATATGGTAGTGTATACTCATATAATCCAGTTCAATAATCCAGTTCACACACACACACACATATATGGAGCCGGGTGTTGGATACACACACACACACACACACAACTTTATATATTACTATTATATATAGTCATATAATACATATATAATATATATATATATATTATTGTTATATATATATATTACTGTATAATATGTTACTCCTATATATTACTATATTAAATAGACTCATACAGTAGAGTTAGAAGGAACTCTACCATGGTATTGGGGGAGAACAGACAGGAAAGAAGGAGAAAAGAAAGGAGGGAGGGAAAAGGGGAAGGAAGGAAAGAGAGAAGGGGGAGGGAAAGAAGGACTGAAGGAAGGAAGAAGAGAAAGTAGAAAGGAAATAAAAAGAAAAGGAAAGGCAGGAAAGAGGTAAAGAGGGAAGGAGAAAAGGAAATAAAAAGTGAAAGAAGGCAGAACACAGGGAGGGAAGAAAGGAGACAAAGGATGTAGAGAAAGGGGGAGGGAAGGAAGGAAGAAACCAAAGAGTGAAAGAAGAAATAAAATAAAGAGGTAGAGAAGGAAGAAAGGAGAGAAACGGGAAGAAAAAGGGGGGAAGGAATAGGTAGGTACCTCTCTTTCATAATAGTCCAGATATCTACTTCTACTTCAAAAATTATCACTATAGGCCACAGCAACATGTGGCAGGACACAGTTAGTAAATTATATATATATTTAAAAGCCTAGTTGGTTCTTGGATGGGGAATCACCAAGGAATAGTAGGTGCTGTATGTTATATTCAGAGTAAGACAACTGCAAACCACCTCTGATGGATTATCGGTGGGGTTCAGTATGTTCTCTAGCTGTAAACTACAACTCCCCCCATGATGAGTCAGTCCCCTCAAATCCCTCCAGTAGGTTGAGTTAGTCATGAGGGTTCTGTGTGCCAAGTTTGGTCCTATCATCAATTGAGGTCATAGTTTCTTTGGTTGTGCAATCCCCTCCTTCCAGATGTTTTGGACTCCAACTCCCACCATTCCTAACAGCCTCAGGAACCTTCATTTTCCTTTTCCCTTTCCCTTTCTGTTTAAGTGGAATTTTCTTGGTGGTCCACGTCTTAGTTGCCTCCAGATTGGACTATTGCAATGCACTCTACATGGGGCTGCCTTTGAAGACGGCCCAGAAATTCCAATTAGTCCAATGGGTGGCATTGCTGATTTTATATTGTTCATGTATGATTTATAACGTTGTTTGTATTAATTTTTTAATTGCTGTGTTTTATTGTACATCAGTTTGGGACCTGCCTACCTGCGTGACCGCATTTCTGTTTACGAACCCTCTTCGATCATCTGATTTCACTCCCGACCCCTTCGCAGGCACGATTGGTGGGGACGAGGGAGAGGGCCTTCTCTATGGTGGCCCCTCCAACTCTGGAACTCGCTCCCAAAGGATATCAGACAAGCCCCCACATTGGCAGTCTTTAGGAGGAGCCTGAAAACGTGGCTGTTCCAGTGTGCCTTCCCTGAATAAAGGAAACAGTGCCTTGCTCTGACCAATTCCCTGCAAAATGCCCCCAGAAGCACTTTAACTACCCATTGGGTTGATCTCCCTACATTATCCTGCTTAGATACATTCTACCTCTGTTCACGCCCAGTTCTTATTTTAAAATTTTAATATATTATTATTATTATTATTTATAGCATTTATACCCCGTCTCTTCTCAACCCCAAAAGGGGGACTCAGGACGGCTTACATAGGCAGCAATTCGATGGTGCCCTGGCCATAAGGTTTTAATTTTTTTTGTGTTATTGCATATATGTGAGTTATATTAATTGTACTGTTTTATTACTTGCTTTGTTGTTTTAGCGATGTGTTGTTGGGCTTGGCCTCATGTTAAGCCACCCCACGTTCTCTTGGGGAGATGGCGGCAGGGTATAAATAAAGTTTTTTTAAAAAAATTATTATTATTGTGGGCTTGGCCTCATGTAAGCCATCCCGAGTCCCCGGGGGGGGCAGGGTATAAATAAAGATTATTATTATTGTGGGCTTGGCCTCATGTAAGCCACCCCGAGTCCCCTGGGGGGTATAAATAAAGTTTTATTATTATTATTGTGGGCTTGGTCTCAATTAAGCCACCCCAAGTCCCCGGGGGGGGGGGGGGGTGGCGGGATATAAATAAAGTTTTATTATTATGTGGCTGAGGGGCAAAAGGAAAGGGTCTGAGGCTGTTAGGAATGGTGGGAGTTGGAGTCCAAAACACCTGGAGGGAGGGCCAAAGTTGGCCCAGGCCTGGTCTAGAGTGAAGGACCAGTTGGCAGCAGAACCGCCCCCGTGGGAGGGCACATCATTTTAGCCACCATAGCCTGTGGAATCCTGGAAGTTGTAACTTTGCAACTGCATGCTCTTTGACCCCACTTGAACTGCTATGGGAATTTGGGAGTTGTAGATGGATGAGGTCTTTGGCAAACTGCATCTCCCAGGATTCCATAGCATTGCGGCACGGGCAGTCAAACCTCCTTCATTTGGATGCAGCCAGAGAAAGCGAGAGACTGTGTGCAACTACATATCCCATAATTCCACTGCAGTGAGCCATAGCAGTCAAAGTAGTGCCAAACCGCACTAAATCTATAGAGCAGATGTTCCCTCTCTCTCCTCTCTTCCAAGGACTGTATTGACCAGCCTGGACTGCTTCGGGGAGTTTTTTTCCCCTTTCATCTCCAGCTAAAGTCCTGCCCTAACCTTTAAAATTCCCATTTAAACCTCCTGGAGATTCAATAACATGGAGAGAAAAATGTTCAGCCTGCAGTGAAAATGCAGAGGAGAGAGTCAGAGCTCGGTTTTGCACTGCCATCGAATGCAGTTTGATGTAATGACCCTAAAATCCAGATTATCTGCCCTGAATTGGATTCTACGGCAGTGTAGACTCATATAATCCAGTTCAAAGCAGATAATATGGACTATCCGATTTGATAATCTCGATTATATGGCAGTGTAGAAGGACCTATACTCTCTCAGCCGCAGGTGAAAGCAAGCCCAAACCCCTCTGAACTAATCTTAAGTGGCTGAGGGGGGAAAGGAAGGGGCCTGAGGCTGTTAGGAATGGTGGGAGTTGCAGTCCAAAACACCCGGAGGGCTCAAGTTTGCCCACGCCTGGGTTAAACATATCCATGTGTCTATTGATCCTCCTTCCAAGCTTCAAAGATACCTACCTGGGCTTAGGACTACAACTCCCAGAAACTCCAAGACAGCATGTCCTGGGAGTTGTAGTGTGATGAGTCCCCATAGGAGGGAAAAACACATTATGAAACTACAATTCCCAGGATGCTATGGCACAGAACCATAGCAGTTTAAAGTGGAGTCAATTTGCCTTCATTCTATAGTGTAGGTAAAGAGCAGGCATGGGCAAAAAGTGAGTGAGGAGGGAAAGGAAAGGGCCTGAGGCTGTTAGGAATTGTGAGAGTTGGAGTCCAAAACACCTGGAGGGAGGGCCCAAATTGGCCCATGCATGCCCTAGAGCCTTCCCCAAACTGAAGTTAGAACCAAAGGGTAGGTAATGTGGAGTATCTGATTTGATAAATTGAATTATATGTCTCTGAACAAATCTTAAGTGGCTGAGGGGGAAAAGGAAGGGGCCTGAGGCTGTTATAGGAGGGCAAAACACATTATGAAACTACAATTCCCAGGATGCTATGGCACAGAACCATAGCAGTTTAAAGTGGAGTCAATTTGCCTTCATTCTATAGTGTAGGTAAAGAGCAGGAAACCCATAGGATGACCTTAGAGTTGCACTCTCTCAGCCTCAGAGGAAGGCAATGGAAATGTATTGGATGGCATTAGAGAAGGATTATCTGATTTGATAATCTGGATTATATGTCAGTGTAGACGGACCCATACTCTCTCAGCCGCAGGTGAAAGCAAGTCCAAACCCCTCTGAACTAATCTTAAGCGGCTGAGGAGGGAAAGGAAGGGGCCTGAGGCTGTTTGTTAGGAATGGTGGGAGTTGGAGTCCAAAACGTCTAGAGGGCAGGAAAGAGGGCCCAAGTTGGCCCAGGCCTGGTTGGAAACCTAAAATTGGGTCTTTCAAAACTTTCTGCTCCCAACTGTGGAGGGTTGCCATTCCTGCCCTTTGAATGGAGACATCCCCCAGCGAGGCCCTCCTCTCCCTCTCCTCCTCCTCCTCCTCCTCCGAGGCCTTGCCCACCTACCTGCGCCCTTCCCTTCCTTCCTTCCTTAATCCGAGGCCTGAAGGAGCCTGAGGCTGTTAGGAATGGTGGGAGTTGGAGTCCAAAACACCTGGAGGGCCAGAGTTTGCCCAGGCCTGGTGTAGACAGACCCATACTCTCTCAGCCGCAGGTGAAAGCAAGTCCAAACCCCTCCGAACTAATCTTAAGCGGCTGAGGGGGGAAAGGAAGGGGCCTGGGGCTGTTAGGAATGATGGGAGTTGGAGTCCAAACACCTGGAGGGCCGGAGTTTGCCCAGGCCTGGTGTAGACAGACCCATACTCTCTCAGCCGCAGGTGAAAGCAAGTCCAAACCCCTCTGAACTAATCTTAACTGGCTGAGGGGGGGAAAGGAAGGGGCCTGCAGCTGATGGGAATTGTGGGAGTTGCAGTCCAAAACAACTGGAGGGCCGGAGTTTGCCCAGGCCTGGCGTAGACAGACCCATACTCTCTCAGCCGCAGGTGAAAGCAAGTCCAAACCCCTCCGAACTAATCTTAAGCGGCTGAGGAGGGAAAGGAAGGGGCCCGGGGCTGTTAGGAATGATGGGAGTTGGAGTCCAAAACACCTGGAGGGCCCAAGTTTGCCCAGGCCTTCTTTAAACCCAGGCCTGAAGGGGCCTGAGACTGTTAGGAACGGTGGGAGTTGGAGTCCAAAACACCTGGAGGGCCGGAGTTTGCCCAGGCCTGGTGTAGATGGACCCATACTCTCTCAGCCGCAGGTGAAAGCAAGTCCAAACCCCTCTGAACTAATCTTAAGCGGCTGAGGGGGGAAAGGAAGGGGCCTGGGGCTGTTAGGAATGATGGGAGTTGGAGTCCAAAACACCTGGAGGGCCGGAGTTTGCCCAGGCCTTCTTTAAACCCAGGTCTGAAGGAGCCGGAGGCTGTTAGGAATGGTGGGAGTTGGAGTCCAAACACCTGGAGGGCCGGAGTTTGCCCAGGCCTGGTGTAGACAGACCCATACTCTCTCAGCCGCAGGTGAAAGCAAGTCCAAACCCCTCTGAACTAATCTTAAGCGGCTGAGGGGGAAAAGGAAGGGGCCTGAGGCTGTTGGGAATGGTGGGAGTTGGAGTCCAAAACACCTGGAGGGCCCAAGTTTGCCCAGGCCTGACCTGGAGGGAAGGCCCCAGGCCTGGTGTAGCCAGAGGCTCTCTCAGGGAAGGTGGGAGCAAGTCCAAACCCCTCTGAACTAATCTTAAGCGGCTGAGGGGGGAAAGGAAGAGGCCTGAGGCTGTTGGGAATGGTGGGAGTTGGAGTCCAAACACCTGGAGGGCCGGAGTTTGCCCAGGCCTGGTGTAGACGGACCCATACTCTCACAGCCGCAGGTGAAAGCAAGTCCAAACCCCTCTGAACTAATCTTAAGCGGCTGAGGGGGGAAAGGAAGGGGCCTGAGGCTGTTGGGAATGGTGGGAGTTGGAGTCCAAACACCTGGAGGGCCCAAGTTGGCCCAGGCCTGACCTGGAGGGAAGGCCCAAGTTGGCCCAGGCCTGGTTGGAAACCTAAAACGGGCTCTTTCAAAACTTTCTGCTCCCAAGTGTGGAGGGTAGCCGCTCCTGCCCTTTGAATGGAGACTTTCCCCCGGCGAGGCGCCCCTCTCCCTCTCCTCCCCCCCCGAGGCCTGGCCCACCTACCTGCGCCCTCTCCTCCTTCCTTCCTCCTTCCTTCCTTCCTTCAGACCCTGACCGGGGTCTCCTCCCGCAGGCAGGTCATAGGAAGCCAGGAGGAGGCGTGGCTTGGGGTACGGAGGGGGAGAGCGGCCAAAAAAGGGGAACAGGCCGGAGGGGGCGCGGCTAAGAAACAGGCTCTCAGGCACCCAAGGAACAGGGCCCAAAGTGGCGACGGGCACCGAGAAGGGTCAAAAAGGGTCTTCCCTTCCGCCTCGCCGCGCTCCCTCCGAAGGGAAAGGAACCGCTCGTTCCTCTCACCAGCCGACGCCGCCGCCTCTTCTTTCCCTCAGGAGCCGTCGGCGCCGCCCAAAGGCGTCATCACCCGGCGCCTGAGAGAGAAAAGGGGAGGAGACAAAAAGAGGGCGGGGCCACTAAAAGGGGTGGAGAAGGCCGCGTCGAAATCGCGCGTGACGTCACTGGCGAAGCAGGCCGCATCCGGGGATGTCGTCGCCGTGGCAACCGCGACTTCCGCTTTCCGGCGTTCCCGCTTCGCCTACAATTCCCGTCAGCCCCAGCCATCGAAGGCAATGGCAAAGGATTGTGGGCATTGTAGTTTTTAGCCGTTTGGAAGAGAGCATGGCTTTAGAAACGTTGCTTTTCTTTCCCCATGACTCACAAAGGAGACTCAAAGTAGCCCCCACCTTGCCTGCCATGTTTTCTGACAGGATGCATTCTGGGAGTTGTAGTTCTAAAGTGATTTTTCTGAATGGAAAGGGTACAGGCCCTTCAGGTGTTTTGGACTCCAACTCCCACCATTCCTAACAGCCTCAGGCCCCCAGGCCTGAGGGGAAATGGGAAAGGCCTGAGGCTGTTAGGAATGGTGGGAGTTGGAGTCCAAAACTCCTGGAAGGCTCAAGTTCAGACCTGGGCAAACTTGGGCCCTCCCTCCAGGTGTTTTGGACTTCAACTCCCACAATTCCTCACAGCCTCAGGCCCTTTCCTTTTTCCCCCTTAAGCGCCTGAGGGCAAATGGGAAAGGCCTGAGGCTGCGAGGAATGGTGGGAGTTGAAGTCCAAAACACCTGAAAGGCTGAAGTTCAGACCTGGGCAAACTTGGGCCTTCCTTCAGGTGTTTTGGACTTCAACTCCCCACATTCCTCACAGCCTCAGGCCCTTTCCTTTCCCCCCTAAACGCCGCCTGAGGCGGCTGAGTTGGGGAAAAGGCAAAAAAGGCCTGAGGCCCTGCGAGCCTGAGGGGTGGGAGAAAGGAAGTCCAAAACACCAAAACTCCTGGAAGGCTCAAGTTCAGACCTGGGCAAACTAGGGCCCTCCCTCCAGGTGTTTTGGACTTCAACTCCACATTCCTCACAGCCTCAGGCCCTTTCCTTTCCCCCTAAACGCCTGGGGGAAATGGGAAAGGCCTGAGGCCAAGTGAAGTTGCCCAAGGCCAGGCCTGCTCAAGTTTCCCATCCAAGTTCTAACCAGGCCTGGCCCTGCTTAGCTTTCAGTGTCAATGGGATCTTAGGCCAATTCTCTTCTGGAAAGAGGAGATTAAGAGACCAAAGAAGGATTCAAAGCCATTTTGTTTGGCTTTACTCGGTTTCTGCACAGAGGATAAGAAGAGGCCAGAGGCCTATATCGAGGGAAGAAGGATGGAATGCTGACTTCGAATGGCGTCGGCTCCTTCGGGAGAAGACGAAGGCTCCCAAGACGAGGAGGGTGACCTCAGTCATTGAATACCGAGAAAAGGCCCCCATATGAACCATCTAGGACAGGCCTGGGCAAAGTTGGGCCTACTAGGAGTTTTGGACTCCAACTCCCAGCATTCCTAGCAGCCTCAGGCCCCTTCCTTTTCCCCTCAGCCGCTTAAGCGGAAGGGCCCTGAGGCTGCTAGGAATGCTGGGAGTTGGAGTCCAAAACTCCTAGTAGGCCCAACTTTGCCCAGGCCTGATCTAGGACATTAAGATCACCTGGGGAGGCCCTACTCTCAACTCTGTCTGCATCGCAAATGCGTCTGGCGGGGATGAGAGACAGGGCCTTCCCAGCGATGGCCCCTCGGCTATGGAACACCCTTCCCGGGGACATTACATCAGCCCCCTCGCTCTTGGCCTTCCAAAAAAAAGGTCAAAACTTGGCTGTTTGAGCAGGCATTTGAAAAGGCAATGTAACTGACTGGAACAACTGGATTATGAGATTGGATTACGTTTTATCTTGGAGACTTAATGTTATTGTTATTGTAAATGTTAACAATGTTATTGTTATTGTCATGTTTTTAATCTATTTGTCAATGTTTTTAACTGTTTTAAATGCTGTTTTTATGATGCCTTTGGCATTCAATCCGCTGCTTGTGAACCGCCCCAAGTCGCCTTCGGGCTGAGAGGGAGCGGTATACAAATGTGCAAAATCTATCTATCTATCTATCTATTCTATGTATATAATAAAAGTCAGTGTTTGCGGCGGTGCGGAGGGCGAGAGGTGCGGAGGAATATGTGCCAGCTGCCACTGTGGGATTATTTGCATAAAGGACTCTGATTGGCCAGCCTCAGAAATCAAAACATTCTAAGGCAACAGAAAGAGGGGATTGGTTGCCACTGAGGGAGTATTTGCATAAAGGCCTCTGATTGGCCAGCATCCAAGAATCCAAGACTCTACATTCAAACATGATTGTTTGAATGTATGTATGACCCACTCCACATTCTACTGCCGTTTGGAGGAGAGTGGACCATGGATGGGACTTGAGATACCTCCATGGATTATGGGATTTGTAGTACTTTCAAAACCTTCATTTCCCACAGACCACTACGGCCCAGAATAAAGACCTATAAAGACTACACTTGGCACCCTGTGCCCCCATGACCCAGTCTTCATCCTTCTACAGTTTAGAGGGCAGACCATGGATGATGGGACTTCAACTACCTTTACTCATTGCCCAAGACTGCTGTGGCCCCCAACACAGACCGATAAAGACTATACTTGGCACACAAAGCCCCCATGACCCACTCAATATTCTACTGCAGTTTGGAGGAGGGTGGACCATGGATGATGGGACTTGAAGTACCAAAGACCAACCTTGGCACACAATGCCTTTCTCAAATAAACCGGGCAGCGCCAGGTCCCCAAGCTAGTAAATAAATAAAATAAAACCAAAGTGCTCTTCCAGCAGTCACCAGCCAATCCCTCTCCAATGCCAGAAATGCAGCTTAATGGTGTAATATTAGAAAATGTTGATCATTTCCGCTACCTTGGCGCCCACCTCTCCACAAAAGTCAACATTGACAATGAAATCCAACACCGCCTGAGCTCTGCGAGCGCAGCATTCTTCCGAATGAAGAAGAGAGTGTTTGAGGACCGGGACATCCGTAAGGAGACCAAGGGGCTTGTTTATCAAGGGGCCGGAGAGATAGCACAGCGGTAACAACAGCTGTGCTGGCAATCTGAAGATCTGAAGATTGCAGGATCGAATCCCGGGCTGAGTTAGACGCCAGCTGTAAGCCCTGTCTACTGTTTACCCAAGCAGTTCAACAGCCCAGCTGTGAATTAACAACAAATTGGGGACCATAAAAGTGGGGAAGGACTTTTGCACAGACTTGTCTGAAATAGGCTGACAGAGAAGGGAGAGGCGGAAGTGGTGGAAACAAGAGGCTCCTGTCATGAGGATGGAACAACAGCACCCCCTTGTGACGTGATGGAGCAATGACGCTTGAGGACATAACAACAATGATGTAATGGAGCATTCACACCGATGACGCCCACCTGTATGACGCAGCCAGGAAAGAAGAAGTCCTTCTAAAAACTGCACTGTATTTGTCTATGTGTAATTGTATGTCTTTCCGACAGGGACTGTCTGTCGTATGTGTATTGTAATCCGCACTGAGTCCCCTTCGGGGTGAGAAGAGCGAAATAGAAATAAACAGTATTATTATTATTATTATTAAACAGTATTACTAAGCTGTACTTACCACACGTTGTTGTGGCCAACCTTCCCTCCCTTTTTCTCTCCTTTCCCTCCTTCCTTCATTTCCTTTTTTCCTTTACTTCTTCCTTCCTTCCCTCTATACCTCTTTCCTTCATTCCCCTCCCTTTTTCTTTCCATCCTTTCTTCCTTCTCTACCTATTCTTGGACTGCAAACTCCCAGCAGTTGTCCTGATTGATCTATCTACCTATTATCTATCTAATCTATATATCTTATCTATCTGGAGGATTGCTGGGAGTTGCAGTCCAGGAATAGGAAATAGGAAATATGTACGGATTGGGATGCTCTCAAAGAAATCCAAGGAGAGGCAAGCTTGCAGCTTGGAAGCAGTGTATTTGGAGCATCCTCCTCCCTTAAAGGTCCTGGTCTAGGGGATGCTGGGAGCTGTCGTTTTTGCACATGCGTTGTATCGTCATTTACCTTTTTTGGGTTTTTAGGTCCTTCCTGCTATTTTTCAGTGAGATTTATGAGTGATGGTCACTCGTTGGTCTGTTAGGGTTGTAGTGTCCAAATTTCGTGTCAATTCTTCCAGTGATTTTTGAGTTATGTTAACCCCACAAACAAACATTACATTTTTATTTATATAGATTGTCCTCCCAACCCTGTTATATGCCAGCAAAACGTGGACTGTGCACAGACGTCACATGCAACTCCTGGAACGATTGCCTCCGAAAAATCCTGCAAATCTCTTGGGAAGATAGGCGGACAAGTGTCAGTGTGCTGGAAGAAGCAAAGACCACCAGCATTGAAGCGATGCTCCTCCGCCATCAACTCTGCTGGACCAGCCACGTTGTCCGAATGCCCAATCACCGTCTCCCAAAGCAGTTGCTCTACTCCGAACTCAAGAACGGAAAACAGAATGTTGGAGGACAGGAAAAGAGATTTAAAGATGGGCTCAAAGCCAACCTTAAAAACTGTGGCATAGACACAGTCAACTGGAAAGCCCTGACCCTTGAACACTCTTAACTGGAGGTCAGCTGTGACCAGCAGTGCTGTAGAATTTGAAGAGGCACGAAAGAGAGAAACGTGCCAAGAGGAAGGTGCATCAAACCAAACCCTGACCAGGACCGCCTCCCACCTGGAAACCGATGCCCTCACTGCAGGAGAACATGCAGGTCAAGAATAGGGCTCCACAGTTACCTACGTACCCACCACCAGTACACCGAATGTGGAAGACCATAATCCTAAGTAGGTAAGGCCTCGCCCTGATTAGCTTCCAATGTCAGTGGGATCTTAGGCCAATTATATTTTCCAAACTCTGGAAGGAGAACATTATGAGACTAAAGACAAATATGGTTTCAAATCCATTTGTTTTGCTTTACTCGGTTTCTGCACAGAGGATAAGAACAGGTCAGAGGCTTGTGTTGAGGGCAGAAGGGTGGAGTGCAGAGTTCGAATGGCAGCGGCTCCTTCGGGAGAAGACAAAGGCCCCCAAGACGAGGAGGGTGACCCCTGCTCCCGCTAACAGGATGGACACGCTTATCAGCATCACTCCGCCGGGCGGCTGCTTTAGGCCTAGAAAAAGCATGGAGAATAAACGATGGTTGTTGATCTGCTGTCCTGGGATGTGTAGTTTGGCAAGGGACCAAAGGGTTAGAATCAAAGAGACCCCAAGGGCCATCCAGGCCAACCCCTTTCTGCCAGGGAGGAAGACGCAATCAAGGCACTCCTGACAGATGACCACTCAGCTTACTAATAATAATACCATCCTAGAGTTGGAAGAGACACAAAAGACATCCAGTCCAATGCCCTTCTGCCGGGCAACAAAACACAACCAAAGCCCTCCTGACAGATGACCACCCAGCTTAATAATAATAATAATAATAATAATAATATCATCCTAGAGCTGGAAGAGATACAAAGGACATCCAGTCCACGCCCATCTGCCAGGCAACAAGACACAATCAAATGGCTATCCATAATAATAATAACACAACCCTAGAGCTGGAAGAGACACACAAAGACCATCTAGTCCAACCTCTTTCTGCCAGGGAGGAAGACACAGTCAAGGCCCTCCCGACAAATGACCATCCAGCTTAATAATAGTAATAGAATCCTAGAGCTGGAAGAGGCACACAAGAGCCATCCAGTCCAACGCCCTTCTACCAGACAAGAAGACACAATCAAAGTCCTCCTGACAGATGGCCATCAATAATAATAACAACAACAGGATCCTAGAACTGGAAGATACACATGAGGGCCATCCACCCAGTCCAACCCTTTTTTGCCAGGAAGGAAGACACAACCCTAGCCCTCCTGACAGATGGCCAACAATAATAATATAATCTTAGAGCTGGAAGAGACACACAAAGGCCATGAAGCCCGACTTCATTCTGCCAAACACGGAAGACACAATCCAAGCCCTCCTGACTTATGGCCATGCAGATTATTATTATTATTATTAGTAGTAGTAGTGGTGGTGGTGGTGGTGGTGGTGGTGGTGGTGGTGGTAGTAGTAGAATCCTAGAGCTGGAAGAGGCACACAAAGGCCATCCAGTCCAACACCCTTCTACCAGGCAAGAAGACACAATCAAAGTCCTCCTGACAGATGACCATCAATAATAATAATAACAACAGAATCCTAGAACTGGAAGGTACACATGAGGGCCATCCATCCAGTCCAACCCTTTTCTGCCAGAAAGAAAGACACAACCCTAGCCCTCCTGACAGATGACCAACAATAATAATAGAATCCTAGAGCTGGAAGAGACACACAAAGGCCATGAAGTCCGACCTCATTCTGCCAAACACGGAAGACACAATCCAAGCCCTCCTGATTTATGGCCATGCAGATTATTATTATTATTATTATTATTAGTAGTAGTAGTAGTAGAATTCTAGAGCTGGAAGAGGCACACGAGGGCCATCCAGTCCAACGTCTTTCTGGCAGGCAAGAAGACACAATCAAAACCCTCCTGACAGATGGCCATCCATAATAACAACAACAATCCTAGAGCTGGAAGAGACTCATGAAGACTGTCCACTCCAACCCCCTTCTGCCAGGGAGGAAGACACAACCCTAGCCTTCCTGACAGAGGTCCATCAATAATAATAACAGAATCCTAGAGCTGGAAGAGACACCTGAAGGCCATTCAGTCTAACCTCATTCTGCCAGACAGGGAAGACACAATCCACACCCTCCTGACAGATAGCCATGCAGATCTGTTATGATTATTAGAATCCTAGAGCTCAGATGGCCATCCAGACATCCCATGGCAAACGCAACATTCAAGGTAGGGAAGGAGGTAGTGTTTTATATGGGGACCTCACCTTTGGCTGCCAGGTTGACCCCTTCCGAAGGGACGTTGCCCAAAGTACTGGAGGAAAGACCATCTTCGAGAGGCTGGGAGACAATCTCGATCTTGAATTCCAAGGCTGTGCTCTCCTCTGTGGAAAGGAAAAGGCCGGTTTGGTCCTTAGGGGCCACCTTGAGGCCATCCATCCATCGCTCTCTTCCCAAATGAGGAAATGCACCCCAATTCTAGGCTTTAATACCTGTCACGACTGCTTTGACTTGCTCCCCAAATCCAGAGCCATCTTCACCACTGTGGACAATGGGACCTCCCCGGACATAAGCTGCAAAGGGTCAAGAATCAACATGGGATAAGCCTGAGAGATCTAGTTTCTGCTTCCTCTACCCTCATATTTTTAGGAAACTTAGAAACCTGCATAAATTCAACAGTGTAAATCAGGGCATAGGCAAACTTTGGCCCTCTAGGTGTTACATCCCGGATAGATTACTGCAACGCGCTCTACGTGGGGTTGCCTTTGAAGACTGTTCGGAAACTTCAACTAGCCCAGCGGTTGGCAGCTAGACTACTCACGGGAGCGTCATACAGGGAGCGTACTACTCCTCTGTTATGTCAGCTCCACTGAGTAGTCTAATGGTGAGCACAAATAGTCATAAATAAATAAATAAATTTTGGTGCTGACAACAATCCAAAACACCTGGGCCAAAGGCATAAAACCTGGAGTAGATTTGCGGCCCTGCTGACCCAAAGGATACCGGTGGCTGCTGTTCCGCTCTTATTTTTATTTCAAATTTGGATTTAAACAGAAATTGACCAGCAAACCCACCTTCCCGAGGCAGTCCTGGCTTAACCTCCTCTTCTGAAATGTTGGCGGATCCTTTCTGCTCTTTGAAGGGGATCCGAGTTCCGGTTCCCTCCGTCTTGGTTTCAATCACCGGCAGGAATTCCTCTGTGGTTGCAAGGAGAGCAAAAAACAATGTCAGAAGGAGATCCTGGGGTGCATCTAGACTGGAGGATTAATGCAGGTTAAAAACTCTTGAACTGCCATGGCTTCGTGTTATGGACTTATGGGAGTTATAGTTCCACAAGGTATTTTTGAGGGGTTGTAGTTTCACAAGTGGCCTTTTGCAGAAGTTGTAGTTTCACAAGTGGTTTTTTTGCAGGAGTTATAGTCTCACAAGGACTTTTTGCAAGAGTTGTAGTTTCACAAGGACTTTTTTGCAGGAGTTGTAGTTTCACAAGTGTTTTTTGAGGGAGTTGTAGTTTCACAAAGACTTTTTGCAAGAGTTGTCATTTCACAAAGTCCTTTGCAGGAGTTGGGTTTTTTTTAGGGAGTTGTAGTTTCATAAGGTCTTTTTTTGCCTTGCCTGCCAAAGAGCACTGGTAAATGGCTAAACTACAAACTCTTGAACTGCCATGGCTCCGTGTTATGGACTTATGGGAGCTATAGTTTCACAAGGTTTTTTGAGGGGGTTGTAGTTTCAAAAGGTTTTTTTGCAGGAGTTGTAGTTTCACAAAGTTTTATTGCAGGAGTTGTAGTTTCACAAGTGGTTTTTTTGCAGGAGCTGTAGTTTCACAAGTGTTCTTTTGCAGGAGTTGTAGTCTCACAAGGACTTTTTGCAAGAGTTGTAGTTTCACAAGTGTTTTTTGAGGGAGTTGTAGTTTCACAAGGACTTTTTGCGAGAGTTGTCATTTCACAAAGTCAACTTTGTGAAGTTGTAGTTGTAGTTTCACAAGGGTTTTTTTTGAGGGAGTCGTAGTTTCACAATGTCTTTTCTGTGGGAGTTGTAGTTTGTCAAGATTTTTTAATGAGAGTTGTAGTTTCACAAGGTCTTTTTTTTTTTGCCTTCCCTGCCAAAGAGTGCTGGTGAATGGCTAAACTACAAACTCCCAGGATCCCATAGCACTGAGCTGTGGCAGTGAAAGTAGTATGAAACTCCACAAAATCTACAGTGTAGATGCACCCTGTGTCCTGATGCTGCAGGTTCAAACAGTCATATGTTGCTATGGTTGCTTATATAACTCGCATGGAATCCTTTTTTTAGCTGAACAAGCAATTTTTTTGCAAGATGCTTGGAAAGCAAAAGAAGCGCCGAGTGAGCAAAAACAGCCTTTCCAGTGAATATGGCTTTCTCCTTCCAAATTGGAGAAGTGAAACTCCCTTTCTCTTTCTGGGCCAGCTGTTCCAGGAAGCCGAGAGAGTGTCGCGGTTCTTGGGATGCTTGTGAAGACCACCCACACCGCTCACGTTTGCCCCATGTACCTTCCAGCACCACCTCGTTGTCGCCTTCTTCCCCCTCTTCCTCTTCTGCAAGGACCTTCTCTCGGGTATCAGAGACGAGGATCGGGCCCAGGACCAGTCGAGCGTGGCTAGCGTCCGTCCCCACTGGGCAACAAAGGAGACAAGGCGCAGGTGAGTGACTTTGGGGGATCCAGGTGGGCAAGAAGAGGACAGGTTAGGTTTTGGGGCAGTTGGGTGGACACTTCCCCCTGGAGACCTTCCATGACCCTAGATGACCTTTTGGGACCTCACATCTATGAAGCAACCTTCCTCTGTCATAGAATCCTGGAAGATTCAGTCCAAGGGCCATCCAAACCAACCCTCTTCTACCAGGCAAGAAGGCACCATCCAAGCCTTCCCAACAGATGGCCATCTCGTCATAGACTTGATATGATTGAGAAACATCCAAAGCAATAAGACACCATTCAAGCCCTCCTGATAGATGGCCACCCAGGTATAGATACGATGTGACTGAGATATTTATTTATTTATTTATTATTTGCATTTGTATTCCGCCTCTTCCCGAGGGCTCGTGGCGGGTTACAAGACATACATAGTGATCGGCAGGCAACACTCATGCCGACTCACGAACAAAATAAAACAATGCTATAACCATAAAAATAACAAAAATGATACTAAAAAACATCATTAAAACATTGTTAAAATTACACTAAGTGACAAAAAACGGTAACACAGAGTCATAAATCGATTGAAGGCAAGAGCGTTATATGTCAACCGAAGGCCTGCTTGAAAAGGAAGGTCTTACAGGCCCTGCGGAAGGGGCGAGCTCCGTATGGCTCTAGCCTCCTCCGGCAGGGCATTCCAGGCCGTTGGAGCTGCTACTGAGAAGGGAGCGCTGCCCTAGTTGATGATAGGCGGCAGAGGCGGATCGGTGGAATCTCCAGCAGGTTTTGCTCTGCTGAGCGGAGTGATCTCGGGGATCGTATGGGGCAAGGCGGTCCAAAGTGCAGGCCCTAGACCGTACAAGGCCTTAAAGGTACGGTCTAGGGCCTGCGTACATTCTAGGATATACTTATCATATATATATATATATATATATATACACACACACACACACACACACACACACACACACACATATATATATATATATAATCCTAGAATGGGATGAGGTCCCCAAGGGTCATCCAGTCAATCCACCTTCTACCAGGCAGGAGAACACCATCCAAACCCTCCCAACTGATGGCCATCCAGACATAGATATGTCAGCTGCTTTGAGTTCTTTGTGGAGAGAAAGCGGGGTATAAATAATAATAACATATTATTATTATTGGGGGTCTCATTAATAATAATTACTATTGGGGGGACATGCAGTCAAACCCTCTTCTACCCGGCAGGAAGACATCATCCAAGCCCTCCCAACAGATGGCCATCCCCTCATAGACAAGATATGAGGTTGTGACAGCTGTCAGCCTGAACAACTTCAAGGCAGGATTAGACAGATTCATGGATACCAAGTGTATCAGTAGTTACTGAAAAGGACATTCAAGTGCCACCTCGGAGTTGGTTGAGGTAGGCAGGATTTCCCTGGGTACTGGTTGTGGGGGGTCGGGAGCAGGTGAGGGTTTTGCCCTCCCTTCTGCTCGAGATCCCCGTGTACAACTGGAGGCCACTGTGTGATACAGAATGCTGGACTAGATGGGCTGAGGTCCGATTCAGCATGGCTCTTCTTATGTTCTTATGTTCTTATGATTGAGAAAGATGTATGATAAGTATATCCAAATCCTAGAGAGGGATGAGACCCCAACTCCATTTTACCAAGACACCATCCAAGCCCTCCCAACAGATGGCCATCCAGCTATAGATTGATATATAGATAGATATATGAGAGAGATTGAGAGAGAGAGATATCCTAGAATGGGATGAGACTCCCAAGGGCCAGCCAGTCAAACCACCTTCTACCAGGCAGGAGAACACCATACATACCCCCAAGGGCCATGCAGTCAAACCCTCTTCTACCAAGCAGAAAGACACCATCCAAGACCTCCTGACAGATGGCCACTCAGCCATAGTCACGATATAATTGAGAAAGATATATCATAGGTATATCCTAGAGTGGAATGAGACCCCCCCTCTCCAAGGACCATCTAGTCCAACCCTCTTCTATTAGGCAGGAAGACACCATCCAAGCCCTCCCGACAGATGCCCATCTAGCCTCTGCTTAAAAACCTCCAGAGAAGGAGACTGTTGATGGTTTTCCTAACCCAGTGTCCACCCAAATAGATGGACTACAGTTCCCAACTTCCCCAGACACCGGGCAGCCATGCTGACTGGGGATGATGAGGGCTGTGGTCCAATGCACCAACAAACCATGAAGAAGAGCCAAAAGGACTCGCGTTACCTGGCAGGCTTCTTTGCCAACTCATTTCGAACCCGGGGTTCAAGCGATGGGACGGAAGCTCCAAAGCATGGCCACAGCTCTGACTCTCACAGCAGCGGCAGATACCCGGAGCACCCTCCACAGGAAGCCAGCTGGGAGTTGTAGTTTGGCAAAGAGAAACAGGGCGTTAGAACAATGAGGTGCCCACCTGCCCCATCCACCTTTCCAGGAAACATACCTGGAGAGCTTTTGGGGTTCTTCCTCCTAAAAATAGCACATATTATAAGGACATTAATGGTGTTGGCTACCAGAAAGTTCTTCCTGGACACCAAAACGGACACTCTTAGAAAGCGGGGTGTCCTTCAATAGAGTTTAATGATACTTTAGGATCAGCAATGGAATTGGGTCAGACTAGATAACCTTTGGGTGTGTACACCTTCCATATGATTCAACAAAGCATTGCTTTAGAAGTTCATTATTTACAACTTCTCCGGAGGTCTCTTGCCTTCACAATAGTCCTTACGCAGATCCAAGGACTGTTAAGTTTGGGATTGCAACTCCCAGAATCCCCAAACCTGGGGAATTTTTGGGAATTGGAGGCTTTATTGTAGCCCTAAAGCTTCCTTAATTCTGAAGTTCCTTTTGCCTTCAAGACAGACTTTATATAGATCTAGAGATGTTATGTTTGGACTACAATACCCAGAATCCTCCAACATGGGGGAATTATTTGTTCTATGGGTTTTAATACGGTCTTTTGTGTTATTTGTGTATTTTAACTATATTGTAACCTGCTTTGAGGAGGGACAGATTTATTTATTTATTTATTTACTTTATTTCTATTCTGCCCTTCTCACCCTGCAGGGGACTCAGGGCGGATTACAATGTACACATTACATTTGGACACACAAACACACAAGACAGATAGAGGCAATTTAACATCTGGCTACCAGGGGGAGCTGTCGCACTCCTTCATTCCTCAGCATGTTTCCTGGAGATCTTTTTATGGCCTTGTAAATCAGTTAAAATTACGCTCCCCACTAAGTGGTACCTTAATTTCCTACTTGACAGATGCAACTGTCTTTCGGGTTGCAAAGGTCGACAACAGGCTACATAATAGGTCGACCCGGGCAGGCCTCAAACTCATGACCTTCTGGTCAGTAGAGATCTTATGCAGCTGACACACAGCCAGCTGCGCCACATTCCTGGTGCTAACAAAGTAATTCATTCCATATTAATATTAATATTAATAATAATATAGGCCAGGCATGGGCAAACTTTAGCCCTCCAGGTGTTTTGCACTCCAACTTCCACCAAAAAGTGGGGTATAAATAATAATAATAATAATTGTTATTATTATTATTGGGGGGGTCTCATTAATAATTACTATTGGGGGGCCATGCAGTCAAACCCTCTTCTACCCAGCAGGAAGGCATCATCCAAGCCCTTCCAACAGATGGCCATCCAGCTATAGATATGATATGATATGAGATATATATATCCTAGTATGGGATGAGACCCCAAAGATTAGGAATAGTGGGAGTTGAAGACCAAAACATGTGGAGAGCCAAAGTTTGCCTGTGCCTGCTATAGGCGATCACTCGTAATTGATATATATATATATAGAGAGAGAGAGAGAGTTACGAGTGATCGCCTAGACTAGAGCATAATAGTATAGCGACCCTGTGATGTCGGCAGAGTGAAAGATGGGCCGTGCCCAAGGATCGAAGAGATTATATTATAATAATATATGAATTTTTTAAACTACAGGTTTTCCTTTACCCTAAACATCGTATTAATGTTTCTAAGGCTCTGAGGACGTCCTGTTCTTCCTGTAAACCTGTTAAGAGTAACCTCAGAGCAGCTGCTATTTATTGAAGTATTTAAACAACAGCTGGTGCCCATTAAAGAATGCTGTGAGTACAGATCTCAGGGCAGAAGGCAATTAATAAAACTTGACTCCCAAACCACACTCCAGATTGGAAATAATTGGAAAAAAAGAAATATATCCCTTTTTATCCCATTTTCCCCTCTTCTTCTTTTTTTTAAATGTCCTTTTTTCTATTTCCTCCTCCCACATTCTCCTTGTTGCAAGTCACTTACGGCCTGCCTCAGGGGAGCGTGCTTGCTCCATCAGTATTTTACGTTTACACAAAAGACCAGCCACTGCCAGAAGGGACAGAGAGTTTCATCTATGCTGACGATGGTGCCATCACTGCTCAAGGAGGTTGAATAGTAATAATTATAAACTTTATTTATACCCCGCCACCATCTCCCCAACGGGGACTCGGGGCGGCTTACATGAAGCCATTTTATTACATTTATTATTTTACTTTATTATTATTATTATTACATTTATTATTTTACTCTCAGTATTATTGGAAGGACACGTAAGCACATTTACATTGAAAAATGTTAGAATAATGGTTTAATCAGAGCTGGACAGTCTTATTTTAAATTACAGTTTTATATAAATATTCAAAAACATTTAACCTACTGATGCCCCAATTAATGTAATTTTATTGGTATCTATTTTGATTTTGAAATTGTCCAGTAGCTGCTGCATTTCCCACCCTTGGCTTAGACTCGAGTCAATACCTTTTCCCAGATTTGTGTGGTAAAATTAGGTGCCTCGGCTTATATTCAGGTCGGCTTATACTCGAGTATATATGGTAAACATTCCCCTTTTGTCCTCAACTCCCTTCAAGTGCTGCAAACTAAATCCAAAATGCACCGGGAATGTGGTGCAGCTGCCTGGGTGTCAGCTGCATAAGATCTCTACTGACCAAAAGGTCATGAGTTCGAGGCCTGCCCGGGTCGAGGTGGGCTCTCGACCTATTGTGTAGCCTGTTGTCGACCTTTGTAACCCGAAAGACAGTTGCATCTGTCAAGTAGGAAATTAAGGTACCACTTAGTGGGAAGGCTAAATTTAACTGATTTACGAGGCCATTAAAAAGACCACCAAGAAACACGCTGAGGAATGAAGGAGTGTGACAGCTCCCCCTGGTGGCCAGATGTTAAATTGCCTCTGTCTGTCTTGTGTGTTTGTGTGTCTAAATGTAATATGTACATTATAATCCGCCCTGAGTCCCCTGCGGGGTGAGAAGGGCGGAATAGAAATGAAGTAAGTAAATAAATAAATAAATACATATAGTGTAACTGCTATGGCTCAATGCTATAGACTTGTGGGAGATGTTTGATACGGTAGACCACGCATTATTGACCCACCGTTTAGCCGTGACGGGAGTTAGGGGGACTGCCCTTAAGTGGGTGGCCTCCTTCCTCCAAGACCGGGGACAACATGCTGTCCATGGAGGCCCAGGTCTCCGTGGTCAGCAAAATATCATTTTTCCATCTGCGACAGGCTAGGCGACTGGCCCCCTACCTATCCAGGAACGACCTGGCTACGGTAATCCAAGCGACGGTCATCTCGAGGTTAGACTACTGTAACGCCCTCTACATAGGCCTTCCCTTGTCGACAATTCGGAAACTCAAGCTAGTGCAAAATGCCGCGGCTCGATTGCTGGTGGGAGCACCGGCAAGAGAGCACGTTACCCCCATCTTGCAGCATTTGCACTGGCTACCAATCGAGTACCGAATTGTCTTCAAGGTGCTGGTTTTGACCTTCAAGGCTGTGTATGGTCTAGGGCAGGGGTGGGCAATTACCGGCCCTCCAGGTGTTTTGGACTTCAACTCCCAGAAATTCTAGCCAGTTTACCAGCTGTTAGGATTTCTGGGAGTTGAAGTCCAAAACACCTGGAGGGCCGGTAATTGCCCACCCCTGGTCTACGGCCAGTGTACCTGAGGGACTGCCTCACCCCATATGTTCCCCCGAGATCACTACGCTCAGAAGAGCGAAATCTTCTAATTGTGCCATCTATTCACTCCTGCCATCTCTCCACATCAAGGCAACGCGCCTTCTCAGTTGTGGCCCCGGCACTATGGAACACACTGCCGGATGATGTCCGGGCCATCACAGAGCTCATGCCATTTCGGAAGGCATGCAAAACCACCTTATTCAGGCTTGCCTTCAATTGAAGCCCTGGATATTGTAATCCTCCGTTTTTACTGTATTTTAGGTACTATTTGCATTCATTGCATTTTATGTAACTGTATTGCATTTTTATGCAATTTTATGTGTACTGCTGTATGATTCGTTTTAATTTGGTTGTATGTAAACCGCCCCGAGCCTGCAGGAAGGAGCGGTATATAAAATCGAAGAAATAAATAAAGAAATAAAATGTAGTTCTGCAAGACCTCCAGCCAAAGAGTGCTGGTCCATCCCCAAACTACAACGTTTAGCATTCCATAGCAGGGCTGTCCAACTTCTACCGGACCTGTGGCCGGAATTCCAGTTACTGATGACCTGGGGGGCCGAAGGGTCTGCCTCCGCCCCCGGCTCCACCCCCTCCCCGGCTCCGCCCCCTCCCCGGCTCCACCCCTCCCTGGCTCCACCCCTGCCGGAGGTGTCTGTGGAGGACACCGGGGCTTTGACTTGGAGATAGAGATGAACACCAAAATCCCAGTCTCAAGTCCCAGTCCCTGCTTTGAACTGGATTATATTGCAGTGTGGACTCAGGGCCCTTCACACAGTCATATAACTCAGAATATCCAGGAAGGAAACCCCACAAAACCTGCTTTGAACTGGATTATATGGCTGTGTGGATTCAGGCCCTTCCACACAGCCATATAACCCAGAATACCTGCTTTGAACTGGATTATCGGAGTCCACACTCATATAATCTGGTTTAAAGCAAATAACATGGGATTTTATTCAGATGTGTGGAAAGGAAGTCAAATAAGAAGCCAGGGCCCTTCCACACAGGCCTATAACCCTGAATGATAAGGCATAATATTCATTTTGCCTCTGCTAATAATAATAATAATAATAACAACAACAGGTTCCTGGAGTAGGAGACCTCCAAGGGCCATCCAGGGCCATCCAGTCCATCTCCTTCTGCCATAAGGGGAAAACACAATCAAAGCATTCCTCACAGATGGCCATTCAGCCTCTGATGATGATGATAATAATAATAATAATAATTACAATGGGTTCCTAGAATAGGAGACCTCCAAGGGCCATCCAGGGCCATCCAGTCCAATCTCCTTCTGCCATAAGGGGAAAACACAATCAAAGCATTCCTCAGCCATGTTGAATCAAACCTAAACTCTCATGAGAGCAACAGCAAGTACTGAACCTTGAGTTTGGGAGTTGTAGTTCTCCTCCATCCAGAGAGCACTGTGGAGTCAAATAATGATGGATCAGGACCAAACTTGGCACGAAGCCTCAGAAGAGGAGGAAGCCGGAAAGGGAATGAATGAGCACCCCCCTGCTCCGAACTCGGCCCCGCCCCTTTTCGCTCTAGCCACGCCCCTCTCACTGTGCACTCTCTCTCTCCTTCCCTCTTTCCTTCAGGTGGTGGAAGGGGGAAGGGGGGCCGTATACGGCCCGGGGGCCGCCAGTTGGACAGCCCTGTTCCATAGCATTGAGCTGTGGCAGTTAAAGCGGTATGAAGCTGCCCTTTATCCCACATTGTAGACCCACCTCCTTAGGAAATGGGTTGTGGGGTGTCTACGAAATGCCCATCGCTTCCCGAAAAAGAAGACAAATACAAGAAACGAAAGAAACAAATAGACGAACTACAACCCACCTGTTGGTTTCTGCACTGAACGAACATGCTTTGTTTACTTCGTCCGGCGCTTGCTCAGCCGGAGTGACTTTCAAGCGGCATGTGATGCTCAGGAAGGGAGTGACGCAGCGGAAAGTCAAAACGGCAATCTGGATGAAGAACAAAGACCAAATCTGAAATAGGGAAACAGAGCAAACTTTGGCCCTCCAGGTGTTTTGGACTTCAACTCCCACAATTCCTAACAGCCGGTAGGCTGTTAGGAATTGTGGGAGTTGGAGTCCAAAACACCTGGAGGGCCAAAGTTTGCCCAGGCCTGATCTACACTGTGGAATGGATGCCGTTGAAGGAACGAGACTCCAACACCCAGCATCCTCTCACTAGAATGACTGCCTAGTGACTTTCTGGAAGTTTAATAATACGAGGGTTGAATGAAAAGTAATGCCTCCACCTTCGTAACTCCTCAACAGATGGCAGTACAGGTATGCGGCAGGTACTGGCTTGTTCGGTAGGCTCTCCTCTACACTTCCATTTTGGTGCGAAGCCTTAGCATTGAACGGTTGTGTTGTTAAAGTGCGAAGTATGGAACCCTGCGCAGACAGTCGGTGAATGCGACTTAAGCAACGGGCAGTCATTGAATTCTTGACAGCAGAAGGTGTCTCCCTAAAGGAGATTCATCAGAGAATGCAAGCTCTTTATGGTGATTGTGTTGATGTGAGTACTATGCGTCGTTGGGCGCGTAAGTTTAAAGATGTTGAGGTGGGAACATCAAATTTGCGTGACGAACAAAGAGTTGGACAACGTCCTGTAACAGCAAGCACCGAGTTTCACAAGCAAAAGGTTGAGAGATTGAAATGCAGATGATGTTATCCATGTCGATTTCCTTGAACATGGAACAACAATAAATTCAGAGCATTACGTCACAATGCTGCGAAATTTGAAACGATGGCTAACAAGGGTCCGAAAGGAAAAGGGAAATGTTTTCCTGCAGCATGGCAATGCCAGACCTTACGCTTCACATGCCACCACAGCAGAACTTCAGACACTGGATCTCACCACTGTACGGCATTCTCCATACAGTCCAGATTTAGCACCGTCTCACTTCCATCTGTTCCCGATAATGAAAAATGATCTGCAGGGATATCACGGTGGTCCACACTCTCGTTACATCCAGGATAGACTACTGCAACGCTCTCTATGTGGGGCTGCCTTTGAAGACTGCTCGGAAGCTTCAAATAGTCCGAGAGGCAGCCAGGTTAATATTATTAAAATATTTACATCCAAACCCAAGTAACGAAGGTGGAGGCATTACTTTTCATTCAACCCTCATTGTGATAATAAAAAGAATTGTAAAGTTACCTTATTGACTCGAATCTAATGCTCGCCTTTTTTGGGCTAAATGACCTGGTCAAAATTCAGGTGTGCATTAGATCCATGAAATACGATGATCTTAGTGCTGAGCCAAAGGGGAAGCCCTTATTTGAGATTCAGTGGCGCATTGGGCTCGAGTAAATATGGGCTTTTAAAAAATCCCAATAGTACTACACCTCAATAGTTTGCTAGAGAGAGATATTCTTACCAGATTCGTAGGATCGCCATAAAATCTGAAAACATCCACCATAAACCGCAAAGACTTGTCCTGGGGTCGAGGGGAGAGAAAGGCGGAGGAGACCAAATCCTGCCTCCCGTCTACTAGGCACCTAAAAGGAAATTCCTTAATGAAAGTGTTTTATTTTGCCTCTTGGTCAAGAAATTATATATATCATATCTATAAACAGTCATCATTGCTCTTCGGACCCTTACCGTCATCATAATCACTCTTTGGACCCAACTAGTAAAACACAGCAGAACTAATCCAGTTTGGTACCAATTGAATTGACATGACTCCATGCTATGGATCCCTGGGGATTGTAGCGTTGTAAGGTCTTCTTGAAATACAACTTACAGCTCCAGTTCTTTGTTGGCGGTCTCCCATCCAAGCGCCAACCAGGGGTGAGCCTGCTTAGCTTCCATCTCAGGCAGGATTTGATGCATGTAGGCCTTTGGAGCTCCCACAGATGTCATAGGGTTTCCTTAGGCCAGGCATTGGCAGTCATTACAACCTCTGGGATGTGTTCGTGGTCTCCCATCCAAGTATCAACCCATGCTGACCCTGCTTAGCTTCCATCTCAGACACAGTTTGATGCATTTGGACCTTTAGAGACCTCATAGGTGTCATAAGCCTTTCTTTTATGGGATTGGTTCTTGGTCTCCCATCCAACTCCTAGCCAGGGTCAACCCTGCTTAGCTTTCAGTCTAGTCCCTTCTTCCTGCTACAAGAAGAATCCAATGGAATTCTATGGAATGCATCCTCCCAAAGGGCATCTATTCTGACCCCGACCCCCTTCTGCCAGACAGGAAGACACAATCAAAGCACTCCATCCATCCTATGTTTTGAAGTCTCCAGCAAAGGGGACTCAACTGGATTGTGAATCCTAGAGTCGGAAGGGACCCCAAAGATCATCCAGTCTGATCCTATCTCTGCCAGGAGGGAGAACACAAATGCAGCCTTACCCATGAGAGTTGACAACAGCATATTGGGCTGCTGATACGGCTTCGGGGCTCGATCCAGCCAAGCAGCTGTCCACGAAAAGCCTCAGGGGCAAGTGGTTTTCGGAGCGGACGTCAGCCTGAAGTCGCAGGGTCTCTCCAAGCAGGAAATGAGTCGCGGTCCTCTCTGCACTCCAGTCATCTGAATTACAAAAAAAAAAACCCACTCTACAATATACATTTTCAGTGGTTAAGGTCAAACTACAATACTTATGTATTTTGCAGCAATTGGCGTATGCTGAGGACCAAGGGGGAAGGACAAAGGAGGAAACCAGGACGTTTTAAAAGTACTTGGGAAAGTTTGACAGCAGAGGAATGCCACGAGGCGCCCCACAATTCCAGGATTCTATAGCACTTGAGCCATGGCAGCTAAAGCAATGCCAAAGTGCCTTGATTCAGCAGTGTAGATGCGCCCGCAGAGCGGATCAAATCTCTTCTTTACCTTTCATCAGCCGTAATGAAAATCTCAACCTTGCTTCGGACGAGATGGTAGACTGGAACGGAGCCCAGGTGGGCCTGATGGCTCGGCTGGTGAGGTTGCCCTTCCTGCAAAGGAAGCACCCAAGAACCCTGAGATTATTCATCCATGCCAACCATATAGTCCTCTAATGGGATTCAAAGGGGTTGGACTAGATGACCTTTGGGGCTCCCTTCTAGCTCTTTGAACATTAAGACCCTTTCCCTTGCATGCTGGCGTCTGTCCTCCTGTCATCCCTGCCCTTTGTTAGAATGAATACCCAGCACCAAGCAGGAGGTTGGACTAGATGGCCTTTGGGGGTCCCTTCCAGCTTTTTAAACATTAGTACCCTTACCCTTGCATGCTGGCTTCTCCATCCTTGTCTTTTATTATACAAGGAGATTGTGCATTAATTAATTTTTTTAAAAATTATTTACCGTATTTATATTCTGCCCTTTTCACCCCGCAGGGGACTCAGGGCGGATTACAATGTACACATACATGGCAAACATTCAATGCCATAGACCAGTGTTTCCCAACCAGTGTGCCATGGCACACTAGTGTGCTGTGAGCGATCATCAGGTGTGCCGTGGAAAATTGGCACTCTTCCCCCTCCTAGCAGCTCTTTCTCCCTCTTTCCATCCCCAAAGATCCTCCCCGAGGCAAAGGAAGGGCTCCGCCGAATGCCAGGGCCAGACCCGCCTTGAGGAAGCCTTCAGGAGCCTCGACTCAGCATGGCTCCAGCTCCCGCTCAGGGCTCCCGATGCTCCCAGGTTTGCTCACTGCCCAAGTCACCGACATGGAGCATCCGGCTTTGGCTGTTCTCGTGAGAAATCCAAGCTAACGCGCAAATGCCGACTCTATCACTGTGCTCTGCTTTTGCGGAGGGAGGCAGCGAAAGAGGCCACACAGATCTATGAAATGTATAGAGTCTATAGATGCATAGAGGCTGAAGCATTCACAGGTTTCTAAGAAACAAATTGAGTCTCTCCGCTTGGATTTTTTTTTTTTACTATTTTACTGGATTTTTCAGAGCTCCCCCAAGGAACGGTTTATAACAGCTTCATGACATCCACAGTTAACTGGAAGCAAGTTTCACTCAGGGAGAATGTCTGGAGAACAAGCTCTATGAGGAGCGGCTTGAAGAGCTGGGCATGTTTAGCCTGAAGAAGAGAAGGCTGAGAGAAGACATGATAGCCATGCATGTATAATATGTGAGAAGAAGTCATATACATGTTGTGTTCATCGAAACAGGCCCAGGTTTCACACTGAGTGTATAAATACATTAAAAACATATTAACTATATGTATTACCGTGTTAGAGTGTCATTTTGTGTCATTTTGGTTGGTGGTGTGCCCCAGGATTTTGCAAATGTAAAAAATGTGCCGTGGCTCAAAAAAGGTTGAAAAAAAACTGCCATAGACACACAACACATATAGACAGTCAGAGGCTATTTTAACTTTTTTTCTGGCCAACAGGGGAGCTGTCGCTTCATCGTCCATCTGTGACACTGATGAAGTACTTTCCGCATTCCCCGCATGCTTTTTGCTGGAGATTTTTTATGGCCTCGTAAATTTTGTTAAATTAGCCTCCCTACACATAGGTGGTACCAGGCATGTAGCCGGGGGGCTAGGGGGCTTCAGCCCCGAAATTCTCAGGGTGGTCCACGAAAAGGCCTTACTGGTACATTATTTAAACTGTTATGTTTATTCATATCATGATCTGATCACCATGCTCATTATATCCCACATTAATGGGGTTATTGGGATAACAATACAAAAGGTTTGCTAGGGTAGACCCTCTTCCACCCAGTTTCAGCCCCGAACCAAACTCAGCCCCCCAAATCAAAATCCTGGCTACGGCCCTGGGTGGTACCTAAATTTCCTGCTTGACAGATGCAACTGTCTTTTGGGTGCAAAGGTTGACAACAAACTACACAATTGGCCGGAAGCTCACTCCGACCCGGGCTGGCTTCGACCTCATGATCTTTAGGTCAGTAGTGATCTTTAATGCAGCTGACACCCAGCCAGCTGCACCACAGTCCTGGTATGTGTGTATATGTATGTGTATATTTGCGTGTGCTTGTATATGTGTGTGTGTGTGTGACTGTATGTATGTATATGAGTGTATATGTATATATGGTTTATGGGGGGGGGCTAAGTCCATTCTGCTGAGTTTTTGTGTATGTGTGTGTGTTTTAGGGGTGATGGACACTCATTGGACTGATAGGTGTATTGTGTCAAAATTTCATGTCAATTCATTCAGTAGTTTCTGAGTTATGTTTTCCCCACAAACGAACATTACATTTATATATATATATATACTGTAGATGTAGATGGCCAATGTGCATTGAGCAGGAGATTGGACTAGATGGCCTTTCAGGACCTCATCCAACTCTTTAAAATTCAGGACCCTTCCTTGCTGGCTTCTCCACCACCCTTGCCCTTCATTGTACATGGAGATCCCGCATTGAGCAGGAGGTTGGACTAGATGGTCTTTGGGGACCCCATCCAATGCTATGGTTCTGTGTCTAGCGACATGCATCTCAGGTTGACTACCTGGGGTAGCGGCACTCAATGGGTATCTCGGCCGCATTGGTCCTGATGATGATGGGGTTGTGGGCCAGAGACGGAGTATAGAAGAGGCTGGTCCGGTAGATCAGCAAGTCTGGAGTCATCTGGAAAGAAGAGAAGTGGCTTTAGATTCTGTTTAATTATATTTAATTTTGAGCATTCTGCAGAATAGACGAAAACTGCTTTGAGTCTCATTTGGGGGTGGGGGCAGGGTAAAAATAAACTTAGTAATAAGTTTTGAAACTTTGCTTTTTTCCTAAAGTGCAGCAATGTGAAAAAGAATTTGTAATCTTATGTATTTATTATATTTATTTATAACCTGCTTTATCTCTTCTGAAGGTGTTTACCTAAAATTGTTCTCTTGATTGGCTTGAGACAAACAGCATTGCATAACTGATTCATCAAGAAGGAAATGTCTTATCAGAATCTTCCAAGCTTTGCCCCCATAATTTTTTGTGCTTATCTAATTTGACATGTTGTTGTTTATTTGCTTATTTATACCCCATTTTTTCTCCCCACAAGGAGACCCATTGAGAAAACAATGTTATTATTGTTGTTTATTATGTTAAGCAGCGCCTCACGTCCTGCTTTGCAGCAGCTGCAGACCTGTTTGGGCTGGAAGTCAGAGGAGCAGATCAGGTGACTAAAGGGTCAAGATATAAACACAAATTATACAGCAATTATCAAAAATATTTGTATTCACAAAGTGTCAAGTTGCAGTATAAAAATATCACAATGGAATCATATAGCATGTGACAGTACAATCGAACAGCACAGTGGATGGATTCTCATTGAAAAGGTACATCAAAGTCACAATAGTTCATAATGGCATAGTAATCTTCAGTGACAATAGGCAATGCAAATGCAATAAATCATAATCCGTAAGGAAAAGTGAAAAGAAACATCTATCTTCTCACAAACTTATCCCAGCTGTGGTACAAGTCATACAGTAGATACAGAGTATTATACTCTGTATCTACTGTATGACTTGTACCACAGCTAGGATAAGTTTGTGAGAAGATAGACGTTTCTTTTCACTTTTCCTTACGGATTATGATTTATTGCATTTGCATTGCCTATTGTCACTGAAGATTACTATGCCATTATGAACTATTGTGACTTTGATGTACCTTTTCAATGAGAATCCATCCACTGTGCTGTTCGATTGTACTGTCACATGCTATATGATTCCATTGTGATATTTTTATACTGCAACTTGACACTTTGTGAATACAAATATTTTTGATAATTGCTGTATAATTTGTGTTTATATCTTGACCCTTTAGTCACCTGATCTGCTCTTCTTTCTTTGTGGTGTAGCCCCCTGTTTATCTATATGGGCTGGAAGTCAGCCTGAAGAAAAGGGAAGTCCTCTACCAGCCCACACCACAGGAAGAACACCATCATCCCCATGTCAGCATAGGCACATCTGTGCTTAAGTCCGTTCAGCAGTTCACCTACCTGGGAAGCATCATCTCCTCAGACGCCAAGATTGGCAAAGAGATAGATCACAGATTAACAAAGGCATAGAGTGCATTCGGAAGTCTTCACCAAAGGGTCTGGAGCAACAAGCACCTGAGGCAAAGCACCAAAATCAGTGTGTACAGAGCTATCGTACTGTCTATTCTCCTATATGGGACTGAAACATGGGTCACCTATCGCCAACACCTACGACTCCTCGAACGCTTTGTGTCTTCGCACAATCCTAAATATACATTGGACCGACTATGTGACTAATGTTGCTGTCCTTGAGCAAGCAGGGATCACCAGCTTTGAGGCCATGCTATTGAGAATACAGCTGCGCTGGGCAGGGCATGTCTCTCAGATGGAGGACCACCGCCTCCCAAAGATATTACTCTATGGTGAACTCGCCATGGGTTAGCGCAAGAGAGGCACCCCCAAAAAGAGATACAAGGACTCCCTGAAACAACATCTCAGGTTTGGCCAGATTGATCGCCAACAATGGTCCACCCTGGCCTCACATCGGGAGGCATGGAGATGCACTCTCCACAGTGCTGCAGCCTTCTTTCGAGAAGACACGCCCAATGGGTCTCGAAGAGAAACGACAATGCAGAAAGAGCCGCAACTTGGAAACAACATCACCCAAGGAGATATTCTGCTGTGCTTTCTGCAACCGAACTTGCCTATCTCAGATTGGCCTTTTTAGTCATCAACGCGCTTGTAAAAAACATGGATGAGTCCTTCCTAAGAATCTTCATTCGCGAAGTAATGCAGAGAGATTTTTATTTATGTATTTATTAATTTATTTATGTGTTTATTTATTTATTAATACATCAGCTCCCCTCGCCCAGCAACAATATAATAGTATATAATACTAATATGAATGATGTATTAGTACTATGCTAGTAATGTAATATGTTGTATGTTCATATGACTTATAAGCCGTTCTGCGTCCCCTTCGAGGTGAGAAGGGCGGCATATAAATGTCGTCAACAAATAAATAAATTTATAACCTGCTTTTCCCCACAAGGAGACCCATTGAGAAAACAGCATTGTTGTTGTTTATTTATACACCATTTTTTTCTCCCCATGAGGAGACCATTGAGAAAACAGCTTTATTATTATTTTTCTGACACAGCAGATGAGATCTATATGCTGGATTTCATATCACAAGATCACAAGTTGAACCCTTCCCAAGCGTATAGGACTGTGTGATGCATTTCCGAATGTTGCGCGCAGATCCAAGTCAGCTGGCCTTTTGCAGTTGACAGATCGTGATTGGGTCAATGTTTATTGTTTCCAAATGCCGGCTGAGATATTTATTTATTTATTTTTGTTTATTGTTTATTATACCCTGCTTTTTCTCTCCACAAGGAGACTCATTGAGAAATTAACTTTTTCCTTTTTTCTTTTTCATACGGAAACCCTAGGGGTCATCCAAACACCCTCTTTTTTGTATCAAACAGAAGCCTAAAATCACCGAGCTATGAGTAAGATTGCCTTAGGAGTCCACAAGACCTAGATACACCCAAACATGGAATCCCGGTGAGTGACACTCTCTCAGCCTAATGATAGGACTGCCTTAGGACTCTAGGAGACCTGGGTTCGAATCAATCCCTGCTCAGCTGTGTGAGTCGCCCTCTCTCAGCACAACTTTGCCATGAGGTCACCTTAGGATTCCAAGAGACCTAGTTCTGAGCGTGGAAACCCACTAGGTCAGCTTTTCTCAACCTGGAGTTCGGTACAGCGTGGTGTGTATGCAAGGGAGAGCATGCAAGGCTGGATAGAGGCTCGCGCCAGCAAGTCCCTTCAAAGCATGGGGGTTCTGTGGGGGAAGTTTGGCCCAATTCCATCGTTGGTGGGATTCACAATGCTCTTTTGATTGTAGGTGAACTATAAATCCCAGCAACTACAACTCCCAAATGTCAGGGCCTATTTCCCCCAAACCCCACCAGTGTCCACATTTCGGCATATTAAGTATTCGTGGCAAGTTTGGTCCAGATCCATCATTGTTTGAGTCCACAGTGCTCTCTGGATGTAGGCAAACTACAACTCCCAAACTCAAGCTCAATGCCTGCCAAACCCTTTCAGTGTTTACCCTTGGTCATAAGAGTGCCAAGCTTGGTTCAGTTCCATCGTTGGTGGAGTTCAGAATGCTCTTTGATTGTGGTGAACTATAAATCCCAGCAACTACAACTCCCAAATGACAAAATCAATCCCAACTCCACCAGTATTCAAATTTGGGTGTGTTGGGTATATGTGCCAAATTTGGTCCAGTGAATGAAAATAGATTCTGCATATTAGATATTTACATTATGATTCATAACAGATGCAAAATTACAGTCATGAAGCAGCAATGAAAACAATGTTATGTTTGGGGGTCACCACAACATGAGGAAGTGTATTAAAGGGTCATGACCTTAGGAAGGTTGAGACACACTGGCCTAGGGGATTTTGGGGGAAGTCATACTCTCTCAGCCTCAGAAAAACCCTCTTTAGGAGGTTTTGAATCGGGGGTTGGTCGGTCATGGAAAGCCCGCTAAACCATACCTGGACGGTGCTGCCGCATTCGTGGAGGCCGGCCTCAAAGACCACCTTGTTGGCCACGGGGTCAAAGGCCGTTGGGCGGCAGCGGGCGACCCCCAGGGCCAGGTCAGCGGGGGCCACCAGCCTGCCTACCCCAAAGAGGTCCCGGTGGGCAGCGACAACCACTCGGTCAGGCTCACAGGTGACCTTCACAGCGTGGGGGGTGGCCCTCGGCCGTGGGGTAGATGCCCAAAGGTCAGTGTCTGCTTGCCCCTCCTTCCATGGAGGTGGCCTAAACTGGGCAAGACCCCGCTGGGGCAAGCAGGCCCCCAGGAAGAACAGCAAGGCCCACATTGCACTCGCTGGCATTCAAGCAGACACCCAGCCCACCCATGGCTCACCTTTATGCTTTCCATCCACCCACCTGCATGGGATTAACACCTGGCCCTTCCTTCCCTTGGTGTGCCCACAGGTGGGAGTTCAACAGGTAAAGCTTTTTAAAGGCCCCCACATTGAGCCGTGGATTCCTGGCAGGAGAAAGCCCAGCTCAGGTTGCAAATGGACTGCAACTCCCAGCATGTGTGTTTGCGATGATGTTTGTTTTGAAAGGTTTGCTTCCTGTCCGGAGAAATAATATTGACAGAGCAAAGGTTCTGCAGCCAGCCGTGGGCTTGATTACCTTCCCATATCTGAAAAATAGTCTGTCCCTGGGATGCTGTGAGTTTTCCGTGCTGCCTGGCCATGTTCCAGAAGCATTCTCTCCTGATGTTTTGCCCACATCTATGGCAGGCATCCTCAGAGGTTCTGTTCCTGGTGTGAAAGTGTCGCTTCCTCTTTATTTGTGCGGCCCTTAGTTTGAGAGTCGTTGTTCTTGTATGATTATTATTTAACTATTTGCTTGTTTCTGTCTCATCTCTATTTTTGTCATTGCACATGGCATTGAAGGTTTGCCATTTTTGTGTATGGGAGCCGCCCAGAGTCCCTTCGGGAAGAGATAATAATGAAGTATTATTATTACTATTAAGGTAAAGGTAAAGGTTTTCCCCTGACTCTGGGAAGTGGTGCTCATCTCCATTTCTAAGCCAAAGAGCTGGCGTTGTCCATAGACACCTCCAAGGTCATGTGGCCAGCATGATTGCATGGAGCGCCCTTACCTTCCCACCGGAGCGGTACCTATTGATCTACTCACATTTGCATGCTTTCGAACTGCTAGCTTGGCAGAAGCTGGGGCTGACAGCAGAAGCTAGTATACTATTATTTTTAACATAATATATTATTATTATTACTATTACTATTATTGTTATGGAGCCTCCAGTGACACAGTGGGCTAAACCTATTGATCTACTCACATTTGCATGTTTTTGAACTGCTAGGTTGGCAGAAGCTGGGGCTGACAGCGGAAGCTAGTATAATATTATTATTAATATTATTACTATTATGAATACTATTCGTATTATTATTATTACTATTACAAATACTATTAGTATTATTACTATTACGAATACTATTAGTATTATTATTACTATTATGAATACTATTAGTATTACTATTACGAATACTATTATTACTATTACGAATACTATTAGTATTATTACTATTACGAATACTATTAGTATTATTATTACTATTATGAATACTATTATTACTATTACGAATACTATTAGTATTATTATTATTACTATTACGAATACTATCAGTATTATTATTACGAATACTATTATTACTATTACGAATACTATTAGTATTATTACTATTATGAATACTGTTAGTATTATTATTACTATTACGAATACTATTAGTATTATTATTATTACGGAGCCCCCAGTGGCACAGTGGGTTAAACCGCTGAACTGCTAAACCTGTTGACCAAAAGGTTGCAGGTTCAAATCTGGCGAGCAGCGTGAGCTCCTGCTGTTAGGCCCAGCTTCTGCCAACCTAGCAGTTCAAAAACATGCAAATGTGGGTAGATCAATAGGTACCGCTCTGGCGGGAAGGTAACAGCGCACTGTGCAGATCTGCCAGTGGCCACATGACCTTGGAGGTGTCTACGGACAACGGCAGCTCTTTGGCTGAGACATGGAGATGAGCACCAACACCCAGAGTCAGACTCAACTGAACTTCGTGTCAATACTTTTTCTATTACGGCTCCAGGAACTTTGTTTCTGCGGCACAAACTATGTTGAGACTCTATGAAATATTTATTGAAAACCTAGAGCAAAATGTGCAATCGCAACATGATGTCCATCCCGCATAAACAAAGTTTGTGCAGTTCAGTAGACAGAGTAAGAAGGGGAATTCTGCCCCGGTTTCCTTCTTACGCTGCTCTCACTGTGAGGCCTCCCTGTCTTTGCAGTCCCTTCCCAACAGCCCTGCGAGGGAGGCCCCAGAGAATGAACCCGGGCTGAGAAATCGATTCTGCTAAACTTTGCCCTCTGGATGGTAGAAGGACCTGAGCGCTGACATCGCAGTGTTGCTGGACGACAGGATTCAGACAGAAGGGTCAAGTCACACTGGAAAATGGCAACCTCCGTTGTAAAGTAAGTAGCCCACCCACTTGGGGGATTGGGGTCAAATAAGTAGCCCACCGAATTCGGTAGAACCAGCCAACATGCTGAGTCTGGTGCGTCTGCGTAGTTGGTTTAATGCAGTTTGATCCCATTTTAATCTCTCCGGCTCCATGCTATGGGATCCTGGGACTTGTAGTTCCACAAGGTCTTATGCCAGGCAGGGGCAAACTTGGGCCCTCCAGGTGTTTTGGACTCCAACTCCCACAATTCCTAACAGCCGGTAGGCTGTTAGGAATTGTGGGAGTTGAAGTCCAAAACACCTGGAGGGTCCAAGTTTGCCCATGCCTGTCTTATGCCTTCTCTGTCAAAGAGTGCCAAACCAGCCTCCCAACTTGCATGACTCCACAGCATTGAGCCATGATAGTGAAACTGCATTAAGTCTCCAATGTAGACGCTACCCAATCTTCCTTCTGTTTTTTCCGCACCCAGTTCACCCGCTTTGGACGATCAGCCTTCAACGGCCATGGATTACCAAGACCTCAGGTCCTTGGAGGAAGGAGATGGAAGTGGACCTTCCTTCTGGAAAGGTAAACGAGGTTCTGTTGCTCTATCGGAAGGGATCCCTGAAGGTCATCTAGTCCAACCCTCCTGGGGTTGATGGGATTTTGGACGGTGGGGATAACACGCCCTTCTCGCCTCGCCCCGCAGCACCTCCGCTGACCCAGTCCTCCTGGCGCCGCATCTGCCCCACCAGCCGCCTGGTCCTGGCCCTGATGGCCGCCTGTTCCATCCTCACCCTTTCCGTGGTCGCCCTCGGTTTCCAAGGTAGGTGAATGGGACCAAGGGAAGGGATTGCTAAACGGTTCGGGTCCTACTTACCTGTCCGAACGCATCTCTCCCTATGAACCATTGAGATGTTTAAGATCATCTGGAGAGGCCCTGCTCTCGGTCCCGCCTTCTTCGCAGGCACGACTGGCGGGGACAAGGGACAGGGCCTTTTCAGTGGTGGCTCCTCGGCTTTGGAACGCCCTCCCTAAAGACATCAGATTGGCCCCTTCCCTCCTGACGTTTCGCAAGAAAGTCAAGACCTGGCTATTTGAGCAGGCATTTGTTGATGAAATATAAGGCTTAATTGGATATATGGAATGACGACGATGCGATGGAAACTGATTTCAACATGACGCTGAGGCTGCAATTGTATGTTTTTAATTGTTAAATTGTTATTATATGTGTTATGTTTTGGGGGGGAAGGGTTTGTCTTGTTGCTGTGTTATATTGAGGGCAGAGACTGCCTGTGTAAACCGTCCCGAGTCGCCTTCAGGCTGAGAGGGGCGGTATAGAAACGTGACAAATAAATAAATCCCAACATCTGCAGCTGCTGCTGCTCCATGGCATGGGCCAAATGGGCACAAGGAGTTTGCAAGACCATCCCTTTTCTCAGGGTGCATCTTCACTGCATAATTAATGCAGTTTGTCTGTCTGTCTGTCTGTCTACCTATCCT
This sequence comes from Anolis apletophallus, assembly GCA_030556195.1. Taxonomy (NCBI): domain Eukaryota; kingdom Metazoa; phylum Chordata; class Lepidosauria; order Squamata; family Anolidae; genus Anolis; species Anolis apletophallus. Next base: position 149,615,006 of record JARBWK010000008.1, on the reverse strand, counting down.
ATCAGCTATCTATCTAACTATCCATCATTTAGCTATGTATCATCTATATCAGGGCTGTCCAACTGGTGGCCCCGGGGCCGGATCCGGCCCCGTAGCCTGTTGGACACGGCCCCACCTATGCCCTCAGCCGCCATTTTTTAATTTTTTTTAAAAAAAAATGGCGGCCGGGGGAGGGGGGAGGCGGGGCAGGGAGGAGGAAGAGAGCTAGCTCCTCGGCGGCGCCCCCTCCCTACCTAGGGCGGGGAGCCGCCGAAAAGGGCAGAAGGCGGCGCCAAGAGCAGCGCGTCACAGGCCTGGCGTGACGCGCTGCCCCTGGCACCGCCTACTCCTCCTTTCGCGGCTCCCAGCCTAGGAAGGGAGGGGGCGCCGAAAGGAGGAGTAGGCGGTGCCAAGGGGCAGCGCGTCACGCCAGGCCTGTGACGCTGCCGTGGCGCCGCCTTCTGCCCTTTTTCGGCACCGAGAGAGGGACGGAGAAGCGATCCAGGCAGGGAGGAGGAGCCAGCTGTCTTCCTCCTGCCTGGATCGCCTCTCCCTTTCTCGGCGCCGCCGCTGCGAACTGCCTCACAATGGCGGCGCCGAGAGAGGGACGGAGGGGGCGAACCAGGCAGGAGGAAGACAGCTGGCTCCTCCACCCAGCCAGGATCGCCTCTTCTCCCTCTCTCCGCGCCGCTGTTGCGAGGCAGTTTGCAGCGGCGGCGCCGAGAAAGGGACAAGGCGGCGGTACAGGGAGGAGGGGCCAGCTATCTTCCTCCTGCCTGGATCGCCCCTTCTCCCTTTCTCGGCGGCGCCGCTGCGAACTGCCTCGCAACGGCGGCGAGAGAGGGACGGGGGGTGATCCAGGCAGGAGGAAGACAGCTGGCTCCTCTCCTCCTTCGCCCCTCCTCCTTCCCCGCACCCGCGCGTCCGCGGGGAGGAGGAGGGGCGAAGGAGGAGGAAGTCAGCTGGCCCCGCCCCCCGCCCCGCTATCAGCCCCGCCCCTGCTCACTGATCATCTGCGGCCCCCCAGGTGATCAGTGACACTTCTTCCGGCCCTTGGGCCGGAAGAAGTTGGACAGCACTGATCTATATGTCAGCTGTGTATGCCTGGGTCTATTATTTATTTATTTACATTAATATCCGGCCCTCCTCACCAGGCCCGGATTGACATCTTTTTGCGCCCTAGGCCACACTTTGGGATTACGCCCCTTTAAGCCAACCTCTACCGCACACCCACCCCCCACACACACACACATCCTTTCATCCACTCGTCCCCCTTAGGGCCCCGCATCCAGCTCTCCCGGTGTGGCCCCACTAGGTCTGCCACAGGAGTTTCCCTCTCGGCAGGCACTATGGATGCAGGCATGGGGGGAGGAGCCTCCTCCCCGATGCTGGGGCTTGAGGCACTTGGCTCCTACACGGTAGGTATCGGGGATTGCGCATGTAGTCAGCAGCTGTACCGATGCCACGCTTCTCCCCGATTCCGGGGCTTGTCGCGTTGGGCTTCTCTCCTGTACTGGGGTTTGCGCATGTGCCGTAGCCGGCAGTTGCGCTTCTCTCTCCAGGAAAGAGGAGTGCCCTCCTTGTGTTGGAGGAGGAATACCAGCTTTCATGGTGTTAGGGCATGCGCAGACTGCGCAATGGAGTTTCCTGTACTTGCACTGAAGGAGCCAGCAAGTGGATGCTGTTGGCATCGAGGGAGTTAATTGTTCCTTCTGTCGACGTCTATGCCAGTGTCGAGAGCCCCTGCGCATACGCCGTTTGCGCAATAATAGCAGAGACAGGAGCTGGTATTCAGGAAGGGGCAAGGGCGGCACTGAAAAGGAGGACCTCTGGTATCCTTCATTCCTCATCTCCACGCGCATTGCATTTTTATTTGTTTCAACATTTTTATTATTATTTTTTGGTCCGAGATCTGCCCCCCCCCCCCAGGTTGGCCTCATGGGTAATCCTGGCCTGCTCCTCACCCCAAAGGGGATTCAAGGTGGCTTACATTTATTTATTTATTTATTTATTTATTATTTGGCCTTGTATGCACCACTCCCCGAGGGCTCGGAGTGGCTCACAGTCCATATAAAAACATAAGACAGAGTAAAACATCCAATTAAACTCAAACAAAATTACAATTTCAGCAGTCAAATGCCAACCGAAAGAGATAGGTCTTGCAGGTCCTGCGAAAGGATGACAGACCTCGCAAGGCACAGACTTATAAAAAAATACATATTTATTTATTTATTTACTATATTTCTATACCGCCCCTCTCAGCCCGATGGTGACTCGAGGCAGTTTACACATGGCATTCTTTGCATTCTTCCAGGCCCAAGAAACAACAACAATTAAAAGCAATTAAACAACAATTTAAAACAACATATGTCAACATTACGCGGCATTAGGAAGAACTTCCTGACTGTGAGGAGTGTTCAGCAGTGGAACTCTCTGCCCCGGAGTGTGGTGGAGGCTCCTTTTTTGGAGGCTTTTAAACAGAGGCTGGGTGGCCATCTGTCGGGGGTGCTTTGAATGCAACTTTCTTGCTATGTCACAAAAATATTCTTGCAGATTTGATAAATGTGGATTTAATGATGTGTGGGAATGAATGGAAGAATGGAAGATGTATGGATGGAGTTAATAATTTTGGAGACACCAGTATAATGTGAAGGCCTGCAATGGCTCACTACCTGCTTGCTGGACTGTAATTAAAACCTGCTAATTAAGAACTGAAAAGTAAACTCTGATAAGAATTGGGACAGTGAGAACAGAAATGTTTACAATGTTAAGAAGGAAGTCAACATAAGATTAACACCAATCTAGAAGATGGAAAGGATGCATTTGGGAGTTTTGGAGTTTAGAAGTTATGGAAGTTTTGGAACTGTAGGTTGGCAGGCTGCAGGAAAGCAGGGCCTGACCTAACAGGTGCTTCTCCAAGTAGAGAGAATATTTGGGCGCGTGAGGATGAATGCATGTACACGTGTGTGAATGCTGAGTGAAAATGTAATTCCCCTTTGCCTGTCTGTTAGCCATGTAATTGTAAATCCAAGGCAGTTGCATAGAATCTGTATGTCCGTATGTCCAATATCATTCTTTGTCTAAATGTTTTCCTGTAATCTGACACTGGAAATTGCAATAAAAAGAACCCATGCTTCAAAGTGATTGAAAAGTCATTCATGACGGCTACGTGGCAGAATGGGGTTGGACTGGATGGCCCGCAAGGTCTCTTCCAACTCTCGGATTCTATGATTCTGTTGTGCAGAGATCCAAAGCCAGATAATCAAATAATCATATTCATCAATCCAGGGTCAATTCCAACTGTATTGTACAAATAATTATGCTGGGCCAAATGCCAAAAGTCTATCAGTCCACGCCTCTAGCTACTGTCTGTCTGTCTGTCCATCCGTCCATCCATCCATCCACCTATCCATCCATCTACCTATCCATCCATCTCTCTATCCATCCCTCTATCCATCCATTTCTCTATCCATCCATCTATCCATCCATCTATCTATCCATCCATTTCTCTATCCATCCATCCATCTCTCTATCCATTCATCTATCTATCCACCCATCTCTCTATCCATCCCTCTATGCATCCATCTCTCTATCCATCCATCCATCCATCTATCTATCTATCCATCCATCCATCTATCCATCTATCCATCCATCCATCCATCTATCCATCTATCCATCCATCCATCTCTCTATCCATCTATCCATCCCTCTATGCATCCATCTCTCTATCCATCCACCCACCCACCCATCCATCTATCTATCCATCCATTTCTCTATCCATCTATCTATCCATCCATCTATCTGTCCATCTCTCTATCCATCCATCCATCCATCTATCTATCCATCTCTCTATCCATCCTTCCATCTATCCACCCATCAATCAATCAATCAATCAATCAAATGGGTCTATCTCTAGAATCTCTCTATCAGCTCTATCTAATTTTTGAGCTTTTTGTGTCTAACTATCTGTCTAGATGAGTCTATAGATCTACTTATCTATTTTCTGTCTCCATTTACTATCTCTCTCTCTCTATCTCTCTATCTATCTGATGGATATATTTAGCATCTGTTTCTTCTATCATCTCTGTCTATCTCCCCCCTCTCTATCTGATGGGTCTATCTGGAATAGGTTTGTATTCATCTATCTGTCTTCTCTGTCTCTATATCTATTACAGGTATATATCTGTTTATCTATTATATCTATATGTCTATATATCTATCATCTCTCTATATATCTATCATCTATCTATCATTATCACCTGTCTCTATCTATCTATCTATCTATCTATCTATAATCTCTATCTACAGTATATATCTCTGTTTATCTATCATCTCTATCGATATATCTATGTATCTCTATATCTACATATCTATCATCTATCTGCCATTATCTATCATCTATCTATCTATCTCTATCTATGTATCTGTATATATCATCTCTATTTATATCTCTCTGTTTATCTATCATCTCTATCAATATACCTATGTATCTATATCTCTATATATCTATCATCTATCTATCATCATCTCTATGTATGTATCTCTATCTGTCTATCCTCTCTCTCTCTCTCTCTCTCTCTCTCTCTCTCTCTCTCAGATGAATTCATGTAGTTTGACTCTACTTGAACGGCCACAGCTCTGCAATACTGGGAGTTGTAGTTTCATGAGGTTTTTCACCTTCTCTGCCCAAGAGTATTTGTGCCCCACCAAACTACAGCTCCCGGGATTCCACAGCACGAAGCCAGGGCAGTTCAAGTACTTGGAGACACCGCAAGTTTGAGTGCAAAGGTGTCCATGAACGTGCATGAGTGTGCAAGGGCATGCCAGGTGGGAGTCCGAGTTATGCTTTCGCCCCACTCTCCCTTCCTTCCTTCCTTCCTTCCTTCCTTTCTCTCTCTCCAGGAGTCCAGCTTAATTCAGAGAAATGGGGGGCCATGGAAGCCATCAAAAGCTTCAACCAGACAGTTTGGACAGGACTGAATGGCCTCCGGAGCAAGAGTAAGCAATGCATCATGGGATGCAGAAGTCCCTTTTTAATTTTTCAGGGTGCATCTACACTGTAGAATTGTTGCAGTTTTGACACCATTTAAATGGCCATGCCTCTGCTATGGCGTCCTGGGATTGGCAGGGTTTGGCGCCTGAGCAAACGACAACTCCTAAGATTCCATATCACAGAGCCCTGGCAATAAAAGTGGTGTCAAAACTGCATTAATTCTGCAATGTGGATGCACCCCGAGAAAGAGAGTGGAGTTGTGTGTTCTTTCGGAGCCCTGGGCTTGTTATCCCATCATCCACTTACATTACCAATTTCAGGAAACAGCACAGGGTGGAAGCTGAAATCGCTGGAGAAGATTCTGACGGATCGGAATGAGAAGATGAAAAAAGGTGAGCAGCTGAACATCATTGGAAAAGAAGAGTCAGGAATTGGAGCCATGCGTTATTTTTCTTTCCAAAGAGAAGCCGGAAGCCTAGCATGCATCTGCACTGGAGAGGTAATACAGTTTTGATTCCACTTTAACTGCCATGGCGCCATGCTATGGAATCCTGGGATTTGTAGTTTTACAAGCTCTTTAGCCTTCTCTGCCAGTGATTGTAAACAACAACTCCTAGGATTCCACAGCACTGAAGTGGTGACAAACTGCATTAATTCCACAGTGTAGATGCATCCTAGCAGATGGGACCCAAGTCCAAACATATTCTTATTATATTTCTGTTATTATTATTAGATAATAATAATACACTTTATTTATATTCCGCTCTTCTCACCCCGAAGGGGACTCAGAGCGGATTACGTTACACATACGGCAGACAGTCCCTGCCAATTCCACATACAATTACATACAACATACAACATATAACAGTACAATTTTTGGAAGGGTTTTTCTTTGGCTGCATCACAGTTGCGTCACAGAGCTGCATCACGGTGCTTCACAGGTTGTGATTGCGTCTTTACGTCACAAGGTGGTGCTGCTGCTTCATCCTCATGACGGATAGCCTCTGTTTTTTCCGCATTCCAGCCGATCTTACTTATTTTAGGCGTTGTAAGCCCTTCTTTGAAAAAATCCTTCCCCACTTGGCGGTTCCCAGTTTTATCTAATCACAGCTGAGCTGTTTTCGAACTGTTGGGTAAACAGTGGACAGGGCTCACAGCTGGTGTCCAACCCAGCCCGGGATTCGATCCTGCAATCTTCAGAACTTCAGATTGCCAGCACAGCTGTTGTTCCCACTGTGCTATCTCTCCGGCGCCATACATAACATTATTATTATTATTATATTTCTCATTTAGATAGATAGATAGATAGATATACATTGCCTGATGGTCACTTTGTACACAATATTTTTTAAATATACATACATGAAGTAAATTTTGCATGCATTGCTATCTGAAAACAAAGGTGCCACTCTCTCAGCCTCAAAGGTGGACAATTATGGAGCATTTCAAATTTTGGCATTCGAAATAAGGAGTGTATATATGTATGTATGTATGTATGTATATGTGTGTGTGTGTGTGTGTGTATGAAATAATTTTTTGTAACAGTAATAATACGGTAGTAGATAATGAATGTTTACAAACCCCTTCCTTCCTTCCTTTCTTTCTTCCTTTCTTTCTTAGCCAATAAACTCTTCCAAGAACAGCTGGACATTTTGCAGGAAGATTCGAAATCATTCCACTGCGATCTGGTTGAAATGAGAAGCAATGGTAAAGAAGCCTGAGAATGAAAGCAAATGTCCCCTCAAATAGATTTGATCTGTGAGGCCAGACTACATGACCTCTGAGGGTCCCTTCCAACCCTAGGGTTCACAGTTCGACAGTCTCCTTCTCTAGAGGCTTTCAAGCAGAGGCTGAATGGCCATCAGCTGGGAGGGCTTGGATTGTGTCTTCTCGCCTTGAAGAATAGGGTCAGACTGGATGCCCTTTGTGGGTCCCTTCCATATGATTGTATAATTCTATGAATGGTCTGTCGGGAGGGCTTGGATTGTGTCTCCCCGTCTTGAAGAAAAGGGTCAGATTGGATGCCCTTTGGGGGTTCTTCCATAGGATGATATAATGCTATGGATCAGGGCTGTCCAACTTCTACCGGCCCAGGGGCCTGAATTCCGGTCACTGATGACCTGGGGGGCCATAGGGTCTGCCCCCGCCCCGGCTCTGCCCCCGCCCCCAGCTCCGCCCTCTCCCCGGCCCCCTTATTTTAATTTAATATTAAATATATTTAATTCCATCCTCCCCTCTCCCCTTAATTTTATTTAATATTAAATATATTTAATTCCATCCTCCCCTCTCCCTTAATTTTATTTAATATTAAATATATTTAATTCCATCCTCCCTCTCCCTTAATTTTATTTAATATTAAATATATTTTTCCATCCTCCCCTCTCCCCTTAATTTTATTTAATATTAAATATATTTAATTCCATTCTCCCCTCTCCCCTTATTTTAATTTAATATTAAATATATTTAATTCCATCCTCCCTCCCCCCTAATGTATCCCATCACTTATTTCATCTTTAAATATATTTAATTTTATATTTAATACATGAGGGGAGATGGGGAGGGAATGAGGAGCCCCCTGAGGAGCCCCTGCTTCGGCCTACCTTTTCCAAACGCGCAGGATCCAGGAGTACCCGGACGACAAGAGAGGTGACGACCGACTGAGTCAAAGAAGGTCCTAATCGCGTCTGTGGCCTCAGCAATCCAGCAGTAGAGTAGCCGAAGAGTATCGCGAGAATACGCAATCCACACGGGATTTCGCTGTCAACGCCGGCGTGATCTTGCGTTGACAGCGATATCCCGTGTGGATTGCATATTCTCACGATACTTGCTCCGAACCCGGAAGTGGGTATTCTTTTTTTAAAAAATTATTATTTATTTTATTTTTCAATTTTTATTTTTTATTAAAAAGCTTAGGGGGCTGTAGGGAAGGGGCTGGGGGCCGTATACGCCCCCCCCCCCCGGCCGTCGGTTGGGCAGCCCTGCTATGGATGGTCTGTCTTGGATTGTGTCTCTGCCTGACAGAAATGGGGACAGACTGGATGCCCTTTGTGGGTCCCTTCCATAAGATTATCTAATACTATGGGTGGTCTGTTGGGAGGGCTTGGATTGTGTCTCTCAGCCAGACACAAATGGGGACAGACTGGATGCCCTTTGGAGGTCTTTCCATAAGATTATATAATGCTATGGATGGTCTGTCAGGAGGGCTTGGATTGTGTCTCTGCCAGACAGAGATGGGGTCAGACCGGATGACCTTTGGGGGTCCCTTCCATAGGATTCTGTGGTTCTCTGGATTTTTTCCGCCCCTCCTGATAGGCACCCGAAGTGGCTGCTGCCCCAAAAACTGGAGGCAGTTTCAGGAAAGCTGTTACTGGATGTCTTCCGGAACGTTGTCTTGGGAGAACGCCAAGCGCAACTGTGAAAGGAAGAATTCCCACATGTTGATCTTCAACACGCCCGAGGAGAAGGTAAGCGTACTGAGCTTGGTCCGAATTCCTTGCCGAAATGGCCGTCCCTTTGGAAAGAGGGCGGTATGAATGTTTAGACCATATTAACCAATTTTGTCTCCATTTTAGAGGTTTATATATCAGCGGAGGAGCAGTTCGACCTGGATTGGATTGACAGATGTCACCGGAGAGTGGAAATGGGTGGACGGCTCATCCTATACACTTAATAGAGAGTGAGTTGAATTGGGCTTATCTACACCAAGCACGGGCAAACTTGGGCCCTCTCTCTTTCCAGGGGTTTTGGACTCAACTCCCACCATTCCTAACAGCCTCCAGCCTCTTCAGCGGCTGAGGGGGAAATGGAAGGGGCCGGAGGCTGTGAGGAATTGTGGGAGTTGGAGTCCAAAACCCCTGGAAAGAGAGAGGGCCCAAGTTTGCTAATACCTGACCTAATGCCCCCTCCCTGCAAAAGCAAACCCCCCTGGAGAACTTTCCTCTTGCTTTCCTTGGTGTCCAGGGACTGGGAACCAAGCCAGCCGGACCACTGGTACGGCCACAACCTCGGTGGCGGCGAAGACTGTGTCCACATCAACCACAACGGCGCCTGGAACGACAACCACTGCTCCCGCTCTTTTTACTGGATCTGCGAGATGGAGTTGAAGGGCTAGCTGGACGGGCGGAGGCACCGGTCACTCGGGAATTAATGCTCTTGGATACCACTTGAACATTGATCCTGCCATCTCTTTCTTTAGCTATTTATCTATCCCCCCTCCCATCTATCTATCTATCTATCTATCTATCTATCTATCTATCTATCTATCGGTTGTTCTCTCTTATCTGTCTGTGTGTTTGTCTGTATCCAGGGGCGGTCTCACCATGTAAGCAAACTACACGGCTGCATGGGCCGCCGTAGCAAATCTCCTTGAACTTCAGTTGTGGAGCTTCTGCGCATCTTGTGAAAATGTCTGCGCATGCCCAGAAGCTTCTGCAGGCAGCAGCAGGGATGGGCGCCGCTGTAGCAGACCTCCCTGCTGCTGCCTGCAGGAGCCTCTGGGCATGCGCAGAGGTTTAGCGCGCATGCGCAATGTCTCTGGCTCAACTGCGCATGCGCAAAACCTCCGCGCATGCCCAGAAGTGATGTCGGTGCGCACAAGGCCCAAAAGCAGGCAACCACAACTGCCTGCTTTTGGGCCTTGTGCGCTCCGACGCCGCTTCTATTTCTCCTACCCGCTCTTCGCCGCCTTCGCGCTGCTCTGCTTCCTGGCCTCCCAGCTGGGGCTGTCCTTCGCCTGGCTCATGGCCGCCGCCAAAGGACGAGGCCGGTAAGTCAGGGAAGGCGAGAGGGGCGACGGAGACGAGGGAGCCGCCGCCTGCCAAGGGAGCCGAGTGGAAGGAGCCGGCGGAGAGGGGGCCAAAATAATGTTTTTTGGGGGCCTGCCAGAATAGTGTTCGCTTACCACTGAAAATTACCTTAGATCACCCCTGTCTGTATCTCATGTTTCTCTATATCTATCAATTTTCTCTCTTCCTCCTCTATCTATCTATCTATCTATCTATCTATCTATCGTTCCTCATCCCTTTCTCTATGTGTATCAATTCTCTCTCCCCTCTATCAATCTCATCTATCTATCATCTCTCATCTCTCTCATCTATGTATCTATCATCTCTCTCACCTATCTATTGATCTCTGTCATCTCTCGTCTTTATTTATCCATCCTCTCTCCCTCCCTCCTCTTTCTATCTATTATCTATCTATACACCATCTCTTATCTCTTTCTCTGAATCTATTTAGCAGTTCTCTCGCTCTCATCTGTCAATCATGCCTGTTTCTCTCTCTGTTTCCCACCTGCATCTCTCTATCATCTATTATCTCTCTTGTTCTTATCTATTTATCTACCATCTATTGTGTCTCTCTTTCTCATCTACAACTATCTGTCTGTCATTTATTATCTCCTATCTATCCATCCTTCTATCCTTCCATCCTATCAATCTAGATTTCAAGGATGGTACTTCGAATTTGCACCCGTAAATAAATGTACTTTTGAGCCAATGAGATTGAGGATTGTCATTTGCACCAATCACAGGGCATGCCCACCCTTTGTAATGACTGCAAATGCCTATAAAATGCCCACCCTTGTGACTGGGAGGGAGGTCAGGTGTGGGGTGTCGCTGTGCCCCCCAGCGTCCACTCTGGCCGTTGCTGTAGAAAACCATTTCTGATCCTGCCTTCACCCGTGCATGTTCTCAGTCGATCAACCAGAGCTCAGAGATTTCAGACAAGTAGAACCACTGCATTGATCTTCCACACATGAAACAAGTGATACTCAAAGGTTACCAAGGCAAGTATTTTACTATATACAAAGTGGGGGACGTAGGGTCTCTCAAGATTCCCCTAAATTTGTGTTCGTCTTCATGAGGAGTGGATTCAACATTCACACTCCTGCCTCCCAGTCAGGTTTTCACAAGAGTGTAAATGGAGTGCAGAGAGCCTTCAGAAAGAGAGCAAACAGAATGAACAGCTCCAAATCTCTGGAGATGAAGCTCCTCTTGTGTCTCGGCTTGTGTGAGTCTTTGGACTTTGCTCTCCATCCTTAGGGAGAGAGCGCCAGTTGGGCTTTTCTATTCACAAAGAAGAGAGGGAGAAGGGTATCTCCTGAGAAAGAGGTGGGAGGATATTCAAAGATCAGGGCTGCCGAGTCTGCATCGTAAAAGGCCACCCGACCTCCTTCGTAGTTCAGAGACACTTGGACCCTCTTGGGCTCCTCGGTCAGAGTCAGACGTGATAACACACCTTTGTCGGAGGAGAACCGGTATGCACACCCCCACTTTCCCACTTCCCACATCTCCGCCACAGGGCAAAAGTGTGTCCCCTTTCTCTTCACAGACTTTCTGGCAATTCCCACAAGCCATCCTGCCTCGCTCCCCACAAGGACTTCCCAAAAATGCCTGCCTCTTGCGAATCCTTCCTGGCCCAGCACGTAAGGATAGAATTTGAATCTCTCAGGATTGTCAGGAAGATCTTGCTTTTTCTCTCCAAACGTCACACTCCTGCAATCTTTGGAGAGGATGAGACTAGGATGGGCTGTGTCTGGGTCCAGAGTCACGTGTGCCTTTTGCTGCTGAAGCCCAGATTCCAGAGAGGCTCTGAATCGCTTCATGACCCCCTCCAGAAAGGGATTGAGATCACAGAAGTCCCAGATCCTCCACTTCAGGGCAGGAGGAAAGGCTGCCGAGATCTCCAACTCCTCCTTGTCCTGATACCCCCGTAAGGTGCTTCTGATACCCTGGAGAAGGTCACTTGCCGGCTGCCGGTGCTTCTCCTCCATCTCTTGGATGAGTTTCGAGAGTGAGGAGAGTTCTTTGGAGAGTTGAGACAGAACTTCCTCCCCTTTTGCCGAAATCTCCTTCTCGATCTCTTCCATTTTTGCCAGCAGACGCCTCTCTTGTTCTTCTAGGAACTGGCGCATGACCCTGAACGCAGCCACAGTCTTCTTCTTCTCTATTTGGGTTTTCTTTAGCAAAACTTGGCTTTCTTTTGCTGTGTCCACTTTGTAGGCCAGGATCTTCTCTCTCTCCTTTTTCAGGGTCGCCAGCAGATTCCAAATCTGATCCCTGTACTCCTCTGATGCTTCATCCAGAGGGATCACTTTGTGGTTTTCGTGCTCCTTTGACCTGTCACAGACCACACAGATGGGGGCTTCATGGTCCTTGCAGAAGAGCTTCAGGGGTTCCTGGTGCCTCTCGCAGACGCTCCCCTTCTCTTCCGCCTTCTGCCTCCCCAGTTCCTTGGTGATCTCCACCAGGTTCGCCAGTTGCCAATTCCGCCTGATGTCCCCTTCCTGCCCTCTCTCCCGGCATTGTGGGCAGGAGGCCTCATTCTGCTCCCAGCATTGATCCAGGCAGGATTGGCAGAAATTGTGCCCGCAGGAGAGGCTCACGGGTTCCTTGAAATACTCCAAGCAGATGGGACAGGCTAGTTCCTCGCAGAGCTTCTTCATGGGATCTCCAGAGGCCATGGCTGCAGATGCCGCTCCTCGGCAAAGACCAGGAAAAGCAAATAGCTTTGCTTTCGTTTCTCAGACTTACTCTTTGTGGAAAGCAGCTGACGAGTCCGCCTCCGCCCAACCTCTGAGCTCTCCAAATGACTCAGCCTTTGGGAACCTGGACATGAGACTCTTCCCCTTCCTCTCTCTTCCTGCAAGTTGGTCTCTAAGCCAGTGTTTTTCAACCTTTTTTGAGCCACGGCACATTTTTTACATTTGCCAAATCCTGGGGCACACCACCAACCAAAGTGACACAAATGACACTCTAACACAGTCATACATATAGTTAATATGTTTTTAAATGTATTTATACACTCAGTGTGAAACCTGGGCCTGTTTCGATGAACTCAACATAGACATCCTGGCAGGAATGGCACAAAGACACACACGAAGGTCTTGCTCAACAGCTGGGAGTTATAGTTCACCCGCAATCAAAGAACACTCTGAACTCCACCAATGATGGAATGGAATCAAACTTCCCAACAGAAAATAACCAAGAGAAAATACTATAAGAGTTTGGTGGGTATTGACCTTGAGTTTTGGAATTGTAGTTCACCTATATACAGAGAGCTCTCTGGACTCAAACAATGTTGGATCAGGACCAAACTTGGCATGAATACTCAATATGCCCAAATGTGAACACAGATGGAGTTTGGGGAAAATAGACCTTGACATTTGGGAGTTACTGTTTCTGGGATTTATAGTTAACACACAATCAAAGAGCATCCTGAACTCTTGCAACAATAGAATTGAACCAAACTTGGCATATTGAACTCTCATTACCAACAGAAAGTACTGAAAGGGTTTGCTTGGGAATTGACCTTGAGTTTGGAAGTTGTAGTTCACCTACACCCAGAGAGCACTGTGGACTCAAGCAATGTTATGTTATGTTGTTGTTTGTTTTCTATCCAGAATCACAATGTTGGGAGGAGGCTCACCACTATAAGGTTCCTCAAACAGGCATGTGAAAACTTCGGCCCTCTGGGTGCTTTGGACTCCAACTCCCACCATTCCTAACAGCCTGAGGCCCTTTCCTGTTTAAGTGGCTGAGGGGAAAAAGGAAAAGGGCCTAAGGCTGCTAGGAATGGTGGGAGTTGGAGTCCAAAACACCTGGAAGGTCCAAGTGTGCCCATGCCAGCTTTCGAAAGAGATCTCTTACTCCCCCTTCCCCTTCGCGCCCTTTCTTCCCCCTCCTGCCCAACACTTACTTTTCCTTCTACACTCCCGCTTCTGCCGCCATTTTGATCCGAGGGGGCAGCGTGAGCGTGTTCAGGAGGGGAGGGGGGAGGGAGGAAGGCATGACCGGCGGGCACAGAGCAAAGTGAGCAGAGCGAGGCTGGGAAGAAGGGAGCCCGAGTGGAGATGAAAAACTGTTCGGCAGGAGGGGGAAGAAAGGGTATTGGAGGTTCCCATTTCCCACGGCACACCTGAGGATCACTCATGGCACACAAATGTGCCACGGCACACTGGTTGGGACACTGCTCTAAGCATAGAACTCCCTTGATTAAAAGGCTTCTTTGGCTACTTGTATATTCCCAGATACAATTCATTCAAAGAGATGGTCGCAATCTATACATCCCTACGCAACTTAGGTCCAACTTCTCTGAAAGACCAAATCTCCCCATAGCAGAGCTTCTCAAACTCTGCTCCTCCAGATGTTTTGGGCTTCATGTTTTGCACCCAGAGAGCTCTAGTTCTCCCCCAAGGTTGTGACTCTGAAGGAAACGTGTAGCTATGAAGTTGATCCAATGCTCTCTTGAAGTAAATAAAGTACTTTTGAACAACAGGAAGTGGTGGCTTTCTTTCTCAGCAGTTGCTCTTTGGTTCTGGGAAATGGGCTGAAGTTGGGGAAGCCCCCCCCCCCCCCCCTTATAATGTTTTCCCATTCTTGTAGCTCCAGCCCAAAATGTCTTGTTTCAGAGAGAAAAGTGAGGTGTAAATAAGTACCTAATTTATTATTGATTGCGTCAGAAGCGAATTGAGAATACAACTAGTGGGACGAACCACGGATGATGGGAGTTGAAGTACCTTCACTCACTTTCTGAGGTCGCTGCAACCCTCATCCAATGACTGATCAAGACCACACTTGCAACACGGAGCCCCCATGACCCACTCTACATCCTGGTGCCGTTTGGAGAACAGGGGACCATGGATGATGGGACTTCCAGTACGTTCCCTCACTTCCAGAGACCGCTGCCACCCTCATCCAGAGAATGATCAAGACCAAATGTGACACACAGCCCCCATGACCCACTCTACATTCTGGTGCTGTTTGGAGGGGGATGGACCATGGCCAATGGGACTCGCAGTACTTTCATTAAGTTCCTGAGACCACTGCAAGCCACATAAGCATCTAATAGGAACCAACCTTGGCACACAATGCCTTCCTCAAATAACCTGGGCACCGCCGGGTCCTCAGCTAGTACTGAATGTTCTTTGACCCGAAGCTGCCTCTGACATCGCTGTGAGAAGTTCCTTCATTGTACATGTGGCCGGGAACAGACTGCCTTGCAGTAAGTGACCTGTGGTTTGCTCTCCTCCACACTCGCAGGTCGCAGGCTCCACTGGCACCTCCACCTAGTGGTGCCAGAGCGTGGCCTGTTCAGCGCCTTCTAAGTGGCCCAGTCTTCTGTGTGCCCAGGAGCAAGTTTCTCATCCAATCTCAGCCACTGATTGAGGTTCTGGGTTTTAGCCTGCCACTTTTGGACTCTCACTTGCTGAGGTGTTCCTGCAATAATATTGTCTTGGCATTACTTCGCGAAGGACTCAAGCGCGTTGATGACTAAAAAGGCTGATCTGAGATAGGCAAGTTCGGTTGCAGAAAGCACAGCAGAAATTCTCCTTGGGTGATGTTGTTTCCAAGTTGTGGTTCTTTCTGCGTTGTCGTTTCTCTTCGAGACCCATTTGGCATGTCTTCTCGAAAGAGGCCGCAGCATTATGGATAGTGCATCTCCATGCCCCCCGATGTGAGGCCAGGATGGACCATTGTTGGTGATGAATCTGGCCGAGCCTGAGATGTTGTTTCAGGGAGTCCTTATATCTCTTTTGGGGGGCACCTCTCTTGCGCTGACCCGTGGCGAGTTCACCATAGAGTAGTATCTTTGGGAGGCGGTGGTCCTTCATCCTAGAGACGTGCCCTGTTCCCAATAGCATGGCCTCAATGTTGGTGACCCCTGCTTGCTCAAGGACAGCAACATTCGTCACATAGTCGGTCCAGTGTTCGTTTAGGATTGTGCGAAGACAGCGCTGATGAAAGCATTCGAGGAGTCGTAGGTGTTGGCGATAGGTGACCCATGTTTCAGACCCATAGAGGAGAATAGACAGTACGATAGCTCTGTACACACTGATTTTGGTGCTTTGCCTCAGGTGCTTGTTGCTCCAGATTCTTTTGTGAAGCCTTCCGAATGCACGATATGCCTTTGCTAATCTGTGATCGATCCCTTTGTCAATCTTGGCGTCTGAAGAGATGATGCTTCCCAGGTAGGTGAACTGCTGAACGGACTTAAGCACAGATGTGCCTATGCTGACGTGGGGATATTTTTATTATTATATTAATAATAATAATAATAATAAGCTTTATTTATACCCCGCCACCATCTCCGCCACCATCTCCCCCAACGGGGACTCGGGGCGGCTTACATGGGGCCAAGCCCGAACAACAGAGTACAGCAAAATAAAACCAAATACCCTAAGCAGCAAACAACAACATCATAATTACATAACAACACAGGAATACACTGAGCAGTACAAAATTACAATAAACACAATCACAAAGGCAATGGGCGGGCCGCATGTGCAGGATAAAAAGTTTTTAAAAACTCAGGGGTGAGATAAGGAGGAAAGGGTTGTTTGTAAAGGAGAGCACAAGAAAACGGGGTTGCAGAACCAAACTTCCCTGGGGGACACAAACACGTATACTCCAGTGACAGAAGTGTTGGGAAAAGCAGTAGTGTGAGGTTGTGCGCCTACTCACCAAAGGCCAGGTTTTAAGGTTCTTCTTAAAGGTTTCTAAAGTAGGGGCTTTCCTAATTTCTCCAGGTAGAGAGTTCCAGAGACGGCCGCGGGAGGGGGGAGGGGGCACAGAGGAAAAGGCTCTCTCCCTTGTGCACACCAGACAAGTCTGTGAAACTGGCAGGGGTGAAAGGAGGGCCTCCCCCAAAGTTCGAAGGGCTCGGGCTGATTCATGGAGGGAGATACAGTCACGAAGGTAGGCGGGCCCCAAACCATTTAGGGCAGGGGTGCCCACACTTTTTCAGCATGCGAGCTACTTATAATAAAACCAAGTCAGAAAGATCTACCTACCTCCTCAAGGCTGGAGAAGCTGCTGGTAGAGCTGAAGCTGGGGGAGGGGGTGGGGCTTGGCGTGGCCTGGCTCCTCCCCCCTCTGGCTTCAGCTCTACCAGCAGCTTCTCCAGGCTTGAGGATTGCAGTGCCAAGCCAGTGGTGGCATAACTAGCACAAGGCTGGCTTGGTCCTGCCCTCATCAAGGCAGGAGAAGCTGCTGGTAGAGCTGAAGCCGGGGAGGGGGCGGGGACTCTGGAGGCCCCTCCTCATGCTCCGCCTGCCTCTCTCTCGTCCGGAAGCAACCCTGGAGCCTCCACTGCCGGCGAGAGAGAGGAGCGCCCTGCTTCTCTCTCGTCCAGAAGCAAACATGGATGGTGCGCAGCGTGGAAGGCGCGCGCGGGCGGAAGGTGCGCGCGCGCAGAGCAGAGGCGCCCCATCCGGCTGCAATCCACCTTCTTCGGTCCCATGATTGGCTGGTCAATCGCGATCGACTTCCTGGGCAGCCCTGATTTAGGGCTTTATAGGTGACTAGCTGTACCCGGCACGCGTTGCTGTGCCCTATTTAGGAGATGCGAGAAAGTCTGAGTATGTAAGGGTTGGAATTGATGTTACTTATGGTCTTGGTGGGGACATGGCTGTGTCGTTGTGGGTTGTTCTGGTGGGTGGGATGTTGAAGTGCTGTGGAGTTGTCGGTGTGTGGTGTTGCTGGCGTTCTGCATAGCTTGTGGATATGCAATGCTTTTTGTCTTTCCGTCTGCTGTGTTGATGTAGAGGTTGATGCTTGTGTGGGTGGGGTACTTTGGAAGTGAGTGGAGGTACTTGAAATCCCATCATCCATGGTGTGCCTGAAGGAGAATTGATGCTTTTACCAGAAGTAACGTCAGGAGAAAGTGCTGCTTAGTGATAGTTTTAGAATAGCGGGGTAGCTTGCCAAAATAACATTGGCAAGATTAACCTACTCTGATTGGTACACAGGCACAGGCAGTGATTCGCCAAAGAACATCATGTGCCTCTTAGATAAAATGTGGCCCTGATTGGCTGAATAGTCTTTCCATGTGTGTTTGTTTACAATGCTTCTGAATGGTTAGAAAATGCGCATGGGCAAATGAAGCTGTTAGTCTTGGCAGGCACTAAGGAATGGCGTGTTAGAAATGTAACGATTTGGGAACAAGCTGCCCATAAGGCAGATAACATACTGTGGGAATGAGAATTAATGCTGCGCCATAGTTTACTAGCGAATAGAAATATATTGCTAATGAATGCTTTGTCTAATTGGATAGAAAAATGAGTTCATGAGTAACAGCCAGTACAATGTATGAAGAAAGGAGGGACAAAGAACTGTTTGCCATAGCCTGTATAAAACTGAGTGTTTGGGGAAGATTCGGGGTTCTGCCATTTTGGTGCGGCTTGCTTTCTGCCACGGCAGGACCCGTCAGCTGCTGATGTTCAAATAAAGTTTGGTTTCATTGAACCGCAGTAAAATTGTTGCGTTCCCGTCCTTGCACTCGCCGAAACCGCTACCTTGGAGTCAGAGGTATTGCTGGGGAGTTTTGGGACTCCTGATTGCTGCTACATCTTCTGGTGACCCCGACGTGATCCAGAAGAAGACCATCTAGACGAGTCTGTGACGCCGAGAACGCAATCCTGTTGGCAGGAGGGCCCTCGCTCATAAGTGGGGAACTGGGACGACTCGGGTGAGCTGAGACGGGGCCCCAACCAACCAAATTACCGGTTGCCTGGCTCGCTCCAGAAAACTCCTATACACACTGCTAAACCACAATGTTTAAAGGGGCAGTGTCAAAGGAATACCAAGACTTAGCATATATAGGTAAAAACCACTATATTGTATGGCAGTATATGCTCAATAGCAGAACAATATTACAAACAGTACAATGTCATGCAATAATCAATCATGTGATTAATACACAGAATGAGCATGAATCACAAGCCCATATACATGGTTGGGCTAAGGAGTATTCCACTTGGCACTGAGTAACCCTTAGTGAAGTCCTGGGTGTAGTGACCCATGGACCTGCGACTGAGTCAATAGGGGAACCTTGGTAGGTGGCAGAGCTGGTGGCTGCTATGGTATCTTTCTGACTATAATTTCACCAAACAAGAATTAGATGTACTTAATAAGGGTCTTTCCTTCGTGGGTACACCACAATGTTCCACATTGGACATTAGACGAGATTTATCCCTATTATTTCGAAATATCAGATTAAAGGATTTCTTCAAAGACAAATCTGATCTAGCACAAGAACCACAAGCACAACCCAAATTTTATATTAAAAGCACCTTCACACCCCCAGCCCTTGCTAATAATGTGAAAACATTTGAGCAGATAGTCATTCAAGAGGTATCCAAAATTAATCATGTCAATGAGGAAAGAGCCTCTAATCTCAATAGAGAAGAGCGCTCATTCTTGAACGCCCAGGGGCAGCCATCCCGATATAGTGTTCCGGAAAGCAGATAAAGGAGGGGCCACAGTGGTACTTAATAAACTAGATTACATCACTGAGGCATATTCTCAGCTCAATAACACCCGGGTTTACAAACCCCTCTCCCAGGACCCCACCAGTAGATATTCCCGCACTATTAGAGATATAGTGCACCATGCGGAAGTCTCTGGGTTCATTGAGGCTAAACTCGCCAAATTCCTATTCAATCCTACCCCCCCGCATCCCTTTGTTCTATCACACCCCAAGATTCATAAATCCCATAGGCCCCAAAAGGGAGACCAATTATTTCGGCCAGCGCCAGTCTCCTTGAACCAATATGCAAATACTTGGATTCTTTACTCCAACCCCATGTGGTGCAAATCAAATCTTACATCAAAGATAGCACTCACTTCATTAACATTATTGAGAACAGGCCTATGTCCGAAGGGAACTGGATAGTTACCGCGGACGTGGAATCTTTATATACGCACACCCCCACGGGGGAGTCAAGAGAGATCATAGAGCATATCTTTGAATCCCGACCTCAACCCCACCACCCCCGTCCGGTTTAATGGAACTGTTTGACTGCACTACCGACTACAACTATTTTTCTTTTGAAAACCAATATTTTTTGCAGATTTCCGGTGTAAGCATGGGGGCAGCGACTGCCCCCAGCATCGCCAATCTGTTTATGAATAATCTAGAGACTAAACATTTGACCAGTAGTGCAGACAACAGGATGGCGGACCACATCCTAGGGTATCATCGCTATATCGATGATATTTTCCTAATTTTGGACAAAAATGTACATGTGGACATGTTTAAAACATGGATGAACTCTTGGCACGAGAGTATCAGGTTTTCGTTTAAATTCAGTAAAACTTCGGTCAACTTTTTGGACCTCAATGTATTTCTCCATCAAGGCTGCCTCAAAGTGCAAAACTATAGGAAGCCTACAGATAGAAACGCCCTTTTGCATTATGATAGCTTCCATGCCACTTCCCTCAAGAGAAGCCTGCCGTATTTGCAGCTTCTACGCCTCAAAAGAAACTCATCGTTCCCTGAGCATTTTGAACGAGACGCACACACCCTTTCTCTCAATCTCGCCCACAGAGGGTACCCCAACTCCATTGTCAAAACCGCTAAGAGCAGAGCGGATTCCATACCTAGGGCTCAATTGCTTCAAAAAGGCACCAAGAACCCCTCCTCTAGAATTGTATGGCCGCTTACCCTTACCCCACATTCGCGCCAAATACAAAGCATTGTCAACAAGTTTTGGCCCCTGGTATCAACTATACCGGGCCTGGAGTCTCCCCCCCCAGATTGCCTATAAACGCTCTAAGAATCAGAGAGAGTACCTTGTCCATAGCAACCAGGTCATCTACCCTAAAACCACCTCCCGCGCCCGGGCACAAAAAGTGTGGTTCTTGTTCGGTATGCCCTCTCATCTCGCCCGACACTAGCATTCGAAACAACCAAACAGGTAGAATACTATACCTTAGGGATGAAATTACCTGCGCTTCCTCGGGAGTCATTTATGCTATCCAATGCTGCTGTGGCTGCAATCGCCATTATACTGGGATGACCTCCAGGTGTCTTAGAACAAGGATTATGGAACACCTTTCTAGAATTAGATGTGGGTCCCTTGACTCTGGGTTTTACCAGCATTGTGCAGAAAAGAAAATTGATCCAAACATGCTAAAGGTGACAGGTTTAGAAAAGGTGCGTTTCCCCCCTCATTGTGACAAACAGAACATCTTGCTAAAAGCTGAAAGAAAATGGATTTTATTGGTATCCAGCGAGCCCCCCTTTGGGCTCAATGAGACCCTCTCAGTGCAAACCCTGTTACTGTGAATTCACCTGTGTTGAATTTGGCTATATAAGCTAGCTACTCCTGTAACCTGGTGCTGATTGCAGCCCGGGAGATAACTCACAAGAGCGATCTGTATTGAAACGCGGAAACGCGGTATGTATGTACTCTCTGCATGCTATTATGTTTTACTGTTGTTATGTACCTATATATTGTATTATATGCGTTGCCACCTATGTCATGTATTCACTGTATGCTATTCCATGCCTAGAAATCTCTCGTTTCGACTTTGAGTCTAAATTGGTCTACTACAATACTGGGGAGGAGCGGTCAGAAGTGATCAGCGCCCTGAGGAAGCGGTTACGCGAAACGGCCATCTTGGCGTCGTCAGCTTACCTCCAGTAAATGGCGCCTGCCCACCATAGCAGCCACCAGCTCTGCCACCTACCAAGGTTCCCCTATTGACTCAGTCGCAGGTCCATGGGTCACTACACCCAGGACTTCACTAAGGGTTACTCAGTGCCAAGTG
The DNA here is from genome assembly GCA_030556195.1 of Anolis apletophallus. Taxonomy (NCBI): domain Eukaryota; kingdom Metazoa; phylum Chordata; class Lepidosauria; order Squamata; family Anolidae; genus Anolis; species Anolis apletophallus. The sequence continues at coordinate 149,593,484 of JARBWK010000008.1, read as the reverse complement.
GAATACTCCTTCGCCCAACCATGTATATGGGCTTGTGATTCATGCTCATTCTGTGTATTAATCACATGATTGATTATTTGCATTACATTGTACTGTTTGTAATATTGTTCTGCTATTGAGCATATACTGCCATACAATATAGTGGTTTTTACCTATATATGCTAAGTCTTGGTATTCCTTTGACACTGCCCCTTTAAACATTGTGGTTTAGCAGTGTGTATAGAAGTTGCAATAGTGATTACTTTGTCGTGTATTGAAGTGTCGCTCCAGAAAACCACTCCCCGACACGAGAGGCCGCAATTAAAAGTTACTGCCAGTGAAACCAAGGAAGAGGGAAGACCGGGGGCACGGCTGGATAGCTGTGTCTAGTGAGCAATCCGGCAATTTGAAGGTGCACCGAGAAAAGCTGGGGCGCCGGAGGACCGTGCGTCTAGAGATCCAGCGATCGAAGGAGGACGCGGGGAGAGAGGTTCCCGGGGTCTGCAGGAATCGGCAAGTATAGAGCTCTACGCACAATCACTTAGGGAACACACACCACTTGGGGAGGGCAAGCACTGAAGTGTTCTTGGCCAGTCAGAATGGGTGCAGTGGGATCCAAGGAAAAGTAAGAGACACCTTTGAAATGTGTGTTGGTCAACTGGGAAAAGGTTTTGCCAGCTAGCAGTGGAGGGAAAGCCGCAGGATTTGAAAGATTACAGGCTTAAAAACCTGTGCACGGAAGTGTGGCCGGCTGTCCCTGAGATTCGTTGGCCAAAGACAGGAACTTGGGATTTGAGGAAGTGCAGGCAATTGGAATCCTATTGTTACGAAGTACATCCATCTGATCAATGGGTCTACTCCGCGACATGGGAAAGAATGGTGGCGGAAGGAGTTTGGTGGGCGGGCCCAAAGGGGCAAGCCAAAGATGGATGTTTCGTCAGTAGAAAGGCAGGGAGAAAAAGCCCAGTCTTACAAATAGGACCGGAAGAATTGCCACCGTTAAGAAGACCAAGGCAGAGAGAAGATGCTGCCGCAGAGGTGGGGGGGCCCAACGCACCCCTGCCAGATGCGCTCTTAAATGCCCCAATCCAAGCCCAGAACGCGGTCCCAACAATTGGAGCAAGCTCAGCCGCTGAGATGGCATCACCGGCTGTGATGCCTTCCGAAGCGACGCCACTTGCCCCAACCGCGTCACCTCCCATGAGTCTAATGAATCCCCCAATGATGCCCCAACCCGCTATAGCGAGCCTGCCAGTCGCGGACCCCCGTGTGATGTTCCCATCAATTATGGCGACGTCACCAGCCGCAACGGCTCTATTAATGCCACCGCAAGCCACAGCTGCCCACCCTATTCCATATTCGGAGCGCAATCCGTTCCATGAAAATCCACCCGCATACCAGGTGCCCCCACCCGATGGGATCCTTTATCCATTAGAGGAAGCAAGAGAGGTGGAGAGGAGAGTGAGATGGCAGTCCCCAGATGTCGAGAGAATGATAGAGCGTTCCATGGACACAGAGGAGGAGGAAGAGTACCCTGCAGCGAATAGGGGCGTGATGGTGCATTCCCCGAAAGCAAGGAGAAGCCGCTCTCCGGAGTTTGGGAGAATGATAGTGCGTTCTCCTGACACCAGTAGGAAAGATTACCGGAGGTCGCAGGACATGTCACCTGTGCGAACTAGAAGCATGTCCCGGGAAACAAGACCCAATGTAGAAGCAAGAGGGGCCCTGGAAATGCCAATCAGACAAGTCCCACTAATTGATGTAAATAATAGGGTGGTGCAGGCCTTTCAGATAGTGCCTTTTAATTCAAGTGACGTCTTTAATTGGCGGAATGCCACGCCCCCTTATTCGGAGCAGCCGAAAGCGATGTCGGACCTGTTAGAAGGAATAATCGCAACCCATGATCCAACATGTTGGGACTGTAAACAGCTTTTAAATGCACTGTTTACAGCAGCAGAGAGAAGAAGTATAATCAATCAGGCCAGATTATTGGCCCAAGAGGGACATGGAGACATAGATCCAGTCACGTATGGAAATGCAAGATTCCCCATTGAAGTAGATCCGGGGTGGGACCCTAACGAGGAAACCCAGAGAGAAAGAATCAAAGAGTTTCAGCAGATACTTTTGAAAGCAATAAGGAAGGGACCTCCAAGGCCTTCCAGCATTCAAAAGATACAAGGGATTCAACAGGACAAGACAGAGACACCTGCAGCGTTTTTGGAAAGATTAGAAGAAGCTTATAGAAAATACAGCCCCTATAACTTAGAGCAAAACGACGGGAGGATAGCTTTAACGCAATCCTTCATCACCCAGTCATCACCAGACATCAGAAAGAAGATCCAAAAGCAGCCAGGGTTTTTGGGAAAGATTTTGAATGAACTGTTAGCATTAGCTGACCAAGTGTTTATCGCTCGGGAACAAGTAGAAGAGGAGAGAAAAGGTAGAAAGAAGAGGGAAGGATATAAAGTGTTACTTAGCATGTTGGATGAGAGACGGGGAAGAGGAAGAGGAAATGGTCGTGGAAGGAGTGTTGAGAGAGGAAGAGGAGGAGAAGGCCTAAGCAAGTTGAGACGAAATCAGTGTGCCCGTTGTAAAAGGGAGGGGCACTGGTGGAAAGACTGTGTAGAAGAAATGTCAGAGGAAAGTGATGCCAATGAGAGAGGAAGAGGAAGAGGACAGATGAGAGGGTCAGGAAGAGGAAGAGGCCGAGGGGCCTACAGACCTTATGATGAGAAGGCAGTGGTAGCCGCCATTTTGGAAGAAGAGGAAGGAGAGGAGGAAGACGAATGTTGAAAAGTAGGCCAGGCTTTTCTTCTGCTGAATCCAGAAGAGCCTTTGGTGGCCGTAGAGATAGAGGGTCAGCGCATAAAGTTCCTAGTAGATACCGGAGCGGACAAATCAGTAGTTAACAAGAAAATAGCTACCCTTAGCAATCAACAGGCAAGGTCATTGGAGTATCAGGCAAACCACAGAGGTGCCCATTGTTACAGAGAAGAAGGTGCAACATAGCAGGAAGGGAGGTCATCCATCAGTTACTGTACATTCCAGAGTGTCCAATTCCATTGTTGGGAAGAGATATGTTGGCAAAGATTAGGGCAAGATTGGAGTTCTTGGAAACTGGCCAGCTGGAACTAACTGTCCCAGGCCAGGAAGAATATCGCTTGTTTAAAGTAAAGGAGGTCAGGAAGATACAGATACAATGGAACTGGGAGAAAACCCCCAAAGTGTGGGCGGAAGATAACGGGCCTGGGATGGCTAGATTTGTTACACCAGTGGTCATACAGATAAAATCAGGATGTCTTCCCGTGAGAAAAGCACAGTATGCTATCAGTAGAGAGGCCGTGGAAGGGATCCAAGAACAATTACATAGACTGTTGCAACATGAGATCATCACTCATTGTAATTCGCCATGGAATTCGCCCCTCCTTCCTGTCCGAAAGCCAGGAGGCGGGTACCGAATTGTCCAGGATTTGCGGGCTGTCAATCAAGCCACAGTCCAACTAACGCCTGTGGTCCCAAATCCTTACATCATGATGAGTCTGATCCCAAGCACAGCAGTTTGGTTCTCTGTTCTGGATCTTCGAGATGCATTCTTCTGTATCAGATTGGCCCCTGTGTCACAACCTATCTTTGCATTTCAATGGGAAACCCCAAAAGGAGGACAACGTTCTCAGGTTACGTGGGCACGTCTTCCTCAAGGGTTTCATTCGTCACTGACCATATTTGGACAGGCCCTGGCCAAAGACTTATCAGATTTTGAAATTCCCGCTTCAGAAGGAGCATGGATCCAATACGTAGACGATCTGCTAGTAGCATGTAGGACAGAACAAGGATGCAAGAAATACACAATGAAGTTGCTAGAGGTACTGCAGGAAAAGGGATACAAAGTGTCAAGAAAGAAAGCGCAGTTGTGTCAAAAGAAAGTCAAGTACTTGGGGTTTGGAATATCCCAGGGAAGCAAGGTGTTAGAAGTAGAGAGAAGAGAAGTTATCTGTGCAATTCCAACACCTACAGACAGAAGAAAGACGAGGGAGTTCCTTGGAACCACCTCTTATGTGAGACACTGGATCCCAAGCTACGCTGTAATAGCGAAGCCCCTTTACCAAGCAACGAAAGGAAGTAATAAAGATCCATTCGTGTGGACGGAGGAATGCGAGCAAGCTTTCAGAATGCTAAAGCAGGCTGTCATTTCCCCTCCCGCATTAGGCCTGCCAGACCTAGAAAAGCAGTTCTACCTCTTTGCCGCAGAGTGAGAAGGTACGGCTGTGGGTGTGTTAACGCAGTTGCTAGGCACATGGCAACGGCCGGTAGCGTATTTGTCCAAACAGTTAGACACAGTAGCCAGAGGCTTGCCTCCTTGTCTCAAGGCTGTTGCAGCTTCAGTGGACCTAATTCGTGAAGCCACTAAGCTCACACTAGGGAAATCACTCATTGTCAGAGTCCCCCATCATGTCAAAGCTTTGCTAGACACAAAAGGTTCGAGATGGCTCACAAATGAAAGACTGACGAAGTACGAGGGAATTCTGTGTGACAATCTGCTCGTTTCTCTTGAGATGTGCCCCATGTTAAATCCAGCCACGTTGCTGCCCACCTATTCAGAGCCCTCACATCATGAGTGCATACAAGTAATGGACCAGGTTTATTCCAGCCGCCCAGATTTGCGTGGCGTTCCCCTGGAGAATGTAGATTTAACCCTTTACACTGACGGCAGCAGTTTTGTGAGAGATGGAGTGAGGTACGCCGGCTATGCAGTGGTCACCTGGGAGGCGGGGGTTTTGGAAGCAAATCCCCTAGCTCCGGGCACTTCTGCGCAGCTTGCCGAGCTTGTTGCGCTCACTCGGGCGTTAATGCTGTCTGAGGGTCAAAGGGTTAACATCTTTACGGATTCTTATTACGCGTTTGTGACGCTGCATGCTCACGGAGCACTGTACAGGGAACGGGGCTTTCTGACGTCAGCTGGAAAGGCTATTAAGTATGCAGATGAGGTGATAGCTTTGTTAGATGCGGTTTGGAGACCCAAAAAGGTCGCAGTCATGCACTGTAAAGCGCATCAAAGGGGAAACGATCCGGTGGTTCAAGGAAATAGGCAAGCTGATTTGGCCGCCCGTGAGGTTGCAATGCAGAAACATGTTTCTGTAATGTTAAAAACCATAGACTCAGGCCCAAAGATAGAAAGATGTCAATACACAAAGGATGAGGAAAAGTGGGCCTTGGGTGAGAAAGGAGAGTGGCAGGAGAATTTCATTGTGATGCCAGATCATCGCGTCTTTGTCCCTAAGGAAAAGGCGTGGCACATTGTGCAACACTTTCACGAGAGCACCCATCTAGGTAAGAGTGCCCTGGCAGCCTTGTTGGAGAGGCAAATGTACATAAATGGCCTGCATAGTCTGACAGCCGCAGCTGCTCAGAGATGTTGGACATGCGCAAGAAACAACCCGAGGGAGGGGCCGTTAAAAGCCCCAGGAGTTCAGCATCAAGGTTGCTGGCCGTTTGAATCTTTGGTGACGGACTTTACAGAAATGCCACCAAGTGGTGGATTTAGGTATTTACTGGTCTTTGTTGATACATTTTCTGGATGGGTAGAAGCTTACGCTACGAGGACAGAAAAGGCTACAGAAGTAGTGAAAGCACTTTAAAAAGACATTATTCCCAGATTCGGCATGCCTTTACAGATAGGCTCAGATAACGGCCCAGCATATGTGCACCACGTTGTGCAAGGACTGTGCAAGTTACTGGGCATCACATGGCGTCTTCATTGCGCCTACCGTCCTCAATCTTCTGCGAGAGCGGAAAGAGTTAACAGAACATTAAAGAACAGTTTGGCAAAGATTTGCCAAGAGACAAGATTGAATTGGAGATTAGCATTACCTATGGCTTTGCTGAGAGTTAGGTGCACACCGCACAAGAAGACGGGGTTGTCTCCTTTTGAAAGACTTTATGGGAGGCCCCCGCTGAACTTGAAAGCTATCAATGGACTGTCTTTGGATAGCCATGTGTTGGGAGACCAACAGACCTTACAGCAAGTCCAGATGTTAGGGACACAGTTAGAAAAACTGAGTCAATACACGTCAGAATTGCAACCACCCTTCCCTACCACCCCTCTTCACTTATTTTCCCCAGGTGACGAGATCCTTGTAAAAGAGTGGAACGTGCAACCGTTGGAACCCAGATGGAGGGGGCCTTACGTCGTCCTGCTGTCTACGCCTACCGCCGTGAAGGTCGAGGGTATCCGTCCATGGATTCATTACACCAGGATAAAGCGAGCACCGGCTGTTTGGGAGTCTTCCGTCGATGCGGAGGACCAGTTAAAGATAAAGATCTACAAGAGACGTCAAGACCCAGTTTGTGGGACAACAAGGTCACGGAAGTAATCACTACGGAGACCAACGTCCTGCAGACAGGCATAGGTGACCCAACGAAAGATGGACTGAGAAAGCCTAAAACTTTCTCCTTAAGGTGGTGGACTGAGATTTTAATGGGATGGAGATATGAGAGAAAACCACCTAGAGGAGTAAGGACTGTGTTTGGATACATAGCCTTAATTCTTGCATTATACATCACTGGAACACATGGAGGGTGGGAGCAGAACTTGTTTCATAAGTTAATTACCAACATGACACATGAACTTAGCCTTAATGACTGCTGGGTTTGCAGCCACGGGCCATCCAATCATGACCAAGGCTGGCCCGTGGTGCCGACGGTGCTTCTCACACTGAGAGGGTGGAATAGCACGACAGCTAGACACTCTTACATCAAACCCAGTACAGACAAGGCCCAGTTCATTTTGACACATCGTCTCCCAGCGCTAGAAGCACCTCTGTGCTTCAAATGGGAAACAGATGGGACTATATATTCCACCGCAAACAAGGAGGAGGGAAGGTATGAACTCTTTAATAGAGTTGATCTGGGCTCCTACCCAGCATGCAATCACACAATCACAGTACACGACAGATACATGACATACTGCACACACAAGAGAAAAGGAGTTTGGACCTGGGGGTGGAGATATTCAAACTGCACTCACATTCTACATGGAAACCATCAGAAAAATGCCATAGTTAACCTAATGCAAGATCTCCCAGCTGGTCGCACTGGTGACAGAGTGGAGAATCTTCCAGAGGGGTTTTTATGGATTTGTGGCAAATGGGCAGGGCAAGTGCTGCCCATTGCCTGGAGTGGAGTTTGCACTATAGGGACCTTAGGGCCAGGGGGCCTGAAGATGTACCCAAGACAGACCCCAGTCACCAATCTACACATGCACATTCAAAAGAGATCAGCCAATTCAATAGAGACACACGGATACAATGTAGACCGAACATTTCTCACTGAGACACAAAGATTTTTGGCAATCACAACTCCAAGTTTAGGAGTTGCATGGAATATAAGGCAACTAAGGGTATTGTCATACGGACTGGAACAGTTAGCAAACGATACAGCCCAGGGAATGAGTGATTTGCAGATTGAAGTCAATTCCTTGGCTGGAATGGTAATGCAACAACGATTGGCCCTGGACTATTTGCTAACAAAACAGGGAGGCCTGTGTGTTTGGCTAAATACCACGTGTTGCCATTATATTAACATGACAGGAGACATTGAAGTTGACATGAGTAAAATTCAGCAAGTAGCAAGTGAAGTTCAAAGGTCTTATGAAAACTCAGATGATTTCTGGGGTTTTCTAACGAGCTGGTTGCCAGATCTAAAGTGGGTAAAATCATTAGCAATGATAGTACTTGTGATTTTCTGTTCTGTAACAATCATTCTTTGTTGCATGCCAATGATATTGAGATATTGTTCCTTTGCAGCAAGCCAGACAGTAAAAGCAGTCAAAACTGTACAGAAAAGAGGAAAACGAGATTGGCAAGTAAATTGGGATGCACCCTAACTTGTAAAAGCATGTTTTGCAAATGATTTAGTAGCCAGAAATCATTTACAATAAGAAAATGGAGGAATGAAGGAGAATTGATGCTTTTACCAGAAGTAACGTCAGGAAAAAGTGGTGCTTAGTGATGGTTTTAGAATAGCGGGGTAGCTTGCCAAAATAACATTGGCAAGATTAACCTACTCTGATTAGTACACAGGCACAGGCAGTGATTCGCCAAAGAACATCATGTGCCTCTTAGAAACAATGTGGCCCTGATTGGCCGAATAGTCTCTCCATGCGTGTTTGTTTACAATGCATCTGAATGGTTAGAAAATGCGCATGGGCAAATGAAGCTGTTCCTCTTGGCAGGCACAGAGGAATGGCGTGTTAGAAATGTAACGATTTGGGTACAAGCTGCCCATAAGGCAGATAACATACTGTGGGAATGAGAATTAATGCTGCGTCATAGTTTACTAGCGAATAGAAATATATTGCTAATGAATGCTTTGTCTAATTGGATAGAAAAATGAGTTCATGAGTAACAGCCAGTACAATGTATGAAGAAAGGAGGGACAAAGAACTGTTCGCCATAGCCTGTATAAAACTGAGTGTTTGGGGAAGATTCGGGGTTCTGCCATTTTGGTGCGGCTTGCTTTCTGCCACGGCAGGACCCGTCAGCTGCTGATGTTCAAATAAAGTTTGGTTTCATTGAACCGCAGTAAAATTGTTGCGTTCCCGTCCTTGCACTCGCCGAAACTGCTACCTTGGAGTCAGAGGTATTGCTGGGGAGTTTTGGGACTCCTGATTGCTGCTACATGCCCTCCTCTAAACTGCAGTTGGATGGAGTGTGGGTCATGGGGGCACTGTGTGCCAAGTTGGGTCTTTATCGGTCTTGGTTCTGGGCCACAGTGGTCTGTGGGGAATGAAGGGTTTGAAAGTACTACAAATCCCATAATCCATGGAGGTACATCAAATCCCATCATCCATGGTCCACCCTCCTCCAAACTGCAGTAGAATGTAACGTGGGTCATAGGGGCTCTGTGTGCCAAGGTAGGTTACTGTAAATTTAGGCCATACACAATGTCCCATGAGCTGAGGCCTAGTCAGGAAAATCAAGTTAATGAAGCCTTACTGTCAATTCAGACCATACACAATGTCCCATGAGCTGAGGCCTAGTCGGGAAAATCAAGTTAATGAAGCCTTACTGTCAATTCAGACCATACACAATGTCCCATGAGCTGAGGCCTAGTCGGGAAAATCAAGTTAATGAAGCCTTACTGTCAATTCAGAGCTTAAACAGCATCCCATTAAGTGAGGCCTAGTCAGGGAAATCAAGTTAATGAAGCCTTACTGTCAATTTTGGGTGTGGTCTGTGATTTGTAGGGGTTTAAATTTTCTGTGGGAAGTGAATTGTGTGTTTGTGTTGGCGACTGCCTCAGGCCTTTGCCTTATCCTCCTCTGCCAGTTTATTATGGGTCGGAATGTTCATGTTGGCTGGCCAATAGAGGCGTTATGCAAATACTCCCTCATTGGCAACCAATCATGTTGTCAGAATGTAGAGGCCGGGAGATTCGTTGGCGGCCGCGGAGGATGCTGGGAAATGTAGTTTTTGTATCGTTGTTTTGGGGGCCTTCTAGGTTTTGGGGGGGAAAGTTTATTTGCTAAAAACCTACCTTGCCTGAGGCCTATTTTTGTTGGAAAGTTTGGTGTCTCTGCCTTGTAAGGTTTCTCTGCTTAGGACGGTCGTTCGATGACGGGACCTCCTTTATATAATAGACAATTTGCTCCTTGAATTGGGACCGGAAAATAAACGGCAGCCAATGGAGCTCCTTAAACAGGAGGGTTGACCGCTCCCTCTAAGTTGCCCCAGTTATTAATCTGGCTGCCGAGTGTTGAACTAGTTGTAATTTCCGGGCCGTCTTCAAGGGTAGCCCCACGTAGAGTGCACTGCAGTAATCCAGTCTAGAGGTAACTAAGGCATGGACCACCATGGTCAAGTCAGACTTCACGAAGTATGGTCGCAGTTGGCGCACAAGTTTTAATTGTGCAAAGGCTCTCCGGCCACCGCTGAGAACTGTGCATCAAGCGTCAGCGCTGAGTCCAGGATGACCCCCAAACTGCTGACCTGTGACTTCAGGGGGAGTGCAACCCTGTCCAGCACAGGTTGCTACCCAATACCCTGGTCAGACAGGCGACTGACCTGGAGGACCTCTGTCTTGTTAGGACTGATCCTCAGCAAATGTCTCTGTAGATCTTAGGAAGCTATTTCTTGAAGTAAGGCATTGGCAGGCAGGCTGCTATCCGAAGAGAGGGTGGGCCGGAGACGTCCTTTCATTGCTGGCTGCTACTTCCTGATGGATGTGAGGTAGTGCAATACTGGCTAAAGAGTATAATCTCTCCAGTGGTGTAAGAGGGACATCCTGTGATAATGCGGCATGTCTCATCGACTGTTTTAGCGTGGTGAGATGTATTCCACACTGGGCATGCAAACTCAGCAACAAAGTAGACAAGCGCAAGGTCAGATGCCTCCACTGTGTCTGGTTGTGATCCTCAGGTTGTGCCAGTCAGCTTTCATATGATATGATTTCTAGCAGCCTCCCATAATTCGGGGGCAGGTTTGGGGGCCAAAATTGTGGTGAAGCGGAGAAGTCGAGGGTCGTTCCGCAAAGAGAGGAAAGTGCGGTCACCGGCGCCAGCTTTTCCAGAGGGAAATTTCTCAACTTTTTGGAAAGACCTCGGTTTGAGTCCAGAGAGGAAACAATATTGACAGTTCAAAGATCACTGGCGAAAGGGATCAATAGAGGAAGCGGGAGGCACTGAGACGGAAGAAGGGAAAGTCTGAAAGGCCTGGATTCGGATTTGTTGAAGGTGAGAAGCCTGTGCGTGAATGTTAAGAACGAGAGAGAGAGAGAGAGAGAGAGAGAGAGAGAGGAGAAGGAGGGAGAAGGAGAGGGAGAAGGAGAAAGATGTATGGAAGTAGGGAGAAAAGAGAGAGACCGATATACAAAAGAAGGGAAGGAGAAAAGAAAGGGACAGAAGGAGGAAAGGAAGAGATGGAAGGAAAGGAAGGAAGAAAAAAGAAAAGAGGGAAGAAAAGACACAAGAAAGAAATGGGGATGGACAAAAAGAAGGAAGGAAGGAAGGAAGGAAGGAAGGAAGGAAGGAAGGAAGGAAGGAAGGAAGGAAGGAAGGAAGGAAGGAAGGAAGGAAAGGAAGGAAGGAAGGAAAGATAAAAACAACAGAGAGACCAATAGAAGGAGAGACAGAAGGAAAAAGAAGAAAGGGACAGAAGGAGGAAAGGAAAAGGTGGAAGGAAAGCAAGGAAGAAGGAAGAAAAAAGAAAAAAGGGAGGAAAAGACACAAGAAAGAAATGTGGATGGACAAAAGGAGGAAGGAAAGGAAGGAAGGAAGGAAGGAAGGAAGGAAGGAAGGAAGGAAGGAAGGAAGGAAGGAAGGAAAGGACAAAGCCCAACAGACTTGGCAGCAGGTAGTAAAACACAGTGGTCTGAACCACTAACCATCCTTTTTGGTTCTCCTTGCAGTGCCCGCCTGCCCGCATTGATCCAGAATGACCGCAGAGGCGAAATCCTTGGAGGCCGAGGACGAAGGAGGGTTTCCCCTTGGGAGAGGTGGGTTCCTCATTGCCCTTTATTGGGGAGGGGGAAACCGATGGAAGATTAGGGGTGCATTAACCCACTCACCAGCCCCAGGCCCTTCAGTACAAGTGTATGGTCAGTAAAGATTACCCAAAGGAAGCCCTATAAATTCCTAGGGAGATCAATAACGAAACAGCAAACGTTGATGCACCCCAAGTGTCCTCAGTGGTGGGTCGGGGGGGGGGGGCAGGATCCCCAGGAAAGGGAATTCCACTGTAATGCTGCCATCTCCTTGCAGATTTTGCCCCGCGCCCATCATGGGGGCGCCGCACCTGCTCTGGGCGCCGCCTGATCCTCATCCTTTTGGGGGTCCTGTGCAGCCTACTCCTCGCCATGGTGGTCTTTGGCTTCAGTGGTGAGTGTGAAACGTGTCACCTATATATACGAGAACACGCATGGGCAAACTTGGGCCCTCCAGGTGTTTTGGACTTCAACTCCCATTATTCCTAACAGCCTCAGGCCCTTTCCTTTTCCCCCTCGGCTGCTTAAGCATTGAAATAGGTTCATAGATTTCATAGGCTTGGAAGGGAACCCTAAAAGTCATCTAGCCATGCCTCCGTTCTGCCCGGCTAAAGCTCTCCAGAGAGATGCCTGTTGGCGTGATGTAAAATAAACCATGTCATGTTTGATCAGCTCATACACTGCTTTGCCAAAGAAAAGAAAACCGGGACTGTGGCGTAGCTGCCTGGCTGGGAGTCAGCTGCATTAAGATCACTACTGACCGAAAGGTCATGAGTTTGAAGCCAGCCTAGGTTGGAGTGAGCTTCCAACCAAAATTGTGTAGCTTGTTGTCGACCTTTGCAGCCCGAAAGACAGTTGCATCGGTCAAGTAGGAAATTTAGGTACCACTTTGTGTGGAGGCTAATTTAACTGATTTACAAGGCTATAAAGATCTCCAAGAAGTATGCAAAGAATGAGGAAGCGACATCTCCCCTGGTGGCCAGAAGCTGGAATGTTAAATAGCCTAAGACTGTCTGTCTATATATGTTGTGTGTCTATGGCATTGAATGTTTGCCACGTATATATACATTGTAATCCGCGCTGAGTCCCTTCCGGGGTGAGAAGGGCAGAATAGAAATACTGCAAATAAATAAATAAACAACAATATATTTTTATTTATTGCCAGCCTCTCCTTATTAATCAATGTGGGGTACAATACAGTTAAAATACATAATCTATATCATCATTATCATCATAAAATACATTCAGTAAAAACACTTTTAATGTACTGTTAGTGTAAGGCACCGGGAATGAGGCGCAGCTGGCTAAGTGTCAGCTGCATAAGATCTCTCTGAACAGTAGGTCATGAGTTCGAAGCCTGCCCGGGTCGAGGTGGGTGCTCGACCTTTAAGTGTAGCCTGCTGTCGACCTTTGCAGCCCGAAAGACAGGTGCATCTGTCAAGTAGGAGATAAAGGTACCACATTAAGTGGGGAGGCAAATTTTGACTGAATTATGAGGCCATTAAAGAACTCCAGGAACTCTGAGGAATGCGGAAGGAACAACAAGGGACACTGAGAGATGAGGAGTGCGCCAGCTCCCCCTGGTGGCCAGAGTTTGCCTCTGTTCATCTATATGTGTTGTATGGCAGGGATTGTCTGCTAAGTATGTGTACTGTACTTCCCCTTCGAGGTGAGAAGAGCGGAATATAAATAAAGTGTATTATTGTTATTGTTATTGTTATTATTAAGTTGCTATGAGTCTCCTTCGGGAGAGATAAAGCGGGGTATGAATAAACATAAACATAACAACAACAGCAGCAAGAACGGAAATATTTCTATAAAATACACATATTAAAATACACAGAACAGAGGTTAATGGCCAAAGAGCCCAGGTGCCTCCTCATATGAAAACACTCATGATTCCATAGCACTCAGCTGTGGCAACTAAAGCGGAATCAAACTGCAGTGTGGACGCATCTATTGACTCAGCTTTTCTTCACCCCAGGGCGCAAGCTGAATGCCGATTTGTCAGTAATGCAGAAAAACCTCAAAGGCATCAACAAGACCATTTTCTCAGAGCTGGCTTCTCTGAAGGAAAAAGGTAAAAAAAAGGATTAAAGGTTGGGATAAAACACCTTTTTTTTGCACAAGAAGAAATGTGCAAAGAAGTCGCAAAATATTGGGGAAATTGGGGTGGTCATAGAATCATAGAGCTGGAAGAAACCTGGTGGGCCATCCAGTCCAACCCCATTCTGCCAAGAACAAGGAAAATTGCATTCAAAGCACCCTCCGACAGATGGCCATCCAGCCTCTGCTTAAAAGCTTCCAAAGAAGGAGCCTCCACCACACTCAGGGGCAGAGAGTTCCACTGCTGAACAGCTCTCACAGTCAGGAAGTTCTTCCTCATGTTCAGGTGGAATCTTCTTTCCTGTAGTTTGAAGCCATTGTTCCACATCCTAGTCTCCCTCCTCCCTAGGACTTCCTCTCACATATTTATACCTGGCTCTCATTATGTCTCATCTCAGCCTTCTCTTCTGCAGGCTAGACATGCCCAGCTCTTTCAGCCGCTCCTCATAGGGCTTGTTCTCCAGACCCTTGATCCTTTGAGTTGCCCTCCTCTGGACACATTCCAGCTTAGAGTCAACATCTCCCTTCAATGGTGGTGCCCAGAATTGGACACAGTGGGATTCCAGGTGTGGTCTGACCAAGGCAGAGTAGAGCATGGGGAGCATGACTTCCCTGGATCTAAGCACTAGGCTCCCATTGATGCAGGCCAAAATCCCATTGGCTTCTTTTGCCGCTGCATGACATCGTTGGCTCATGTTCCCCTCCCTCCCCACGAGGACTCCAAGATCTTTTTCACACGCCCTGCTCTCGAGCCAGGCCTCCTCGCCCCCCCATTCTGTCTCATTTTTTCTGCCCAAGTGATGAGGGGACCGATCTTTGAGGGGAAAGGAAGGAAGGTTCCCCCCTCGGGGGTTGAGATTGGCGGGGTCAAAATAACGTACATAAATAATAAATAAGGTTAGGGGCAGATTCCTAGTAACTTTCCTAATGTTCACCTCTTCAGGAGCAAGCGAAGCTAAATTGGTCGCAAAGGTCAATGGGATGGCAAAAAACCTGACTGAGGAGGTGAAGGAAGGTAAGGCTGGACAATCCAAAATGAGGCCCTCTGCACCCATTGGAAGGCATTGCAGGTTGCATTTTGTAGGGTTCACTATTATCTGTGGTTTCATTTATCCACATCTAGCGAAACACATCCCTTCTGTGGCTGAATGTAAAATAAACCACCTGTAGTTCACATTCGATCAACCTACACACTGCCTTGGCAGAGAAAATACATTTGTGTCTATATATTTATATCAGTATTAGTATTACTTATATGGTGTGTGTGTGTATCTATATCTACCTATCTTCTATCTATAATAGTATTAGATATCTATTTCGTATCGAGCACCTGTCTCTATCACTCTATCAGAGCAAACTTTGTCCTTCTGGGTGTTTGGGACTTCAAGTCCCACAATTCCTATAATGCGTGTGTGTGTCTATGTGTATGTCTCTCTCGGCATTACTTCGTGAACGAAGATTCTTAGGAAGGACTCATCCCAGGCTTTTTACAAGCGCGTTGATGACTAAAAAGGCCAATCTGAGCTAGGCAAGTCCAGTTGCAGAAAGCACAGCAGAAAGTCTCCTTGGGTGATGTTGTTTCCAAGTTGCGGTTCTTTCTGCGTTGTCGTTTCTCTTCGAGACAAAACTACAAAAACAAGGGGAAGCTTACAAAGACAAGGTAGCAACAAGGAGAACCACAGTGAATATACAGGTTCGCAGTAGTAATGAGGACAATGAAGCAATAACTGTGGTATCAAAAATAGCATATATAATGGGAATGGCTAAGCAGCAAAGTGATACAATATAGGTCTACACATTTGAACATATGAATTGCAACATAGCAAAGAACATCAGAATCAATTACTAACTGGCAATATCTGTGACATGTGTAAACATACTAAGCATTCAAGCATGTACAACATATCATTAGTATCAATATCTACATGCAAGTATATGTCACATAGATGGCAGTGCTATAGATTCAAGCATTCAAGCATCATTCTGGAATACCCTCTCCAGGTCGGGGCGCTTTTCCAGCGATTCTGTTAATTCCAACAATTCTAATAACTCAAACAGATCCAATGAAGATAACCAACAACAATTCTTTGAACCACAACAAGACACCAGACCCAGGAATGACTATAATCTTAGAGAAAGGGAAAGAGGCAGAGGCTCTAGGAACGTAAATTTTCGAGGGGACAGGAGAAACCCCAGGAAAACTTAGTGGTGAACCTCTCTGATTGTACCCTAACTGATTTTGAAATCAGAACCCTCAATAAAGGTTTATCTTTTGTTGGCACTCCTCATTGTTCCAATTCTATTATTCGCCAAGATTTAGCCCACTTATTTCGCAATATCAGATTGAGAGAATTCTTTTCCCAACAAACCTCCATACCATCGCCTTCCAGTGACAAATTTTATATAAAGAGCTCTTTCACACCGACCAACATTTCCAACACGACTCGCGTATTTGAACAAACTGTTATCCATGAGATTAACAAAATAGATCACACTCATGACATCCCAATTTATCTGATCATGAGATACGCACACTGCGAAGGCTGGGCAACCACCCTGACATATTATTCAAATCAGCGGATAAGGGAGGAGCCATTGTGGCTCTCAACCGCCTTGATTATATAATGGAGGCCCACTCTCAACTCAATAATACCAAACATTATCAACCCATTCCTTCGGACCCCACCACAAAATTTGCCAAAATAATTTTCAATGTCGTTCACGATGCTGAATGTATGGGTCACATCAATTCCAAAACGGCCAACTTTTTCTGCAACAACAACCCCAGAGTCCCCCTCCTGTACCTTCTCCCCAAAATTCACAAATCCAAACGCCCCCCGCCTGGTCGCCCCATTGTTTCTGGCAGTGGCGGCATCCTCGAACCCCTATCTCAATTTTTGGATTTTCATTTACAACCATTCGTATCCCAATGCAATTCTTACATTAAAGACACAATGGATCTTCTCAACAAAATTTCAGATCTTCCTGTAGAGGCCAGCACTTTGTTGATCACCGCTGACGTGGAGTCTCTATACACGAACATTCCGACTCAAGAAGCCTGCCAAATCATCATTGATACCCTCGATACTAGACCCCAACCCCATTCACCTCCAACCCACTTTCTTGCCGAACTATACGACTGTATAGTCGACTACAATTACTTCAAATTCAACGAATTTTTTTTCATTCAATGCGGTGGAGTATCCATGGGAGCCACGGTAGCCCCAACAATAGCAAATATCTTTATGAGCGCTTTGGAAAAAGACCACCTTGACACCACCCCACATCATCCCGTTAGGACCAATATCATCGGCTACTGGAGATATATTGATGATGTCCTGATCTTAGCACACCACACCGCTAACATTCAAGATCTCAGAAAATGGCTCAACTCCTGGCATCCCAATATCAGATTCACCACCACAGTTAGTCTACAGTCGGTTAATTTTCTGGACCTAACCATTTTCAAGCATAACAACTTATTGAAAACCAGATGTTACCACAAACCCACAGACCGTAATGCACTACTTCATTACAATAGCTTTCATTCACATTCCCTCAAAAACAGTTTACCATTTTCTCAATATATTCGCCTTAAAAGAAATTCATCTTTTCCTGCTCAATACCAACTAGATTCTCAGACACTAACCAAAAAACTTCAAACAAGGGGATACCCCGATGCAGTCCTCAAGGCAGCCAAGAGGAAAGCTGACCAAAGGAACAGATCCGACCTCCTACAACCCCCAAAACCCCGTGTCTAAATTGATCTGGCCCTTAACTCTCACCCCACACTCCCATCTCATTCAAAACACCTTCAAAAGACTATGGCCCATGGTCTCTGCCATCCCTGGCCTTGAACATCCTCCAATCATTGCCCATAAACGCACGGCCAATATAAAAGATCTATTGATACATACTGATCATACCATCAAATCTGTTACCACCACATGCAACCCGGGGACCAAACCCTGTGGGAACTGCGGTATATGTTCCCAAATAAATCGATCCACAAGTATCACCAACCACCACTCTGGCAGAGTCCTCAATCTGTACGATGAAATAACCTGTGCCCATGCGGCCCTAGTGTATTGCCTGGAATGTGGGTGTGGCCTACACTACGTGGGGCAGACTTCAAGACCCCTGAGAATCAGAATGTACGAACACCCAGCTCATTCTGAGGATGGAGGGCAGGCCGGAGTCCGTCCCCGATAATTTCCAACAGTGCCTCGAGGCCGTTACTGGATGGCTGCGAGCCAGTAGGTTGAGGGTGAATCCGGCGAAGACGGAGATCTTGTGGTTGGGCCGCCCGGGCGAGGTGGGTGCCCGGCTTCCAACCCTGGACGGTGCGGCGCTGCACCCAGCGCCGTCAGTGAAGAGCCTGGGCGTCCATTTGGACTTCCATCTGACAATGGAGGCCCAGGTCTCCATGGCCAGCAAGGCTGCTTTTTTCCACCTCCGCCAGGCAAGGAGGCTGGCCCCCTACCTCTCCCGGAGCGACCTAGCCACGGTGATCCAAGCCACGGTCATCCCGAGGCTAGATTACTGTAACGCGCTTTACGTTGGCCTGCCTATGTCGTCGATCCGGAAGCTCAAGCTGGTGCAGAACACTGCCGCCCGGCTCCTGTCTGGGGCTCCAGCAGGTTGCCGTATAACTCCAATCTTGCAGGATCTGCACTGGCTGCCTATTGAGCACCGGGTCGCCTTCAAAGTGCTGGTTCTTACCTTCAAGGCCATACACGGCCTGGGGCCAGCGTACCTGAGGGACCGTCTCACTCCATATTGCCCATCGAGATCACTCCGGTCCGAGGAGGCCAACCTCTTGGTAATACCATCTGTAAAGCTGGCTCATTTAACATCTACCCGCCGGGAGGCGTTCTCTGTGATAGCCCCTCCGCTCAGGAACGCCCTCCCGGCCGAAGCCAGAGCCCCGAGGGACCTACTCCCGTTTAGACGGGCCTGCAAAACTCACTTGTTTAGGCAGGGCTTCGGTGAGTAGGCTCGTCGGTACATTCACTGGGCTATTATATTTGCTGCTGCTCTTTTCTATTGTTTTAATTGTTGTTGCATGTTTTTAATTGTGTTTTTAAGTGCTCTGTTTTAACCCTCTGGCGCTGTGCCACTGGCTCTTGTGAGCCGCCGCGAGCCCCCGGGAGTCGGCGGTGTAGAAGTCCCAAGAAATAAATAAAAATAAATAAATAAAATCAGAAAGCAATCCCAAGAATCCACTCTTTATAAACATTTCCTTCAACACCATCATTCCCCAGACAGTTTTAGCATCTATGGACTGCAAAGGGTTAAATCCACTCCACACTGCAACTTAACCAATCTATTACTTAGGGCTGAAAGAAAATGGATTTTATTGTTAACATCTGAAACTCCCTGCGGCTTGAACGACTCCCTTTCAATCCAGCAATTATTAGTATGATTTCATTCACCTGTTCTTGTTGCTTATATGGAGGACTAGCACCCTCACCTCTTGCTGCATTCAGCCTTTGCAACTTCATCAGTGAAGCCATTTGTTATTTCATCATGGTATGTACATTTTATATTTTGCTCTGCTTACATTTTGAACCCTCCCAACCTTCCAAGCCGGCACTATTACATGTCATTTATTAATTATTTCATTTAGATGCCTTTAAACAGCGACGTGCCCAGATGAAGTGTCTTTAAGACACGAAAACGGATAAAGACAAACCCTTTGGCGCCCAAGCCCTCCGTTTGGCATCAGGTCCTGCCCCCACGCAGGCCCTGAGTGTCCCATCGCTCACTTAGAGCCTTATTTTCGCTTACCCAAAGTCGCTGCGACATCGTCACGACATTTTGCGGCTTCTCCGGTGCTTTCCGGCAGGCTCGCCAGGCTAATGCGGAAGTAATCTCGTCCCGCTCGCTGCGGCCGCGGCTTGAATTCCCCCGCTCGCCGTTTCCACCTCGAGAAGCGGAGTGGATCATTGCGTCCTTTGACCTTCCCTGGCACCCATTCTTCAAGTTTTTCCCTCAAAGCCTTTCCATTCTTCCCCTACTGTGTCCAAATTGCCTTTTGAAGAGCCCACGCGGCTGCATATGGGCCAGGTTTGAATTGACTCATTTATCCAAAAGATTTCCTTTTGCATTGTCCTCTCATATTTTGCTTTCTGCATAAATGCATATTTTCCACTTTACTTCCTAGTCATATGTGGCATATACATGCATGTATCTATTGTCATTGACCACTGTACTATGTTGTATTACATGTGTTTGAATTTATAGCACTGCCATATATGGTACATATACTTGCATGTAGATATTGATACTTATGATGTTGCCATGATATGTTGAACATGCTTGAATGCTTGAATCTATAGCACTGCCATATATGTCACATATACTTGCATGTAGATATTGATACTAATGATATGTTGTACATGCTTGAATGCTTAGTATGTTTACACATGTCACAGATATTGCCAGTTAGTAATTGATTCTGATGTTCTTTGCTATGATGCAATTCATATGTTCAAATGTGTAGACCTATATTGTATCACTTTGCTGCTTAGCCATTCCCATTATATATGCTATTTTTGATACCACAGTTATTGCTTCATTGTCCTCATTACTACTGCGAACCTGTATATTCACTGTGGTTCTCCTTGTTGCTACCGTGTCTCTTCGAGACCCATTCGGCGTGTCTTCTCGAAAGAGGCCGCAGCACTGTGGATATTGCGTCTAAATGCCTCCCGATGTGAGGCCAGGGTGGACCATTGTTGGTGATCAATCTGTCCGAGCCTGAGATGTTGCTTCAGGGAGTCCTTGTATCTCTTTTGGGGGTCGCCTCTCTTGCACTGACCCGTGGCGAGTTCACCATAGAGTAGTATCTTTGGGAGGCGGTGATCCTCCACCCTAGAGACGTGCCTTGACCAGCACCAGGCATGTAGCCAGGGGGCTAAGGGGGCTTCAGCCCCCCCACCGAAATTCTCAGGGTGGTCCCCGAAAAGGCCTTACTGGTACATTATTTAAACTGTTATGTTTATTCATATCATGATCTTATCACCATGCTCATTATATCCCACATTAATGGGGTTATTGGGATAACAATACAAAAGGTTTGCTAGGGTAGACCCTCTTCCACCCAGTCTCAGCCCCAGACCAAACTCAGCCCCCCGAATCACAATCCTGGCTACGGCCCTGCCCAGCGCAGCTGTGTTCTCAATAGCATGGCCTCAATGCTGGTGATCCCTGCTTGCTCAAGGGCAGCAACATTAGTCACATAGTTGGTCCAGTGTATATTTAGGATTGTGCAAAGACAGCACTGATGAAAGCGTTCGAGGAGTTGTAGGTGTTGGCGATAGGTGACCCATGTTTCAGACCCATAGATGGCTATGTGTATGTATGTTTGTATGCGTTGCAATGGCGCAGTCTGTGTACATGTGTTTTGTGTGTGTATATATGTGTTTATAGGTGTGTTTACATGTGTGTGTGTGTGTGTGCGCGCGCGGTTATGTGCATGTGCTGTAGCATCTTTTTGCATTTTTGCCTTTTAAAGTCCCTTCTGCTGTGTTTTTCTGTGTTTTATGAGTGATGGTAACTTGTTGGCCTGAGAGGTGCATTGTGTCCAAATTTCCTGTCCATTCATCCAGTGGTTTTGGAGTTATGTTAATCTCACAAGCGAACATGACATTTTTATTTATATAGGTATACACAAATATGATATATAACAATCTGTTGCTCTTCTTTCTTTCTCTGCAGCAAAGACGCAGTTCCAGGATCAGATCTCAAAGCTGCAACGTACAGTCCTCACAATGAATTGTGAGCTGGAGGATGTGAAACACAACCACACAGGTCAGGAGGTGGGAAATTGGCCAAAATGGGGGATGCAGGACATGTGTGCCCGCCTGGCAGGGTGGGCATTGGTCAAGCAATGCTTTGATTCTTATTTCCAGTTTAACACCAATGGGTTGCTTGATGTGAAAATCATGGTGTTACCAAAGTCTGCCACCAGAGGGCACTGAAGGCCTGTTGTCCAGCCAGGAAAAACATGACCCAGTTTGAAGGCAGTAGCAGAGGTTTATTCACCTGGCCAGTAGCAGAGGTTTATTCACCATGGTCATAACTCATACAGAAAAGTGCAGCACATTTTATAAAGTTTGGCAGCTATCCAAACCTCTCATTTAGTACTAATAGACTTTGGCAGCTTGGACTTTAGAAGCTTGGAATAATATCTACAGAAAGAGTGAGGGTCGTGGAAACCTGAAAGTCAATCAAGTGGGTAAACAAAGTCCTTGATGAGCCTTGTAGGTTGCTGGCCATCAGTCTCTCAGCAGGGAGTCCACAGGAAGAATCTGTTGTTTTTCAAGGCAGCCCCATAGTCCAAATTTACATAATACAAATTATGGTATTTGCAAAATTTTACAACAGTAAAGATGTTAGGGAAAGGGGAAAGAGGCACCCCATAGACAGAAAGAGGAAGAGCTGAGTCTGTATTATTTCGCGCGCACACGTGTGTGTGTGTGTATATATATATATATACAGTATATATATGGATGGCCTGGGTAGGTTCGTCGGAATGCTCATAAAATCGGAATGAATTCAGATTAAATTCACTTTTGAAGAGGTTTCGAAGCGATGTAAGCAACCTGAAAGTGAATTTGCTATTTCGAGGCCATCGCCGCCATTTTCGGAAAGGAATCGGCATTAGATTTCCGCCCCTCCCGAGGTGCTTTCCCCTCATTGGCTGTTTAACCCTGTTTGGAGGCGGGTGTCCTTCCCTCCGCATCAGAACTGGGCCGACAGCCGCATCCAAACTGGGTTAAATATGCGTGTCTGTCATTAATGAAGCCATTCCAAAATTTCGGAATTAATTCGGTAAAATTCCAAAAATTTTCCGGAAAATTTCGGAAGTCATTCAGATTCGAAGCACCAGTGCCCCCTACATCCAGAACGAGTTTTTAACTATTTTTAAAAATCAAACTGATATATATATATGTGTGTGTGTGTGTGTGAGTGTGTTTCTTGGAGTGACAGGGTTAAGGTCAATAGTCACAACCTAATCTTAGCTCCGGGGGGTACAGTTTCCCAAACACTTATATTATATGAAGATTCTATATCTATAGTTGCACCCCAGTTTTATGTATATACTTGAATCTTCACCCCCTTCTCTTTATTGATATAGGAGAAGCTCTAAAATATCTTGTCAATCTAAACCACTATAAGGGGTATGTCTATGGCCTGGGTGCTTCCTGCCAAATTAATTTTTATGCTTGGTAAATGATTAGATTAATCCTCCCAGGGATGTTTGGGGTTGGGCTGGGGCTGAGACCCAGCCAAGCTCTAAATATATGTTATATATTTGAATGAAGATTCAGATTCAGGAAGGACTCATCCCACGCCTTCTACAAGCGTGTTGATGACTAAAAATGCCAATCCGAGATAGGCAAGTCTGGTTGCGGAAAGCATATGTTGTTTTGTTAATTTTATGTTATGTTGTTTACTCTGTATGTTTTGGTGATAGTACTTGGAAACCGCTCTGAGTCCCCTTTGGGGAGATAGAGCAGTATATAAATAAAGTTTTATATTATTATTATTATTCTCTCTCTCTCTCTCTCGGCATTACTTCACGAATGAAGATTCTTAGGAAGGACTCATCCCATGCTTTTTACAAGAGCGTTGATGACTAAAAAGGCCAATCTGAGATAGGCAAGTCCGGTTGCAGAAAGCACAGCAAAAAGTCTCCTTGGGTGATGTTGTTTCCAAGTTGCGGTTCTCTCTGTGTTGTCGTTTCTCTACAAGACTCGTTCGGCATGTCTTCTTGAAAGAGGCCGCAGCATTATGGATAGTGGCCTCCCGATGTGATGCCAGGGTGGACCATTTTTGGTGATCAATCTGGCCAAGACTGAGATGTTGTTTCAGGGAGTCCTTATATATCTTTTTTGGGGTGCCTCTCTTGTACTGACCTGTGGCGAGTTCACCATAGAGTAGTATTTTTGGGTGGCGGTGTTCCTCCATCCTAGAGACGTGCTCTCTAAAACGGAAAGAAAATGGAAGTTCTCTACCAGCCCGCACCACAGGAAGAACACCATCACCCTCACGTCAGCATAGGCAAATCTGTGCTGAAGTCTGTCCAGCAGTTCGCCTACTTGGGAAGTATCATCTCTTCTGCCTTGATATTTTGGGATCTAGGGCTGTGTAGAAGGGCCCTAAGTCTCAACTTAAATTACATTCCTGTTAGCTTCATAGGCACTCAGCCTGAAGGTCATTGTCTGCACAGCATCTTCACATTTGTGCATGAAATAAAACTTGGGTGTCTTGAAGCATCAGAAAAGCAAAGGTCTCTCTCCCTCTCTCTCAGCCAATGCAATTCGGGGTTTTGGTGTATTTTGGAGCCCTGGGAGTTGTAGTTTTACAAGGTCTTCAGCCTTCTCTTTCAACTGCAACTGGATATAGATTTCAGTCTGGTTTGGGGATGTTCTTCTTGTCTCTCTGCAGGAACCAAGAAAGGGATCTGCTGCCCGAAAGGCTGGTTACCTTTCGCCCGGAACTGCTATTGGTTTTCAAATTCGGAGAAAAACTGGGAAGACGCGAAACTGGATTGTGAAAATAAGGAGGCCCACCTGGCGATCATCACCACTTACCTGGAAAAGGTCTGTTTAATTTATTATTTCCAACATTTCTACCCCGCTCTTCTCAACCCCTGTGGGGGGGGGGGGGGCTCAGAGCTGCCTAACAAAAGGCTCAATTTGATGCCAACACAATAAAATACAATATAAAACCAAAAACATTCAGCATTAAAATACAATTAACATTAACACATCATACATATTCTCTTAAGTTAAAACAGTATTTCATCCATAACAGGAGCATTGAGCCATATCCATCAACTTGCCATTACAGATCCAGTCCAAAGTGCTGTATTGTGCTAATGTGCAAACGCCTGGTCCCACAGCCATGATTTCACTTTTTTCCTGAATGCCAGGAGGGATGGGGTTGATCGTATGTCGCTTGGAAGTGCGTTCCACAGACGGGGAGCCACCACCGAGAAGGCCCTCTCTCTCGTCCCCACCAACTGCATTTGGGAAGTAGGCGGGAGCGAGAGCAGGGCCTCCCCGGATGATCTTAAATTACGAGGTGGGACGTAGCGGCAGATGCGTTCGGACAAGTAAACTGGGCCAGAAGCGTATAGAGGTTTAAAGGTCAAGACCAGCACTTTGAATTGAGCTCGGAAGTGGACAGGCAGCCAGTGGAGCTGACACAACAGGGGGTGGTATGCTTCCGTATGTAGTTCCATTTAGTAATCTGGCTGCCATCCGTTGGACTAGTTGCAATTTCCGAACTGTCTTCAAAGGCAGCCCCACGTAGGGTGCGTTGCAGTAATCTATTCGCGATGTGACCAGCGTGGATGACCATAGCCAGATCAGACTTCCCAAGGTCTTTTGCACGAGTCTCAACTGTGCAAAAGCTCCCCTGGCCACCGCCGAGACCTGGGGTTCCAGGGTCAGCGATGAGTCCAGGGTTACTCCCAAGCTGCGAACCTGCATCTTCAGGGGAGTGTAACCCCATCCAACACAGGCTGTCACCCTATGCCCTGTTCGGCCTTGTGACTGACCAGGAGAACCTCTGTGTTGTCTGGATTAAGTCTCAATTTGCGAGCCCACATCCAGTCCGGCCAAGCACCTGTTCAAAGTCTGGCAGCCTCCTTAGGCCAAACTCCGGATGATCTCTCCCACGGTTTCATGTAGATGTTCAAAGTCTGGACAGCCTCCTGCTAGTGACAGGTGGGAAGGAGGTCTCAAACCTAGATCTGATTGGACGTCATCAAGAATTGAAACCTCAGGAAGCAGATAACACCTTATCCGCCGCCAATGGAGAAGGGAGGTTCAGCTAACCTCACGTTCCGGTGGACCATGATCTCTCCCAGCGCACAGCTTTCATGTAGATGTTAAATAACATCGCGCCATTTGACAATACTGAACTGGCCTGAGGGACTCCACAAGACAAAGGTTGTGGAGCAAGGACTAGAGGCAGTGACAGGTGTCACCCAGTTTAATTCCGCTGCCTCTCTTTGAGGGGGGTTTACTTGTTTTATTTTGAATGTCATTAATATTTAATGCTATTTTAATGTTTGTGCATTACGTAATAATAATAATAATAATAATAATAATAATAATTCTTGCATTGTTTGGGCTCAAATGCTATGGCATCCTGGGAGTTGCAGTTTGGGGAGTCCCCAGCCCTCTTTGGCAGAGAAGTCTCAATGACCTTGCAAAACTACAACTCCTGGGGACCCATAGCCTTGAGGCGTGGCAGTGAAGGTGATATCAAAGTATATTCATTTGACAGTGTAGTAGATGCACCAAACTACAACTCCCAGTATTCTATAGCCATGAGCAGTGATGTTTTATAGTGGGTCCAGACTGCATCTTTTCTACAATGTTGATGTACCCCTAGTCAGAAAAGGAAAACTACAAATCCCAAGAGGTTGGTGTGTCGCCAAACTACAACTCCCATGGCTTTGTAAAGTGGCATTGAACTGCATCCATTTGACTTTGAACCAAACATGGATGTCCAGCCTTAGGTTGGTATCTACACTGCCATATAATCCAGGTAACCAAAGCAGATAATCCAGATTATCTGCTTTGAACTGGATTATAGGAGTCTACACTGCCATATAGTCCAGTTCAAATATGATAATCTGGATATTATATGACAGTGTAGAAGGGACCTAGATTCCCACTTTTGGAAATGACTCATGAAACATGGTTTGGGGGGATTATGCTCCAGGCTTCTATGTATTTATGGGGATTTTTGTGTTTGTGTATCTTTTTTCCCACCCTGGTAGGTGTTTGTGGTGGCACACACCAAGCCTCGCAACTTCTGGATCGGGCTGTACTATGTCGACAGGAGCTGGAAGTGGGTGGATGGGACACCCTACACCGTGCGCAGGATGTGAGTATGAGGAACTTCTCCCATTGCAGCAGTGGGAGGAGGTTGTTGGCCCCATGCAGTGGGACCCCGGGAGTTGTAGTTTCCCAAGGTCTTCAGACTTAGAATCATAGAATCCTAGAGTTGGAAGAGACCTTGTGGGCCACCCAGTCCAACCCCATTCTGCCAAGAAGCAGGAAAATTGCATTCAACGCACCTCCGACAGATGGCCATCCAGCCTCTGTTTAAAAGCATCCATAGAAGGAGCCTCCACCACACTCTGGGGCAGAGAGTTCCACTGATGAACAGCTCTCACAGTCAGAAAGTTCTTCCTAATGTTCAGGTGGAATCTCCTTTCCTGGAGTTTGAAGCCATTGTTTGCTTTGACTTTAATATACCACAAATAACCGTGCCACCCAAATTGGAGATCAAGGTCTCCCAGTTGCTGACACTGTAATTTTAAGGTGTCATTTAAAATTATTATTATTATTATTATTAGAAACACAACAAAATAAGTACACCGCAAACAAGATTACTCTTGTTTTGAGTGTCACATGTATGACTATCTGCCTGCTGGGCAGAAGTCTTGGGTGTGCATTCGCTGCAGAGAGCTCCTGGCTCTCAGGGAACGTGTTCTTTCCCTTGAAGCCAAGGTAGCAGACCTGGGGAAGCACAGAGAGGAAGTGAGGCAGGAGGAAGAGATCTCCAGGGATGAAATAGGAGCATCCCACTCCGTTCTGAGCAGCCCTCCAGCTGCTTTGGAAAATGGGGGTCTTGGGCAGGGAGGACATCAGTCTGAGGAAGAGGGACCGGCTCCCTTAGTTGGGACCCCTTCCTCGGAGGATGTGCCCATATCCTCTTGCACCGAGGATACTTCTCAACGGGTGGTAGGAGGGGGGCTTCTTGTAGTGGGCGATTCGATTGTCAGGAACATAGAAAGCTGGGTTTGTGATGGATGTGATGACCGCATGGTAAATTGCCTGCCGGGTGCAAAGGTTGCGGACATCACGAGGCATCTAGACAGGCTGGTAGATAGTGCCGGGGTGGAGCCAGCAGTCATGGTACACGTTGGAACCAATGACATTGGGAAGGCCAAACGGATGGTCCTGGAAGCCAAATTTAGGTTGCTAGGTAGAAGATTAAGGTCCAGGACCTCAAAGGTAGCATTCTCGGAAATTCTACCGGTTCCACGCGCAGGGACAGCCAGACAAGCAGAGCTCAGGAGCTTCAACGCGTGGATGAGGCAGTGGTGTCGAGAGGAAGGGTTTAGATTTGTTAGGAACTGGGGACATTTTGGAAAGCCAAACCTTTACAAAAGGGACGGGTTACACCTGACGAAAATGGAACCAGACTGCTGGCAATCAATATTAAAAAGGCTTCAGAGCAGCTTTTAAACTGATTCCTAGGGGAAAATCGACAGGAGCTGGGCAGCTTCCGGTTCGAGAGGGTGAAACACCAAGTATGGAGGATGAAATTTATGCACAAACGGCTGAGTCAACAGAAAAGATAGGAAGTAGCCAAGAGGTAGGACATGGTAGGCCTTCTACAAATTCTCATAAACAGCCAAAGTTGAAAGGGCATCAGAGCAATAAATATAAATGTCTGTACGCAAATGCTAGAAGCCTTCGAACAAAAATAGGGGAGTTGGAATGTTTGGCAAAAAAAAAATATTGATATTATTGGCATAACAGAAACCTGGTGGACAGAGGAAAACAATTGGGACACAAAAATTCCAGGTTATAAACTGTACAGGAAAGACAGGAGAGGGAAAAACGGTGGCGGTGTGGCCTTGTACATAAATGAAGAGCTAGAATCTCATGAATTAGAATATCAAGAAAATTCAAACTCACCTACAGAAACATTGTGGGTAAAAGTCCCAGGACAAAAAACTAATCTAGCATTAGGGATCTGCTATCGCCCTCCCAACCAAACTCCAGAGGGCCCTCCCAACCAAACTCCAGAGGCAGACTGCTATCTGGAAAATGAAATTAAACAGGCCTCAAAAAGCAATAAATTAGTCATAATGGGGACTTCAACTATCCCCGAATAGATTGGCTAAATTCTTGTTCTACGCATGAAAGAGAGACAAGGTTCCTCGACATGCTAGCTGATTATTCCCTTGAGCAGATGGTCATGGAACCAACCAGGGAAAGGGGATCCTGGACTTGGTGCTAACTAATGAACAAGATCTCATTCAAGATGTCCTTGTAACTGAGCCCATAGGTACCAGTGACCACAACACAATAACCTTCAACTTAAGTTTGGATAGCAAACTGTCAGTGAAAACTAACACAGAGACCTTAAATTTTCACAAAGGGAATTTCACCAAAATGAGAAAAATAGTAAAGAACAAACTAAAAGGAACAGTAAAAAAATCAAATCCCTCCAGAATGCTTGGAAACTGTTTAAAAATACTTTAAAACAAGCCGAACTAAAATGCATTCCTAAAATAAGAAAGAGGCCGGGAAAGTCCAAGAGGACATCGGCATGGCTTACAAATGAAGTAAAAGATGTGATTGGAAAGAAGAAAAACTCATTTAAGAAATGGAAGGCTCTTCCTACTGAGGAGAACAGAAAGGAACACAAGCTCTGGCAAACTAAATGCAAAACAACCGTCAGGAAAGCCAAGAGAAATTTTGAGGCACATATAGCTAAGAATATTAAAAAATATAGCAAAAACTTCTTTAAGAACATCAAGTAGAAACCCAACTAGAAAAGCAGTTGGGCCACTTGACGAAAATGGTAAGAAAGGGACAATAAGTGAAGACAAGGAGATTGCTGAGCGGCTAAACAACTTCTTTGCCTCCGTTTTCACACAGGAGGACAGACAACATATGCCTGCAGCTGAGTCAGTTTTTTTCAGGGAGGGAATTAAATGAATTAAACCAGATAGAGATAAACAAGGAAGATGTTCTCACATGCCTTACTAAACTAAATGTCAACAAATCACCAGGGCCAGATGGCATCCACCCCAGAGTTCTTAAGGAACTCAAGTGTGAAATTGCTGAAATTCTAGCCAAAATATATAACCTTTCTCTAAGATCAGGCACCGTACCCGAGGACTGGAGGGAGGCAAATGTAACCCTGATCTTCAAGAAAGGATCCAGGGGTGATCCAGGAAATTATAGGCCAGTTAGTCTAACCTCAGTTCCAGGCAAAGTGATGGAAACCATTATTAAAGAAAAAATTACCAAGCACATAGAAGAACAGGCATTGCTGAAGGAAAATCAACATGGTTTCTGCAAAGGCAAATCATGTCTTACTAACTTGATAGAATTCTTTGAGGGTGTAAATAAACACATAGATAAAGGGGACCCAGTCGATATTGTTTACCTTGACTTTCAAAAGGCTTTTGACAAAGTCCCTCACCAAAGGCTCCTAAATAAGCTCTTCAGCCATGGAATCAGGGGACAGGTCTTGTCCTGGATTGAAACCTGGCTAAACTGTAGGAAACAAAGGGTGGTACTAAACGGACATTTCTCTGGGTGGAAAGAGGTGAGAAGTGGCGTACCCCAAGGTTCAGTTTTTTGGGTCTTTTTAATTTATTCGTTACTTTTTAATTTATTTTTAATTTATTCATTAATGATCTGGATGTAATGAATAAATTTCATGAGGTATTCAAAGTTTGCAGAGCAAAGACACTAAATTGTTCAGGGTAGTTAAAAATGAAACTGATTGTAAAGAGCTCCAGAAAGATCTCTCGAAATTGAGTGAATGGGCAACAAAGTGGCAAATGCATTTTAACCTAAACAAGTGTAAAGTCATGCACATCGGGGCAAAGAACCCCAAATACACTTATCAACTGATGGGATCAAAGCTTTCTGAGACAAACCAGGAAAGGGATCTTGGGGTTTTGGTGGACAGCTCAATGAAGATGTCAACCCAGTGCGCAGCAGCAGCGAAAAAAACAAATTCTATGCTTGGCATGATCAGGAAGGGAATCGAAAATAGGTCGGCAAATGTTGTATTGCCTCTCTACAAATCTATGGTGAGGCCACATTTGGAGTACTGTGTACAATTCTGGTCACCGCACCTCAAGAAGGATATAACGGAACTGGAAAAGGTACAAAGAAGGGCGACAAAAATGATCCAAGGGATGGAGCGGCTCCCTTATGAAATCAGGTTGCAACGCCTTGGTCTTTTCAGCCTTGAAAGACGGCGTTTAAGAGGTGACTTGATCGAAGTGTATAAAATCATGCATGGGATAGAAAAGGTGAATAAAGAAAAATATTTTCTCTGTCACACAACACTAGGACTAGGGGGCACTCCCTGAAGCTCCAAGGTAGGAAAGTTAGGACTAATAAAGGGAAATATTTCTTCACCCAGAGGGTCATTGGGTTATGGAATTCACTTCCAGAGGAGGTTGTGACAGCGGTCAGCCTGGACAGCTTCAAGGCAGGATTAGACAGATTCATGGATACCAAGGGAATCAGGAGTTCCTGAAATGGACATCCAAGTGCCACCTCTGTGTTGATGGAGGCAGGCAGGATTTCCCTGGGTACTGGTTGTGGGGGGTCGGGAGCAGGTCAGGGTTTTGCCCTCCTTTCTGCTAGAGATCCCCGTGTACAACTAGTGGGCCACTGTGTGACACAGAATGCTGGACTAGATGGGCTGAGGCCCGATTCAGCATGGCTCTTCTTATGTTCTTATGTTCTTACTCTGCTGACTGTTGTATTGGATCACACGTCGGACACTTCCCGAGTGTCTAGGACTGTGTGATGTATCAGCAAATAATGTGTGCAGATCGCAATAGTGTGGTGATTTTGTCAGTGCCAATTGTGTTTAAGTGCAGGCCAAGGTCTTTAGCCACTGCACCCAGTGTGCCCATCACCACTGGGACCACCTTTAATAATAATAATAATAATAATAATAATAGCAGCACCGGGACTGTGGCTGTATTAAAGATCACTACTGACCAAAAGGACATGAGTTCGAAGCCAGCCCAGGTCGGAGTGAGATTCCAACCAATTATGTAGCTTGTTGTCAACCTTTGCAACTCGAAAGACAGTTGAATCTGTCAAGTAGGAAATTTAGGTACCACCTATGTGTGGGGAGACTAATTTAACTGATTTACGAGGCCATAAAAATCTCCAGGAAGTATGCAAAGAATGAGGAAGTGACAGCTCCCCTGGTGGCCAGAAGCTGGAATGTTAAATAGCCGCTGAGTGTCTGTCTATGTATGTTGTGTGTCTATGGCATTGAATGTTTGCCATGTATATGTACATTGTAATCCGCCTTGAGTCCCCTGCGAAGGGGGTGAGAAGGGCGGAATAGAAATACTGTAAATAAATAAATAAATATTTTATTACAAAGCCTGAAATATTAATTCTAGATTCTTTATCATGCCGCAAATAGCCGTGGCACCCAAATCTGAGATCAGGGCTTCCAAGTTGCAAATAGGTTTCCAGAAAGACCATATTACACGAAATGTCCCAGAAGGAATCCTTGGCATGCGATGCAGGTGAGCCATGGACATCTCATCCTCCTCCTCCTTCTCCTTGCAGAGACTGGCGGCCCCAGAAGCCCAACAACTTCTCCTTCCTGATGCCGATGGAGAGTGCGGAGTGCGTCCACGTCTATCGGGACGGCCTCTGGAGCGACGAGCATTGCCTGAACCAGTATAATTGGGTCTGCGAAATGGAGGCCAAGGGCTAAGCAGCACAAAGGCTGAGAAAGACAACAACGGTGTCTGCGCACGGGCAGAGGCCGGCTGTGATCTCCATGGGGGTTGGGAGAGATGGGAGGAAAAGGGCTGGATCAGGCATGGGCCGACTTGGGCCCTCCCTCCAGGTGTTTTGGACTTCAACTCACACAATTCCTAACAGCCTACCGGCAGAAAACCTAAGAAATAAAACCACGGCACTCTTCACATGGGCAGAGGCAAGTTGTCACTCCTTGGGGTTTGGGGAGAAAGGATAGCCAAGGGGTGATCACTAGGCCTGGGAATCCGTGATTGAATGGACTGAAGACTGATAGGTCAGAGGTTCGAATCTGCGGAAAGCGTGGATGAGCTCCCTCTGTCAGCTCCAGCTCTTCATGTGGGGATATGAGAGAAGCCTCCCACAAGGGTGGTAAAATATCAAAACATCTGGGCAATGTCCCCAGGGCAGCGACCTTGCAGACGGCCAATGCTCTCACATCAGAAGCGACTTGAAGTTTCTCGAGTCACTACTGACACGACCAAGAAAAAAAAAGAAAAAAAGCTCAAACCTGACCAAGCAGCCATGAGGCCATCCCTTCTACACGTGGGTTTCAAGGATTGTTTCTCACAGAGTCTTTCTGATCTTCTCATTAGCCTTTCCTTTGCTCTCTCTGGGCAGAGACCTAATCTCATATCATGGGACAACTCCCCATCCTCTAAAGGCAGAGAAGGCCGCGAAGGAAGGCCGATTCTCAAGGGAAACGGAATCCCAAACATCTTCCCTTCTCTCTGATCTACGGCCTGCAGATCAGTGCCTGAATTTCCCTTATTTCCTCTTCCCTTCACGGAGCACTCCTAGCCACAAACTGCAATTCCAAGTGCAACACCTGTATTTTAAACATGCCTTCTATTTTTAATTTCTCCAAAAGCCTCGATGAAAACAGGGAGCCTGTTGAAGGGTCTTACATACATTTAAATGTCTTGCGGACCATATTTTAGTTCTTGCGGACCACTGGTTGGGAACCACTGGTCTAGCGTGTGTCAATTGTAGGGTTTCTATTAAAATTACTACAAACAGGTGCTGGGCATGCGGATGGGCGGCAGAGGATCCTAGAAGAAGGTGCAGTCGTTGAACCCAAAAGGGTTTATTTATTTGCAAGTTGTCGCATGGCGTCGGCCTCGAAGCGGAAGACGTGCCACCCTTCGGCAGCGGTCAGGTCCACGGCCCCTTCGCCCAGGTAGAAGTCGATGGCCGGCTGGTTCCAGTCCAGGACGCTGAATTTCATCTGGGTGCATCCCTTCTCCAAGCCAATCTGGAGGGAGAAACCCAGGAAATGGGGTGGGTTGGAGGAATCCAGAACCATAAGCTCAAAAGGGGACCCCCAAAGGCCACTTAGTCCAACCCCATTCTGCCAGGTAGGCATCCACAACCCAAGCACGCCCAAAAGGTGCCCATCCAACCTCCGTTGGAAGATCTCCAAAGATTTGGTGACTACTATCTTCCAATGACTAGAGTTGGAAGCAGGCCCAGGTTACCCATAAGGCCACCCTAGGCCGTGGTCTAGGGGCGCAAGCCGAAGGGGGAGCAGATCACGGACCCCCCCCCCCCCAATGGTGTCTCAGCCCGCCCCTGACTGCGACGTCAGGAGAGCGT
The DNA here is from genome assembly GCA_030556195.1 of Anolis apletophallus. Taxonomy (NCBI): domain Eukaryota; kingdom Metazoa; phylum Chordata; class Lepidosauria; order Squamata; family Anolidae; genus Anolis; species Anolis apletophallus. The sequence continues at coordinate 149,559,735 of JARBWK010000008.1, read as the reverse complement.
GCTTCTGGGAGGAAACCTCCAGCGAGGTCTCCCTCCATCCCAGACGGGCGCCGGCGGAGGAGAGCACGCCCGGCTGCAGGCGCCTGCCCCAGAGGGAGGCCTCCTCCACTTGGGCGGGGGAGAGGGCCCGGGGGCGGCCTGAGGAGGCAGCAAAAGGTGGGAAAGGAGGCCACTCACCAGGACGCTGCCCTTTCGGCGGAGGAAGCTCTTCTCCTGCCTCCGTGCCTTCCTCCCCCTCCTCGGATTTCGGCACAACAGGACAAAGAGTGGCGGCTCGGAGGCCAGGCGCGTGCCAGCAGCCCCGTCTCTTCTCACGGGGCTGCTGGCGCGTGCCTGGCCTCCGACCCGCCACTCTTTGTCCTGTTGCACCGAAATCCGAGGAGGAAGGCACGGGAGCTACGGGCGGCGAGGCTGGGGATCTGCAGGGGCTCCTCTCCGCGCCTTGCCTTTCCTTCCTTGCCCGCTGCAAAGGCTGGCGGAGGAGGATGCTGGCACGGTGGGCAAAGTGGGCTGGAGGAAATGGCGGCCGTTTTGCCCGCGCCGCCAGCATCCTCTGCCCGCCGACAGCCTTTGCAGCGGGCAAGGAAGGGAAGGCAAAGTGCGGAGAGGAACCACTGCAGATCCCCAACTGCGGCTCCCGCGCCTTCCTCCTGCTCCTTGGTTTGGCGCAAGCGCAACAGGACGAAGAGTTGTGGCTGGTCAGAGGTTTGAATGGCTGGTCAGAGGCCAGGCAGGCGTGCGCCAGCCGAAACGGCAGCATCCTGGGTGAGTGGCCTCCTTTACTGCCTTTTGATGCCTCCACAGGGGAGAGGAAAAGGGGGGGTGCTGTAGGGGGCGTAATTCCAAAATGTGGCCTAGGATGCAAAAAATTGTTAATCCGGGCCTGGTTGGAAGAGATCCCAAAGGTCAACTAGTCCAATCCCATTCTGCCAGGTAGGAATTCACAACCCAAGCACTCCCAAAAGGTGCCCGTCCAACCTCCGTTGGAAGATCTCCAAAGACTTGGTGACTATTATCTTCCAATGCTCTAGAGTTGGAAGGGATCCCATTTGGTCATCTAGTCCAACCTCTTTCTGACGTGCGGGAAAACCTAATGCAAACATGTCCGAAATATGCCAACCAAACTCTGTTTAAAGACTTCCAAAAAAGGAGAGCCCACCAACCTCTGAAGCGGTCAATATTCAACTACATTTATGAAAGGGTCCCCAAGGGTTATCTAGTCCAACCGCTTTCTGCTGTGCAGGAATCCGCAACCCAAGCACTCCCAAAATATGCTCCATTTAAAGAACTCCAAAGAAGGGGAGCCCACCACACTTCAAGGTAGCCCATAATGCATTAGAGGTCAAAGGGGTACCCAAAGGTCATCTAGTCCGAAAGAAATCAATCAAGCATAAAAAGACAAGAAAAGCAATCCTGGAAGATGCCCATCCAACCTATGTTTGGGGAGTTCACTCTCTCACAAGGAAGTCCATAATCCACTATGGGGATCCCCCAAAGCTCATCTAGTCCAACACAACTAAAACACTTCCAAAAGGTATCAACCCAAAGACCTTCCCAAAGAGTAAAAGTTCTCTATCTTCCAAAGATTTCCATATTACACAGTTGAACAGCTCCTACATTTCAAAAAGGTCTTCCTAATATTTAGGGGGCACTTCTTATCTTGTAATTGGAAGCCCCTGGTGACGCGATGGGTCAGACCCTTGTGCCGGCATTGCTGCTGAGTGAAAGGTCGGCAGTTCGAATCCAGGGAGCAGGGTGAGCTCCCGTTTGTCAGCTCCAGCTTCCCTTGTGGGAACATGTGAGAAGCCTCCCACACGGATGGTAAAGCATCTGGGTGTCCTTGTGGACAGCCAATTCTCTCACACCAGAAGCAACTTGCAGTTTTTCAAGTCGCTCCTGACATGACAAAAAAAATCTTGTAATGTTAATGCTTTACTTTGTATCCTAGCATGCATCTATATTGTAGAATTAATGCAGTTTGACACCACTTCATCTCCCATGGCTCAATGGGATCTGTAAAGTGCCAAATGGATGGGGAGCATGGAGTCACCTCAGCAATCGTTCGCATCAGCTTCTTCCCAATCCCTCGTCCTGCAACAGGAGAAAAAGACAAAAAATATCTCAGATTTTGGAATATTTGACCTAGAAGCCTATTTGCGCCACTGCAAGAGGCTCTATTTAACTCTAACGTACATACAATTGCATAGGGAGGTTGGCATTCCTTGGCTTAAACTGGAGGAGGAGGGCAAACAGAATAAAGTATCATCAAAGTGTAACTTTCTCCTCTCCATAGTGATGCATTGTGTCTTTTTACTGTCTCTAACTCTCTTCAGCATGAACCTTCCCCCTCCCGAGCCGCAAATCGCTGCTGGCTCGCCCGGGATGCTCTTCGAGGATCTCAGGAATGCTGAAACTGCGTTCCCCTGAACCGTGGATACAGAGACCCATGAGACCTCTTTATCCACGGGTCAACGGATCGCTTCCAAACCGGTGCCGTTTTTCTCCTAGACCAGTGTTTCCCAACCACTGTTCCACGACACATTACTGTTCCGTGACGTACCATCTGATGTGCCACGGAAAAGTCTCTCCCCCCCTTTTCTCCCCCTCCTGCCGAACTCCTGCTGCTGCTTGGGGGAGGAGGAGGAGGAGAAGGGCCAGGCAGCGGCTAAAAAAAAGAAGAAGGGGCCGGGGCACCGCCTCCTTCGGCCATTTTGCCTGCCAGGCTCCAATCGAGGGAGGGCGGGGAACGGAGGCGGAAGTGGAAGTGCGCTTGTCTGAGTGCATGCGCGCTAGGTCCCGGCAGTGAAGGAAATGAAGGAGCCAGCTGCTTCCGGAGGCGCCTCGGCTTGGCCCTGCTTCGTTCCAGGTGAGGCCCGGGGCGCCCTTCCCCTCAGCCCCCCCCAAGCCCCTCGGGGAGGAAGGGCCCCAAAGGGGAGAAGGGGCCTTACTTCGTGGGGGAAAGGGTGGGGCCTGGCAGGAGGACCCTCGGAGGAAGGAAAGGCAGGCGGGATTCCGTGAGGGACTCCCTCGCCAGCCTTCCTCCCAAATGTAAAGGTCTATTTCCCCTGAACTCCATCTGCATTTCAGTATTTTCAGTACTTTCTGTTGGTAATGAGAGTTCAATATGCCAAGTTTGGTTCAATTCCATTGTTGCAAGAGTTCAGGATGCTCTTTGTTTGTGTGTTAACTATAAATGCAAAAAACAGTGGGTGACACCGTAATATACAAGTAGGAACAGGGGAAGAGGTAGCAAAAATACAAGCAGTTTAAACAAAATATAGTTTATCAATTTCCAAAATGTAGCAAAGAGCATAGAATAGTATATATCAATCAAATAATGGCATGAAATAGTGATCATACAATGTCATATAACACCAATTACACAGAGCATACAGAGTATGATGTGATTAGTTGAACAATAGAATCAGTCAATATCATATGGTCATCCAGAATGTAGAGTAGGGGATGAGACTGGCTCACAAGAATGTAGGGATGAGGATGTTCGAGTGGAGATGAAGAGATGGTCGGAGCCCAGAATGGGCGTGGTGTGGTGGAGCGAGGCTCCGCTGGTGGCGCCAGGTCCGGGCAGGCCAAATGGCGTCGTAATAGACTCGGCAGTGCGCTGGTGAAAGAGGCGTCGGGAATGACGCGGGCAGCCGAGGGCCGTGTTGCAGGGGAACAGTTCTTCGGAGGGGCAGTGGGGGCCACAAAGATATTTAACGGCGTGAGCTCTTTTCGGCTAACGTTGTCACCAGATTTCCTCAGAGGCTTTGTGTTTAGTAATGGGGTGACGTCCTCGCGATCAATATGAATTTCTTGTCAAATCTTCCAATGAGCACGGAGAACGGATGGAATGGTCCGTTCTCCGTGCTCATTGGAAGATTTGACAAGAAATTCATATTGATCGCGAGGACGTCACCCCATTACTAAACACAAAGCCTCTGAGGAAGTCTAGTGACGAAACGGCCCTTAGCCGGCCTGGGAAGAGCTCACGCCGTTAGGCTATCTTTGTGGACGATTCCCCCGCCGGCAACCGCCAGCGCACCAGCCTTTGCATATAGCAAGTCTATTACGACACGCCATTTGGCGCGGCTTGGTGCCCCGGACCTGCGCCTCACCAGCGCCTCAGCGGGATCGCCATACCACCACACCACGCTCCATTCTGGGCTTCCCTACATCTCTTCCTCTCTCCACTCGAACATCCTCATCCCTACATTCTTGTGAGCAGTCTCCGTCCCTACTCTACATTCTGGATGACCATATGATATTGACTGCATTCATTGTTCAACTAATCATGACTGTGAGTAGCGGCTCCGCACAAGTGGAGAGAGGTGCAACATCATACTCTGTATGCTCTGTGTAATTGGTGTTATATGACATTGTATGATCACTATTTCATGCCATTATTTGATTGATATATACTATTCTATGCTCTTTGCTACATTTTGGAAATTGATAAACTATATTTTGTTTAAACTGCTTGTATTTCTTGCTACCCTACCCTGTTCCTACTTGTTAACTATAAATCCCAGAAACTGTAACTCCCAAATGTCAAGGTCTATTTTTCCCAAACTCCATCTGTGTTCACATTTGGGCATATTGAGTATTCATGCCAAGTTTGGTCCTGATCCAACTTTGTTTGAGTCCAGAGTGCTCTCTGGATGGAGGTGAACTACAACTCCAAAACTCAAGGTCAATGCCCACCAAACTCTTATAGTATTTTCTCTTGGTTATGGGAGTTCTGTGTGGGAAGTTTGATTCCATTCCATCATTGGTGGAGTTCAGAGTGCTCTTTGATTGTGGGTGAACTATAACTGTATGTTGTGTTCATCGAAACAGGCCCAGGTTTCACACTGAGTGTATAAATACATTTTAAAAGATATTAACTATATGTATTACTGTGTTAGAGTGTCATTTTGTGTCATTTTGGTTGGTTGTGTGCCCCAGGATTTTGTAAATATAAAAAAGTGTGCCGCGGCTCAAAAAAGGTTGGGAAACACTGTCCTAGACTAATTCTAAGATTAACTGCTATCTCACTTTTTGCATACAGTGTTGCCTCGCTACTTCATGGTTCACGTTTAACAGACTCACTGTTTAGCGGATTTTAAAAAATATTAATTTAAAATAAATATGGTTTTTTCACTGTTTTGTAGGTTTTTGCTGCTGCCGCTATCCGAGGAACTTTCCCTCCTTAGTCCTCCCTCCTTTTCTCCAGCCTTGAAGGGCTTTTCCTTCCTTTCCTTATTTATTTTATTTGTTTACTGCATTTTTATACCGCCTTTCTCAGCCAATGGCGACTCAAGGGGGTTCGCAATCGGCAGCGATTCGATGCCACAATAATAACAGGGTACAGTTAAAAATAATTATAAAAACAGTTATAACACAGCTCAACATTAGTGTATAAAGACTTAAAATAGTGTATACCTGCTAAAATAATGTATAAACATTGAAATAAATAGAGCGTCCCTACTTCGCGGATTCTCACTTATTGTGGGAGGTCCTGGAACATAACCCCCACGATAAGTTGAAATTGTATTGATAACTGTTGATTTGTTTGTCTTGAGCAGTTCCTGCTATTTGTACACCGCATCGAGTCGCCTTCGGGCTGAGAGAGGCGGTCTAGAAGCAAAGTAAATAAATAAATAAGTGAGGGAACACTGTATTTAATAGGCCTGGGCAATCATGGTTCTAAATGGTTCTAAAGTACTTACAAAACTAAAGTTCTGGTGGTGAACACTAGGTGGCGCTGGTGCTTTGCTTCTACAGTGTGGCTCAAGTTCTGGTGGTGAACATTTCAGAACTCTAACAAAACTTTCAAAACTTCATTATTATTCCATTATTGGAAATTTTTAAGACAGGACCAATTAGGAACTGCCATTATAACGAAATTTTGAAAGTTTTGTTTAGAGTGCTGAAATGTTCACCACCAGAACTTTAGCAACACTGTAGAAGCAAAGCACTAGCACCACCTAGTGTTCACCACTAGAACTTTAGTTTTGTAAGTACTTTAGAACCATAAAACTAGTGTTTTTATGGGTTTTAGAACAATCTAAGTCGCCCCGAGCCTGACGGAAGGGTCGACTAATAAGCTAAAAAAATAAATAAATAAATAAATAAATAAATAATTTAGAACCATGATTGTCCAGGCTTAGTATTTAATTCTGTTTTAAGGTCTGTATATCTGTAGATTTTAAATTGCATTAATGTGAGCTGCCTTGCGTCTCCTGATGGAGAGAAAAAAGCGGTATCAATAAACATAACAGCAATGACAACAACATACCAACATTTCTCCCACTGTTGCATTCTCAGTGCATTGCATTCCTGGTAATGTATTTTTCTATTTTTTAATATTGCTATATTCTCCCAAATAGTAAATTTATATAAACGGTATATATACACATCCACATATACCCCGAAATTCTGGCATCACATAGAGGTCTTCCATGTAGATGTTCCGCCCTTTCCAGGTGCTGTAAGTGAAGAAATACAGAGCGTAACCGACAATGGTGTGACCTGGAAGGAAGCGACAGAAGGAAATGACTATTTCATTGGGTTTGGAACCAATCTTGCTGCCATTATGGGTCTCAATCTAACGCAAATGATAACTGGGTTAGCTCAAAGTACCGTATTTTCCGGTGTACAAAACGACTGAACGTATAAGATGACCCCCAACTTTTCCAGTTAAAATATAGTTTGGGATATACTCATCATATAAGACCACCCCTCTTATTTGATTTGATTTCAATATGGTAATTTTCCTATGACTACCTCCTTCTCTGCCTCTCAGATTTCGCGCATGCGCACCTGCACCGCTTCACTGCCGTCTACAGGAGCGAGATCTGAAAGGCAGAGGAGGTGGGATGGTAAGAGGATACAAGGGCGGGCCAGGCAGGTAAAAGAGGTGTGTTTTTCTGGGTCCAGAGCCACACTATCTCTTTTTTCCATACCCCGGGTGCCTTGGATGCCTGCAGCTTGCTCCGCCCTTCAGTTACACCTTCCCGGTGAGCCGCCCCTTCACCTCACCATCGGGACCGCACTAAGTCCTCGAATCCTGATGAATGGATTTTCTTCTACTGTACTTGTGCAGCGTCACCCTTAATGCTTTCATACAGTCGCTGCATACGGCAGGGACACGGCCACTTCCATTTTTGAGCTCCCCCGCTATATGCGGTAACCACAGATTCTCCAATCCGGATTGGAAGTTTCAGCACCCGCTCTATAAGATGACTCCCGCGTATAAGACGGCTCCTGGTGTATAAGTCGACTCCTGCATATAAGACTTCTCCCGCATATAATACGGCCCCTGACTGAGAAGATTTTCTTGGGTTAAAAAGTAGTCTTATACGCCAGAAAATACAGTATATGGTATTGTTGCACTCTAGCTGTGGAATGTCTTTTCACCCAGCACCACACAAAGTCCAGAAGTAGCTAACTACAGTTTATTTAACATCTACTCAACGCTGAGCCTTTTCTGTTGTGGCGCCATCCATTTGGAATGCCTTGCCAACTGAAGTTCGTGCCTTGCAAGATTTGCCATCTTTCCGTAAGGCGTGCAAAACCTATTTGTTTCGGTTGCCATTTGATTGTTAAAATTGCAACTCTGATTTAGTTTAATTTGATGTTTTATCTCTGTTTTTATGCTCTTTTATGTGAACTGTGGACTGCTCCGAGCCCTCGGGGAGTGGCAGCATACAAGGCTAAATAATAAATAAATAAATAAATAGCATAAACGAAAGGGGAACTGGCAATTCCCAAAAAGCAGCGGAAAAGGTGCTATGAAATAGCAGTAGCCCAAAATACAAAGATCAATTATTTATTTATTTATTTATTTGTCACGTTTCTATACCGCCCCTCTCAGCCCGAAGGCGACTCGGGACGGTTTACACAGGCAGTCTCTGCCCTCAATACAACACAGCAACAAGTCAACCCCCCCCCCCCAGAAAAAAACATATAATAACAATTTAACAATTAAAAACATACAATTGCAGCCTCAACGTCATGTTGAAATCAGTTTCCATCACATCGTCGTCATTCCTTATATCCAATTAAGCCTTATATTTCATCAACAAATGCCTGCTCAAATAACCAGTTCTTGACTTTCTTGCGAAATGTCAGGAGGGAGTGGGCCGATCTGATGTTTTTAGGGAGGGCGTTCCAAAGCTGAGGAGCCACCAATGAAAAGGCCCTGTCTCTCGTCCCCGCCAGTTGCGCCTGCGAAGAAGGCGGGACCGAGAGCAGGGCCTCTCCAGATGATCTTAAACATCTCGATGGTTCATAGGGAGAGATGCGTTTGGACAGGTAAGTTGGACCTGAACTGTTTAGGGCTTTAAAGGCTAAAGCCAGCACTTTGAATTGTGCCCGGTAGCAAACTGGCAGCCAGTGGAGCTGGCACAACAGGGGAGTTGTATGCTCTCTGAATGGCGCTCCTGTTATCAACCTGGCTGCTGTCCATTGGACTAGTTGCAGCTTCTGAACAGTCTTCAAAGGCAACCCCACGTAGAGAGCATTGCAGTAATCTATATGAGATGTAACCAGAGCATGGACCACCGTGGCCAAGTCAGACTTCTCAAGGTACGAGCGCAGCTGGCACACAAGTTTTAACTGTGCAAATGCTCCCCTGGTCACCGCCGAAACCTGGGGTTCCAGGCTCAGCGACGAGTCCAGGATCACACCCAAACTGCGAACCTGCGTCTTCAGGGGGAGTGTAACCCCGTTTAACACAGGCTGTAACCCTATGCCCTGTTCGGCCTTTCGACTGACCAGGAGTGCCTCTGTCTTGTCAATAATCCAAGACAGCAAGGCACAAGTAATCCATGAAGGCAAGGTACATGAAATCCATGAAGTCAGGAACGTAGTCATAAATCCATATATCCATAAGCATGGAACGGGAACATGGGTATTAAACCATAAGCATGAAAACAGGAACGTTACCAAGAGAAAACTATTCCAGGAACACAGCCAACTTGAGAACTAAATACGAACTTGATTTTAAGGCAACGTTGTCTGCTCTGAAGAGACCAGGAAAGCATCCCAGAATTTAAGCTCAAACCTGAGCAAGAAGCCATGAGGCCATCCCTTCTACACCTGGGTTTCAAGGACTCTTTCTCACAGAGTCTTTCTGACTTCCTCATTAGCCTTTCCTTTGCTCTCTCTGGGCAGAGACCTAATCTCTTATCATGGGGCAACTCCCCATCTTCTGAAGGCAGAGAAGGCCGATTCTCAAGGGAAACGGAACCCCAAACATCTTCTCTCTCGTCTGCAGCTGCCGGCCCTTCACTCTGATCTACAGCCTGCATTTCGGCCTGTGTTTCAGCCTGATCACACACAGTCTCAGTGAAGAACCCACCATTCCCCTCGCCCTCCAAGGCAGAATCCCCAGCATCCCCAGCATCTTGCTGCTGAGCCCCAGCAAGTATTTTATTTTCACTCACCCGCTTTGCTTTGGCGTTCTGGGGGGACTTCGGCCACCAAGCATTTGTAGAATGGATCCTGGCCGAATCCATCTTGGAAAAGCCCTGAAAGAGAGCAAAACATGGGTGGGCGGAAGGATGTCTCCTTCCAAATAATGAGTAACTTCCAAAGCAGGCCTGGGCAAACTTCGGCCCTCCAGGTGTTTTGGACTACAACTCCCACAATTCCTAACAGCCGGTAGGCTGTTAGGAATTGTGGGAGTTGTAGTCCAAAACACCTGGAGGGCCAAAGTTTGCCCAGGCCTGCTCCAAAGTATGTATCTACACCAGGTGTTGGCCCTCCAGGTGTTTTGGACTACAACTCCCACAATTCCTAACAGCCTATCCTTGCAACTTAACTCATCTTGATTCCGTTATTATAATTATAATTATAATAATTAGTGGTAATAATCATCATCATGACTTCTTTTTCTATGTCAGGAGTGACTTGAGATACTGCAAGTCGCTTCTGGTGTGAGAGAATTGCCATCTGCTAGGATGTTACCCAGGGTTTTACCATCCTGTGAGAGGTGTCTCTCATGTACCTGCATGAGAAGCTGGAGCTGTCACACAGGAGCTCACCCCGCGCCCCAGATTCAAACCGCCGACCTTTCAGTCAGCACCCTACCGGCACAAAGGTTTAACCCATTGCGCCACCGGGGGCTCATAACAATGATAATATATTACTTGCCTCTCCTTGCAGCTTAACTCACCTTGATCGCTGATTTTCACCTGCTCAGGTACTTTCTCATATTCTGCCAGTTCCTGAAATGGAAAAGATAAACCATCAACAGTGGGTGCCTCTACTATTTATTTTATTTATTTACTGTATTTCTAACTATGGAGTTAATCCAGTTTGACACCACTTCCGTGGCTAAATGCTACGGAATCCTGGGAGTTGTAGTTTCACAAGCACCAACTACATCTCCCATGATTCCATAGCCTAGAGCCATGGCGGTTAAAGTGGGAGAAGCCCCTGGTGGCGCAATGGGTCAAACCCTTGTGTCGGCAGGACTGAAGACCAATAGGTCGGAAGTTCGAATCCGGAGAGAGTGCTGATGAGCTCCCTCTGTCAGCTCCAGCTCCCCATGTGGGGACATGAGAGAAGCCTCCCACAACAATGGTAGAACATCAAAAACATCTGGGCAATGTCCCCTGGGCAACGTCCTTGCAGACAGCCAATTCTCTCACACCAGAAGCGACTTGTAGTTTCTCAAGCTGCTCCTGACATGGGGGGGGGGGGTTAAAGTGGGGTCAAACTGGAGTGTAGATGCACTCTCTGTCTTCAGGTATCTCAAAGTGACCCTCTATCGCTAATATACTTCATCTTGTTGATGGGAAGCTTCCCACCGGAGTGGAAATCACCTATCGGACAGATGGCAAGCTATGTAACCTCAGCAGACTGAAAGCCAAAACCAAGGTCACAACAACATCTGTTATAGAACTCCAATATGCTGATGGCAATGTTGTCTGTGCGCATTCAGAAGAAGACCTACAAGTCACTCTCACCGGGACATCCGTAGGGAGACCAAGGGGCTTGTTTATAAAGCTCTACCCCTCCCAACCCTGCTATAGGCCTGTGAAACGTGGACCATCTACAGACATTACACTCAACTCCTGGAACGATTCCATTAGCGTTGCCGCCAAAAAATCCTGCAAATCTCTTGGGAAGACGGGCGGATAAACGTCAGCATGCTGGAAGAAGCAAACACCACCAGCATTGAAGAGATGGTCCTCCGCCATCAACTCCACTGGACCGGCCACGTTGTCCGCATGCCCAAAGACCACCGTCTCCCAAAGCAGTTACTCTACTCCGAACTCAATAATGGAAAACGGAATGTTGGAGGACAGGAAAAGGGATTTAAATATGGACTCAAAGCCAACCTTAATAACTGTAGAATGGACACTGAGAACTGGGAAGCCCTGACCCTTGAGCACTCTAGCTGGAGATCAGCTTTGACCAGCAGTGCTGTAGAATTTGAAGTGGCATGAATGGAAGGCGAAAGAGAGAAACGTGCCTAGAGGAAGAGCCGTCAAGCATCCAAACCCGACCGGGACCGCCTTCCACCTGGAAAACAATGCCCTCACTGTAGGAGAACATGCAGGTCAAAAATAGGGCTCCATATCCATGGTTCTTAATGGTTCTGAAGTACTTACAAAACTAAAGTTCTGGTGGTAAACACTAGGTGGCGCTGGTGCTTTGCTTCTATAGTGTTGCTAAAGTTCTGGTGGTGAACACTAGGTGGCGCTGGTGCTTTCCTAAAGTTTTACAGTGTTGCTAAAGTTCTGGTGGTACAGTGGTTTGCTAACTAAAGTTCTGGTGGTGAACACTAGGTGGCGCTGGTGCTTTGCTTCTACAGTGTTGCTAAAGTTCTGGTGGTGAACACTAGGTGGCGCTGGTGCTTACTTCTACAGTGTTGCTAAAGTTCTGGTGGTGAACACTAGGTGGCGCTGGTGCTTTGCTTCTACAGTATTACTAACGTTCTGGTGGTGAACACTAGGTGGCGCTGGTGCTTTGTTTCTATAGTGTTGCTAAAGTTCTGGTGGTGAACACTAGGTGGCGCTGGTGCCTTACTTCTACAGTATTACTAACGTTCTGGTGGTGAACACTAGGTGGCGCTGGTGCTTTGCTTCTACAGTGTTGCTAAAGTTCTGGTGGTGAACACTAGGTGGCGCTGGTGCTTTGCTTCTACAGTATTACTAACGTTCTGGTGTTGAACACTAGGTGGCGCTGGTGCCTTACTTCTACAGTATTACTAACGTTCTGGTGGTGAACACTAGGTGGCGCTGGTGCTTTGCTTCTACAGTGTTGCTAAAGTTCTGGTGGTGAACACTAGGTGGCGCTGGTGCTTTGCTTCTACAGTATTACTAACGTTCTGGTGGTGAACACTAGGTGGCGCTGGTGCTTTGCTTCTACAGTGTTGCTAAAGTTCTGGTGGTGAACACTAGGTGGCGCTGGTGCTTTGCTTCTACAGTATTACTAACGTTCTGGTGTTGAACACTAGGTGGCGCTGGTGCTTTGCTTCTACAGTGTTGCTAAAGTTCTGGTGGTGAACACTAGGTGGCGCTGGTGCTTTACTTCTACCGTGTTGCTAGAGTTCTTGTGGTGAACACTAGGTGGCGCTGGTGCTTTGCTTCTACAGTATTACTAACGTTCTGGTGGTGAACACTAGGTGGCGCTGGTGCTTTGCTTCTATAGTGTTGCTAAAGTTCTGGTGGTGAACATTTCAGAACTATAACAAAAGTTTCAAAACTTCATTATTATTTCATTATTGGTGATTTTTAAGACAGAACCAATTAGGAACTGCCATTTATAATGAAATTTTGAAAGTTTTATTAGAGTTCTGAAATGTTCACCACCACAACTTTAGTTTTTTAAGTACTTTAGAACCATTTAGAAGCATGGATTGCCCAGGCCTAGATCCACTGTCAGGACACTGAACTTGGAGGACCATCATCCTCGGACTATGACGTATTGCCTAAGACTAGTAAGTATCTCAACGTGAAAAATAAATGCAAATTACTGGGGTCAAACCAGGCTGTTCAAATGCAGAAAAAACAATACGTGAGATATTTGCAAATTCCAGGCTGCCATCGAAAAAGAATATATTATTATATATATTATTATATACATATAATTGTGTGTGTGTGTGTGTGTGTGTAAATATATATAGCGCCTCAAGAGGCATAAAAACAGCATATTTAGTGGAACAAAATGCTGTTATCTTCCATTTCCAGACTTATATGTAGAAAAAAGGGGGGAAAGAAAGGAGATTCCGCGGGGGAGGGGGGGATAAAGAACCCCTTAGCCAAGTATATCTGCTTAATTTACATAAATTTGCATACCTCTCTGGAATATATATATATATATATATATATATATAATATATATATATATATACCGTGTATGTATGTGTATGTGCACATATATTCCAGAGAGGGATGAAAATGTTTGTAAATTATGTGTGCATATATATATATATATATGCATAATTTACATAAAGTTACATAATTTACATAAATTTACATAAATGCAAAAATATACAAATTGGAGGTATTGAAAGAGAGGGGTTTTTTGGGGGACTTTTGCAAATAAAGATAGTGCAAAAAAAGAAGATGAAAGTTTATTGATCTATTATTGATCTGTTAATTAGGCCGCTCGCAGTAAACAATGCAAGTCGAAACCATGTCAATCAGGCCTGGGCAAACTTGGGGCCCTCCAGGTGTTTTGGACTACAACTCCCACAATTCCTAACAGCCTACCGGTTGTTTGCCCAGGCCTGATTGACATGCATTAAATAATACAACCCTTCTATTCAACCCTTTGCATCCTTCATACCATTCAGCATGTCGTGTCCCTCCAGCCAAAAGTGCAGAGTTGGAAGGGGCTCCTAAAGGCCATCTAGTCCAACCCCCTTCTGCTCTAAAGGAAGGCACAATTCAAGCCCTCTTGATAGATGGCCACCCTAGTCTGGATTTTGGAGGCTGGGGAGGGAGGGGGAGAGGATGCTGGGATTTGTAGTCCTAAAGGGAGACTCCATTTGTCCCAGGCTGCAGAGGCTGGGATTTGTAGTTCGACTCTTACCCGGATCAAACGCAGGACTTCGGTGCAGTCTTCAGCCCGGCAATCCCGGATCGAGACCGCAGGGTCCATGTTGCTCCGCCTCCTGCGCTCTGGGCCCCCAGGACTACATTTCCCAGCATGCCTCGGGGAAGAGGAGGGAGGCGTGGGCAGGAGGGGGAGGGGCTGAATGCAGAATGATGAATGAATGAATGAATGAATGAAGTCTGATCCCAGTTTAACTCTTATGGAAGTTGCAAGAATTGTAGTTTTGCAAGATCTTGGGAGTTTTTAAACGTCTCCTATGAGTTGTTTTTGCTTTTATTGTTATTGTTGCTGTGGTTGTTGTTATCTCTATTTCTATAATAGTAGGAATAGAGATATTATTATTATTATTATTTAGATAATACCCCCTTTCCTTAGAAGGGATGCAAACTCCTTTGCAAACGTTCTTTGAAGGAACTACCAAGGTAACCAACGACCCATGTAACTAACTACCTGTTGCTCGTTACTACCAAGGTAACTACTAATTATATCTATTTCTACTATTATTATAGTTGTAGAAATATAATAATACTAATTTACATGCCCTTTTTTCTTAGAAGGGATGCAAACTCCTTTTCAAATGTTCTTCCAAGGAACTACCATGGTAACTAACTACTCGTTACTATCAAGGTAACTACTCAATAACTAACATTTTCTCTATTTCTACTATTATAATGATATAAATAGAGATAATAATATCTTTTTTTCCTAGAAGCAACGCAAACCTCTTTGAAAACGTTATTCCAAGGGACTACCAGGGTAACTGCCTGTTACTCATTACTACCAAGGTAACTGCTTATTATTATTATTACCTCTATTTCCACAATTATTGTAATCGTAGAAATAGAGGTAATACTACTAATAAATATAATTTACATGCCCCTTTTATTAAAAGAGACGCAAACTCCTTTGTAGAGGTTCTTCAAAGGAACTACCAAGGTAACTACTTATTTCTTCTTATTATTATGACATCTAGTTCTGTGATTATTACAATAGTAGAAATAGAGATGATAATAATAATAATAATTTACATGCACTTTTTTTCTTAAAAGAGATGCAAACTCTTTTGCAAACGTTCCTCCAAGGAACTACCAAAGTAACTACTTAATTATTATTATTATTACTATTATTATCTCTATTTCTGCTATTATTATAATAGTAGAAGTAGGGATGATAATAATAATAATTTACATGCACTTTTTTTCTTAAAAGAGATGCAAACTCTTTTGCAAACGTTCCTCCAAGGAACTATCAAAGTAACTACTTAATTATTATTAATATTATTACTATTATTATCTCTATTTCTACTATTATTATAATAGTAGAAGTAGGGATGATAATAATAATAATATACATGCACTTTTTTTCTTAAAAGAAATGCAAACTCTTTTGCAAACGTTCCTCCAAGGAACTATCAAAGTAACTACTTAATTATTATTATTATTATCTCTATTTCTACTATTATTATAACAGTAGAAGTAGGGATGATGATAATAATAATATACATGCTGTTTTGTTTCTTAGAAGAGATGCAAACTTTTTTTTGCAAAAGTTCTTCCAAGTAACTACAAAGGCAACTAGTTACTCGTTACATTGCAGGTCTTGCTTTCCAATGAAACACCTTCACAGCTGTAGTAGCCTCTTAGTAAAGACTACAACTCTACACATCAACCACTGAAGCATGGGGGATGTTGGGAGTTGTAGTCCCCAAAAAAGTAACTCCCCCAAAACTCAGTGTCTAGACCAGGCCTGGGCAAACTTGGGCCCTCCAGGTGTTTTGGACTTCAACTCCCACAATTCCTAACAGCCTATTGGCTGTTAGGAATTGTGGGAGTTGAAGTCCAAAACACCTGGAGGGCCCAAGTTTGCCCAGGCCTGGTCTAGACAGTGATACTTCTTGTAAAATTCTTCCTTGGACCAAAGTGAGGACAAGGACGGAGGGGTTTCCTGGAGGCCCCACAAACACTCCATTGTATTCACGCCATCTTCACGGCAGCCCTGCAAAGTAGGCCCGGGGGGGGGGGGTGCGTTTTGTGTGTGTGTGAGTTAATCATCTTTTTATAATTTCTAGCAACTGTTAATAAACAATCTGCCAAGTCGAGAGGGCACCCGTAGGAAAGGTCAGAAAGGACTTCAATGATTCAAAGACTGCTGATCTCCAGGCTTTTGGGTATTTTTCCTTCTGCATAAACAGCAGAGCTTGGGGAAGTTACTTTTGCACGAGGCATCTGGGAGGGGATTCTGGGAGGTGTGGTCCCCAACCGTAACTTCTCCAAACTTTGCGTAAGGGGCCTTTCTTCCTTAGAACGTAGTCTGAAAGAGTAATGCTCAGCAAATCTGGCTGCTAATATATTATAGATTGAGCATGCTTCAACCGGCATCACAACATACTCCAAAATCTGAAATCAATCATTGCCCCCGTGTTGTGGAATGCCTTGCCGTCGGAGATTCGTGCTCTGCACAATCTATACAACTTCCGCAGAGCATGCAAGACCCACCTATTCAAGCAGGCTTTTGATTAATGTTACGATCTTTTAAACTGCTTATATTATGTTTTACTCATTGTATCTCTCATGTAAACCGCCCCGAGCCTATATATACACACACATATACATATATTCACACACATACATATACACATATATATATACACATATGTGTGCGTGCCTGAAGAAAACGGAAGTCCTCTATCAGTCAGCACCACAGGAAGAACACCATAATCCTCACGTCAGCATAGGCACATCTGTGCTTAAGTCCGTTCAGCAGTTCACTTCCCTGGGAAGCATAATATCTTCAGACACCAAGATTGACAAAGAGATCGATCACAGATTATCAAAGGCATATAGTGCATTCAGAAGGCTTCACAAAAGAGTCTGGAGCAACAAGCACCTGAGGCAAAGCACCAAAATCAGTGTGTACAGAGCTATCGTACTGTCTATTCTTCTCTATGGTCTGAAACATGGGTCACCTATCGCCAACACCTACGACTCCTCGAACGCTTTCATCAGCGCTGTCTTTGCACAATCCTAAATATACACTGGACCGACTATGTGACGAATGTTGCTGTCCTTGAGCAAGCAGGGATCACCAGCATTGAGGCCATGCTATTGAGAACACAGCTGCTCTGGGCAGGGCACATCTCTAGGATGGAGGACAACCGCCTCCCTAAGATACTACTCTTCGGTGAACTCGCCACGGGTCAGCGCAAGAGAGGCGCCCCAAAGAAGAGATATAAGGACTCCCTGAAACAACACCTCAGGCTCGGGCAGATTGATCACCAACAATGGTCCACCCTTGCCTCACATCGGGAAGCATGGAGACACACTATCCACAATGCTGCAACCTCTTTCGAGAAGACATGCTGAACGGGTCTCGAAGAGAAATGACAACGCAGAAAGAACCGCAACTTGGAAACAACATCACCCAAGGAGACTCTGCTGTGCTTTCTGCAACCGAACTTGCCTCTCTCAGATTGGCCTTTTTAGTCATCAACGCGCTTGCAAAAAGCGTGGGATGAGTCCTTCCTGAATCTTTGTTCGCGAAGTAATGCCGAGATAGAGTGTGTGCATGCACACACACACATATATATACACACATGCTTACACATATATACACATATTGTATTAATAAATATACACATATACACATACAGACATTCCCCCTTACACACACATATTTATATATTTCCACACACACACATGCACACACACACATTTACAGGATGCATACTCTTTTATGGAATTCCGAAATTGTCTGCATGGGGGGCTGAGAGAGCCTCACCTTTGTTT
The DNA here is from genome assembly GCA_030556195.1 of Anolis apletophallus. Classification (NCBI taxonomy): domain Eukaryota; kingdom Metazoa; phylum Chordata; class Lepidosauria; order Squamata; family Anolidae; genus Anolis; species Anolis apletophallus. The sequence goes on along the minus strand of JARBWK010000008.1, from coordinate 149,541,892 downwards.
TGGGATACACACAAACCTTTATTTTATGTACAAAGTCATTTAAAATATTGTGTAGGAAGTGACCTTCATTCAAACTGTGTGCGTCAGGTCAGTGTGAAACACAAATGAATCGTGAACGGATTTCCATTGTGTTCTCTGCAAAAATATTTCAAAATAAAATGCCATGAAATAAAATAATCGTCATAATAAAATAATATGATAGTACAATACCCTAAAAGAATATAATATAGTAAAATAAAATACTGTAAAAATAGTGAAATAATATGTAGACGGGCCCTTTTCCCCCTGGATTTCACAGGGAATGCATTTGGGATGTTCCACATGGCTTGACGCCCTTTTGCTAGGAGAAGAGGAGGAGGAGGAGGAAAAGAAGAAGGAGGGAAGAAAGAAAGAGAGAGAAGGAGGGGATAAAAGAGGTCCTTGGCTGGTTTTGTGCAATCCAGTTGAACAGGACAGGAGAGGGAGTGAGAGAAGAAGGGAGGAAGGAAGGAAGGAAAGAAAGAAAGAGAGGAGTCTGTGCGTAGTTTCAGAGGAAGCCATGAGTTTCGTTGTGCGTCCCTGCGCTACTAAAGACCTGAAGGACGTCCTACGTCTTATTAAGGTGAGCCACAATACTTGGGCTGCAGCCCTCCACACAGCTCAATGCTATGGAATCCTGGGAGTTGTAGTTCGATGAAGTCTAAAGACCACAACTCCCATTATTCCATTGCATGGAGCCATGGCAGTTCCAAGTGAGGGTCAAAGTGTGTTAACTCTGCAGTGCAGACACACCATATTGTGAAAACCCAACCCTGTGGATGCCTGCCATAGATGTGGGCAAAATGCCTGGAAAACCCAACCCTACTAAACCAAACGCAACCCAACTCAACCCAACCCAATGTGAGGATAGCATGATATGTGTGAATGTGTATGGCTGAAGTATGTGAACCAAAGTTGTGTCACATAGGCCAAAGAACATGGAGATCTGCAATGCATGCTGGTAGGGGAAAGGCTTAAGGATCTTGGCATTGAAAGCGGAGAGTTACCCAAGCTTGAACGGTAGAACAGAAGAAGCCCTGGCATGAGTAGAGGTACCGTTATGCTACCTATCTAAAAAGAATAAGATAATTAATAATCACAGAATAAGAGAAGAATAGGAAACTGTCATGTGTTTTATGGATGAGGGCAGAAACAATGAATAACTGTTAAGAGCTGAAAGTGGATAAAAACCTATGGGGTTTGAGAGGACATTTTGTCGAAGGAGTCGTCCATCTTCCAACTCGCCTGGCCAGCGATATGGAGGGAACACTACCTCAGTGTATGTATGTAAGTATAAGTGTCTGTGTGTGCGTGTGTATGTGCGTGTGTAAGTTTCCCTTTTCATGATGATTGCTGTCTGTGTATGTGTGTGGGTACAGTGTTTGCTCTGTGTGTGTGTGTGTGTGTGTGTGTAAGGTAAATGCTGCTAAATGCTGTTAAATGCTATTGTGCTTTAAAATTGAATGCTAAATGTTTATCTTTCCATTATAATTCTCTTCTGCAATTATTGTAGTAGGTGATATCTTTAATCCTTAGCAGGTTTATTTTATTTATTTATTTATTTAATTTATTTATTTAAGTTCAATTTGGTATACCGCTCTCTCTGGAGCCCAGAGCGGTTCACAAGAATGGCAGAATAAAAACATAAAACACATAATACATTAACATACATTAAATTACATTAAAACAATTTCAATCCCCCGACTAAAACAAATTGCAGACGGGGCTGCAGTACAGTGGCAGACTAGCAGCAGGATAGCGGGGCGATAAACAGCAATCAGCTATGGGCCGAATGCCTTTCTAAACAACCACGTTTTTAGAATGCCTTTCTAAACAACCACGTTTAGAGGTTAGGGGTCATTTTAAGCTTTGTAGGAGATATTTGCATATCATACTGGTTCATCCAACTGCTTTATATCCAAGTTTCTTTTGAATGCTTGTATATTGACGTGATTCATTACATTGTATTCCTTTTTATGCTTTTATGTTCAAACGTGGTTGTTACAACTTATATATTTCAATAAAAGTTACATACATAGTGTTAAAATCCAAATTTGGTCTTCTCTTGTCTATTTGCACATCATCAACTTCCTCGTCACCTTGTTCCCTTGATCAAAGAACGGCCTTGATCACTCTGGCCGTGACACCAACTGAACCCAACGCAACGCAACTCAACTCAAATCAACTCAACCCAACTCAACCCAAACTCAACCCAACCCAACCCAATCCAACTGAACTCAACGCAACCCAACTCAAATCAACTCAACCCAACTCAAATCAACTCAACCCAACCCAATCCAACTGAACCCAACGCAACCAAACCTAACCCAACTCAACCCAACCAAACCCAACCCAACCCTTCTTTATACCATTTTCTCTTTTTTTGCAGGAAATTGCGGTGATCTACAACGTCCCATTGACTGAACTGTACACTAATGTGGATGGTAAGGAATGCCATGAGGTGTCTGTCCGCATCGTTGTGCAAAAAAGCCTTGCCCGGTTTCTGTTGGACTGGGTCCGTCTACACTGCAGAACGAATGTGGTTTGACACCCATTTGGTTCAGTGCTATGTAGGGAAAGGTGCAGCATCCATGTCATTGAATCCTAGAGTTGGAAGGAACCTCTAAAGGGCATGAAGTCCAGCCCCTTTCTGCTACGCAGGACAAGGCACCATCAAAGCACCCCCGACAGATGGCCATCCAGATGTCCTTTTTCTCTGCTTCTCCTCCAGTGCTTCACAAGGACGGATTTGGGGAGAGACCCAAATATGAGTGTTTTGTGGCCGAAGTTCCCCCGGAACAGAAAAGCAAGGAAGGTAAGGAAGGGGACAAAGAGAAAAATAAGACAAGTTTGCTTTCCACTTCTTTGGGGAAAGACATTGCCATGCCTTGCTGTTTGAACTGGATTATATGTGTCAGTGTAGACCAGGCATGGAAAAACTTTGGCCCTCCAGGTGTTTTTGGACTTCAACTCCTACAATTCCTAACAGCCGCTATTCATTCTATTTAGAAAATTAATGTCGCTATTGATATTACTATTTAAACATATTTAATGTTCAGACTAAAACCGGAGCGGATGGCAAATACGCACTCGTAAATCTTTCGCCTTTCTCTCCATTTGGCAAATTAATGTTGCCATTGCCCTTAATATGTCTGTCTGTCTGTCTGTCTGTCTATCTATATGTTTCCATAGGTCACACTATCATTGGCTACATCCTATCCTCATATACCTATAGTACCTGGAAAGGGAGAAATCTTTATACGGACAACTTCTATGTCATGCCGGAATTTAGAGGTAGGACTATAAATCCCTTCTCTATCATGTAGAGGTTAATGGGTGTGTGTGTGTCAAATTGTTGTCATTAGGTGCATCTACACTGTGGAATTAATCCAGTTTTGCACTGCGTTCTAAATGCCACTGATTTTTCTTTCTTGCAGGGAAGCACATTGGGAAGAAGCTCCAGTGCTCAGCTGCAGAGGTAAGTTTGGGGAAATGGCACGCATGAGCCATCTTTGGCCCTCCCTTTGGACTTCAACTCCCACAATTCCTAACAGCCTACCGGCTGAAGTCCAAATTTGGCTCAGGTGTGCTATTTCCTCTTCTCTTTTTTTGCTCAGGCGGCTTGGAGACAGGGCTGCACCGAATTACGAATGAATTTTTCATCCAAAAAGCCGGAAATCGACGCCGTTTTGCAGCGCTGGGGAGGAGGAGACCTCAGCGCCAAACACGGCTGGCACCTTCTCCGCTTCTATAACGACACCGTGCAAAAGCGGGCCACCCAGAGCAAGGCCTAGCGCGTGCATTAGGGAGGAAAGGCACAGAACATCTGCCTGGGCATCATCCATACACATCCCGAAAATAAAACACTGCAAATGCTTTCCAAAGCCCTCGTCGTTTCTCTGTGAGAGGCTGAGAGTGTGTGACTTGTGCATTTCCAGGACCAAAAGTGCATCTACACCTGTCATGCGCAAACTTTGGCCCTCCAGGTGTTTTGGGCTTCCACATTTCCTATTGAGGGGTTTGGGCACTGCTTTAATAGCAACAGTCAATGGTACGGAGTTCTGGGAGTTATAGTTTTCCATGGAAACCCACTGAATGGCCTTGGTTCGGATAGGACATATTCTCAACCTTAGGATAGAGCAGGCATGTATATGTGTGGTGTATGTTAGGCTGTTTGGAATTGTGGGCCCTTAAGTCCAAAACACCTGAAGGGCCAACGTTTGCCCATGCCTGATCTACACTGTGGAATTAATTAATACAGATTGGCACCACTTCAACTGCCCTGCTTCAATGCAGTTTTGCAGTATCTGCAGCCTTAAATGCCTTGCCAAACTACAACTCCCATCACTCCGTAGCACTTAAAAGTGCTGTATACATATATTCACACACATACATATATACACAACATATACACATATACATATATACACACATATTCTGAATACATATATATACACACATATATTCACACACATACATATACACATATATACACACATACATATGTTGTAAGTTGCCCTGAGCCGTTGGGGGGGGGGGGGCGACAGACAAATGCTAAATAATAAATAAATAAAATATACATATACACACATGCTTACACATATACACACATATTGTATTAATAAATATACACATATACATATACAGACATTCCCTCTTACACACACACATATTTATATATACACACACACACATGCACACACATATTTACAGGATGCATACTCTTTTGTGGAATTCCAAAATTGTCTGCATGGGCGGCTGAGAGAGCATCACCTTTATTTATTTCTTCAAACTTCTATACCGCCACTCCCCGAGGGCTCGGAGCAGTTTACAAAGTTTGACATAAAACAGATGATAACAAAAAGAGTAACAGCAACAAAGAAGGGGAAAAAGGGAGGGAGGGGGGTGTGACGAATTGCCTATATTTTGGGCCAGAAGTAGCTCAGTGGAAAGTGCCCTTTTTGGTGGGTTGGCCATTTGATGGTCTGTTTTGGATGAATGGCCATTGTAAGGTTAGGTTTCAAGGTGGAGGCAGCCTAGGGAAGGGAGCATAGAACCTTGGGGAGCCAGTAGGCAGTTAGGCCAGGCACCAGGGGTAAAATGTCAGTTGGAATTTTGAAAACTGACAGTTGGATCAGTTAGGCAGTTAGGGAGGCCACGGAACTCTGGAGGGAGTTGATGGTTGGTCTCTGACAGAGTAGGTCAGAGTGAGAGAGGCTCTTGAGAGAGTTAGCAGCTTTGTACTAGGTTTTCTAGGACTCTGTGAGGAAGCAGAGTCAGGTAGTTGTAGTCAACAGATAATACCTTAGCACGGTATTATCTGGGGTGCTATTGCTTGTAACTTGTTTCAAGCTTTGTGCAAGTTGTTTTAAGTAACCACACGCTCCAACGCTTCATTGTAACCAATATGCTCCTGTGCCTGTGAATCTCTCACAAGTTGTTAAAAATAACTTTGTTCTCTTGTTCATTCAGTCCTGCCTCCCGGTGTTTCAATCCTCCCTAGGTTGAATGGCGTGTTATTTATAAAAAATACAAGTTCCCTGACACTTTGCCCAGCCTAGAGAATTAGGCGAGCCCTCACCACAATCCTTAGTGGCAGAAAGTTGTTAAATCAGCCTTTCTCTACCACAGGGGGCATGAGAGGATAGGGAGGGCAGAGTATGGGCAGCTCAGGGCCCAACAGATTTATGCGTTGCCAGGAGGTAGTCTTGTGATAGACTCAATCCTGCAGTCAAAGGAAGGCAGTTTGGGAGTTCCTAGAAGAATATCTCGAAACTGCTTGCTGGCGGGAGGAAAAACATCTCTCCTCTATGCAGTGGTCCGATAGAGGAACTCCAGCCTGTTGGAACATCCTCCCTCCTGGGTTTGGAGCACGTCCAGGAGATCTCCTGCCGCCTGAGGCTCGTGCTCCAGAAGGTCCTGGGCTGGAATATCCTCCGAGTCCTAGACTTAAATGTTCTGGGCCTCTTCCCCTCATGGGCCGGCAGAAGGCTTGGTAATCTCAGGGGCTCCAAGGTCGTGGCGGGACGCTGGCCCGCTCCGGTGCTCCATGTGGGGGTTGGAAGCTAAGTACTGGCGACTCTTCATCCTCCGGTGCCTGCTTCTCGGGCGACCACGCAACCTCCGCTGTAGGTCATTTCCAGGTCTCCAGTCCTCTGTGGGCAAAGACATCCAGCCTTTCTTGGCATCTTCAAGGTCGGTCGCCATTTTTGACTGACCCTCGTCCATTCGTCTCCCCCCACCCCCCGGGGTGATGCCATGGCGGCAGGGGCGCTGATCCCGGGCGGAGGACAGGATCTCCGAGATGTCCAATTTCGTCGTAGTGTCACGAAGATTGGGCCGATCCGAACCATCGCCCAGTGGGAGACACCCCGACCTTTGTTTTGGGATACACACAAACCTTTATTTTATGTACAAAATCATTTAAAAAATTGGGTCGGAAGTGACCTTCATTCAAGCTGTGTGCGTCAGGTCAGTGTGAAACACAAATGAACCATGAACGGATTTCCATTGTGTTCTCTGCAAAAATATTTCAAAATAAAATGCCATGAAATAAAATAATCATCATAATAAAATAATATGATAGTACAATACCCTAAAAGAATATAATATAGTAAAATAAAATACTGTAAAAATAATGAAATAATGTCTAGACGGGGCCTTCTCCCCCTGGATTTCACAGGGAATGCATTTGGGATGTTCCACATGGCTTGATGCCCTTTTGCTAGGACAAGCGGAGGAGGAGAAAAAAGAAGGAGGAAGAGAGAAGGAGGGGATAAAGGAGGTCCTTTGCTGCTTTTGTGCAATCCAGCTGAACAGGACAGGAGAGGGAGTGAGAGAAGAAGGGAGGAAGGAAGGAAAGAGAGAACGAGTCTGTGCATAATTTCAGAGGAAGCCATGAGTTTCGTTGTGCGTCCCTGCGCTCCTAAAGACCTGAAGGACGTCCTACGTCTTATTAAGGTGAGCCACAATACTTGGGCTGCAGCCATCTACACCAGTGTTTTTCAACCTTATTCGAGCTGTGGCACATTTTTTACATTTACAAAATCCTGGGGCACACCATTAACCAAAATGACACAAAATGACACTCTAACACAGTAATACATATAGTTAATATGTTTTTTAATGTATTTATACACTCAGTGTGAAACCTGGGCCTGTTTCGATGAACACAACATAGATATCCTGGCAAGAATGGCAGAAAGACACACACGAAGGTCTTGCTCAACAGCTGTCGGTCTCTCTCTGTGCTGTTTTTATCACAGTCACCTGGTCCTCAGGGGAAACGTACCCGGTCCTCAGGGAAGCTGGCTGGAAAGAGAGCAGCCAGACAGAAGCACACTCTGAGGCAGAGAGTTCCACTGCTGAACAGCTCTCACAGTCAGGAAGTTCTTCCTAATGTTCACCCTCTTACACAGACATGCTTCCCTGTGATGTCTGCTTTTTCAGTCAAAAATTGATTTGTCATTTGGGAGTTGTAGTTGCAGGGATTTATCGTTCACCTACAAAGAGCATTTTGAACTCCACCAGCAATGGAATTGAACCAAAGTTGGCACACAGAACTCCTATGACTAACAAAAAATACTGAAATAATTTCGTGGGGCTTAACCTTGAGTTTTGGAGTTGTAGTTCACCTACATCCAGAGAGCACTGTGGACTCAAACAATGATGGATCTGGACAACACTTGGCATGAATACTTAATATGCCCAACTATGAACACACATGGAGTTTGGGGGAACTAGACCTTGACAATTGGGAGTTGTAGTTCACTTACATCCAGAGAGCACTGTGGACTCAAATAATGATGGGCGGGCCTCTTCCTCATGGGGAGGGGGACACTCCAACCCTTTCCGACCTCCCGCCGCTCACCTCAGCCTCTCTGCTGGCCTTTCCTCCTCCTCAAATGGCAACCGCTGGGAAGGGAGCGAGGCCCGAGTGACGCAACCCTTCCCTCCTCCCTCCCTCGATTGGAGGCTGGCTGGCGCGCACGGAGGGAAAATGGCTGAAGGAAGCGGCGCCCTGGCCCCTTCTTTTTCGCCGCTGCCCGGCCCTTCCTCCTCCTCCTCCCCCCCACAAGCAGCAGCAGCAGGAGTTCGGCAGGAGGGGGAAGAAAGGGTATTGGAACCCACGGCACACCTGATGATAGCTCACGGCACACTAGTGTGCCGCGGCACACCGGTTGGGAAACACTGATCTACACAGCTCAATGCTATGGAATCCTGGGAGTTGTAGTTTGATGAAGTCTAAAGACCACAACTCCCATTATTACATTGCATGGAGCAATGGCAGTTCCAAGTGAGGGTCAAAGTGTGTTAACTCTGCAGTGTAGACACACCATATTGTGAAAACCCAACCCTGTGGATGCCTGCCATAGATGTGGGCAAAATGCTTGGAAAACCCAACCCAACTAAACCAAACCCAACTCAACCCAACCCAACCAAACCCAATCGAACCCAACGCAACCCAACGCAACCAAACCCAACTCAACCCAACTAAACTCAACCCAACCCAACCCAACCCAACTAAACCCAACCAAACCCAATCCAACTCAACCCAATGCAACGAAACCCAACTCAACCCAACCCAACTAAACTAAACCCAACTCAATCCAACCCAATCCAACTCAACCCAACCCAACCCAACCCTTCTTTAGACCATTTTCTCTCTTTTTTGCAGGAAATTGCGGTGATCTACAACGTCCCATTGACCCAACTGTACACTAATGTGGATGGTAAGGAATGCCATGAGGTGTCTGTCCGCATCGTTGGACTGGGTCCTTCTACACTGCAGAACGAATGTGGTTTGACACCCCTTTGGTTCAGTGCTATGGAGGGAAAGGTGCAGCATCCATGTCATTGAATCCTAGAGTTGGAGGGGACCTCTAAAGGCCATGAAGTCCAACCTTTTTTCTGCTATGCAGGAAAAGGCACCATCAAAACACCCTCAACAGATGGCCACCCAGATGTCCTTTTTCTCTGCTTCTCCCCCAGTGCTTCACAAGGATGGATTCGGGGAGAGACCCAAATATGAGTGTTTTGTGGCCGAAGTTCCCCCAGAACAGAAAAGCAAGGAAGGTAAGGAAGGGGAGAAAGAGAAAAATAAGACAAGTTTGCTTTCCAGACATTGCCATGCCTTGCTGTTTGAAATGGATTATATATGTCAGTGTAGACCGGGCATGGAAAAACCGACCCTCAGGTATTTTTGGACTTCAACTCCTACAGTTATGGAGTTATGGGAGTTGAACTCTAAAACACCTGGAGGGCCCAAGTTGGCCCATGCCTGGTGTAGACTCGGAGAATGCAGATTGAACTGGAATTTATTAGGCTACACTGCCATATATAATCCAGTTCAATGCAGTCAATCTGCGTTTGGAAACTGGATTGTACGGCAGTGTAGATGGGGCCCAAGAGGCCAAGCCTAGTGTGTGTCCAAGGTTAGAACTCAATAACTTGGGAAGCCCCTCTAAAGTTCGGACTAGAAGCTGAAACGGATTGCACAGACACATTCTCGGGTTCCTTTCACCTTTCACTCCATTTGGAATTTTAATGTTGCTATTGCCATAAATATATAAACGCATCTAAAGTTCGGACTATAACTCGGAACGGATGGTGAACACGCACTCATATATATTTTCGTCTTTCATTCCATTTGGCAAATTAATGTTGCCATTGTCGTTTTTCGCTCTATTTGGAAAATTAATCTCACTGTCGCTATTAATATGCAAACTCATTTAATGTTCAGACTAAAACCCGGAGAAGATGGCGAAGACGCACTCATATATCTTTCACCTTTCACTCTATTTGGAAAATTAATGTTGCTGTTGACATTACTATGTAAACATCTTTGATGTTCGGACTAAAACTCGGAGTGGATGGCGAAGACGCACTCGTATATCTTTCGCCTTTCACTCCATTTGGCAAATTAATGTCACCACTGCCGCTTTTCACTCCGTTTGGCAAATTAATGTCGCCATTGCCATTAATATGTCTGTCTGTCTACCTATCTCTCTGTTTCCATAGGTCACACTATCATTGGCTACATCCTATCCTCATATACCTATAGTACCTGGAAAGGGAGAAATCTTTACATGGACAACTTCTATGTCATGCCGGAATTTAGAGGTAGGACTATAAATCCATTCTCTATTATGTAGAGGTTAATGGGCAGGTGTGTGTGTGTATGTGCCGAATCATTAGGTGCATCTACACTGTGGAATTAATCCACTTTTGCACTGCTTTTAAATGCCACTGATGTTTCTTTCTTGCAGGGAGGCGCATTGGGAAGAAGCTCCAGTGCTTAGCTGCAGAGGTAAGTTTGGGGAATTGGCACGCATGGGCCATCCATGGGCCAAATGTGGCCCAGGCCTGCTATTTCCTCTTCTCTTTTTTGGCTCAGGCAGCTTGGAGACGGGGCTGCACCGAATTACGAATGCATTCTTCATCCGAAAAGCCGGAAAACTACGCCATTTTGCAGCGCTGGGGAGGAGGAGACCTCAGCGCCAAACACGGCTGGCACCTTCTGCGCTTCTATAACGACACCGTGCAGAAGCGGGCCGCCCAGAGCAAGGCCTAGCACGTGCATTAGGGAAGAAAGGCGCAGAACATCAGCCTGGGCATCATCCATATACGTCGCGTAAATAAAACACTGCAAATGCTTTCCAAAACAACTCGTCGTTTCTCTGTAAGAGGCCGAGAGTGTGTGACTTGTGCATTTCCAGGACCAAAAGTGCATCTACACCTGGCATGGGCAAACTTTGGCCCTCCAGGTGTTTTGGACTTCCACAATTCCTATTCAGAGGGGTTTGGGCACTGCTTTAATAGCAACAGTCAATGGTACGGAGTTCTGGGAGTTGTAGTTTTCCATGGAAACCCACTGAATGGCCTTGGTTTGGATAGGCCATATTCTCAACCTCAGGATAGAGCAGGCATGTATATGTGTAGTGTATGTTAGGCTGTTAGGAATTGTGGGGCTTGAAGTCCAAAACACCTGGAGGGCCAACATTTGCCCATGCCTGATCTACACAGTGGAATTAATTAATACAGATTGGCACCACTTCAACTGCCCTGCTTCAATGCAGTTTTGCAACATCTGCAGCTTTAATGGCCTTGCCAAACTACAACTCACATCACTCTGTAGCACTTAAAAGTGGGGTTGAAGTACACCCTTTGTAGAAAGCGCTTGGCTTGCAGTTTATTCTGTAACTCGTATGCCATGGATAATATTCCCCGTATGACGACTTCTGCTAATGTTTAACTCGAACTCGGTTCCCATTGACCTTGGAACCCATTGGCTTACATTGTACTTTGATCACTTCTTCTACTTATCACGTACAATTCTGGACTCCCAATTCCCAGAATCCCCAAGTTGGGAAATAATTAACATAACGGAAATCCCAAAGTTTTTTTAAAAAAAATAATGACAATAATAATAATGATGATTAGTTAACTTTTCCAAACCTTTCCATGCTATGGAACCCTGGGGTTTGTCGTTACCCCAAGGTCTGGAGCCTTCCCTGCAAAAGAAAGCTGGATCTCCATTATTATTATTGTTGTTGTTGTTATTATTATTATTGACACAAAAACACAGTATGTCACAGCAAACAAGATCTATTTGCGGGATTTTGTATCACAAAACCACAAGTCGAACCCTTCCCAAGCGTCTAGGACTGTGTGATGCATTTTCGAATTATTATTATTATTATTATTATTATTATTATTATTATTTTGGCACTGGGAAAAACTGGCAGGCTGCCAGAACTAAGACACTGATATTATTTTGTTGTTATTTTATTGTGGCTGTTATTATTATTATTACTATTATTATTGACACAAAAACGCAGTATGTCACAGCAAACGAGATCTATTTGCTGGATTCCGTATCACAAAAATACAAGTCGAACACTTCCCAAGTGTCTAGGACTGTCTGATGCATTTTTGAATTATTATTATTATTATTATATTATTATTATTATTATTATTTTGGTACTGAGAACTTGCAGGCTCCCAGAACTAAGACGCTGTCATTATTTTGTTGTTTGTTTATTGTTGCTGCAGCTGTTGTTATTATTATTATTACTATTATTATCAGGGGTGGTCTAAGATTATTTTATATGGTAAGCGAACATTACTTTGGCACCCCTCTTGTCTCCGCCCCTGCCTGCCCAATTGCGTCACGTGACGTGTTTACAGGCTTCGGCTCCACCACCTGCAGGGCTTCTGGGTATGCCCAGAAGGTCTGCGAAGCGGTAGCCTGCCTAAACACGATCAGCAATCAGATTCGGCATGCAGGGCAAAGGGAGAGGTAAAACCTCTCCCTTTGCCTCCGCCCCTGCGTGCCGAATACGGACTGCTGACATGACGTCTTTACAGGCTTCGGCTCCACCGCCTGCAGGAGCTTCTGGGCATGCGCAGTGGCTCCGGAACTCAACTTCAGGTCCGGAGCCACTGCGCATGTGCGTAAAATCTCCACGCATGCCCAGCAGGGAGGTTTGCCGCGGCGCAGCGCCCCACGATGGCGCCCCACGCTGCCGCATCCAAGATGGCGCCCTACGCAGCCGCGTAGTTCGCTTATAGGTAAGACCGCCCCTGATTATTATTGACACAAAACCACAGTATGTCACAGCAAACGAGATCTATATGTTTGATTTCGTATCAAAAATCACAAGTCAAACACTTCCCAAGCATCTAGGACTGTGTGATGTATTTCCGAATGATGCGTGCAGATCCAAGTCAGGTGGTCCTTTGCAGTGACAGATCGCGATTTTGTCCATGTTTCTTGTTTCCAAATGCCGGCTGAGATCTTTTGGCACGGCACCAAGTATGCCAATTAGCACTGGTGATGTCCAAGCCTTTGCAGTTCCATTTTGAGGTCCTGAGTTTTTTCTCTTGTGCAGTCGCGCCTGGGCCTAAAGGGAGTGACTGGATGAATTGCTGTGAAGATCCTATGCCCAGGGGACGCTGGTGCCTTCCTCAATGGGAGAGGGTCCCAAAAACTCCACAGACCAAAGTTTATTGAGGAAGTTAACTGGATTTATTTTGTGCAAGGCACAAAGCTATAGGTGCCTGGCTCTTAAATTAGTTACAAAGACCAAAGATTTGCAGAACTAAAAACAGGCTTACAGTCTCTTTCTTCGGTCTGTGGACGATGGATGGCGATTGCCTCTCCTTCTCTTTGTTTCTGGTCAGCAGCCACGGATGGTAGACAGACCTCAGCCAGTGGACTCCTATAAAGTGAAGGGTGCGTCCTTCCTATGTTGAATCCAGGGCTGTTGAAGGCAGCCAAAGTCCCGCAACCTTCACCCAGGCCTTCCGAGATGCCCAGTATGGATGATGGACTCTGGCAGGATTTAAGTATTAAAAGAAGGTGGCAGTCCAGAGCTGACTGCTCTGCAACCCGGATTACCCATAAGGCCACCCTAGGCCAGGGCCTAGGGCAGCACCTTTGGGGGGGGGGCAGCAGGTCCGGGCCCCCCCAAAAAAGTTTTTGAAAAATTCAAAAAAGGGGGGCATGCGCGCGGTGGCGTAAGCGCCATCCATGGCCACCCCCCTCCTTTGCTCTGCTCCCCTCGGCTCCGCCCCGCCCCCCGGCTCCTTGCCGGCACGAGGAACAGGAAGGAAAGCCCCACCCCCGGAGCCGATGCGGGGCCTCCCCACGGCTCCTCCCTCCCTCCTAAAGCCGCGATTTCGGCCGCTTCTCAGGCCGGCATAGTGGCTTGCTCCTGGGCTGCAAGGACAAGGCCTTCTTCTGTCTCCTTCTTCGGGGTTCCATCCGTGAGCCATCACCAGGTCTTCTCCCCGTCACCCTGTCGTGGTGGGGGGCTTAACTGCTCCCAGTGCCGGCCTTTGCCATTCCACCGAGTCAGCGGCCGCGTAGGGCGTCGGCGCCTGGGAGGGGCGTCGGCGCCTGGGAGGGGCGCCGCCCCTCTGGCCGCCCTGCCCCACCCCTCCGCCCGCGCCTCCTACCGTCGCCCGGCGGCGCAGCCGGTGGTGCAGCAGCGCCAGACGCACTCGCGCAGCTGCGCGTGGCGTCACCAGCGCATGCACAGGCACGCGTGATGCTGCGCGCATGCGCAGCGCGTGATGCAGCCGCGCAGCTGCGCGTGACGTCTCTGCGCAGGCCGCCGCGGCGTCTAGCAGCCATGGGGGGGCGCAACAATAAGGCTCGCCTACCCCCCCGGGAGAGGTGAGACCGCCCCTGACTGCTCCCCAAGGATGCCGAGAGCTGTGCTGGTGGTAGTTCAACCAAGTGGGAGAGGTCTCAGCTGAGGAGTGCAACCCAGAGCACCTAACCCATTAGCATTATGGAGAAAGAAACCAAAACGAGGTCTATACTGGCTCGGTCAATGCCCAGATCAAAAGGACCGCGGTGGATGCTGCTGGTTCTGGACATCCATCGACAAGCGGCCTACTGAATCTCAATACAAATGAGCAATTACAGAAGCGGCAGAAATATACGATGCTAAATATACAATGCTATAATTTCTAGCAACTGTTAATAAACAATCTGCCGAGTCGAGAGGGCACCCGTAGGAAAGGTCAGAAAGGACTTCAATGATTCAAAGACTGCTGATCTCCAGGCTTTTGGGTATTTTTCCTTCTGCATAAACAGCAGAGCTTGGGGAAGTTACTTTTGCACGAGGCATCTGGGAGGGGATTCTGGGAGGTGTGGTCCCCAACCGTAACTTCTCCAAGCTTTGCGTAAGGGGCCTTTCTTCCTTAGAACGTAGTCTGAAAGAGTAATGCTCAGCAAATCTGGCTGCTAAAATATTATAGATTGAGCATGCCTCAACCGGCATCACAACATACTCCAAAATCTGAAATTGGCCATCTGGGAGGCTGAGAGAGGATTGTCTTTGCGTTCATAACATTTTGTTTCATGCACAAAGTCATCATAAATATTGTGATATGTATATATGTATACACACATATGTTTACACATACACAGGTGTGTGTGTGTGTGTATATATATATATATACTGTATGCATATACACACAGATACATATATACATACAGTAGATATTTATACACACATATGTATACCTATATATATATATATATGTGTATACAAATATACACACATATACTGTATATATACACACACATATATTTACCTGCACATATGCACATATACAGATATATATATATACACACACACACACATATACTGTATGCATATATACACACATACTACTCGGCATTAATTCGCGAACAAAGATTCAGGAAGGACTCATCCCACGCTTTTTACAAGCACGTTGATGACTAAAAAGGCCAATCTGAGATAGGCAAGTTCGGTTGCAGAAAACACAGCAGAAAGTCTGATTGGGTGATATTGTTTCCAAGTTGCGGTTATGCCTGCGTTGTCGTTTCTCTTCGAGACCTATTCGGCGTGTCTTCTCGAAAGAGGCCGCAGCATTGTGGATAGTGCGTCTCCATGCCTCCCGATGTGAGGCCAGGGCGGACCATTGTTGGTGATCAATCTGGCCGAGCCTGAGATGTTGTTTCAGGGAGTCCTTATATCTCATTTTTGGGGCGCCTCTCTTGCGCTGACCTGTGGCGAGTTCACCATAGAGTAGTATCTTTGGGAGGCGGTGGTCCTCCATCCTAGAGACGTGCCCTGCCCAGCGCAGCTGTGTTCTCAATAGCATGGCCTCAATGCTGGTGATCCCTGCTTGCTCAAGGACAGCAACATTCGTCACATAGTCGGTCCACTGTATATTTAGGATTGTGCGAAGAAAGCGCTGATGAAAGCGTTCAAGGAGTCGTAGGTGTTGGCGATAGGTGACTCATGTTTCAGACCCATAGAGGAGAATAGACAGTACGATAGCTCTGTACATACTGATTTTGGTGCTTTGCCTCAGGTGCTTGTTGCTCCAGACTCTTTTGTGAAGCCTTCCGAATGCACTCTATGCCTTTGCTAATTTGTGATCTCTTTATCAATCTTGGCGTCTGAAGAGATTATGCTTCCCAGGTAAGAACATAAGAACATAAGAAGGGCCATGCTGAATCGGGCCTCAGCCCATCTAGTCCAGCATTCTGTGTCACACAGTGGCCCACCAGTTGTACACAGGGATCTCTAGCAGAAAGGAGGGCAAAACCCTCACCTGCTCCCGACCCCCCACAACCAGTACCCGGGGAAATCCTGCCTGCCTCCATCAACACAGAGGTGGCACTTGGATGTCCATTTCAGTAGCTACTGATTCCCTTGGTATCCATGAATCTGTCTAATCCTGCCTTGAAGCTGTCCAGGCTGACCGCTGTCACAACCTCCTCTGGAAGTGAGTTCCATAACCCAATGACCCTCTGGGTGAAGAAATATTTCCCTTTATTAGTCCTAACTTTCCTACCTTGGAGCTTCAGGGAGTGCCCCCTAGTCCTAGTGTTGGGTGACAGAGAAAATAATTTTCCTTTATTCCCCTTTTCTATCCCATGCATGATTTTATACACTTCGATCAAGTCACCTCTTAAACGCCGTCTTTCAAGGCTGAAAAGACCAAGGCGTTGCAACCTGGTTTCATAAGGGAGCCGCTCCATCCCTTGGATCATTCTTGTTGCCCTTTTCTGTACCTTTTCCAGTTCCGTTATATCCTTCTTGAGGTGCGGAGACCAGAATTGTACACAGTACTCCAGATGTGGCCTCACCATAGATTTGTAGAGAGGCAATACAACATTTGCTGACCTATTTTCGATTCCCTTCCTGATCATGCCAAGCATAGAATTTGCTTTTTTCACTGCTGCTGCGAGATCCCTTTCCTGGTTTGTCTCGAAAGCTTTGACCCCATCAATTGGTAGGTGTAGTTGGGGTTCTTTGCCCCGATGTGCATGACTTTACACTTGTTGAGGTTAAAATGCATTTGCCACTTTGTTGCCCATTCACTCAATTTTGAGAGATCTTTCTGGAGCTCTTTACAATCAGTTTCATTTTTAACTACCCTGAACAATTTAGTGTCGTCTGCAAACTTTGCTACCTCAGAATTCACTCCTACATCCAGGTCATCAATGAATAAATTAAAAAGTAACGGACC
Source organism: Anolis apletophallus (assembly GCA_030556195.1). NCBI lineage: Eukaryota > Metazoa > Chordata > Lepidosauria > Squamata > Anolidae > Anolis > Anolis apletophallus. The sequence goes on along the minus strand of JARBWK010000008.1, from coordinate 149,524,852 downwards.
CAAAACTGAACCTTGGGGTACGCCACTTCTCACCTCTTTCCACCCAGAGAAGTGTCCGTTTATTACCACCCTTTGTTTCCTACAGTTTAGCCAGGTTCCAATCCAGGACAAGACCTGTCCCCTGACTCCATGGCTGAAGAGCTTATTTAGGAGCCTTTGGTGAGGGACTTTGTCAAAAGCCTTTTGAAAGTCAAGGTAAACAATATCGACTGGGTCCCCTTTATCTATGTGTTTATTTACACCCTCAAAGAATTCTATCAAGTTAGTAAGACATGATTTGCCTTTGCAGAAACCATGTTGATTTTCCTTCAGCAATGCCTGTTCTTCTATGTGCTTAGTAATCCATCACTTTGCCTGGAACTGAGGTTAGACTAACTGGCCTATAATTTCCTGGATCACCCCTGGATCCTTTCTTGAAGATCGGAGTTATATTTGCCTCCCTCCAGTCCTCGGGTACAGTGCCTGATCTTAGGTGAACTGCTGAACGGATTTAAACACAGATGTGCCTATGCTGACGTGGGGATGATGGTGTTCTTCCTGTGGTGCGGGCTGGTAGAGAACGTCTGTTTTCTTCAGGCTGACTTCCAGCCCAAACAGCTCTGCAGCTTTTGCAAAGCAGGATGTGAGGCGCTGCAGAGCTGCTTCTGAATGGGCGACAAGGGCAACATCGTCAGCAAAAAAGCAGCTCATGGACTAGATAGTTTAGAGTCTTAGTGCGAGCCCTCAGACGGCTTAAGTTGAACAAGCTGCCATCAGTACGATAGCGTATATAAATGCCGTCTTTTTCTTTGAGGTCTGCCGTATATGTGTGTATACACATATAATGTATGCATACATACACATATACCATATATATATATACACACACACAGAAATACTGTATACATATATTCACTACTGTATACGTATATATACACACATATATATGCATATACTGTATACATATATACATAAACACATGCTGTATACATATATTCGCACACATACACACAACACATACATATACACATATAGCCTACATATATTCACACACATCCTGTATACATATATATACACACACATCTATTTATCTATCTATCTATTACATATAATAAAAGTCAGTGTTTGCGGGCGACCGAGCGGAGGGAGGAATATGTGCCAGCGTTTCGATTGGCTGCCACAGTGGGATTATTTGCATAACGGGCTCTGACTGGCCAGCCTCAGAACTCCAACATTCTACAGCCTCAGACAGAGGGGATTGGTTGTCACTGAAATGGTATTTGCATAACGTACTCTGATTGGCCAACCACATTCCAACATTCCAAGGTGACTCAGAGGGAAAAGGAAAGGCCTCAGGCAGTCACCAACTGTGGCCCACGGCAATGACGGATCAGGACCAAACTTGGCAAACGGGACCAATGGCCCACTTCACAACCTGGTGTGGTTTAGGACAGGATGGCCCACGAATTATGGGATTTGCAGTACCTTCACCTCATTCACTTCCAAAACAACACTGTAGCCCCTATACATCACAGACCAGGCCCAAAATTGACAAGGCATCTTTAACTTGATTTTCCTGACTAGGGATATTGTTAGGCTCCCTCAACTTGATTTTCCTGACTAGGCCCCCGGGACTCGCAGTACCTTCACTAAGTTCTTGAGACAACTGCAAGCCACATTGAAGGAGACTCATTGAGTTGCAGAAGAAATGTCAGGAGAAAATGCTACCCAGGCATAGGCATAGCAGAGTTAGCAATAATCTGCCCAGAGACAGCAGAACAGAGAAGGGAGTCAAACTGAGCATGTGCAGGAATGCAAAGAGATAAAGAAACACTGTATCTCCAACAATGAAGCGTGGACAGTCCGTGTTACATTGTGATAGGCTGCAATTCTAGCTGCGACATAACTTTTAACCAATAATAAGATTTTGGGCACCCATAAGTTGAACCCTGATGCTTGTATAAATATGTGCCTTACAAGAGGGGAGGGGCCGCCCCCTGGAAGCACCATGTTGTGCTGAGGGACGGACTCACAGCTGTGAAACAAAGTAAACTGAGCTTTCTGAGAAAATCGTGTTGTCTGTTTTCCCTTCTATTGCGTCTGCACGAGCAGCCTGCCTTGTGGGAGTATGGTTATCTGATACAAAATAAACATCTAATAGGAACCAACCTTGGCATACAATGCCTTCCTCAAATAACCCGGGCACCGGAGGGTCCTCAGCTACCGTAGTACATATAATAAAAAAGAATGTTTGTATGTATGTATGTGTGCGGAGGTGTTTGTGGATATGTGCCAGCTTTCTGATTGGTTGCCACTGTGGGATTATTTGCATAACGCCTCTGATTGGCCAGCCAACACGAACATTCCGACACTTTAAACTGCCAGAGGGGGGTAAGGAAAAGGCCTGAAGCAGCCAGACATGGTGGCAGTTTAAGGCCAAAACACGTTGCGGCCCCCAACAATGACAGAACATGACCAAACTTGGCACACAGAACCCCCAAGACCCACTTTACGTCCTGGTGCAGTTTGAGGGATGACAGGACTTCCAGTACTTTAACTCACTTCCTTAGCATTGTGGCCCACAGCAATGACAGCTCAGGACCAAACTTGGCACACAGAGGCCCAATGGCCCACTTTACATCCTGGTGCAGTTTGGAGGAGGGCAGACCATGGATGATGGGACTTGAAGTACCTCCACTCACTTTCTGAGACCACTACAAACCTCATCCAATTACCAAAAAAAAATCTAGGTACACAGAGCCCACATGACCCATTCTACATCCTTGTGCAGTTTGAACCATGGATGATGGGCCTTGAAGTACCTCCACTCACTTCCAGAGACCACTCCAACCCTCATCCACTGACTGATCAAGTCCAAACTTGGCACCCAAAGCCCCCATGACCCACTTTACATCCTGGTGCAGTTTGGAGGAGGGCAGGCCATGGATGATGGGACTTTAAGTACCTTCACTCACTTTCCAAGACTGCTACAAACCTAATCCAATGACTTATCAAGACCAAACCTGGCACACAGACCCCTCATGACCTGCCTTACATCCTGGTACAGTTTTGTGTGGGACGGACCATGGATGATGGGACTTGAAGTACCTTCACTCACTTCCTGAGAGCACTGTGACCCTCATCCAATGACCAATACAGACCAAACTTGCCACACAGAGCCCTCATGACCCACTCTACATCCTGGTGCCATTTGAAGTAGGATGGACCATGGATGGTGGGACTTGAAGTACCTTCACTCACCTTCTGAGACCGTTACGACCCTCATCCAATGAATGATCAAGACAGAGCCCCCATGACCCACTCTACCTCCTACTGCACTTTGGAGGAGGGCAGACAATGGATGATGGGACTTTAAGTACCTCCACTAACTTCGTGAGACCACTGCAAGCCATGTAAACATCTGATTAGGACCACTCTAGGCACACAATGCCTTTCTCAATTAACCCAGGCACCACCGGGTCCCCAAGCTAGTATACATATATTCACATACACACATATACATACGGTATGCATACACATATACACACATATTGTATTAATAAATATACACATATACATATACAGACATTCCCCCTTACACACACATATTTTTATATATCCACACACACACATGCGCGCGCACACATTTATAGGATGCATACCCTTTTATGGAATTCCGAAATTGTCTGCATGGGGGGGGCTGAGAGAGCATCACCTTTGTTTTGGTAGGAAGTGACCTTCATTCACTTCCTACCCAATATTTTAAATGGGGTAAAATCCGTGAACGGCTTTCCATTGTGTTCTCTGCAAAAATATTTCAAAATAAAATGCCATGAAATAAAATAATCATCATAATAAAATAATATCATTGTAAAATACCCAAAAAGAAAATAATATAGTAAAATAAAATACTGTAAAAATAATGAAATAATGTGTAGACGGGCCCTTCTCCCCCTGGGAATGCATCTCCCCCACAGGGAATGCATTTGGGATGTTCCACATGGCTTGACGCCCTTTTGCTAGGAGAAGTGGAGGAGGAGGAGGAAAAGAAGAAGGAGGGAAGAGAGAAAGAGAGAGAGAAGGAGGGGATAAAGGAGGTCCTTGGCTGGTTTTGTGCAATCCAGCTGAACAGGACAGGAGAGGGAGTGAGAGAAGAAGGGAGGAAGGAAAGAAGGAAGGAAAGAGAGAACGAGTCTGTGCATAATTTCAGAGGAAGCCATGAGTTTCGTTGTGCGTCCCTGCGCTCCTAAAGACCTGAAGGATGTCCTACGTCTTATTAAGGTGAGCCACAACACTTGGGCTGCAGCCATCTACACAGCGCAATGCTATGGAATCCTGAGAGTTGCAGTTTGATGAAGTCTAAAGACCACAACTCCCATTATTCCATTGAATGGAGCCATGGCAGTTCCAAGTGAGGGTCAAAGTGTGCTAACTCTGCAGTGTAGACACACCATATTGTGAAAACCCAACCCTGTGGATGCCTGTCATAGATGTGGGCAAAATGCCTGGAAAACCCAACCAAACCCAACTGAACTCAACCCAACGCAACCAAACCCTACCCAACTCAACCCAACTGAACCCAACGCAACCTAACCTAACCCAACTCAACCCAACTCAACCCAATCCAACCCAACCCAACCCTTCTTTAGACCATTTTCTCTCTTTCTTATAGGGAATTGTGATGATCTACAATGACTCCTTGACCCAACAGCACACTAATGTGGATGGTAAGGAATGCCATGAGGTGTCTGTCTGCATCATTGTGCAAAAAAGCCTTTCTGTTGGACTGGGTCCGTCTACACTGCAGAACGAATGTGGTTTGACACGCCTTTGGTTCAGTGCTATGGAGGGAAAGGTGCAGCATCAATGCCATTGAATCCTAGAGTTGGAAGGGACCCCTAAAGGCCATCTAGTCCAACCCCTTTCAGCTATGCAGGAAAAGACACCATCAAAGCACCCCCGACAGATGGCCATCCAGATGTCCTTTTTCTCTGCTTCTCCTCCAGTGCTTCACAAGGACGGATTTGGGGAGAGACCCAAATATGAGTGTTTTGTGGCCGAAGTTCCCCCGGAACAGAAAAGCAAGGAAGGTAAGGAAGGGGACAAAGAGAAATATAAGACAAGTTTGCTTTCCACTTCTTTGGGGAAAGACGTTGCCATGCCTTGCTGTTTGAACTGGATTATATGTGTCAGTGTAGACCAGGCATGGAAAAACTTTGGCCCTCCAGGTGTTTTTGGACTTCAACTCCTACAATTCCTAACAGCCGGTATTCATTCTATTTGGAAAATTAATGTCGCTGTTGATATTACTATGCAAACATATTTAATGCTCGGACTAAAACTCGGAGCAGATGGCGAAGACGCACTCGTATATCTTTCGCCTTTTACTCCATTTGGCAAATTAATGTCACCACTGCCGTCTTTCACTCTATTTGGAAAATTAATGTCGCTGTTGCCATTCAAATGTAAACTCCTTTAATGTTCGGACTAAAACTTGGAGCGGATGGCGACGACGCACTCATATATCTTTTGCCTTTTACTCCATTTGGCAAATTAATGTCACCACTGCCATTAATATGTCTGTCTGTCTATCTGTCTATCTCTTTTCATAGGTCACACTATCATTGGCTACGTCCTATCCTCATATACCTATAGTACCTGGAAAGGGAGAAATCTTTATATTGACAACATGTATGTCATGCCGGAATTTAGAGGTAGGACTATAAATCCCTTCTCTATCATGTAGAGCAGTGGTTCCCAAACTTTTTGGCCTACCGCCCCCTTTCCGGATAAAAAAAATATCCCCCCCCCCTAGAAATATTTTTTTTAAAAAATGTAATAGCAATTAAACAGAAAGATGTATGTATTAATGCCGTTGATCTCAACCTTTCTAATGTCGTGACCCCTAAATAAGGTTCCTCGTGTCATGGTGACTCCCATCCATATTTTCATTGCTACTTCATAAATAATTTTGCTACTCCTACGAATTCTAATGCAAATATCTAATACGCAGGATGTATTTTCATTGTTACACATTGAACATAATTAAAGCGTTGTGATGAATCACAAAACCAATATGTTAAGGGGGGGGGGTATGGACAACGGATGATGGGATTTGCAGTACCTTCAATCGATTCATCTCTGACTTCCACAGCCGAGACCCCATGAATGACAGACCTGGACCAAACTTGGCACACAGAACCCCCATGACCCACAGAAAATACTGGAGGGGTTTGGGAGGAGTTGACAGTGATTTAGGAGAGATGTAGTTCACCTAGATTTGGAGAGCACTCTGAACCCAAACAACCCTGGATCTGGACCAAATTTACCAGAAGTACTCAATATGCCCAAAGTTGAACATTGGTGGGGTTGGGGGAGATTGCTTTTGTCATTTGGGAGTTGCAGCTGCTGGGGTTTATAGTTCACCTACAATCAAAGAGCATTTTGAAATCCACCAACAATGGAATTGAACCAAATTTGGCACAAACTCCCATGACCAACAGAAAATACTGAAGGGCTTTGGAAGGAATCCAGTGATTTAGGGGAGATGTAGTTCACCTACATTTGGAGAGCACTCTGAACCCAAACAAACCTGGCTCTGGACAAAATTCGGCACAAATACACAATAGGCCCAAAGTTGAACACTGGTGGAGTTGTGGGCGATTGATTTTGTCATTAGGGAGTTGTAGCTGCTGGGATTTATAGTTCATCTATAATCAAAGAGCATTCCCAACAGCAATGGAATTGAACTAAACTTGAGCAATAGAGAATACTGGACCTTGGAAATTGGGAGCTGCTTGTATTTTCCTTCGTGCCACGGACATCTCCCAGGAGGCGCCTGCAACTCAGGGGGCGTTTGCAGACTCGGAGGCTTTCCTTCTCCGCTGGACCAACTGGCAGGCACACACTCACAAGCGCGCGACTGTCTCAGCCTGCCAGTTGGAATCCCTGGGCAGGCCTTGCCTGGAAAACACAGCGCGCACCCCCTTCCTCTCCTCAACTCCACCCATGGCGCAGTCCCTTATCGCCCCTTCCTTCCAAGGGACCCGTTGGATTGGAAGGGGTGACTGCGCCATGAGCTGAGTTGAGGAGAAGGGGGCGCACTGCGGATTCCAGGCAGCGTCTGCATGGGGTTTCCAACTGGCAGACGCACACTCGCGCACTTGCAAGTTGGAATCCCGCCACCGCCCCCTTACAGGGCTTCACTGCCCCCCAAATTCTCCTGAGCCTCCCACCGCCCCCTTGGATCGCCTCACCGCCCACTAGGGTGCGGTACCACCCACTTTGGGAACCACAGATCTAGACTGTGGAATTAATCCAGTTTTGCACTGCTTTCTGAATGCCACTGATTTTTCTTTCTTGCAGGGAGGCGCATTGGGAAGAAGCTCATGTGCTCAGCTGCAGAAGTAAGTTTGGCGAAATAGCAGGCCTGGGCCAAATTTGGCCCGCCCTCCCGGTGTTTTGGACTTCAGCTCCCACAATTCCTAACAGCCTACCGGCTGTTAGGAATTGTGGGAGTTGAAGTCCAAAACACTGGGAGGGAGGGCCAAATTTGGCCCAGGCCTGCTATTTCCTCTTCTCTCTTTTTTTGCTCAGGCAGCTTGGAGACGGGGCTGCACCGAATTACAGATGCATTCTTCATCCAAAAAGCCGGAAAACGACGCCTTTTGGCAGCACTGGGGAGGAGGAGACCTCAGCGCCAAACATGGCTGGCACCTTCTCGAGTTCAATAATGACACCGTGCAAAAGCGGGCTGCCCAGAGCAAGGCCTAGCACGTGCATTAGGGAAGAAAGGCACAGAACATCAGCCTGGGCATCATCCATGCACGTCCTGAAAATAAAACACTAAAAATGCTTTCCAAAGCAACTCGTCGTTTCTCTGTAAGAGGCTGAGAGTGTGTGACTTGTGCATTTCCAGGACCAAAGATGCATCTACACCCGGCATGGGCAAACTTTGGCCCTCCAGGTGTTTTGGATTTCCACAATTCCTATTCAGAGGGGTTTGGGCACTGCTTTAATAGTGACAGTCAATGGTACGGAGTTCTGGGAGTTTTAGTTTTCCATGGAAACCCACTGAATGGCCTTGGTTCGGATAGGACATATGCTCAACCTCAGGATAGAGCAGGCATGTATATGTGTGGTGTATGTTAGGCTGTTAGGAATTTTGGGACTTAAATATATTCACACACATACATATATACACAACATATACACATATACATATATACACACATATTCTGAATACATATATACACACATATATTCACACACATACATATACACATATATACACACACATATGTGCGTGCACACACGCATATACATATACACACATGCTTACACATATACACACATATTGTATTAATAAATATACACATATACATATACAGACATTCCCTCTTACACACACACATATTTATATATACACACACACACATGCACACACACACATTTACAGGATGCATACTCTTTCGTGGAATTCCAAAATTGTCTGCATGGGCGGCTGAGAGAGCATCACCTTTATTTATTTCTTCAAACTTCTATACCGCCACTCCCCGAGGGCTCGGAGCGGTTTACAAAGTTTGACATAAAACAGACGATAACAAAAAGAGTAACAGCAACAAAGAAGGGGAAAAAGGGAGGGAGGGGGGTGTGACGAATTGCCTATATTTTGGGCCAGAAGTAGCTCAGTGGAAAGGGCCCTTTTTGGTGGGTTGGCCATTTGATGGTCTGTTTTGGATGAATGGCCATTGTAAGGTTAGGTTTTAAGGTGGAGGCAGCCTAGGGAAGGGAGCATAGAACCTTGGGGAGCCAGTAGGCAGTTAGGCCAGGCACCAGGGGTAAAATGTCAGTTGGAATTTCGAAAACTGACAGTTGGATCAGTTAGGCAGTTAGGGAGGCCACGGAACTCTGGAGGGAGTTGATGGTTGGTCTCTGACAGAGTAGGTCAGAGTGAGAGAGGCTCTTGAGAGAGTTAGCAGCTTTGTACTAGGTTTTCTAGGACTCTGTGAGGAAGCAGAGTCAGGTAGTTGTAGTCAACAGATAATACCTTAGCACGGTATTATCTGGGGTGCTACATTGCTTGTAACTTGTTTCAAGCTTTGTGCAAGTTGTTTTAAGTAACCACACGCTCCAACGCTTCATTGTAACCAATATGCTCCTGTGCCTGTGAATCTCTCACAAGTTGTTAAAAAATAAACTTTGTTCTCTTGTTCATTCAGTCCTGCCTCCCGGTGTTTCAATCCTCCCTAGGTTGAATGGTGGCAGCGTGTTATTTTAAAAAATACAAGTTCCCTGACACTTTGCCCAGCCAGGCCAGCCTAGAGAATTAGGCGAGCCCTCACCACAATCCTTGGTGGCAGAAAGTTGTTAAATCAGCCTTTCTCTACCACAGGGGGCATGAGAGGATAGGGAGGGCAGAGTATGGGCAGCTCAGGGCCCAACAGATTTATGCGCGTTGCCAGGAGGTAGTCTTGTGATAGACTCAATCCTGCAGTCAAAGGAAGGCAGTTTGGGAGTTCCTAGAAGAATATCTCGAAACTGTTTGCTGGCGGGAGGAAAAACATCTCTCCCTCTATGCAGTGGTCCGATAGAGGAACTCCAGCCTGTTGGAACATCCTCCCTCCTGGGTTTGGAGCACGTCCAGGAGATCTCCTGCCGCCTGAGGCTCGTGCTCCAGAAGGTCCTGGGCTGGAATATCCTCCGAGTCCTAGACTTAAATGTTCTGGGCCTCTTCCCCTCATGGGCCGGCAGAAGGCTTGGTAATCTCAGGGGCTCAATGGTCGTGGCGGGACGCTGGCCCGCTCCGGTGCTCCATGAGGGGGTTGGAAGCTAAGTACTGGCGACTCTTCATCCTCCGGTGCCTGCTTCCGCTTTCTCAGGCGACCACGCAACCTCCGCTGTAGGTCATTTCCAGGTCTCCAGTCCTCTGTGGGCAAAGACATCCAGCCTGTCTTGGCATCTTCAAGGTCGGTCGCCATTTTTGACTGACCCTCGTCCATTCGTCTCCCCCCCCCCCCCTGGGGTGATGCCATGGCGGCAGGGGCGCTGATCCCGGGCGGAGGACAGGATCTCCGAGATGTCCAATTTCGTCGTAGTGTCACGAAGATTGGGCCGATCCGAACCATCGCCCAGCGGGAGACACCCCGACCTTTGTTTTGGGATACACACAAACCTTTATTTTATGTACAAAATCATTTTAAATATTGGGTCGGAAGTGAACTTCATTCAAGCTGTAAAAGCGTCAGGTCGTGAAACACAAATGAACCGTGAACGGATTTCCATTGTGTTCTCTGCAAAAATATTTCAAAATAAAATGCCATGAAATAAAATAATCATCATAATAAAATAATATGATAGTACAATACCCTAAAAGAATATAATATAGTAAAATAAAATACTGTAAAAATAATGAAATAATGTCTAGACGGGCCCTTCTCCCCCTGGATTTCACAGGGAATGCATTTGGGATGTTCCACATGGCTTGATGCCCTTTTGCTAGGACAAGCGGAGGAGGAGGAAAAGAAGAAGGAGGGAAGAGAGAAGGAGGGGATAAAGGAGGTCCTTTGCTGCTTTTGTGCAATCCAGCTGAACAGGACAGGAGAGGGAGTGAGAGAAGAAGGGAGGAAGGAAAGAAGGAAGGAAAGAGAGAACGAGTCTGTGCATAATTTCAGAGGAAGACATGAGTTTTTGCCAGCGTCCCTGCGCTCCTAAAGACCTGAAGGACGTCCTACGTCTTATTAAGGTGAGCCACAATACTTGGGCTGCAGCCATCTACACCAGTGTTTTTCAATCTTTTTTGAGCCGCGGCACATTTTTTACATTTACAAAATCCTGGGGCACACCATTAACCAAAACGACACAAAATGACACTCTAACACAGTCTCTCTCTCTCTCTCTCTCGGCATTACTTCGCGAACGAAGATTCAGGAAGGACTCATCCCACGCAAGACCATTGTTGGTGATCAATCTGGCCGAGCCTGAGATGTTGTTTCAGGGAGTCCTTATATCTCTTTTTGGGGGCGCCTCTTGCGCTGACCCGTGGCGAGTTCACCATAGAGTAGTATCTTTGGGAGGCGGTGGTTCTCCATCCTAGAGACGTGCCCTGCCCAGCGCAGCTGTGTTCTCAATAGCATGGCCTCAATGCTGGTGATCCCTGCTTGCTCAAGGACAGCAACATTAGTCACATAGTCGGTCCAGTGTATATTTAGGATTGTGCGAAGACAGCGCTGATGAAAGTGTTCGAGGAGTCGTAGGTGTTTGCGATAGGTGACCCATGTTTCAGACCCATATAGGAGAATAGACAGTATGATAGCTCTGTACACAGTGATTTTGGTGCTTTGCCTCAGGTGCTTGTTGCTCCAGACTCTTTTGTGAAGCCTTCCGAATGCACTATATGCCTTTGATAATCTGTGATCTATCTCAGGGGCCTAGAAAAGGTGGCCTAACGAAAGCTCATCCCCGTCTACCTGGTTGGCTAGCCGCGGTCCGATGCGGTCGAACAAAGACAAAGAAACAAAGGCCAACACCTGCCTGCAAAGGTGCAAATAGACTGACACTTGCATGCTGGAACATCAGAACCATGCAAGATTCTGCAGATAGTGGACGTCCTGAGCGTCGCTCTGCTCTAATAGCCCATGAACTATCACGGCTTAATATCGACATCGCTGCTCTTAGTGAAGTTCGTCTCCATGAGGAAGGCAGCCATAAAGAACATGGTGCCGGCTACACACTCTACTGGTCTGGCAAACCCAAAACTGAGAAACATCTTCCCCACTCTGCGCACCGTGAGCCCCGGATTGGACCCATCTCCCTGTCGGAGAACCCAAGGGAACCGGGACACTAGGGCCGGAGCTCTGGTTGGCTCACTGGTAGGTGGGCCCCCAGAAGCAAGGACTCTAAGACCCCGTAGGACATTCCCATCCAGGACGTTCTGGAGCGCCGGCTATAGGTCGGCACAGCTCCATAGGACCCGGCAGACCACCGCGAGAGGGTCAACCTGGACACTGCGCAATCGGTCGGGACCTTAAAGACGGACCCCATGGGGAGACGTCGGCCCCTGCTCCCTGCTTGCGCTTCAGTACCAGCGATCCTGCTGCCCCCTCCCCGCCTTCCTTCTTTTGATGGCGGGGTGGTGTTCCAGTAGGCATCGCTGCTGACCTCTTCCCCTCCCCCCCTCCCTTTCCCTACCCTTGTGTTTTTCCCCATGTCTTTTGTACTGTCCTGTTTGTGCTGCCAATGGGCACACAATCTTATGTAAACCACTTAGAGCCTTCGGGATGAAGCGGTATACAAATGTGAATTTAATAATAATAATAAAATAATAATAATAAACTCGAGACGTTGCCGACAGGTCGCTCTGATCGCATTATCTCCTTACGCCTCCCACATGCTGTTCTCTTCAGTATATATGCCCCAACTATGCAAGCTGACCCCGTGGAGAAAGACAAATTCTACTCAGACCTATGCCATCTCATACAAAAGGTCCCTGCAGAAGATAAAATCATTATCCTTGGTGATTTCAATGCCAGAGTAGGAAAAATCTTTGAAGCCTGGAAAGGTGTATTAGGCAAGCACGGTGTTGGAAACTGTGATGATAATGGGTGCCTTCTGCTAGAGCAGGGCTGTCCAACATCTTTTGGGCCAAGGGCCGGAGTCCTGGCCACTGATGACCTGGGGGCTAGAGCAGGGGGCGGGCCGCTCCTGTCGGCACGCTGGCGTCACCACGTCTGACGTCCCCACGCCGGCGTCCTGCACGGCCCGCCCCTTTTGGCGAGGCTTGCTAACGTCACCAATCCCGCCCGAGGGGCGTGCGTGCGTGCAGGACGCCGGCGTGGTGACGTCAGACGTGGTGACGTCAGCGCCTCCTACAGTGACAGGGGTGGCCCGATTTCTCCCGCCTCCTGCCCCCTCCTACAGTGACAGCCAGGGTGGCAGAACTTCCGGCGATTTCTCCCGGTTCTGCTGCCCCGGCTGAGGCTGTAAGAGGGAGGGCAAAGCCGAGGAGAGCCCTCCATGGCTTTGCCCTTCCTCTTAAAGGGACACGCCAGTCTCAGAAGCAGCGATTTCCCCGCTTCCGAGGCTGGCGTGTCCCCTAGCTGGCTGGAAGGGCAAAGCTTTGCCCTTCCAGGAGGGCGCCAGCCTGCAGCTTTGCCCCTCGAGGCTGGCTTAAAGGGCAAAGCCACGCCAGCCTCTTTGAAGCGGGAAATCGCTGCTTCCGAGGCTGGCGTGTCCCCTGAGCTGGAAGGGCGAAGCTGAGGAAGGCTCTCCTTGGCTTTGCCCTTCCAGCTAAAGGCACACGCCAGCCTCAGAAGCAGCGATTTCCCCGCTTCCGAGGCTGGCGTGTCCCTTTAAGAGGAAGGGCAAAGCCAAGCAGAGCACTCCTCAGCTTCGCTCTTCCAGCTAAAGGGACACGCCAGCCTCAGAAGCGGGAAATCGCTGCTTCTCGAGGCTGGCGTGTCCCTTTAGCTGGAAGGGCGAAGCTGAGGAGAGCTCTCCATGTCTTCACCCTTCCAGTTAAAAAGACACGCCAGCCTCAGAAGCAGCGATTTCCCGCTTCGAGGCTGGCGTGTCCCAGCTGGAAGGGCAAAGCCAAGGAGAGCTCTCCTCAGCTTCGCCCTTCCAGCTCAAGGGCCACGCCAGCCTCCTGCTCCGTCCCGCCTCTCCCCCAGCGCACCGATCGGAGCGCTGGGGGAGAGGCGGGACGGAGGAGGCGGCCTATGGAGGAAGAAGGGAAGCACTTCGCTTCCTCCCCTTTAGGCCCTCCTCCTCCCTCCCTCCTCCCCCCGGCGTTCCCGATGGGAGTGCCGGGGGGAGAGGCGGGATGGAGGAGGCGGAAGGGAGCCTCCCTTCCTCCTCTTTAGGCCCGCCTTTAGGCCCCCGGCGCTCCCGATTGGTGCGCCGGGGGGAGAGGCGGGACGGAGGAGGAAGGGAGTGGGCGGGGCTGGGTGACGTCAGGCTCGGCGCTGGCGCCACGCCTGACGTCACCCAGCCCTGCCCCCCGGAGATCGATTTTTAAAAAAAATTGCAGGGTAGGCTGGGGCTGTAGGGAAGGGGCTGGGGGCCGTATACGGCCCCAGGGCCGCCAGTTGAACAGCCCTGTGCTAGAGTTTTGTGCAGAACATCAGCTGACTATTACAAACACCATCTTTCAGCAGAAAGACAGTATGAAGACCACCTGGATGCATCCCCGATCCAAGCAGTGGCACCTCATTGACTATGTTTTAGTGCGCCAGAGAAACATTCGTGATGTCCGTCATACTCGAGTGATGCCCAGTGCAGAATGTCAAACAGACCATCGCCTTGTAAGATGTAAACTAAATCTACACCTTAAGCTCAAACCTAAGAGGGGTGGCATCTTAAAGAGGAGACTCCAAGTCAACAATCTTCAACAGGCTGTTGTGAGAGACAACTTCCAGGCAAATCTGCAAGCAAAACTTGAAGACCACCCTACAAATTCTTCTCCTACAGTGCTTTGGCAACACATCAAAAACAGTATCCTGCAGTCTGCTGAAGAATCCCTAGGATTCTCCCTCAAGAAAAACCAAGACTGGTTTGATGAAAACAACCAAGAGATCCAGGAGCTGTTGGCAAAGAAGAGAACCACTCACCAGGCATTCCTTGCCCAGCCATCTTGCCATGTCTGAAAAACAGCCTTTCGTCTCGCATGTAGTAAACTCCAACAAAAACTCCGAGACATTCAGAACAAGTGGTGGATTGATTTAGCCGAAAAGACACAACGTTGTGCAGATCTCGGTGACCACAGAGGTTTTTATGAAGCTCTCAAAGCAGTGTTTGGATCTACTTATCAGGTCCAAAGCCCCTTATACAGTACAGATGGTCAAACACTAATTACTGATAAAACCTCCATCCTGAACCGATGGGCTGAACATTTTCAGTCTCTTCAATGCCAACCGAGTAGTCCAAGGTTCAGCTATCCAACACATGATACAACAACCAATGAAAAATGAACTGGACACCGCTCCCACTCTGGAAGAGACCATTGAGGCCATACAGCAGTTGAAAAATGGCAAAGCAGCCGGGATCGATGGAATCCCACCTGAAGCTTGGAAACAGGGAGGTCATGTACTTCATGCTAAATTCCACGAGCTCCTTGTGAGTTGCTGGGAAAAAGGTGAACTGCCATCAGATCTCCGTGATGCAGTTATCATCAGCCTGTATAAGAAAAGGGGAACAAAATCCGATTGCTCAAACTATCGAGGTATAACACTGCTCTCCATTGCTGGAAAAATCCTTGCAAGGATACTCCTGAACAGATTAGTTCCTGCTATTGCAGAAGAACTTCTCCCTGAAAGCCAATGCGGCTTCAGAGCTAATAGGTGCACCACAGATATGGTTTTCGCCCTTAGACAATATGTTTTTTAATGTATTTATACACTCAGTGTGAAACCTTGGCCTGTTTCGATGAACACAACATAGATATCCTGGCAAGAATGGCAGAAAGACACACACGAAGGTCTTGCTCAACAGCTGTCGGTCTCTCTCTGTGCTGTTTTTATCACAGTCACCTGGTCCTCAGGGGAAACGTACCCGGTCCTCAGGGAAGCTGGCTAAAAAGAGAGCAGCCAGACAGAAGCACACTCTGAGGCAGAGAGTTCCACTGCTGAACAGCTCTCACAGTCAGGAAGTTCTTCCTAATGTTCACCCTCTTACACAGACATGCTTCCCTGTGATGTCTGCTTTTTCAGTCAAAAATTGATTTGTCATTTGGGAGTTGTAGTTGCTGGGATTTATCGTTCACCTACAAAGAGCATTTTGAACTCCACCAATGATGGAATTGAACCAAAGTTGGCACACAGAACTCCTATGACTAACAAAAAATACTGAAATAATTTGGTGGGGCTTAACCTTGAGTTTTGGAGTTGTAGTTCACCTACATCCAGAGAGCACTGTGGACTCAAACAATGATGGATCTGTTCCACACTTGGCATGAATACTCAATATGCCCAACCATGAACACACATGGAGTTTTGGGGAAATAGACCTTGACGTTTGAGAGTTGTAGTTCACCAACATCCAGAGAGCACTGTGGACTCAAATAATGATGGGTGGGCCTCTTCCTCATGGGGAGGGGGACACTCCACCCCTTTCCGACCCTCCCTCCACTCACCTCAGCCTCTCTGCTGGCCTTTCCTCCTCCTCAAATGGTGACCACTGGGAAGGGAGTGAGGCCCGAGTGACGTCACCCTTCCCTCCTCCCTCGATTGGAGGCTGGCTGGCATGCATGGAGGGGAAATGGCCGAAGGAAGCGGCACCCCGGCCCCTTCTTTTTCGCCGCTGCCCGGCCCTTCCTCCTCCTCCTCCCCCCACAAGCAGCAGCAGCAGGGGTTCGGCAGGAGGGGGGAAGAAAGGGTATTGGAACCCACGGCACACCTGATGATCGCTCACGGCACACTAGTGTGCCGCAGCACACCGGTTGGGAAACACTGATCTACACAGCTCAATGCTATGGAATCCTGGGAGTTGTAGTTTGATGAAGTCTAAAGACCACAACTCCCATTATTCCATTGCATGGAGCCATGGCAGTTCCAAGTGAGGGTCAACGTCTGTTAACTCTGCAGTGTAGACACACCATATTGTGAAAACCCAACCCTGTGGATGCCTGCCATAGATGTGGGCAAAATGCTCGGAAAACCCAACTAAACCAAACCCAACCCAACTAAACCCAACCCAACTAAACCCAACTCAACCCAACCAAACCCAATTGAACCCAACGCAACCCAACGCAACCAAACCCAACTCAACCCAATTAAACTAAACTCAACCCAACCAAACTCAACCTAACCAAACCCAATCCAACCCAACTCAACCCAACGCAACCAAACCCAACTCAACCCAACCAAACCCAACCAAACCCAACCCAACCCAACCCTTCTTTAGACCATTTTCTCTTTTTTTGCAGGAAATTGCGGTGATCTACAACGTCCCATTGACTGAACTGTACACTAATGTGGATGGTAAGGAATGCCATGAGGTGTCTGTCCACATCATTGTGCAAAAAAGCCTTGCCTGGTTTCTGTTGGACTGGGTCCGTCTACACTGCAGAACAAATGTGGTTTGACACCCCTTTGGTTCAGTGCTATGGAGGGAAAGGTACAGCACCCATGCCATTGAATCCTAGAGTACGAAGGGACCTCTAAAGGCCATCAAGTCCAACCCCTTTTCTGCTGTGCAGGAAAAAGCACCATCAAAACACCCCCAACAGATGGCCATCCAGATGTCCCTTTTCTCTGCTTCTCCCTCAGTGCTTCACAAGGACGGATTCGGGGAGAGACCCAAATATGAGTGTTTTGTGGCCGAAGTTCCCCCGGAACAGAAAAGCAAGGAAGGTAAGGAAGCGGAGAAAGAGAAAAATAAGACAAGTTTGCTTTCCACTTCTTTGAGGAAAGACATTGCCATGCCTTGCTGTTTTGATATGGATTATATATGTAGACCAGGCATGGAAAAACGTTGGCCCTCCAGGTGTTTTTGGACTTCAACTCCTACAATTCCTAACAGTCTACATTGCCATATAGTCAATCTGCATTCTGAAACTGGATTGTATGGAAGTGTCGATGGGGCCCAAGAGGCCAAGCCTAGTGTGAGTCCGAGGTTAGAACTCAATAACTTGGGAAACTCCTCTAAAATTTGGACTAAAAGCTGAAACGGAGTGCACAGACACATTAGGTTCCTTTCGCCTTTCACTCCATTTGGAGTATTAATGTTGCTATTACCATTAATATATAAACTCATCTAAAGTTCGGACTAAAACCCAGAGCAGATGGTGAAAACACACTCGTATATATTTCGACTTTCATTCCATTTGGCAAATTAATGTTGCCATTGCCATTTTTCACTCTATTTGGAAAATTAATGTCACTGTCGCTATTAATATGTAAACTCATTTAATGGTCGGACTAAAACCCGGAGAAGATGGCGAAGACGCACTCATCTTTCGCCTTTCACTCCATTTGGCAAATTAATGTCACCACTGCCGCTTTTCACTCCGTTTGGCAAATTAATGTCGCCATTGCCATTAATATGTCTCTACCTGTTTCCATAGGTCACACTATCATTGGCTACATCCTATCCTCATATACCTATAGTACCTGGAAAGGGAGAAATCTTTATATGGATAACTTCTATGTCATGCCGGAATTTAGAGGTAGGACTATAAATCCCTTCTCTATCATGTAGTGGTTAATGGGCGGGGGTGTGTGTGTGTGTGTGTGTGTGTGTGTGTATGTGCTGAATTGTTGTCATTAGGTGCATTTACACTGTGAAATTAATCCAGTTTTGCACTGCTTTCTAAATGCCACTGATGTTTCTTTCTTGCAGGGAGGCGCATTGGGAAGAAGCTCCAATGCTTAGCTGCAGAGGTAAGTTTGGGGAAATGGCACGCATGGGCCATCCATGGGCCAAGTTTGGCCCAGGCCTGCTATTTCCTCTTCTCTTTTTTTGCTCAGGCGGCTTGGAGACGGGGCTGCACCGAATTACGAATGCATTCTTCATCCAAAAAGCCGGAAAACTACGCCATTTTGCAGCGCTGGGGAGGAGGAGACCTCAGCGCCAAACACGGCTGGCACCTTCTCCGCTTCTATAACGACACCGTGCAGAAGCGGGCCGCCCAGAGCAAGGCCTAGCACGTGCATTAGGGAAGAAAGGCACAGAACATCTGCCTGGGCATCATTCATACACATCCCGAAAATAAAACACTGAAAATGCTTTCCAAAGTCCTCGTCGTTTCTCTGTGAGAGGCTGAGAGTGTGTGACTTGTGCATTTCCAGGACCAAAAGTGCATCTACACCTGTCATACGCAAACTTTGGCCCTCCAGGTTTTTTGGACTTCATCATTTCCTATTGAGGGTTTGGGCACTGCTTTAATAGCAACAGTCAATGGTACGGAGTTCTGGGAGTTGTAGTGACTTGTGCATTTCCAGGACCAAAGATGCATCTACACCCGGCATGGGCAAACCTTGGTCCTCCAGGTGTTTTGGACTTCCACAATTCCTATTCAGCGGGGTTTGGGCACTGCTTAATAGCATATAACAACAAAAATTAAGTTCCTGTCTTCTCTCACACTAATAACTCAAGAGTCAGGAGAAGGTGAATCTCATATATGTATATTATACTTTCAAATAAGTATCTATTCATTCATCAGTATATAAATCATATGTTATTCACAAAGACGCATCAATACAGAGTATCCAAACAAAACACAATCAAAACCGCATTACTCACAGTACCCATCCGCTGGATGACGCAACACAAAGTATAATGGCAATCGTCTATAAAAGTCAAGTGTCAATATTTATGTGCCACCATAGTAGAAACACTCTTCTATAGAAATTATAATCCTGGGCCCGATGGCCAAACGTAGTAAATAAATCCAGGGGTATGTAGAGCAGCGGTTTCGGAGATCTAAACTGAATCCCTCTGTATTGTGGGAATCGATGGGAAGTCCACCTACGGGTAAATCCGTGTACGGCTGCTGACCCGTTTCGAATTTCTCTTCATCAGGGTGGCCCCATAGGGGTTGACATGCAGGAGAAGATATATCTGTAATGTAAACATACTTAATAGTATCCTGAAATATTAGAAGGCAAGTAACATAAGGTAGGAGATTGAACATACACTCACCAATTATAACAAATACATATATGAGATTCACCTTCTCCTGACTCTTGAGTTATCACTGCTTAATAGCGACAGTCAATGGTACAGAGTTCTGGGAGTTGTAGTTTTCCATGGAAACCCACTGAATGACCTTGGTTCGGATAGGGCATATTCTCAACCTCAGGATAGAGCAGGCATGTATATGTGTGGTGTATGTTAGGCTGTTAGGAATTGTGGGACTTGAAGTCCAAAACACCTGGAGGGCCAACGTTTGCCCATGCCTGATCTACACAGTGGAATTAATACAGATTGGCACCACTTCAACTGCCCTGCTTCAATGCAGTTTTGCAACATCTTCAGCCTTAAAGGCCTTGCCAAACTACAACTCCCATCATTCTGTAGCACTTAAAAGTGGGGTCAAAGTGCCCCCTTTGTAGAAAACGCTTGGATTGCAGTTTATTCTGTAACTCGTACGCCATGGATAATATTCCCCGTATGACGACTTCTGCTAATGTTTAACTCTAACTCGGTTCCCGTTGACCTTGGAACCCATTGGCTTACATTGTACTTTGATCACCTCTTCTACTTATCACCTACAATTTTGGACTCCCAATTCCCAGAATCCCCAAGTTGGGAAATAATTAACATAACGGAAATCCCAAAGTTTTTTAAAATAATGACAATAATAATAATGATGATTAGTTAACTTTTTCAAACCTTTCCATGCTATGGAACCCTGGGGTTTGTAGTTTCCCCAAGGTCTGGAGCCTTCCCTGCAAAAGAAAGCTGGGTCTCCATTATTATTATTATTATTGACACAAAAACACAATATGTCACAGCAAACGAGATCCATTTGCTGGATTCCGTATCAAAAAAGCACAAGTCGAACACTTCCCAAGCGTCTAGGACTGTGTGGTGCATTTTCGAATTATTATTATTATTATTTATTACGGCACTGGGAAGAACTGGCAGACTGCCAGAACTAAGACACTGTCATTATTTTGTTGTTATTTTATTGTTGCTGCGGCTGTTATTATTATTATTACTATTATTATTGACACAAAGACACAGTATGTCACAGTAAACGAGATCTATTTGCTGGATTTCGCATCACGAAACCACAAGTCAAACACTTCCCAAGCGTCTAGGACTGTGTGATGTGCAGATCCAAGTTAGGTGGCCTTTTTGTTGGGTTTTCATCCCTGACTGCACAAGTCTCCAGTCCTCAATGAGGAGTAGATAGCCTAAAGTAGATTAGAATGAGGGATTCCTTCCCTATTGCCTTTAGCAGATTACCTCAAGAAGGGGTTTAAGAAGGGGGGTTGTTTTTCAGTATCACCCTGCATGCTAAACTCCACCCTTTTGAATGCCATCAATGTAAACACTCAGGAAGGCTAATTTCCTGTTTACACCTTCCTTTATCTCCTTTGTTTAAGCCAAGCCATGCGGCTTGAGTTTTCTCTTCTCTTCCAGCTTCTATAGAGAGAGGAAGGCATCTTCCTTTGTCTAAAGGAAAGATGTAGTAGATCGTTACTTTTATTATTTTTCCTTCTCTTTTTACCTTAGTGCATAGCTTAGATAGCTAGTTAGCTCCAAGTAACCTTTTCTATCATAATTGGATTTCTCTATATACAATAAATACTTCTTCTTTTGATCCTATAACCTTGTGGATCTGCAATCGTGTTCAATCCTCTCAAATGGGACTCCATCCCAGCTCACTACATGTAAGTTTCTGTTGCATATGAATATTGCATT
This sequence comes from Anolis apletophallus, assembly GCA_030556195.1. Lineage (NCBI taxonomy): Eukaryota > Metazoa > Chordata > Lepidosauria > Squamata > Anolidae > Anolis > Anolis apletophallus. The sequence continues at coordinate 149,503,504 of JARBWK010000008.1, read as the reverse complement.
CTGCACTCTGCTATATTTTTGTGGAATCACCTCCAAGGAGGGGTATTTTGAGCCTAACAGCTCTGGATTCCCAACACTTTTGCAGTGACAGATCTTGATTTTGTCCGTGTTTCTTGTTTCCAAATGCCGGCTGAGACCTTTTGGCACGGCACCGTGTGCCCATGATGACCACTGGGACCCCCTGGACTGGTCGATGCCCGAGCCTTTGCAGTTCCATTTTGAGGTCCTGAGAACGGCTGAGTTTTTCCTGTTGTTTTTCCTCAATGCGACCGTCACCCTGTACGGCGGCATCACTAATCCAAACTTTTTTCTTTTCCACAATCGTGACGTCTGGTGTCTTGTGTTCCAGAACTTTGTCAGTCTGGATTTGAAAGTCCCACAGTATTTTTGTTCACAGTGTTCATTTTCCGCTCCCTTTGCAGGTTTATGATCCCTTTCCCAGTTCTTGACTCCTGGCAGGTGGTCCTCGTGACATCAGTTCCAGGGAATCCTTTGGGCCACAGAGTTGTGCCTCTGTTTGTAGTCCGTCTGTGCGATTTTCTTGCAGCAGCTCAGGAGATGATCCATGGTTTCCTCCGCTTCCTTGCGCAGTCTGCATTTGGGGTCATCAGCTGGTTTTTCGATCCTGGCCTGAGTGGCCTTTGTTCTGATGGCTTGCTCCTGGGCTGCAAGGACCAGGCCTTCTTCTGTCTCCTTCTTCGGAGTTCCCTTTGTGAGCCATCACCAGGTCTTCTCCCTGTCCCCTTGTCGTGGTGGGGGGCTTAGCTGCTCCAAGGATGCCGAGAGCTGTGCTGGTGGTAGTGATAACGACCAGAAATTTGGGGGTCTTGCCCTGAAGGCAGACCAGTTAGACCCACCAAAGAGGGTCTAAAATGGCCTGGTGAGAAAGGAAGCCAACCAATCCCCTTTCCCCTAAATTTCCCAATAAAGATCTCACCAGGTTGAAGAAAATGCCACTGAGTTTTATTCATCCAGCTGGAATGAGGCACTAACTGCGATCCTTCGGCCATGCTAGTACAAAGCATACATGTAATACATACGTTTTTATACATTTTCCAAAACAGAACAGTTTTCAAAACTCCTGCCCACTTGCCTCAATTGGCTGTGGGTCTAAGCCAATGGGAAGAGGGAGAGGGACAAATGGATGGAACAATGAGGTCAGGTTTTTTTAGGATGTAATAAACATGTGTGAAATGAAGGTCCAGGAGGCAAACAAGAACTCAAAGCATTCTCAAGTTTTGCAAAATCTATGGGAAGGGGGAAATAAACATTTTAGTCATGATCCAGGATCTGCGTCTTCCTGCCTTGTCAAAACACAGATTATCTTGGCCTTTTGTGAGTTTCAGGAAGGTGGAAGGTGACAAAAGGAAGACTATGACCATATATGGGTTTCTGACACCCATATGAAAGGTCCTTTCGCGTAAGGCTTGGCTACTGTCCAACTATCCATGATTTCTTAGCAGACGAAAAGCTCAGAAACTAATTAAACCACAGATAGGTGAAAAGATCCAGTTTTGATTTGGGGAAAGACCCCCTAAAGGCTGGCTTTTCACCTTATTGTCATGCAGGAGGAACTAAATGGTCTCACATGAGTCATCAGCTTGGTCAACAAAGCGGGCTTTGCTACTTTTAAAAGGGCACATTCCACGGGGGGGGGGGGAGGTTGAAGCATGCAAAGGAAAAATACATTCAGGTAATAACATAGGGAATGGGGGTACATTCAAGCATAAGGGGAAGCATACCACCTCCACCAAAGATTCATAAAGTTTATTGAAATCATGAGAGTGTTTATGAGGCTTTGAAAAGGGAAAATAAAGTCTTTGGGAAGCCATGAGGCCCCTTCGCCAGAGCTTTGAGTCCATAAGAGTTCATAATGCAAGAGAAATACCTTGGTGTGTCCATAAAATTGTGGGTTATAGGAGGCTGTGTCATGTGGGGCCTTGGGAAGTGATAGGGGACTATGGGACCGCTTCTTGGTAAAACTATGAATCCTTTGGGTCTGAACTATCTTTAGACAGAGGCCTGGGGTGTGGGTCACTCCTGGTATCAGTAGTGTAACTACCAGCAGGTTCAACCAAATGGGAGAGGTCTCAGCTGAGGAGTGGAACTAAGAGCACCTAACCCATTAGCATTATGGAGAAAGAAACCAAAACCAAGCCTATACTGTCTTGGTCAATGCCCAGGATCAAAAGGACCACGGTGGATGCTGCTGATTCTGGACATCCATCGACAAGTGGCCTACTGAATCTCAACACAAATGAACAATCACAGAAGCGGCAGAAATATACAATGCTAAATATACAATGCAACTGTTAATAAACAATCTGCCAAGTCGAGAGGGCACCCGTAGGAAAGGTCAGAAAGGACTTCAATGATTCAAAGGCATTGCTGATCTCCAGGCATTTTGGTATTTTTCCTTCTGGATAAACAGCAGAGCTTGGGGAAGTTACTTTTGCACGAGGCATCTGGGAGGGGGTTCTGGGAGGTGTGGCCCCCAACCGTAACTTCTCCAAACTTTTCGTAAGGGGCCTTTCTTCCTTAGAACTTAGTCTGAAAGAGTAATGCTCAGCAAATCTGGCTGCTAATATATTATAGATTGAGCATGCCTCAACCGGCATCACAACATACTCCAAAATCTGAAATTGGCCATCTGGGAGGCTGAGAGAGTATCGTCTTTGCGTTCGTAAAATTTTGTTTCATGCACAAAGTCATCATAAATATTGTGATATGTATATATGTATACACAAATATGTTTACACATACACAGATATATATATACACACTGTATGCATATACACACACGTGCACGTATATACACACATACATATATACACACAGATACATATATACATAGATATTTATGCACATGTATACATATACATATGTGTATACAAATTTTTACACATATACTGTATATATACACACACATATATATACCTGCACATATGCATATATACAGTATATATACACACATATACTGTATGCATATATACACATATAATGTATACATACACATATACCATATACATATATATACACAGAAATACTGTATACATATATTCACTACTGTATACGTATATACACACACATATATACGCATATACTATATACATATATACATACACACATGCCGTTTACATATATTCACACACATATACACACAACATACACACAACATACACACATATACATATACACATATACATATATACACACATTCTGTATACATATATATATATACACACATCTATCTATCTATCTATCTTCTATGTATACATATAATAAAAAAGAATGTATGTATGTATGTGTGCGGAGGTGTTTGTGGATATGTGCCAGCTTTCTGATTGGTTGCCACTGTGGGCTTATTTGCATAACACCTCTGATTGGCCAGCCAACACGAACATTCCGACACTCTAAACTGCCAGAGGGGGGGTAAGGAAAAGGCCTGAGGCAGTCAGGCATGGTGGCAGTTTAAGGCCAAAACACTTTGCGGCCCCCAACAATGACAGAACACGACCAAACTTGGCACACAGAACCGCCAAGACACACTTTAATCCTGGTGCAGTTTGAGGGATGACAGGACGTCCAGTACTTTAACTCACTTCCTTAGAGCAGTGTTTCCCAACCAGTGTGCCGGGACACACTAGTGTGCTGTGAGCGATCATCAGGTGTGCCGTGGGAAATTGGAACCTCCGGGGGAGTCTGGTGTGTTGAAGTATAAAAACCCTAAGAAACCTATCTCGATAAAGGCACAAAATTACAAACACCCCCCTCCCCACCCGTTGTCTACTTGGTCTCTCCCTCTCCATGCATTGGGAAGGCCCGCCTCCCTTTCCCCAAGTAGAGACCTCCTCTTGCCTCCTGGGGGTTGTGTGTGGGAAGTTTGGCTCAGTTCTATCATTGGTGGGGTTCAGAATGCTCTTTGATTGTAGGGGAACAATAAATCCCAGAAACTACAACTCCCAAATGTCAAGGTCTATTTCCCCTGAACTCCATCTGCGTTCATATTTGGGCATATTGATATAGGTGAACTCTGGATATAGGTGAACTACAACTCCAAAACCCAAGGTCAATGCCCACCAAACTCTTATAGCATTTTCTCTTGTTTATGGGAGTTCTGTGTGGGAAGTTTGTGTCCTTCTGCCATTCCTGCCAGGATATCTATGTTGAGTTCATCGAAACAGGCCCAGGTTTCTCACTGATACTATAGGTATGACTGTATTAGAGTGTCATTTTGTGTCATTTTGGTTGGTGGTGTGCCCCAGGATTTGGTCAATGTAAAAAATGTGCCGCGACTCAAAAAAGGTTGGGAAACACTGCCTTAGAGCATTGTGGCCCACAGCAATGACAGCTCAGGACCAAACTGGGCACACAGAGGCCCAATGGCCCACTCTACATCCTGGTGCAGTTTGGAGGGGGGTAGACCATGGATGATGGGACTTGAAGTACCTCCGCTCACTTTCTGAGACCACTACAAACCTCATCCAATTACCAAAAATTTAAAATTCTAGGCACACAGGCACACATTCTACATCCTAGTGCAGTTTCGAATAGGATGAACCATGGATGATGGGCCTTGAAGTACCTCCACTCACTTCCAGAGACCACTCCAACCCTCATCCACTGACTGATCAAGACCAAACTTGGCACCCAAAGCCTCCTGGTGCAGTTTGGAGGAGGGCAGACCATGGATGATGGGACTTTAAGTACCTTCACTCACTTTCCGAGACTGCTACAAACCTAATCCAATGACTGATCAAGACCAAACCTGGCACACAGACCCCTTGTGACCTGCCCTACATCCTGGTACAGTTTTGTGTGGGACGGACCTTGGATGATGGGACTTGAAGTTCCTTCACTCACTTCCTGAGAGCACTGTGACCCTCATCCAATGACCAATACAGACCAAACTTGCCACACAGAGCCCTCATGACCCACTCTACATCCTGGTGCAGTTTGAAGTAGGATGGACCATGGATGGTGGGACTTGAAGTACCTTCACTCACCTTCCAAGACCGCTACGACCCTCATCCAATGAATGATCAAGACAGAGCCCCCATTACCCACTCTACATCCTACTGCACTTTGGAGGAGGGCAGACCATGGATTATGGGACTTTAAGTACCTCCACTAACTTCCTGAGACCACTGCAAGCCATGTAAACATCTGATTAGGACCACCCTTGGCACACAATGCCTTTCTCAATTAACCCGGGCACCGCCGGGTCCCCAAGCTAGTATACATATATTCACATATACACATATACACATATACACACATGCATACACATATACACACATATTGTATTAATAAATATACACATATACAGACATTCCCCCTTACACACACACACACACACACACACACATATATATATATATATATATATATCCACACACACACATGCACACACACACATTTACAGGATGCATACTCTTATGGAATTCTGATATTGTCTGCATGGGGGGCTGAGAGAGCATCACCTTTGTTTTGGGATACACACAAACCTTTATTTTATGTACAAAATCATTTAAAATATTGGGTAGGAAGCAGGGGCGGTCTAAGGTAATTTTATATGGTAAGCGAACATTATTTTGGCGCCCCTCCCCAAACATTTTTTTGGCGCCCCCCATGTAAAACAAATATACAATTATAATATCACAATACCATTAGTAGTAGTATATTGCGTCAATGAATATACAATATATCATAGTACATACTCATACTATATTATATTATAATTATAACTATATTATACACAGAAATATACACATACACACATACATAAACACACCTGTACTTACACATATCAACACATATACATGCACATACATATACAAACACATATATACATAACTACACACACAGTCCCCAAGTTTAAAAAAATCCCACAGCAACTCATGGCTGGGTCAGCTAGTATTTACATATTTCCACACACACACACATTTACAGGATGCATACTCTTTCATGGAATTCCGAAATTGTCTGCATGGGGGGCTGAGAGAGCCTCACCTTTGTTTTGGGATACACACAAACCTTTATTTTATGTACAAAATAATTTAAAATATTGGGTAGGAAGTGACCTTCATTCAAGCTGTGTGCGTCAGGTCAGTGTGAAACACAAATGAATCGTGAACGGATTTCCATTGTGTTCTCTGCAAAAATATTTCAAAATAAAATGCCATGAAATAAAATAATCATCACAATAAAATAATATGATAGTACAATACCCAAAAAGAATATAATATAGTAAAATAAAATACTGTAAAAATAATGAAATAATGTGTAGACGGGCCCTTCTCCCCCTGGATTTCACAGGGAATGCATTTGGGATGTTCCACATGGCTTGATGCCCTTTTGCTAGGAGAAGAGGAGGAGGAGGAGGAAAAGAAGAAGGAGGGAAGAGAGAAAGAGAGAAAGAAGGAGGGGATAAAGGAGGTCCTTGGCTGGATTTGTGCAATCCAGTTGAACAGGACAGGAGAGGGAGTGAGAGAAGAAGGGAGGAAGGAAAGAAGGAAGGAAAGAGAGAAAGAGTCTGTGCATAGTTTCAGAGGAAGCCATGAGTTTCGTTGTGCGTCCCTGCGCTCCAAAAGACCTGAAGGATGTCCTACGTCTTATTAAGGTGAGCCACAATACTTGGGCTGCAGCCATCTACACAGCTCAATGCTATGGAATCCTGGGAGTTGTAGTTTGATGAAGTCTAAAGACCGCAACTCCCATTATTCCATTGCATGGAGCCATGGCAGTTCCAAGTGAGGGTCAAAGTCTGTTAACTCTGCAGTGTAGACACACCATATTGTGAAAACCCAACACTGTGGATGACTGCCATAGATGTGGGCAAAAGGCCTGGAAAACCCAACCAAACCCAACTCAACTCAACCCAATGCAACCAAACCCTACCCAACTCAACTCAACCCAACTAAACTAAACCCAACCCAACTAAACCTAACCCAACTCAACCCAACCAAACCCAAACCAACCCAACCCAACCCAACCCTTCTTTAAACCATTTTCTCTCTTTTTTATAGGAAATTGTGGTGATCTACAACGACCCATTGACCCAACTGACCCAACTGCACACTAATGTGGATGGTAAGGAATGCCATGAGGTGTCTGTCCGCATCGTTGCAAAAAAGCCTTGCCCGGATTCTGTTGGACTGGGTTTGTCTACACTGCAGAACGAATGTGGTTTGACACCCCTTTGGTTCAGTGCTGTGGAGGGAAAGGTGCAGCATCCATGTCATTGAATCCTATAGTTGGAAGGGACCTCTAAAGGCCATCAAGCCCAGCCCCTTTCTGCCACGCAGGACAAGGCACCATCAAAGCACCCCCGACAGATGGCCATCCAGATGTCCTTTTTCTCTGCTTCTCCTCCAGTGCTTCACAAGGACGGATTTGGGGAGAGACCCAAATATGAGTGTTTTGTGGCCGAAGTTCCCCCGGAACAGAAAAGCAAGGAAGGTAAGGAAACGGACAAAGAGAAAAATAAGACAAGTTTGCTTTCCAGACATTGCCATGCCTTGCTGTTTTGAAAAGGATTATATGTGTCAGTGTAGACCAGGCATGGAAAAACTTTGGCCCTCCAGGTGTTTCTGGACTTCAACTCCTACAATTCCTAACAGCCGCTATTCATTCTATTTGGAAAATTAATGTCGCTGTTGATATTACTATGCAAACATATTTAATGCTCGGACTAAAACTCGGAGCAGATGGCGAAGACGCACTCGTATATCTTTCGCCTTTTACTCCATTTGGCAAATTAATGTCACCACTGCCGTCTTTCACTCTATTTGGAAAATTAATGTCGCTTTTGCCATTCAAATGTAAACTCCTTTAATGTTCGGACTAAAACTTGGAGCGGATGGCGAATATGCACTCGTAAATATTTCGCCTTTCACTCCGTTTGGCAAATTAATGTCGCCATTGCCATTAATATGTCTGTCTGTCTGGCTATCTGTCTATCTCTTTCCATAGGTCACACTATCATTGGCTACGTCCTATCCTCATATACCTATAGTACCTGGAAAGGGAGAAATCTTTATGTGGACAACTTGTATGTCATGCCGGAATTTAGAGGTAGGACTATAAATCCCTTCTCTATCATGTAGAGCAGTGGTTCCCAAACTTTTTGGCCTACCGCCCCCTTTCCAGGAAAAAAAATTATTCACCCCCCCCCCCCGCCCTTAGAAATTTTTTAATTTTTTTAATAGCAATTAAACCGAAAGATTAATTAATGCAGTGTTTCTCAACCTTTCTAATGCCATGACCCCTAAATAAGGTTCCTTTTCTTGTGGTGACCCCATCCATATTTTCATTGCTACTTCATAAATAATTTTGCTACTCTTATGAATTCTAATGCAAATATCTAATGTGCAGGATTTGCAGTACCTTCAATCGATTCAGCTCTGACTTCCATAGCCGAGACCCCATGAATGACAGACCTGGACCAAACTTGGCACACAGAACCCCCATGACCCACAGAAAATACTGGAGGGGTTTGGGAGGAATTGACAATGATTTAGGAGAGATGTAGTTCACCTAGATTTGGAGAGCACTCTGAACCCAAACAACCCTGGATCTGGACCAAATTTGGCACAAATACTCAATATGCCCAAAGTTGAACACTGGTGGAGTTGTGGGCAATTGATTTTGTCATTAGGGAGTTGTAGCAGCTGGGATTTATAGTTCATCTATAATCAAAGAGCATTTCCAACAGCAATGGAATTGAACTAAACTTGAGTAATAGAGAATACTGGACCTTGGAAATTGAGAGCTGCTTGTATTTTCCTTCGTGCCACGGACATCTCCCAGGAGGCGACTGCAAACGCCACAGCGACTCAGGGAGCTTTTGCAGACGCGGAGGCTTTCCTTCTCCGCTGGACCAACTGGCAGGCACACACTCGCAAGCGCGCAACTGTCTCAGCCTGCCAGTTGGAATCCCTGGGCAGGCGTTGCCTGGAAAACACAGCGCGCGCGTGCCCTTCCTCTCCTCAACTCTACCCACGGCGCAGTCCCTTATCGCCCCTTCCTTCCAAGGGACCCGTTGGATTGGAAGAGGTGACAGCGCAGTGAGTTGAGTTGAGAAGAAGAAGGGGGCACACTGCAGTTTCCAGGCAGCGTCTGCATGGGGTTTCCAACTGGCAGACGCACACTCGCGCACTTGCAAGTTGGAATCCCACCATCGCCCCCTTACAGGGCTTCAGTGCCCCCCAAATTCTCCTGAGCCTCCCACCGCCCCCTTGGATCACCTCACCGCCCACTAGGGTGCGGTGCCACCCACTTTGGGAACCACAGATCTAGACTGTGGAATTAATCCAGTTTTGCACTGCTTTCTGAATCCCACAGATTTTTCTTTCTTGCAGGGAGGCGCATTGGGAAGAAGCTCATGTGCTCAGCTGCAGAAGTAAGTTTGCGGAAATGGCACGCATGGGCCAACTTCGGCCCTCCCTCCCAGTGTTTTGGACTTCAACTCCCACAATTCCTAACAGCCTACCGGCTGTTAGGAATTGTGGGAGCTGAAGTCCAAAACACCGGGAGAGAGGGCCAAATGTGGCCCAGGCCTGCTATTTCCTCTTCTCTTTTTTTTTTTGCTCAGGCGGTGTAAGCTTCGGCAAGGGGGGTCTAGTAAAGCAGACTCACTCCAGGTGTAGTTGAAGGAAAATGGTTTAATAGGTCCTTAATCCAAAGTAGGCAAAGATAGACTAAAGGGTTCGCGCGCGAAGTTCTCCTCAAAAGCCCTCCCTGGCCCGCCCCCCTGCTGTGCCCCTCCTTCCTCAGGGATGACCATCCGGCTCTCCGCATATCAAAGTTCAGGAAAAGGGTCCTGGCACTTCAAAGGCGGTTCCAGTTCAAAGCCCGCCAGATGCTGCTGTTATCTGATGGCGCGCAAGCCTTGGCCCGTTAGGACAACAACCGGGCCAAGCGGAGCTGACAGGCGGCTTGGAGACGGGGCTGCACCGAATTACAGATGCATTGTTCTTCTGAAAAGCCGGAAACCTATGCCGTTTTGCAGCACTGGGGAGGAGGAAACCTCAGCGCCAAACATGGCTGGCACCTTCTCGAGATCTATAACGACACCGTGCAAAAGCGGGCCGCCCAGAGCAAGGCCTAGCATGTGCATTAGGGAAGAAAGGCACAGAACATCAGCCTGGGCATCATCCATACACGTATTCAAAATAAAACACTAAAAATGCTTTCCAAAGCAACTCGTTGTTTCTCTGTAAGAGGCTGAGAGTGTGTGACTTGTGCATTTCCAGGACCAAAGATGCATCTACACCCGGCATGGGCAAACTTTGGCCCTCCAGGTGTTTTGGACTTCCACAATTCCTATTCAGAGGGGTTTGGGCACTGCTTTAATAGCGACAGTCAATGGTACGGAGTTCTGGGAGTTGTAGTTTTCCATGGAAACCCACTGAATGGCCTTGGTTCGGATAGGACATATGCTCAACCTCAGGATAGAGCAGGCATGTATATGTGTAGTGTATGTTAGGCTGTTCAGAATTGTGGGACTTGAAGTCCAAAACACCTGGAGGGCCAATGTTTGCCCAGGCCTGATCTACACAGTGGAATTAATTAATACAGATTGGCACCACTTCAACTGCCCTGCTTCAATGCAGTTTTGCAACATCTGCAGCCTTAACGGCCTTGCCAAACTACAACTCACATCACTCTGTAGCACTTAAAAGTGTGGTCGAAGTGCACCCATTGTAGAAAACGCTTGGCTTGCAGTTTATAATTAACATAACATAAGTTATTTTTTTAATAATGACAATAATAATATTGATGATTAGTTAACTTTTCCAAACTTTTCCATGCTATGGAACCCTGGGGTTTGTCGTTTCCCCAAGGTCTGGAGCCTTCCCTGCAAAAGAAAGCTGGGTCTCCATTATTATTATTATTATTATTATTACTATTATTATGGACACAAAAACACAGTATGTCACAGCAAATGAGATCTATTTGCTGGATTTTGTATCACAAAACCACAAGTCGAACACTTCCCAAGCGTCTAGGACAGGGGCGTAGCCATGATTTTGATTCGGGGTGAGTTTGGTTTGGGGGGGGGGCTGAGACTGGGTGGAAGAGGGTCTACCCTAGCAAACCTTTTGTATTGTTATCCCAATAACCCCATTAATGTGGGATATAATGAGCATGGTGATCAGATCATGATATGAATAAGCATAACAGTTTAAATAATGTACCAGTAAGGCCTTTTCGCGGACCACCCTGAGAATTTCGGGGCTGAAGCCCCTTAGCCCCCGGCTACATGCCTGGTCTAGGACTATGTGATGTATTTTTGAATTAGTATTATTATCTGCACATTCCCCAGAGACCACTACGGTCCATGGACCAAAACCTATTTATTTATTTATTTATTTATTTATTTATTTATTTATTTATTGTTTTGATTTATTAGTCGCCCCTTCCAAGAGGCTCGGGGCGACTTACATACACATAAAACCATAAAAGCACTGTAAAAACAACGGACCGATGTCCACATATTAAAGTTAAAAACAAGCAGATATACATTAAAATAACTCTTAGGCCAGCATTATAGTCCGTGGCCTAGGGATGTCTAAGAACCGAAGGCTTGAACAAACAGGAGGGTTTTACAAGCCCTGCGAAAGGCTAGCAGGTCGGTCTGTGCTCAAATTGAGGATGGAAGGGCGTGACACAAGACCGGCGCAGCGGCACTGAAAGCCCTCCTCTGCGTTGTTGACAGATGGATGGATTGACAGCTTGGTACCACCAAAAGGTTCTGAAACTCAGATCGCAGTGGTCATGGGGGATTGTATTGGGAGAGGCGGTCCCTCAGGTACACTGGCCCCAGACCATTCAAGGCCTTGAAGGTCAGAACCAGCACCTTGAAGGTGATCCGGTGCTCTATTGGGAGCCAGTGCAGTCCGCGCAGGACAGGCGTGATGTGGCAGCAAGATGGAAGGCCTGCCACCAGCCTGGCTGCAGCGTTCTGCACCAGCTTGAGCTTCCGGATCACAGACAGGGGAAGGCCGATGTAGAGGGCATTACAGTAGTCCAATCTTGAGATAACCGTGGCTTGGACCACTGTGGCTAGGTCATGACGGGACAGGTAGGGAGCCAGCTTCCTCGCCTGCCGGAGGTGATGGAAAGCCACTCCGCTGATGATGGAGATGTGGTTCTCCATCGACAGCTGGGAGTCAAGGGTAACTCCCAGACTTTTTACAGATGGAGACAGGCGAAGTGTCGCCCCGTCCAGGGTTGGGAGCCAGATTCCTCCCGTACCCGGACGACCCAGCCACAGGATCTCCGTCTTAGCCGGATTCACCCTCAACCTACTGGCTCGCAGCCATCCAGTGACAGCTTCAAGCCAACGATGGAAATTATCGGGTATGGAATCGGGCCGGCCTTCCATCCCCAGAATGAGCTGGGTGTCATCCGCGTATTGGTGACACTCCAGCCCAAAGCTGCGTGCCAACCGAGCAAGTGGTTGGACATAGATGTTAAATAATAAAGGGGATAGAATTGCCCCCTGAGGCACCCTACAAAGGAGGGGGGCGCCCCCTGAGACAACCTCGCCCCTTCTCACTCGCTGTGACTGGTTCTAGAGGAAGGAGGACAGCCAGCTAAGGGCTGCCCCCCTCACCCCAGCCCCGGCAAGACGGTGGGTCAAGAGGTTTATTGGAGGTTCCATCACTCAAGATTTGCTGCTTGTCATCGACACGGCAGCGCACCTTTTCTATAGTAGCGCCTACCCTGTGGAACGCCCTCCCGGCAGAGGCACGAGCAATAACACAGTGACAGGCCTTCCGGAGGGCCTGTAAGACCACCCTGTTCCGCCAGGCGTTTAATCTCTAAGGCTGTGCTTTCCACTCTGCTCCTAATCTGTTTTTATTCTGTTTTTAACTACATTGTGTTGTGTATTCATTGTTGTGAACCACCCTGAGCCTTTTTGGGAAGGGTGGTATATAAATATTATTTATTTATATTTAAGGGTGGTATATATTATTATTATTATTATTATTTTGGCACTGGGAAAAACTGGCAGGCTGCCAGAACTAAGACACTGTCATTATTTTGTTATTTTGTTGCTGTTGTTGTTGTTATTATTATTACTACTATTATTCTCTCTCTCGGCATTACTTCGTGAACAAAGATTCAGGAAGGACTCATCCCACGCTTTTTACAAGCGCGTTGATGGCTAAAAAGGCAAATCTGAGATAGGCAAGTCCAGTTGCAGAAAGCACAGCAGAAAGTCTCCTTGGGTGATGTTGTTTCCAAGTTGCGGTTCTTTCTGCGTTGTCGTTTCTCTTCGAGACCCATTCGGCGTGTCTTCTCGAAAGAGGCCGCAGCATTGTGGATAGTGTGTCTCCATGCCTCCCAAAGTGAGGCCAGGGTGGACCATTGTTGGTGATCAATCTGGCCGAGCCTGAGATGTTGTTTCAGGGAGTCCTTATATCTCTTTTTGGGGGGGCCTCTCTTGCGCTGACCCGTGGCGAGTTCACCATAGAGTAGTATCTTTGGGAGGCGGTGGTTCTCCATCCTAGAGACGTGCCCTGCCCAGAGCAGCTGTGTTCTCAATAGCATGGCCTCAACGCTGGTGATCCCTGCTTGCTCAAGGACAGCAACATTAGTCACATAGTCGGTCCAGTGTACATTTAGGATTGTGCGAAGACAGCGCTAATGAAAGCGTTCAAGGAGTCGTAGGTGTTGGCGATTATCACTACTATTATTATTGACACAAAAACACAGCACGTCACAGCTAACGAGATATATTTGCTGGATTTCGTATCACAAAACCACAAGCCGAACTCTTCCCAAGCGTCTAGGACTGTGTGATGTATTTTCAAATGATGCTCGCATATCCAAGTCAGGTGGCCTTTTGCAGTTGACAGATCGTGATTTTGCCCGTGTTTCTTGTTTCCAAATGCCGGTTGAGACCTTTTGGCACGGCACCCAGTGTGCCCATGACCACCACTGGGACCCCCTGGACTGGTCGATGCCCGAGCCTTTGACGTTCCATTTCGAGGTCCTGAGAAAGGCTGAGTTTTTCCTGTTATGTTTCCTCAATGCGACTGTCACCCGGTATGGCGACACCAATCATCCAAACATTTTTCTTTTCCACAGTCGTGCCATCTGGTGTCTTGTGTTCCAAAACTTTGTCAGTCTGGATTCGAAAGTCCCACTGGAATTTTGCGTGTTCATTTTCCACTCCCTTTGCGGGTTTATGATCCCACCAATTATTTACTCCTGGCAGGTGGTCCTTGTGACATAAGTTCCAGTGAAACATTTGGGCCACAGAGTTGTGCCTGTTTGTAGTCCGTCGGTGCGATTTCCTTCCCGCAGCTGAGGAGATGGTCCATGGTTTCCTCGCCTTCCTTGCACAGCCTGCATTTGGGGTCATCAGCTGATTTTTCGATCCTGGCCTGAATGGCCTTTGTCCTGATGGCTTGCTCCAGGGCTGCAAGGACCAGGCCTTCTTCGGTCTCCTTCTTCGGGGTTCCATTTGTGAGCCATCACCAGGTCTTCTCCCTGTCACCTTTTTTTTGGTTTCAAATGTATAGACTGCCACTCCCCGAGGGCTGGGAGCGGTTTACAGAATATGACACATAAACACAGAACAGCAAAGTCAAATAAAGGCGATTACATCAGCAAAATACAATTACAATATAAATAATAAGAACAGATCATTACCTAATACTAACTACAAACACATAACATTGAACTACAACAATGGGACCTGAGTCCCTGGTTCAGGTGAGGCCCATCGATGTTTGGGGGGCCAAAGGGGAAGGCGAGGTCCAAGAGGGAAGACCTCCAAATCTTGTGGGCTGACCCGGAGTCCCAAGGAGAGTTGATCTTCCAGGGGGAAGGGGCAAGACACAGGACGGGTGATCTAAGGAGTTCTCAACCCTAATGGATAGGGGAGTCGTTCGCCTCCTTAGTTCACCTTCTTCGGACTGTGGTCTTGCCGTTCGTCTCCAACTCCCGAAGCCTACTCCCCAAACAGTTCTTGTACGGAATCGTTCCTGGCGGGCCTCGTGCCGCTGGGATCCGCGTCCAAAGGAAGCCAATGCCGTCCCCTCAACATTCTGTGAAGGCTCCACTGCCCTGGCGCCAGCTCCCAGAGCTCCTCCACGGCATTCACCGGAAGTGATGCCGGAGGTGGGACAGCACCATTTCCGCTTCCTCCCTGCTTGGCGTCCGCGCTTGTGCAGGCGTCCCGCGTCCATCGGGGGAGGGGAGGTGTCAGTCCAATGACGTCAGCCCTGGGAGCGATCTCCATGCCGGCCAGGGCCGTAGCCAGGATTTTGATTCGGGGGTTGGGGGCTGAGTTTGGTTTCGGGGCTGAGACTGGGTGGAAGAGGGTCTACCCTAGCAAACCTTTTGTATTGTTATCCCAATAACCCCATTAATGTGGGATATAATGAGCATGGTGATCAGATCATGATATGAATAAACATAACAGTTTAAATAATGTACCAGTAAGGCCTTTTCGCGGACCACCCTGAGAATTTCGGGGGGGGGGGGGGCTGAAGCCCCCTTAGCCCCCTCTGGCTACATGCCTGATGCCGGCGTTCTCAAGAACATGCGCCATCTTGGGGGAGCCTCTCCCCCTTGTCATGGTGGAGTACTTAACTGCTCCGAGGATGCCGAGAGCTGTGCTGGCAGTAGTGTAACTACCAGCAGGTTCAACCAAGTCGGAGAGGTCTCAGCTGAGGAGTGGAACTAAGATCACCTCCTAACCCATTAGCATTATGGAGAAAGAAACCAAAGCGAAGTCTAGACTGTCTCGGTCAGTGCCCAGGATCAAAAGGACCGCGGTGGATGCTGCTGATTCTGGACATCCATTGACAAGCGGCCTACTGAATCTCAATACAAATGAACAATCACAGAAGCGGCAGAAATATACAATGCTAGAAAACAGCACAGTTACGTAATTCTATTATAATTATGTTTATTTATAAACTACCTTATCTCTCTCGATGGAATCTCAAAGCGGCTCCACCAAACTACAACTCCCAGGAGTCCATAGCATGCAATCGTGCCCATTAACAGGTGTCGAAACAGCATTAATTCCATGGTGTACATGCAAAGAGGAAGGAGACCTTGCAAAGCGGCATCATGTGCATGGATTCCATAGCATTGGGGTCGAATGGCATGCGTTCCATAACATAGGTGCACCCCCTTGTAGGATGAGGGTTCTATTCTAAGGAGGATTGCGTTTCAAGGGAAGGGCTGGTCCGGGGGCAAGTGGAGGAGGGCGTCCAGGAAGATGCTGAGGGTCCCGATGGAGGTGAAGATGATGAAGGTCCAGAAGAAGAGGCGGTCCACCACGAAGGCCACGTACTCCCAGTCCTCCCTCAGCTGGAAATGGGGAGAAAGAGGCTGAGACTGTGGGACTCACCCAGAGTCATTCATTGGGTTTCCATCTCCACTACTATTCTAATGCAGATTGAGCTGCACACAATGCTCAGTGTAGGCCATTAGACTCACCGTGTCATGGTCCTCCTGCTCCTGGAGCTGCTCCGCGATGTACAGAACCGCATTCATGGCCGACTTCAGGTCCGGAGGGAGGGTGACGCTGTGGCTGCTGGGCCCCTCAATGAATTTTTTCATGTCCGTGGAGAAGGCCTCCAGCTGGAACCTGGGGTGGAGGAGGCGGAGAAGAGAGAGTCCGAAAGAACAAGAACCACGATGTTCCCACCTCAAGGAGATAGCTACGTGGCAGAATAGATGCAGTCTGGTTTCCATGGCTCAATGCTATGTAATCCTGGGAGTTGTCATTTGCACCCTTTGGAAGGTAAGGATAAACTACAACTCCTAGGGTTCCAATACATTGAGCCATGGAAGTTCAAGTGGAACCAAACTGCATCTGTTCTACAGTGTAGATGTATATCTACTTGCCAGTCCTGGATTCCAAGCCCATATCCCTACCTTAACCTTCCTTCTTCCATCCATTTACACACACACACACATACACACACACATATACATAAACGCCACACATACACACACACCGCACATATACATGATATATATATTGTACATCACACACACACATATATACATCACATATATACATTATATATAAAAACGTACACCACATATATACATAATATATAGATAAACACACACCACACATATACATTATATATACATATATAGCTACACACACCACATTATATATACATTTACATTATATAAACAACACACATATACATAATATATACATACACCACACACATAACATTTTATATATATACACACACACACACCGCACATATAAATAATATAAATACACACCACACCACATATATATATACACACACACAGCACATATACATATTATATATACATATACACACACATGCACGCACTCACCACAGATATACACACGCACACGTGCACACACATACACCACATATACTGCCTGCCTATGATGACTTCTGCCACCCCACAGAAAATCAGGATCTCACCTGTTGGGTTTGGGGAACTCGTAGGCAGGGGTGCGGATGAAATATTCATCTGTTCGGCGGTTGATTTTCACGGCAAACTCTTGCTTTGGGGGCAGAGGAGGAGGCTTCACGACGGGCTCAGGTTTGGGGCGCCGCAACCCCAAATACGGAGGAAGCTTGTGGATAAAGATCTAAGGGAGAAGGAGAAGACGAAAGGGAGCCCTTTTGGTGCAAGGTCCACCAAGGTTTGCTCCACCGAGAGGCTCTCTTCTGCTTGGCCAGGCCTCACCTGGAATGACCTTGTTCTCAGATCTGGGCTCCATGACATTATGTGACATGATTTTTGTTTCTGGGTTATAGATATCATTTCCTGATTGGATCTATCATAAAAACATGGGAAAGGTCTAGTAATGTGCCAAAGTTGTGGTTTTTGCGGGAGGGACATCCTGGAGGGCCAAAGTTTGCCCGTGCCCGGCATTCTGGGCGTTCCTTGATTGGTTCCAACTCTGTTTTTTCTACTCTTGATGGCAGCCAGGCATGTAGCTGGGGGGGCTAAGGGGGCTTCAGCCCCCCCCCCCCAAATTCTCAGGGTGGTCCGCGAAAAGGCCTTACTGGTACATTATTTAAACTGTTATGTTTATTCATATCATGATCTGATCACCATGCTCATGATATCCCACATTAATGGGGTTATTGGGATAACAATACAAAAGGTTTGCTAGGGTAGACCCTCTTCCACCCAGTCTCAGCCCCCCAAAACAAACTCAGCCCCGAAACAAAATCCTGGCTACGGCCCTGATGGCAGCCATTCCAACTATGGACCTATCTTACATTTTATCTTCAAAGTGTAATTTCATTTGTTAATAGATTAGTAATATACATGCAAATATTTATTATAATTATTCAGCAGGATGGTTTTTAAACAGAGGGAGGATGGCCATCAGCTGGAAGGGTTTCAATTGTGTCTTCCTTCCTGCCATGTAGCAGAGAGTTGGACTGGGTGGCCTTTGGGGGTCCCTTCCAACTTGAGGATTCACTAAACCTCTTTGAAGAAATTTGGAGGCTCTCTGTGTTTGGTGGTCTCTGTATAGGCCCTCTGTATGGGCCACTCTACCTCCCACAGGTGTAGGCCACTTTACTTCCCACTGTGTAGGCCACCCTCCCTCCCTCCTGTGCAGGCCACCCTACCTCCCACCTGTACAGGCCACCTTACCTACCACCTGTGCAGGCCACCCTACCTCTGACCTGCCTCCCACCAGTGCAGGCCACCCTACCTTCCACCTGTGTAGGCCACCCTACTTCCCACCAGTGCAGGCCACCAGGCCACCCTTCCACCTGTGTAGGCCACCCTACTTCCCACCAGTGCAGGCCACCCTACCTTCCACCTGTGTAGGCCATCCTACCTCCCACCTATATAGGACACTCTACCTCCCATTTGTATAGGCCACTTTGCCTCCCACCTGTGCAGGCCACCCTACCTCCCACCTGTGCAGACCACCCTACCTTCCACCTGTGTAGGCCACCCTACTTCCTACCAGTGCAGGCCACCCTACCTTCCACCTGTGTAGGCCATCCTACCTCCCACCTTCCCACCAGTAGGCCAGGCCACCTGCAGGCCACCTTCCCACCTGTGCAGCCACCCTACCTCCCATTTGTACCAGTAGGCCACTTTGCCTCCCACCTGTGCAGGCTACCCTACCTCCCATCTGTGCAGACCACCCTACCTTCCACCTGTGTAGGCCACCCTACTTCCTACCAGTGCAGGCCACCCTACCTTCCACCTGTGTAGGCCATCCTACCTCCCACCTATATAGGACACTCTACCTCCCATTTGTATAGGCCACTTTGCCTCCCACCTGTGCAGGCCAACCTACCTTCCACCTGTGTAGGCCACCCTACTTCCCACCTGTGCAGGCCACTCTACCTCCCAGCTGTGTAGGCCACTCTACCTGCCGGACCCAGTCGGGCATCTGGTGTGTGCTGGGGGAGCGGTGGTAGAGGTTGAGGTCCACGACGCTGAGGATGACGGAGAAGGTGACCAGGGTCATGGTGAACATCAGGTACTTGATGATGATGGGGACGGCCAGGGAGGTCTCCGGCACCTTGTCGGCCAACAGCAGCAGGAAGACGGTCAGCGTCAGGAGGGCGAAGATGGAGAGGGTGATCTTCTCACCTGCAGGACACAAGTGGGGTCAAAACCAGAGGGCTTGGCCTTTTGGGGGGAAGCACTGCTGCCCTGAAAATGGGTTGCATTTGGGGGACTGCAGGGAAAGTTTGAAATTGACCCCCCAAAACTTGCAAGGCTTTGGGGTTTGAGGCTCACCCACCAGCTTCGGGAGGGAGGTAGAAGACGAAGATGGCCAAGATGGTGATCAGGATGCAGGGGATGATGACGTTGATGAGGTAGAAGAGGGGCTTGCGGCGGATGATGAGGTAGAAAGTGACGTCCTCGTAGAGGGGGTCCCCGGGGAGGGTGTTCTTGCGGGAAGGACGGTGCCGGATCTCCCACTGACCATTGTCTGCAGAGAAGAAAGAAGATGGAGGCCAAGTTGGATGCCCTCTAGGGTCCCCTCCAACTCTGGAACCCCGGTGTGGGCCAACTCGGGCCCTCCCTCCAGGTGTTTTGGACTTCAACTCCCACAATTGTGGGACTTGAAGTCCAAAACACCTAGAAGGTCAGAGTTGGCTGTCACCCCTAGAGTCCCCTGGGCGGTTCTTCTCACCGATGAAGGTGCTTTCGTGGAAGACGATCTCCTTCAGCTCCTTCCCGTCCTGGTTGAGCGGGTGCAGGAGGGAGATCTCGGAGGAGTCGTAGCTGAAGGAGCGGAAGACCAGGGTGCAGTTTTGCCAGTCGAAGGGGAAGTAGGTGACCTGCCCAAAGGAAAGAGGCAGAGGAATGCCCTTCAGAGGACTACAACGCCCGGAATCCATGACTGTGCCAAAGCAATGTGACTGGAGGAGTTGGGGACATGGAGCTGGTGCTGTAGGGGGAGCCCTGGACTGGGACTGATGTGGATGGCAAACAATGGGAGTCTGCCTGGCGAGCATGGCCGTTGAGACAGTCTGTCCATTTGCGCAGCTGGAGGAGGAGGAGGAGGTGAGAGGATTGATTCACGTGCCTACCTAGCAGGGGTGTTATGTGCGTTTTACTCTTTCTATCTTCCACCATATCCATGGCCTCGCAGGGAATGTATACATTGTGTACATGAGAGGGGTGTTTTATTGTAATAGTAGTAGTAGTAATAATAATAATCATCATCATCTATCTATGTATATAATAAAAGTCAGTGTTTGCGGGCGGTGGTGCGGCGGGAGGAATATGTGCCAGCATTTCGATTGGCTGCAACTGTGGAATTATTTGCATAAAGGGCTGGGATTGGCCAGCCTCAGAACTCCAACATTCTACGGCCCCAGACAGAGGGGATTGGTTGCCACTGAAATGAAATTTGCATAAAGGACTCCGGTTGGCCAACCACATTCCAACATTCTAAGGTGACTCAGAGGGAAAAGAAAAGGCCTCAGGCAGTCAGCCACTGCGGCCCACAGCAATGACAGATCAGGAACACAATTGGTAAACAAGGGACCAATGGCCCACTTCACAACCTGGTGTGGTTTAGGGATTTGCAGTACCTTCACATCATTCACTTCCCAAACAACACTGTAGCCCCTATAAATCACAGACCATGCCCAAAATTGACAGCAATGCTCCCTTAACTTGATTTTCCTGACTAGGCCTCAGCTCATGGGATATTGTTAGGCTTCCTCAAATTGACTTTCAAGACTAGGCCCCCAACAATGACAGAACAAGACCAAACTTGGCACACAGACCCCCCAAGATGCACCCTACATCCTGGTGCAGTTTGAGTGAGGATGGGCCATGGATGATGGGACTTGCAGTACTTTAATTCACTTCCTTAGAGCACTGTGGCCCACACCAATGACAAATCAGGCCCAAACTTGGCACACAGAGGCCCAATGGCCCAGTTTACAAACCTGGTGAGGTTTACGGCAGGATGGCTCACAAATGATGGGATTTGCAGTACCTTCACCCAATACATTTCCCACAGAACATTGCAGCCCCTACAAATCAGAGACCAGGCCCAAACTTGGCACACAGAGTACCCATGACCCACTCTACATCCTGGTGCAGTTTTGAGTGGGACGGACCACGGATGATGGGAGTTGAAGTACCTTCACTCACTTTCTGAGACCGCTGCCACCCTCATCCAATGACTGATCAAGACCACACTTGGCACACAGAGTCCCCATGACCCACTCTACATCCTGGTGCAGTTTGGATAACGGGGTACCATGGATGATGGGACTTCCAGTACCTTCCTTCACTTCCAGAGACCACTGCAACCCTCATCCAGAGAATGATCAAGACCAAATGTGACACACACAGCCCCCATGACCCACTCTGCATCCTGGTGCTGTTTGGAGGGGGGTGGACCATGGCCAAAGGGACTCGCAGTGCCTTCACTAAGTTCTTGAGACCACTGCAAGCCACATAAACATCTAATAGGAACCAACCTTGGCACACAATGCCTTCCTCAAATAACCCGGGCACCGCCGGGTCCTCAGCTAGTCATAATAATAAAGACTCTGGCACAAGCCAGTCAAGGGGGTGCCAGTGGTGATCGGCACACTAGGCGCAGTGCCTAAAGACCTTGGCCTGCACTTAAACACAATTGGCACTGGCAAAATTACCATATTGCTGTGTACTAGTCTTATTATGTTTATAATAATAATAATAATAATAATAATCACTATTCGAATTCATGACCGTGTTCTGCCCTCACCTGGATGCTGCAGCTGGTCTGATAGAGAGCAGGGGGCTGCCATTGCACCCTTCCGTCGTGGCTCACCAGGACATTTACTGGGAGAGCGATTTCAAAGACACCGTCGTAACTGGAAAGAAGAAGAAAGAGGACGGAAAGGCATGGTGCCATGGAGCCAAGCAAAAGCTTATGGAAGTTGTAGTCTACCAAGCAGGAACCCTTCATCAGATTGTAAGGAACCCAGGCATTCATTGGGGTGGACTAGATGTCTCCCAGCTTCCCCCTTGACTCTGCAACCTTCTAACGACGAGAGCTACAATGATATAGTCCAATACGTCACACACATTTTTTTGTTCCTGGGTTATAAATGCAATTTCCTAATTGGTTCTATCATAAAAACATGGGAAAGGTTTATTAATCTGCACAAACTTTGTTTTTGCAGGAGGGACATCACCTTGCAGCATAGGGAGTCAACTGCATTAAGATCACTAAGGTCACCAAAGGTCATGGGTTCAAAGTCAGCCCGGGTCGGAGTGAGCTTTTGACCATTTGTGTAGCTTGCTGTTCACCTTTGCAGCCCAAAAGACAGTTGCATCTGTCAAGAAGGAAATTTAGGTACCGCTTATGCGGGGAAGCTAATTTAACTAATTTATGATGTCATAAAATCTCCAGCACGCTTGCAAAAGAATGAGGAAGTACTCCATCGGTGTCACGAATGGACGGTGAAGCGACAGTTCCCCCTGGTGGCCAGAATACCCTCATGAAGCTGGAATGTTAAATAACCTTTTATGTGTCTGTCTATATATGTTGTGTGTCTATGGCATTGAATGTTTGCCATGTATATGTACATTGTAATCTGCCCTGAGTCCCCTGTGGGGTGAGAAGGTCATGGGTACAAAGCCAGGCCAGGTCGGAGTGAGCTTCCGACCAATTGTGTAGCTTATTGCCGACCTTTGCAACCCGAAGGACAGTTGCATGTCAAGTAGGAAAATTAGGTGCCACCTATGTGTTGGGAGATTAATTTAATTAAATTTCGAGGCCATAAAAATAATCTCCAGCAAAGCATGCAGGGAATGTGGAAGTACTTCATTGGTGTTGCCGATGGACAGTGAAGTGACAACTCCCCTGGTGGCCAGAAAAGTGGAATGTTAAATAGCCTCTGACTGTCTGTCTATATGTGTTGTGTGTCTATGAATGTTTGCCATGTATGTGTACATTGTAATCTGCCCCAAGTCCCCTGCGGGGTGAGAAGGATGGAATATAAATACTGTCAATAAATAATAATAATAAATAATAAGGGCAGAATATACAGTAAATACTGTAAATAAATAAAAATAATAATAATAATAATAAGGTCAGAATATAAATACTGTCAATAAATAATAATACAAATAATAAATAATAAGGGTGGAATATAAATACTGTAAATAAATAATAATAATAAATAATAAGGTCAGAATATAAATACTGTAAATAAATAATAATACAAATAATAAATAATAAGGGTGGAATATAAATACTGTAAATAAATAATAATAAATAAATAATAAGAGCGGAATATAAATACTGTAAATAAATAATAATAATAAATAATAAGGGCAGAATATAAATACTGTAATTAAATAATAATAATAAATAATAAGAGCGGAATATAAATACTGTAAATAAATAAATAAATAAATAAATAAATAAGGGCAGAATATAAATACTGTAAATAAAATAAATAAATTTGGCTATAGCTTTTCAATGAAAATCTCATCAAGTCTTGACTGAGTCAACATAGCTATGGCCACAAAAACAAAGTTTCTGGAGTAGAACAACTACTTTCCAAGTCAGGGCTGCACAATTAAACAGGAAGCAACACTTCCAAACCAGGAACAAAGCAGCAGTCCTTAAGGGAGACTCACTTGTTCATCAGGACGATATCTGGAAGCCAGACGTCGCTGGAAAAAATGGTTACGGAAGTGATCCCATTGAAATCCTTGGGATCCCAAGTGAAGCGATAATCGATCCATTCCTGGTGTTTGTAGAGAGAAAGAAAATGGTTGGAAAAAGAAAAGTGTTTCACTCCAGGATGGGAAAAGCCCTCTGACTTTAAACACCACACCGTTGGATAGGGAAACAATCCTTTTATGGAAGATAATTAAAAAGCAGCAATGTAGAAAGCGCTTCAAAGGGATAGGTAAATCAGTGTGTACAGAGCTATCGTACTGTCTATTCTCCTCTATGGGTCTGAAACATGGGTCACCTATCGCAAACACCTACGACTCCTCGAACGCTTTGATCAGCGCTGTCTTCGCACAATCCTAAATATACACTGGACCGACTATGTGACTAATGTTGCTGTCCTTGAGCAAGCAGGGGTCACCAGCATTGAGGCCATGCTATTGAGAACACAGCTGCGCTGGGCAGGGCACATGGTCTCTAGGATGGAGGACCACCGCCTCCCAAAGATACTACTCTATGGTGAACTCACCACGGGTCAGCGCAAGAGAGGTGCCCCCAAAAAGAGATATAAGGACACCCTGAAACAACATCTCAGGCTCGGCCAGATTGATCACCAAAAATGGTCCCCCTTGGCCTCACATTGGGAGGCATGGAGACGCACTATCCACAATGCTGCGGCCTCTTTTGAGAAGACACGCCGAACGGGTCTCGAAGAGAAACGACAACGCAGAAAGAACCGCAACTTGGAAACAACATCACCCAAGGAGACTTTCTGCTGTGCTTTCTGCAACCAGACTTGCCTATCTCAGATTGGCCTTTTTAGTCATCAATGCGCTTGTAAAAAGCGTGGGATGAGTCCTTCCTAAGAATCTTCATTCGCGAAGTAATGCCGAGAGTTACAGTACGCAAGTGGATACAGAGATCTGTAGATGCTCTGGTCCGATTGTATACAACAACAACAACAACACTTTATTTATAGACTGCCCTATCTCCCCGGAGGGACTCAGGGCAATTTCCAACACATATGGCAAACATTCAATGTCAATGGTTTCGCCCTTTATATAAAACGGCAAAGTTTGCTTTTGGGAATTCTTAAGAGGTACTGAATCCGCGGATAATGAAGGGCTGACTATCTTCCATTATCCACAGACTATGGCTACGCCGACCTTGCAGAATAAATGCATTTTAATTCACTTAGCTAAATATTATGGAATCCTGGGAGTTGTCGTCATAGTTTGACAAGGTCTTTGGACTTCTCTGCTTAAGAGGGCTGGGGTGGGGGTCTCACCAAACTACAAACCCCATAATTCCATGGCATGGAAGTGATGTCAAGCTGCATTCATTCTGCGTCGTAGATGCACCCCGTGTTCAATTCTGCTTTCGCAAACCGGGGCTAAAAAATATTTTGCACATCCGCAGAATACAGAGCATTCTCATTGGCGTTGTGATTGTTTTGTATGTGTGTGTGTGTTTGTTACTTACCAAATTCAGGTAGACTTTGACAGTCAGTTTTTCGTCTTTTTCATTCTGAAAAGGAAGCAAAGCACACAGGAAGAAAGCGACAGAATGTAAAGGTGCGTCTTCGCCAGGTATGGTCAAACTTTGGCCCTCCCTGTGTTTTGCACTCCAACTCCCACAATTCCTGGCCTCAGGCCCTTTCCTTTCCCCCCTCAGCCGCTTAAGCCTGGTGAAGATGCATCCCAAATCAGAAGGTTTTGCCCAAAGAGAGAGAGAGAAGAAGCAATGCAGGAAGGTGCCAGGACGGAGGAAGAGATCTTTGGGTTATTAATAGCCAGGAAATGCAGCTGTCGCTTCGGGCTTCCTTTAACCCTCTCGGTCTCCAAGCCCAGGAAGGACTGGAAGTAGAAGACAGCCTTGAAAGTGGGGCCAAGGAGGCCTATGTGGGGCCCACCCAGAACTCTACGCAAAAGGGAAAGAAGGAGGGGAGGAAAGAAGGAAGGAGTGAGGAGAGGAAGGGAAGGAAGGAAGGAGGGAGGGAGGGAAGGAAGGAAGGAAGTAGAAGAGTGAGGAGGGAAGGAAGAGGGAAATAAAAAACAAGAGAAGGAAGGAGGACATAGAGAGGAGGGAAGAAAAGCAAGGAAGAAGGAAGGGGAAGAAAGGAACAATGCTTGAAGGGAAGGAAGAAAGGAAGGAGAGAGGTAGAAGAGAGGGAAGGAAAGAAATGAAGGAAGGAAGAGAGAAGGGGGAGCTAAGGAAAGAAAGGAATAAGAGAGGAAAGAAAGGAACAAAGGTTGAGGGAAGGAAGGAAGAAAAGAAGGAGAGAAGGAGGGAAGTTGAAGAGGGAGGAAGGACGGAAGGAAGGATAGGGAAGTAGAAGGGAGGGAAGGAAAGAAAGAAAGAAGGAAACGAGGGAAGGAAGAGAAGAGGAGGAGGGAAGGAAAGAAATGAGGAAGGGAGGGAAGAAAGGAACAAAGGTTGAGGGAAGGAAAGAAGGAGAGAAGGAGGAAGATAGAAGAGAGGGAAGGAAAGAAGGAAGGAAAGAAATAAAGTGAAAGAGGAGGGAAGAAGAGAAAGAAAGGAAGAAGGAAGGGAAGAAAGGAATAATGCTTGATGAAAGGAAGAAAGGAAAGAAGGAGGAGGGAGGTAAAAGAGAGGGAAGAAGGAAAGAAGAAAGAAAAGAAATGAGGGGAGGAAGGAAGGGAAGACAAAGGGAAGGGGAAGGAAAAAGGATAGTGGAAATCAAGGATGGAGAGGAGACAAGAAGAGGAGGGAAGGAGGAATCAAAGGAAAGACAATGGAAGGAGAAGGGAAAGAGGAAGTAGGGCAGGAAGGAGAGAAGTAGGAAGGGAAACTGAAAAAGGAGGGATTGAGAAGGAAGGAAGGAAGGAAGGAAGGAAGGAAGGAAGGAAGGAAGGAAAGAAAGAAAGAAAGAGGGATGTGCCATATCCCCAGGGCCTACTTTGAGACTGGGCCTAGTGTTTGCCCTATGGGACCCCTTGCATACACCCCTTGCTGCAGGCAGCATCCCTGATGCACCCGTTTAGCTCAGAGATGGGCAAAGGCCCCCTTGCTCTTTGGCTCCCCCTCCAGTTTCCAGGTGGCATTGCACCCAAAGAGAAGAGGAGGCAGTGCCAGCATGGCCACCTTCCCCCTGCTGGAGGGCGCTGGTCCTGCACCCGTGCCCTTTGCCCTTTGCCCTTTCTCCTGGCCTCACCAGGCTGATGAGCTGCGAGAGGGACATCCCAATCCGGACGGGGACCCGGTCGGCCGGGCTGCGCAGCGGGATGACGGAGGCCGAGTAGTTCCTAAAGAGCACGGCCAGCAGCGGGCCCTCGGCCTCAGAGGCATCGGCAGCTGGAAGAAGGGGGTCAACATGGGTCAACATTCAAGACCTCTTCCTGGTTCACTTCCCCCTTCCATCCCTGCCTTAGTATCACCTCCTTTCGTTCTTCCTCCTTTCTCTCTTGGCAACCCAAATCCATCCTTCCTTGCCCTTTCTTCCTCCTCAGTCCCACTTCCATCACTCACATCTCCTTCCCTCCTTCCTTCCTCTTCAAGCTCTCTTCCTTCCCTCCCTCCTCCTTTCCCCCTTCCTTCTTCCCTTGCAAGATTTCCTCCGTCCTTCTCTTTCTCTCCTTCCTTCCTTCTTTTCCTCAGTCCATCCTTTTTCTACTTCTTTCCTTCTCCCCAGGTTCTCCTGTTCCTTCCTTCCTTCCCTCTTTTCTTTCAATCCCTCCCTCCCTCCCTCTTCAAGGTGTCTTCCTTCCTTCCTTCCTTCCTTCCTTCTTTTCTTCCTTCCTTCCTTCCTTTCTTCCTTCCTTCCTTCCTTCCTTCATCTTCAAGCTGTCTTCCTTCCTTCCCCCCTCCTTTCTTCCCTCCTTCTTACTTCTTCCCTTGCAACATTTCCTATGTGCTCTTTCTATCTCTCCTTCCTGCCTTCTTTTCCTCAGCCCATTCTTCCTTTTCCTACTTCTTCCCTTCTCCTCAACTTCTCCTGTTTTCCTTTCCTTCCTTTTTTGCCTCTATTTTTCCTTCTCCCATCTCTCCTTCCTTCCCTTGCTTCTGCCTCTTCTTTTGCTCATTCCATCTATTCTTCCCTTTCTTTTTCCTCAATCTCTCCTTCGTTCCTTCCTTCGTTCCTCTCTCCTTTCCTTCCTTCCTTCCTTCCTTCCTTCCTTCCTTCCTCCCCAGTCTTTTCCTCTCTCCCTGGTTTCTCCTGTTTTCCTTCCTCCCATTCATGGCCTTCCTTTTATCTCTCCTTTCCTTCTTCTTAGCTTCTCCCTTTTTTCCCTTCCTTCCTTCCATCTTTCCTTTCCTCCTCTCTTCCTTCCCTTCAATCTTTCTTACTTCCTAATTTCCCTTTCCTTCCCTTTCCCCCCTAGGAAAATGGAGTTTATATCCCTGTGGAATCATGTCCAGAGTGGGAGAAAGAACTCTTGTCTGTTGGGAGCAGGTATGAATGTTGCAATTGGCCCCCTTGATTAGCATTGAATGGCCTTGCAGCTGCCAAGCCTAACTGCTTCCTGTCTGGGGGGGGGGGAGAGATACTTTGCTGAGACGTGTTAGCTGGATCCCAACAAAGGATTTCCCCAGGGCAGGAAGCAGCCAGGCTTTGAAGCTGCAAGGCCATTCAATGCTAGCCAAACTGGCCAAATTGCAACGTTCACACTTGCCTCCGACAGACAGGAGTTCTTTCTCTCACCCAATTTGCCTCGTTTCCAACAGACCTCACAACCTCTGAGGATGCCTGCCAGAGATGTGGGCGAAACATCAGGAGAGAATGCTACTAAAACACACAGCAACCCTGTGATTCTGGCCATGAAAGCCAACACATAATAATGAGAATAATAATAATAATAAATATAATAATAATAACAACAACACTCAGTATTGAATCCCCTGTGAAGCTTCCAAAGACAGCCATGCATGGGAGAAGGGTCCCCTATATGGAGCTTCTATTTCCCAGCCCCTTCCCCCAAAATGAGAGAGACCCCTTTCCTTACCCAGCGCAGACAAAGCCCAGACGAAGCCCCAAACAGCCACCAGTCTGGCCATGACAATGGGACAGTATGAGTGACACCCTAAAGGGACTGGGTCCCCCCTCTTTTTCTATTGGCAGCGGCTGCTGTCCATCACAGGATCCCAAAAATGGACTCTTAGGGGGATCGAGTTACCAGTTGGATGCCACGACCCTTGGAGGCTTCCGGCCGGACACCTGTTTTGGAAAAGGCATTTCTTGTCGATCCTCTCCCATTGCAAACATGGGTTGGACCCAAAGCGAACAGTTGTCGTTTCCCATATTTGGAATGTGCAACCCTTGCGTTCTGCATCAATCAATGGCTGTGCGTCTAGGCCACGGCTTCTCAACCTCCTTGACCCCTTAACACAGTTCCTCATGTTGTGCTGACCCCCAACCAGGACATTATTTTCATTGCTACTTCCCAATGGTCATTTTGCTATTGTTGTGAATCGACATGTCAGTATCTGATATGCAGGGTGCATTTTCATTCACTGGGCAAAATTTGGCTCAAATACCCAGTACGCCCAAATTTGAATTCTGGTGCGGTTGAGGAGGGATCGATTCTGCCATTTGAGAGCTGTAGTTGCTGGGATTTATAGTTCGTCTACAATCAAAGAGCATTCTGAACTCCACTAGCAATGGAATTGAACCAAACTTGGCACACAGAACTCCCACGACCAACAGAAAATGCTGGAAGGGTATCGGTGAGCATTGACCTTGAGTTTGGGAGTTGTAGTTCACCTACATCCAGAAGGCAGTATGAACTCAAAAATGATGGATCGGGACCAAATTTGGCACAAATACTCAATATGCCCAAATGTGAACACTGGTGGATTTGGAGGGAAATAGACCTTGGCATTTTGGAGTTCTAGTTGCTGGGATTTATAGTTCACCTACAATCAAAGAGCATTCCGAACTCCACTAGTGATGGTATTGAACCACACTTGGCACACAGAACTCCCACGACCAACAGAAAATATTGGGAGGATATCGGTGGGCATTGACCTTGAGTTTGGGAGTTGTAGTTCACCTACATCCAGAGAGCACTGTGAACTCAAACAATGATGGATGGCACGAATACTCAATATGCCCAAAGGTGAACACTGGTGGAGTTTAAATAGACCTAGACATTTGGGAGTTGTAGTTGCCGGGATTTATAGTTCGCCTACAATCAAAGCGCATACTGAACTCCACCAATGATAGAATTGGGCCAAACTTCCCACACAGAACCCCCATGCCTTGAAGGGACTCGCTTAGGCGGCTGAGGGAGGAAAGGGCCTGAGGCCAGAGATGGTGGGAGTTGTAGTCCAAAACACCTGGAGGGCCCAAGTTTGCGAATACCTGATCTACACCTTTCTCCCCTTGCGCCAACCCCAAAGACACACACACACAGACAAAGCCAAGTAGAATAATAAGAAATGTTTCCCTTTATTTCCAGATATATTTTTTAACCCTTTGCACCAGGTTGAGAGGGAAGGGGGTTGGTTAGTTTATTGCTGAGAGAAAAAGGAGCCAGTTTCTCATGCAAAGGCAAAGGTTGTATATTTCCTTGGATTGGTATTTGTTTTTGTTTTTTTTGTGTTCTCCTGCAGTTCTTATTGCTTTCTGTGCTGGAAAAATAAGGAGAAGAATAAGGGCAGGATCAAGGAAGGCCAACCCATCGTCCACCACAAACCGTAGCCGTTTGCAATCGAGCATTTTTGAAGAGAGACACTAAAAACAAACCTACACAGGCTCTATTTCTTCCCGTTATAAAAAAAAAATAGCTTTAATCCTACTTTAAACCTTTGTGTCAGAGCAAAGTTAACATGGTGATCCTTTAAAATTTGTATCTTTTGGAATAATAATTCCCAGGATCCCCTATGGCAACATTTCTCAATATGACCTTTATTAAATGGCTTTTTGGGCCTATAATTCCCATTTTGTCCTATGTCTAGTTTTCCAAATTAGATTTTTTTTATTATTACAATACCTGGAATAATCCAACCAGCATAATCAATATTCAGATGATATTTCTCCAAAAGTAACTTTTCCAAGGTCTAAAACAGACCTGGGCAAATTTCGGCCCTCCAGGTGTTTTGGACTCCAACTCCCACACAATTCAGGCTGTTAGGAATTGTGGGAGTTGAAGTCCAAAACACCTGGAGGGCCGAAGTTTGCCCAGGCCTGGCCTAAAAGATACCAGGGGCAGTATAGTCTTTGACTCTTTGCTGCCCTCTGATGGTACGTCTGAGTATTGTTTCCTTCCAGGGAAATATTCCTTAACTCTCTATATCTCCTTCTAGTGGCCGAAGGGTGCAATACAAGGAGAGTATTCCATAGTCATGACTCTTTGCTGCCATCTGCTGGTAGGTCCTTCAATGGAAATATCCCTTGACTCCCTCTAGTGGCCAAAGGGCACAATACATAGGGTTGTGAGGCCATGGCAGCCTTCGACAATACATTCCTATACATATATTCATTGATCTTTGCTGCCCTCTGCTGATAGATAAATGTATTGTCCCTTTAAGGGAAATATTCCTTGACTCTCTATCTCCCTTTAGGGCTGAAGGGCGAAATACAGGGAGGATATACAGATATTGACTCTTTGCTGCCCTCTGCTGGTAGGTTTGAGCATTGTCCCTTCAAGGGAAATATTCCTTAACTCAGTATTTCCCCCTAGTGTCTGAAGGGCGCAATAATCCTATCATGCCTACATTGACTCTTTGCTGCCTTTTGCTGGTAGGTCAGGGTATTGTCCCTCCAAGGGAAATATCCCTTGACTATCTCCCTGTATTGTCCCTTCAAGGGAAATATTCTTTGACTCTCTATCTCCCTCTAGTGGCCCAAGGGCCGAATACAGGGAGGGTATACATATTTGTTGACTCTTTGCTGCCCACTGCTGGTATATTTGAGCATTGTCCTTTCAAGGGAAGCATTCCTTAACTCAGTTTCTCCCCCTAGTGGCCAAAGGGCGCAATATTCCTATCATATTTATGTTGACTCTTTGCTGCCCTCTGCTGGTAGGTCAAGGTATTGTCCCTTCAAGGGAAATATCCCTTGACTATCTATCTATCTATCTCCCTCTAGTGGTGCAATGCAGGGAGGATATTCCTATACATATCTTTGTTGAATCTTTGCTGCCCTCTGCTGCCCTCTGCTGGTAGGTATGAGTATTGTCCCATCAAGGGAAATATCCCTTGGCTCTCTATCTCCCTCTAGTGGCCGAAGGGGGCAATACAAGGAAAATACAGAATAATAGAAGGGACTGCCAAAGGGCCTTCCGATTCACTTACAACATAATTGAAAAGCAAGAACTGTTGCAGTTTCCCCCATTTGCAAGACAGAGAAACTTGGAGTAAAATTCCTGAGTTCACATGAACCCTGTAACCATTCAAGAAAAGGAGGAAAGTGGGGTGTCGGCCTGGATTTGGGACTCTGTCTCGGGTGCAAGACAGCTATGGCTCTTGCTAAACTTGGCACAGAGTGGAAGACATGGTTGGAAGATGCAATCCTTCCATAGCTATAGATATGGCTCTTTTCGTTCTTATGGTGTAGCGCCCATTTCTTACCTCCCTCTCCTTTTCGCTTTCTGGCTAAACGAAAATCAATATTTCTCATCTTTCTCTCAAACGCGTCTGGAAAAATTGGACCAGTGCAAGGCTCATGGGGTAAATATTATTATTATTATTATTATTATTATTATTATTCTCCTGACATCCTAAAGGGAGTGAGCTCCCTCTAGTGGACAAGGTGAGCATTGCAGCCACATTGTTGTCCTTCTAGCCCCTTTTTAGACCTTTGTGGGGGCAATTTTCACAACAGTTGGAAGCAATTTATTGCTTTTTTAAAATGGCAAAAAGGACTGGCTAGTAGTTTTCAGAATAAATCTTTTCTTACATATATTGAGTAAGTACTTCCATTTGAAAATATGAGCTTTAAATTTACATCGTATTGATATTGGCTTGTGATCTTTGTTCTATGTGTGGTGGAGGCTCCTTCTTTGGAGGCTTTTAAGCAGAGGCTGGATGTACATCTGTCAGGGGTGCTTTGACTTCCTCAATGGACAATGACTTCCTCAATGGACAATGCTGGCATCTAGTGGTTGAAACTAGTACTGCAGTCTGTTATTTTTTTTCCTGGTGGAAATCCAATGTACAAAATAATAATAATAATATAATAATAATAACAATAATGGATTTTCAGTCCAAAACACTCCAGTTCATCAGCTATTTTTTAAAAACAGGGAGATGCATGAAAAACATTGCAAATTATAATCCCTGGGTTTGCTTTCTGGAAGACCTATAGAAGGCAATAGAAGACGGAATATATATATATATGTTTTTTTTTTAAAAAACCCCATTTTTCCCACCCAGCTTCTTGCAGATCCCTTTTTCAATCCCATAAGCATTCACCATCATCAATACCTCACCCCGGACCCCCCATATCATTCCATCCCTCCCTCTCCACCCGTCGTAGCTTATTGCGTGTTGAAACCCTGTAAAGATAAATAGACATATGGCGAATTTGAGGATCCTGGGGGTAGTCTGTGTGTATCTGAGTGTGAAAAGGGGCCACACGAGGGTGAGGCTTGCACAGTTTTGTGTTGCGTCCCCTTCCGCACTGCCCGGATCCTTGGCTTGTTTGTGTCCCAGCGGATGGATGTTCAAGATGCCCTGCTTGACCCTTTTGAGATAATGGTGTTGCCACTCAGTGGCCAAATATAAATATTGCATTTAAACGTTTGCATTTTCTCCCGTTTGGAAGGAAAGAGGATCACAAATGAATTCCCAGTGTCTTCCAATTAATGCAATATTGCCATCCAGTGGCCAAAAGGGGTATTACGCATCATGGTGGGGGCCACAGCTGCAATGACTTCCTCAATGGGCAATGCTGGCATCTAGTGGTTGAAACCAGTACTGCAGTCTGTTTATTTTTTCCTGGTGGAAATCCAATGTACGAAAACTGGATCATTTGCAACATAGAAGTCCATCCCCCCCTTGGTATTGCAATATATTTATTTTCTGAGACGGGGGCAAGGCAGAGACGGGAAGGTGGGGACAGTCAATGAGGTTCTTTTCAGATGCCGAATTTGACACTGTCAGACTAGAAAGGCTAGAAGAACCGCAGTTTGTAAAAGGTTATCCTCTTCCTCCCTGAGCCGATGAAAGCAAAGCTGCATCTATTTCCCATCTCCGTGAAAACAAATATTCGTTGCAATATCCACGAATCCAAAAAAGTGAAGTATGTTTCTTTACAATGGTTTCAAATGGGAGAATGCTGCCACCTAGTGGCTGAAAAAAGGATAGCATATAAGTATTTATTTCTTTTTTAAAAAACGGTTATGAAACGGAAGATCTTGTTTTCCCTGTAGTAGTAGTAGTACTTGTAGTAGTAGTAGTAGTATATGCAGCATCCCTTTTTGTTGGGTGTCAAAAGGACATTTATATACATTTTTGTGTCTGGTTGCTGTTTACTGCACCGTTTCATTTGCATGGACTGAGAGAGATCCATTAATATATATATATAGGACAAAAAGAGAGACACAAGAATCTCTGATACATCGGAATTGAAAACCCACAGTGAATTTGTCACAGTTTTTGGTGGGGGGAAATGGTTTGCAGCATTGTTACGTCGCCCCCTTGTGGACAGGTGCCACATTGCACCAATGGCTTGAAATGGGGGTGGGGGGAGGATGGGGTGCAATGAAGATCTTCTCAGCCCCAAAATAGCCAAGTCAAGAGCAAAATGACCGGTGGATGCTCTCCAGGACTCCTTGGTGTCTGGAGTCAGAAGACATCTGGTGGGATGGCAGGGGGTCGAGGCGAGTTGAGGAAGGACAGCTTGTCTGTGTAGGATTTGCCCTCCGGAGGCAAAGGAGGAGGAGGAAGAGGCTTTGGGTGGGTGAAGGTGTCCCTCCCCAGCCGCAGGGCTACGTGGCCTCGGCCTTAGAGGGCTCCTTCCCCGGAGGCCCCGACAGGTTCGCCTCCTCGGCCTTCTTGCCCAGGGCCAGCTCCACCACGTTGTGCAGGGAAGGCTCCCGATACAAGGCCACTGCAGAAGAAGGAGGGAGGAAGAAAGACAGCAGTCAGCATGGATGCGCTAGGAATCTCTAGGCACTACAGTGTGACTCTGTTGTCGGTGAACATAGGACACTGCCCCGCTAAAAGATTTATAGTATTCCAAGGGCAACAAGCCAAAATGAGATAATGCGGTGTCCTCCCTTCTGATGTTTCATACAGCAGTTCCCTTCCTCTTCCACGAAGTCTCCCAATGTTGTATGTCGGCCTGTTCAGCCTGTGATTGTGTCTGATGTTCATGTTCATGTCTCACTCCATATTGCCCTTCGAGATCACTACGGTCTGAGGATGCCAACTTCCTGGAAATACCATCAGCAAAGTTGGCACATTTAACATCTACCCGCCGGAGGGCGTTCTCTGTCATAGCCCCCACGCTGTGGAACGCCCTCCCGGCCGAAACCAGGGCCCTGAAGGATCTACTCCCGTTCAGACGGGCCTGCAAAACCCATCTGTTCAGGCAGGCCTTCGGAGAGTAGGTCCCGCGTGTTTTAAGTGCCATGTCGCTGTATTGCGCTGTTGCTTATTTGTTTATTGCGCTGTTTATTGCTCTCCCTGTTGTTTTAACTGTTTTAACTGTTTTATGTTTTTAACTTCTTGTTTATTGTGCCTCTGGCTCTTGTGAGCCGCCGCGAGCCCCCGGGAGTCGGCGGCATAGAAGCCTCAATAAATAAATAAATAAATAAATAAATAAATAAATAAATAAATGTTCATGCTAATGTTCATGATGGGAATGGGGTGAATGTTCCTGATGGTGGCATTGGGGGTGAGAGTTTGCTTGGGCCTGAGTTAAGCTCAGACAAGAGGCCTGAGCTGTCTCCAGAAGATTCCTAAGGCCACATTCCTGGGATTAGTCACGTGCAGAAAATAAGGGGAGCTCAGAGAGAGCTGATCAGGAGAGCTTAGGCAGAAACCAAAGTTTCTGTAAACAGAGACAGAGTCTGCAAAGACTCAGAGCAGGGGCCGGGAACCTATGGCTCGCGAGCCAGGTGTGGCTCTCTTGATGGTTGCATCTGGCTCGCTCAACCATTTTGCGCAGGCAAGCGTTTGGGATTTTCTTGCTTCACCTCTGCCCAGTTCCTCTTTTCTCCATCTAGAATTCCAAGCCAAAGGAGCCGTGTGTGCATGCGCCCTGCGTCCTCCTTCCCCCTCTCATCTCAAAAGTGTTTGTGTGTGTGTTTGTGAGGGAGGGAGGGAGGGAGGGAGGGAAGGAAGGAGGCTCCTCCTCGGTCCCCTCCTTTGCCCCTCCCAAGAGAAGGAAAGCGGCACGAAAGCGGCGGAGGCGGGAGTCCGTTTCTTGTCAGCGCTGGGCGTACCTCAGGTGAGTGAGGAAAGCAGAGGCACCGCTTGGAGCGACCCCGCCAGGCCCTCAGCGGGTCCCCTTGTGAGGGTTTCTCAGCTTAACCGGTGCAGTGGCCTCGCGCTCCTTTGGCTGAGGGGCGCATGCGTGGGAGGAGAGTGGAGAAAGGACCCTCCTCAAGGGCCTGGAGCGTGCCTACGCTCTTCAGTAGCTGCTCAGAGCAGCGCATTTCACACTGAGACAGCTAACTGCCGCCTCCAAGTACCATATATTATATGGCTCCCACGGAAATAAAATTCCAAATATTTTGCTTCCATGGCTGAGACAAAAAGGTTCCCGAGCCCTGACTCCGAGTGTCCTTTCGCTTACAGCAAAAGAAAGATAACAAACCGTTCCCTAACAGCAAGGTCAAGAGGAATGTGTTCCTTTCCGTTTTAGAACCTGAAGAAGCCTTATATTGAAAGAGTTGCCTCAGTTATAATACAATATTCAAAATCCCATTATAATTAATAACACACAGTATTTAGGCGTCAACCCCTGGAGTGAGTGAATTCAATTCGTTATCCATGAGGTATACAACTATAACATCCTACTCACTTATCCAAAATTTATCAGTCTTTCGTTTACTTGAAGTATGGGGAAAAGTAAATAATTCCTTGGTATTTGTAATCCACTAAGGCAGTGTTTCTCAACCTGGGGGTCGGGACCCCCAGGGGGGTCGCGAGAGGGTTTCAGAGGGGTCGCCAAAGACCATCAGAAAACATGTATTTCTGCTGGTCTTAGGAAGCCCTTTCTCAGAGAAGGTTGAAGATCTCTCCGCTTTTCCTTCTCTTTCTTTTTGGAAACAGACTGCGAATTCTCCCACCTAAAGCTCTTCTCTGCTGTGATTGGCAGGCCTCCAAGCCAAGGGGAGGGCTGATTCTGAGACTCCAAGCGGGGAGGGGAGAGCAGGCATGCTTGGCGCATGGCAGCATGATGCGCATGTGTGGGTGAGGGAAAGTGTGTGAGGTGGGATGGAGGCTCACGCCAGCTAGTCACTTCAAGGCATGAGGGTTCTGTGTAGGAATTTTGACCCAATTCTATCATTGGTAGGGTGCAAGGGGCTCTTTGATTGTAGATGTACTATAAATCCCAGCAACTACAACTCCCAAATGTCAAGATCTATTTTCCCCAAACTCCACCAGTGTTCACATTTGGGTATATTGAGGTTTCGTGTCAAGTGTGGTCCAGATCCATCATTGTTGAGTCTATAGTGCTCTCCGGATGTAGGTGAACTACAACTCCCAAACTCAAGGTCAATGCCCACCAAACCCTTCCAGTACTTGCTGTTGGTCATGGGAGTGTGTTCCAAGTTTGGTTCAATTCCATCATTGGTGAGTTGAGAATGCTCTTTGACTGTAGGTGAACTATAAATCCCAGCAACTACAACTCCCAAATGACAAAATCAATCCCCCACAACCCCATCAGTATTCAAATTTGGGCGTATCAGGCATCCCCCCCACACAAATACAGTTATGAAGTAGCAATGAAAATAATGTTATGGTTAGGGGTCACCACAACATGAGGAACTGTATTAAGGGGTCGCACCATTAGGAAGGTTGAGATACATTGCACTAAGGGATACGGGATAGCGCGTCCACAAAGATTTTAGCTACTAGTGTAGCAAATAGCACGTAGAAAGCATGAAATTATAATCCAGATTTCCATATTCGCCGTGATGGCGTGTCCGGGATATCACCAGATGCTTTCTTGGCCGTAAACCAGGATGTAGTGGGCATATCCAAAATGCCTTCACTGTCGCGCCACAGCCCCGATTCCCAAAGTAAATACCTCGCCCAAGCGGCGAATAATTGGTTGCAAACAGAGTTTCCCAAGTGCAAAATAACGTTCAAAATTGCGATATGGCCAGGGCAGTGAGTACAGACGTACCCAGGGGGGATCCCACAGGCGTATCTGGATTGTAGCCCAATACTGTGCTGTAGCCCGACTCGGCTACAGGTATAAATTAATGGAACGAGCCCATTTCGTGTTGGACTTCATCAGGGCGATAGTCAGTAGTATTGGAAAGGCTTCTCCATTGTAAATCACAATCATATCATCATGGAGTATCACAAAATAGCATCGACCGTGGATACATATCTGGTGATATCCCGGACACGCCATCACGGCGAATACGGAAATCTGGATTACAATTTCATGCTTTCTATGTGCTGTTTGCTACACTAGTAGCTAAAATCTTTGTGGACGCGCTTGCCCGTATCCCTTAGTGCAGTGTTTCTCAACCAGTGTGCCGGGGCACACTAGTGTGCCGTGAGCGATCATCAGGTGTGCCGTGGGAAATTGGAACCGGGGGGGGGGGAGTCTAGTGTGTTGAAGTATAAAAACCCTAAGAAACCTACCTCGATAAAGGCACAAAATTACAAACACCCCCCCTCCCCACCTGTTGTCTACTTGGTCTCTCCCTCTCCTTGCATTGGGAAGGCCCGCCTCCCTTTCCCCAAGTAGAGACCTCCTCTTGCCTCCTGGGGGTTCTGTGTGGGAAGTTTGGCCCAGTTCTATCATTGGTGAGGTTCAGAATGCTCTTTGATTGTAGGGGAACTATAAATCTCAGCAACTACAACTCCCAAATGTCAAGGTCTATTTCCCCTGAACTCCATCTGCGTTCATATTTGGGCATATTGAGTATTCATGCCAAGTTTGGTCCTGATCCAACATCGTTTGAGTCCACAGTACTCTGTGGATATAGGTGAACTACAACTCCAAAACTCAAGGTCAATGCCCAGCAAACTCTTATAGCATTTTCTCTTGGTTCTGGGAGTTC
Source organism: Anolis apletophallus (assembly GCA_030556195.1). NCBI lineage: Eukaryota > Metazoa > Chordata > Lepidosauria > Squamata > Anolidae > Anolis > Anolis apletophallus. The sequence continues at coordinate 149,464,183 of JARBWK010000008.1, read as the reverse complement.
TGTGTGGGAAGTTTGTGTCTTTCTGTCATTCCTGCCAGGATACCTATGTTGTGTTCATCGAAACAGGCCCAGGTTTCACACAGAGTGTATAAATATAGTTAAACACATATTAACTATCTGTATTACTGTGTTAGAGTGTCATTTTGTGTCATTTTGGTTGGTGGTGTGCCCCAGGACTTTTGCAAACGTAAAAAGTGTGCCGCAGCTCAAAAAGGTTGGGAAACACTGCCTTAGTGGATTACAAATACCAAGGAATGATTTACTTTTCCCCATACTTCGAGGGAACGCTCAAAGACTGATAAATTTTGGATAAGTGAGTAAGATGTTATAGTTGTATACCTCATGGATAATGAATTGAATTCACTCACTCCAGGGGTTGTTGCCTAAATACTGTGTGTTATTAATTATAATGGGATTTTGAATATTGTATTATAATATATTTGAAGAATTTTGGTAAAAGACTATTTACAGTGATATTGGAGATATTGATATTTTTCATTGGGTTTAAGTAATTTTACTGAACCTACTACCTTTTGTGCTTGGGGCTAAGTAGATCAACCAGCCATCTTGTAACAACACCCGGGGGGATCTCTTGGAGCTTCTTGGAACGCATTCCGGTTAAACAGCAGGAGATGCCGAAGGAGAAATTTGGAGGGATCCATTTGGAGAAGCTACTCTCAAGGAGGCTTTAGCTGAATAGGATTTAATTCAGGTTTATTTTTGATCTCTCCTTTGCTGTAAAGATGGAGATGCCTTCTCTGATGTTCATTGCAAAGACTGTGTAAATATGTTGTTTTTTTTATGCAACGTTGCCAGTTTTGTCTTTCAAACTCTGCAAAGTAAAGATTTTTCTGTTCACCTTTACTGTGGTCTGAGAGTATTTTGCATTTGGACTGTGGGCACTGGGATGTCTGGCTAAAACATGCGCTGCGTAACATACACTGCCATATAATCCAGTTCAATGTGGATTTTATGAAGTTGTGGGGAAGGGGCCTCTGAGACCAAGGAGACTTTGGCCATTGCAACATTCCTCTGGACATTGTTCATTTGGTTGGCCTGAGAACAGATGACCACCCGTTGCTTACGTAATTCCATCATCTCCATGCCCAGACATCCAGAGACAGAACTAAGATCAGCAACAACTATCATATTTGTATGTCATCCTTTCTGGGAAACTTTTATCCTTTTATATATTGTATGTTTTTCCCAAATCAAAAATGTATACATTCTGTACTTTTATTCTCTGTCTCTCTCTCGGCATTACTTCGCGAACGAAGATTCAGGAAGGACTCATCCCACGCTTTTTACAAGCGAGCTGATGACTAAAAAGGCCAATCTGAGATAGGCAAGTTCAGTTGCAGAAAGCACAGCAGAAAGTCTCCTTGGGTGATGTTGTTTCCAAGTTGCTGTTCTTTCTGTGTTGTCGTTTCTCTTTGAGACTCATTCGGCGTGTCTACCTTATTCTTAAATGCCCTAAATATAAGAAGCTATCTGCACTGCCTGTGAGCTCAAACCACCGGGAGCCCCCTGCGTTCAAGCTAATCTGACCTGCAGCAGGGAGTTCCGCAGTTCCTGGATGCTCTGTTGGGCCAGTATCGATGAGAGTGTGGTTACAGCAGTAGCTTCAACAAGCAATCCTTTAATTTGCTTACTTCCCCCTGAACCTAACGTTGTAACAATCTCTCAATTGTATAATTTAATTGTAACTTTTCCCTCTCCATAGTGTTACATTGTGTCATTTACTGCCTCCAACTCTCTCTGAGCTTTCCTTTCCTTTCCTTTCCTGAGCAGCAGATCGCTGCCGGCTCACCCGGGATGCTCTTACAGTGTCCCGGGGAGGCCAAAACTGCATTCCACTGAACCGCGGATATGAAAACCCAACGGGCCCCCATATCCGCAGGTCAACGGATCGTCTCCATTTTGGTGCCATAAGACAGAGCCATTGCTCAGGAATGCCTCTCAGCCCCAGGTAAAGTTATAACAAAACGCTATCAATCTATAGGTAGTAGCTCCCAACTGCAGCCACCTCAATAGACTTCCTGAAGACCCTCCCTTAGTTTGCCTGGCCAAACATCTTTGTCTGTTTCCAGAAACAATGACCTGGAAAGTACTTCTTTCATTGTTTTCTAAAACCCCGCCTATGTTTAATATAATACTAGATCAAGAGCCACCAGTGACATTCACTCCAGCTGGAATGAAATAAACAACTCGGTGGCATTTCTTTAACTTGGTGAGATTTTATTTGGGAAATTCAGGGAAAATCCAATTAATTGCTTTCTATCTCACCAGAGCTATACTGGATCCTCTTTGGTGGGTCTGACTGGTATCTACGCAAAACAAAACGGGGTGGTTGCAAGTTCACGTGTACAAAAAAGAGGATACACACGTAGTCAAATAATCATGACACAGTTTATATATAAAGAAACATAGTCATAGAAAGCCACATTGGGCTGTAGGTAAACAAATGAAGTCGGTAATGTGCGCCAATGCGCTAATGATAGTGTCCAATTCAAAAGGTGGGTAAATACCCAGAAGGTTAGTCCATGTCCCAAATTCAACGCATCCAAATGGAGAACCAAAGATGGAAAAAGCCAACGATCTGCTTCGTTAATTAATCCTTCCACCTGTTGCGCCTTCCCTTACTCCTTACTTAAATCTTGTTTTACCCCGGGCTCTCTGCTACACGCCCTGGACCCTGCTACTGAGTGATTTCCTCTTGTTTGGTGAGCGTCCTCCTGCCCGCTTTATTGTACTATGCTCGTTATTATTATGTTGTATTATTAATCCAGCATTATGGCTGCCTCAATGTGTATAACTTTAGTGCTTAGAATGTTTTTCCTCATATAATTTGGATAACTACTGGTTGCATATTGGATACCTGGTGTCCTTGCTTTGTATACTGTTGCTTGACCATCACCTTGACTCTGAGATATATATATATGTTTTATCTTAGGCAAGTCCAGCCATGACCATTATCACCTTCTGATGGGACTATTCTGGCCTTGATAAAGACCCATACCGGGTCGAAACGAGCGTTGGATCCTTTACTTCTTCTCGTCGGCCTTCATACCAGCCCACCCAGTGGATTACAAATACACCCGTTTAGGGTTGTTCTATTTGGATTTCCTTTTTCCACTCCGTTGGCTTTTTCCATCTTTGGTTCTCCATTTGGATGCGTTGAATTTGGGACATGGACTAACCTTCTGGGTATTTACCCACCTTTTGAATTGGACACTATCATTGGCGCATTGGCGCACATTACCGACTTCATTTGTTTACCTACAGCCCAATGTGGCTTTCTATGACTATGTTTCTTTATATATAAACTGTGTCATGATTATTTGACTACGTGTGTATCCTCTTTTCTGACTGGTATCTGCCTTCACGGCAAGACCCCCAAATTCTTGCTCAATATCAAATTGGCGACCATGAAGGGACACAATGTATCACCATGGAGAAGGAAAAGTTACAATTAAATGATACTTTTTGGGGGGATTTGTTACAATGTTAGGGTCAGGGGAAGAAAGCAAAGTAAATAAGGATTGCCTATTTAAACTGCTGCTGTATCCACACTCCCATTGATGCTGGCCCAATACGGCATCCAGGTACTGTGGAACTCCCTGCTGCAGGTCAGATCTGCTTGAATGCAGGGGGCTTTCCATTGTCCGCTATCATTAGCATATCTTTCTATTTCCAGGCTGTGCCCTCCCACGGGGGTGGTTCTGTTGCCAACAGATCTTTCCAGGCAAAAGGTCCTCGTTTTCCTCGGCCCTTGGAAATCTAAATTTCATCTTCACTGTGACCAACTTTCCCTGGATTTGATTAATAGGGGACTCTCTACAAACCTCTAGTTCTTCTAGCATGACTCTATGGCTATGGGAGGTGCAGTTTGGCAAGGCCCCGACACTCTAAAGGCCTTGGGAAACTGCATTTTCCAGGATGCCATGGTGATATCGGATTGTCTCCACCTTGCAATGTAGAGACGACCCAAATGACCGGCTCCTGCTTACCTTCCAGGAGTTTGGGCAGGAAGTGGGCGGCGGCCTTGGTCTTCTTGACCCGGTTGCCCTTCATGACCTGCCCGTCCTTGTTGATGCCCAGGTACCAGGAGCGCCCGGACTCCCGCTGGCGGTAGAGGGTGGAGGAATACATCACGTAGTAGTTCTCGATGACGCACTCCTTGAAGCGGCACTCGGTGGTGAAGTGGGCCTTGTGAGAGGAAAAGGAAAAGGAAGGAATGAGAGAGGTTAGACCCATAGAGCATGACCACTTATCCACATATGGAAAAATATGCCATCTCTAGGCATTTTTGTTATGGAATTTTGACCACAAAAAAGGAGAGTCTGCCTGGCAAGCATTGCTGCCCAAATTACAGGTATAAGAAACAGTTTTAAACAGCCAGGTTACCATTGTCCCTGTTTGAATTCTCCCTCCCTTGACTCTGCTTGGCCAGAAAAGAGGCTGGCTAGGATCCAAGCCGGGATTGGTCGAGAGTGGAGGCTGCGGAGCTGCCCACATGGGAAGGCACAGCCTGGAAATACAATGGTCCCTCACTAATCGTGGGAGTTAGGTTCCAGGACGACCTCCAATAAGTGAAATTCCATGAAGTAGGACAACCCCCTCTTCTTCCCTCCTCTTTACCTTCCTCTTCCTTCCTCCTCCTCATTGCCGTCTGAGCCTCTGGCTGCCGCTTGGGCCTCGCGCCACCTCTGCTGCCTCCTCAATCACAGGGCCCAAGCGGCGGCAAGAGGCCCAGGTGGTGAGGAGGAGGAAGAGGAAGGTAAAGAGGGCGAGGGGGTGGCTCTTCTTCTCTCCTCACACTCTTTACCTTCCTCTTCCTCCTTATTGTTACCACAGCAAGACGCCCAGGTGGTACAATGAGGAGGAAGAGGAAGGTAAAAAGGGCGAGGGGGTGGCTCTTCTTCTCACGTCGCACTCTTTACCTTCCTCTTCCTCCTCCTTGTTGTCACGGCAAGACGCCCAGGTGGTACAAGGAGGAGAAGGAGGAAGGTAAAGAGGGCGAGGGGGTGGCTCTTCTTCTCTCCTCACACTCTTTACCTTCCTCTTCCTCCTTGTTGCCACGGCAAGACACCTAGGTGGTACAAGGAGGAGGAAGAGGAAGGTAAAGAGGGTGAGGGGGTGGCTCTTCTTCTCTATTCGCTTTCTTTACCTTCTGTTTCCTCCTCCTCTTCACTGTGGCAAGAGGCCCAGGTGGCAATGAGGAGAAGGAAGAGGAAGGTAAAGAGGGTGAGGGAAGGGCTCTTCTTCTCTCCTCGCCCTCTTTACCTTCCTTTTCCTCCTCCTTATCACTGTGGCAAGAGGCCCAGGATGCAAAGAGGAGGAAGAAGGGGAAGGTAAAGAGGGTGAGGAGGAAAGAAGAGCTGCTTGGGTAAAGAGGGCAAGGGGGCGGCTCTTCTTCCTTCTCACTACAGTGTTCTCGCGCTACAGTGTTCTCCAGGTGTTTTGGACTTCAACTCCCACAATTCAACTCCCACAATAGGAATTGTGGGAGTTGAAATCCAAAACACCTGGAGGGAGGACCAAAGTTGGCCCATGTCTGTTATATAAGTATTCTCTGTAGGTATGGCACAATTCTATGGTATATGTTTCCACCTGAATCCTTGGGAGTTGTAGTTTGGTGAGTCATCAGGTCTCAGCCAGAGAAAGCTATAAAGACCTGCAAAACCAGGTCCGGATTAGCGGACTGTGCCACCCTAGGCCCCCGTCTAAATGCTGCCCCCAGGGGACGGGGCCTCTTGCGGGGGGCGGGGCCTGCGTGAGGGACAAGGTGCCGGGGGAAGCCCCGCCCCTAAGGCGACTGACGCGGCTTTCCCCTGCCGCCTCCTCGCTCATGTTTGGGGCACGGGCGAGCAAGGCGGCAGCGGGGGAAGCCGCGTCAGTCGCCCTAGGGGCGGGACTTCCCCTGAGCCTTGTCCCTCACGCCGGCAGCGGCTCCGCCCCTCCTCTCTTCAGTGAAGGGAGGAGGGGTGGAACCAGAGTGAGGGAGAAGGAGCCGGGGGGGAAGTCCTGCCCCTAGGGTGTCTGACGTGGCTTCCCCCGCCGCCGCCTCACTTGCACCGGCACCCCTCCTCCCTTCACTGAAGGAAGGAGTGGTGCCCGCCCGCGCGAGCGAGGCGGCGGCGGAGGAAGCCACATCAGACGCCCTGGGGGCGGCGGGGCTTCCCCCCGGCTCCTTGTCCCTCGTGCGGGCAGGCGCCACTCCTGCCCTCACTCCTTCCTTCAGGCCCGGATCTGCTGGCCCCCCAAAGCTGCCGCCCAAGGCCATGGCCTTGTGTGGCCTTATGGGTAATCCGGGCCTGTGCAAAACTACACTTCCCAGGATTCCAAAGCATTGTGCCAGGGCTGCTAAAGTGGTTTCAAACTGGATTAATTGTACACACAGTGTGGATGTACCCAATGTCTACCAAGCTGGGACAAAGTTTGGGGCACAATTCATTTTGCACAACACGCTTGCAAAAACAGTTTAGTGACAGCAGTCGGAAAAAGTAACTTTTCCCAAACAAAGCCAGGCCACTCCTCTGCCATATTTATTTATTTATTTATTTATTTCATATTATTTATCTTTGGCTCCACTCCGCTGATCCGCCTCCACTGTGGACGGTAATCCGCTTTGCGAATAAAAGCAAGATTTCCTTCCCTTTTACAAAGGCTTTTCAATCATCCTCAGGATTTCGGGATGGACGGACGATTATTTATAGATGAAGGGGATAATATGAGCCTGTTGTTGTCTGCATTCAAGTCATTCCCGGTCTATGGCAAGACGGCAAGCCTGGTTTTCAAGGCAAGATGGCTTCAGAGCCCAACACACAAACCAATACGACTACATTGATTGCAAACGGAGATATTGATAGAGCTCTGCGTAGTGATAGGAATTGATTTGCTTATTATGAACAGGTTCCAAGAAGGACGAAGCATCAGTTAGTTTCAGATTAACTTGATACTGAATAGTTAAGAGCCATACAATTTACGAAAGATCTAAGATTGCCAGGATAATAGTAATTATTATTATTATTTTAAATGTGAGCTACAAAAGCATAATGATAATGATGATGAAACAATAATGATAATTAAAATTTAAAAAGTAGTCCTGATTTTTCTCAGAATTGAGATGCAAAGCAGATCACTCTTGAAAACTAATACGAATTAATACAAAAATGTATTTCACCTTTTCCTTGAGTAGGTAAGAACCATTAGGTTTACCTTGTACAAGACCCGTTCCTACGATTGTCAGGTAACAACAACAACAACAACAACAGCAGCTATGAACTGCTTTGGGGCTCGATTCTGAGAAAATTCTGCTAACAACAACAACAACAACAGGTATCAACTGCTTTGGGCCTTGATTCTGAGAAAATTCTGCTAACAACAACAACAACAACAACAGGTATCAACTGCTTTGAGCCTTGAATCTGAGAAAATTCTGCGAACAACAACAACAGGTATTAACTGCTTCGGGCCATGAATCTGAGAAAATTCTGCGAACAACAACAACAGGTATTAACTGCTTCGGGCCATGAATCTGAGAAAATTCTACGAACAACAAAACAACAAAACAACAACAGGTATTAACTGCTTTGAGCCTCGATTCTGAGAAAATTCTGCATTTTTCCAATTGAGACCCAGTAAGGTAAAGGTTTCCTGTGACATTAAGTCTAGTTGCGTCCAACTCTGGAGGTTGGGGCTGATCTCAATTTCTAAACCAAAGAGCCGGCATTGTTCGTAGACATCTCCAAAGTCATGTGGCCACTGGCATGAGTGCATGGAGTGCCATTACCTTCCCGCCGGAGCAGTACATATTGATCTACTCACATTTGTATGATTTTGAACTACTAGGTTGGCAGAAACTGGGGCTAACAGTGGGAGCTCACCCTGTTCTCCGGATTTGAACTGCCAACCTTTTGTCATTACCTTTACCCTCCTCCTCTCTCTCTCTCTCTCTCTCTCTTTATATATACATACACACACACACACACACACATACAGTAAATGCTCTGTTCGAATTGTTGCCAAATTTGGACACAAGACACCTACTAACCCAAGGAGTGACCACTCAAAAATTGGTTTTGTCATTTGGGAGTTGTAGTTGCTGGGATTTATAGTTCACCTACAATCAAAGAGCATTCTGAACTCCACCAATGATGGAATTGAACCAAACTTGGCACACAAAACTCCCATGACCAACAGAAAACACTAGAAGGGGTTGGTGGGCATTGACCTTGATTATTTTATATATATCTTCTCTCTCTCTCTCTCTCTCTCTCTCTCTCTCTCTCTATCTCTCTATATATATATATATATTCTTCTCTTCTATATATAATATATATTATATTATATATATTGGAATTTATTTATATATTTATCACATGTCTATACTGCCCCTCTCAGCCCGAAGGCGATTCGGGGCGGTTTACCCAAGGCAATCTTTGCCCTCCAATCAAAACACGACCAAAACAAATAAAACAATAACCATATAACATTATTATTATTATTTATTTATTTATTACATCAAACTTGTATACCGCCACTCCCCGTAGGCTCAGAGCGGTTTACAAAAGTTTGAGTGCCCAGTGGCAACACCAAACGACACAAAGTACAATAGACATGGAAAAGACACAAGGATGGGGAAGGGGGAGGGAGGGAGGGAGGGAGGGGAGGAGTCAGCAGCGATGTCTACTGAGACACCACCCCGCCATCAAAGGAGGGCAGGCGGGGAGGGCCCAGCAGGATCGCTGGTACTAGGGTGCAAGCAGAGGGCAGAAACCGACGTCTCCCACATGGGGGTCCATATTTAGGGTCCTGGTCTGTTTGCACTATGTCCTCATCCATTTTAACGAAAGTCTGGCAGACCCTTTGGAGCTGCGACTGCCTATAGCAGGAGCTCCAGAACGTCCTGGTAGAGAACGTCCTCTGAGGTCTTGCTGCTCTTGTTGTTGAGCGACCGTCTACTGGAGGGCCAGCACAGGCGCTGGCTCTGTGGTCCCGGTCCTTCGGGCTCTCCGGCGGGGGCTGGGCGTGTTCTCTGGTCCGGGTGCGGGGATGGAGTACTCGGCTTCCTTCCGCTTCCGGCGCGTCTCCTCCCTCTTCCGGGGGCCGCGCTTCTCCCTGATCAGGTCGTTGGTAAGGCTAGGGTCCTCCGAGGACGGGACCTCCAGGACTTCCGGTGGATTACTACTTCCGGGAGCTGCTTCCTCCCCAGGTCCCAGCACATGGCGTAGCTGGTCATCGTCAGGGCCAAAGTCCTCCAGGGGCGGGACTTCCAGGGCGGCCGGCAGACTACTGCTTCCAGGTGCTGCCTCTTCCCTGGGTCCCAGCACATGGAGTGGTTGGGCATCCTCAAGGACACCCTCCATGTTGGGCCTCACCTCCTCCAGAATGCTCCCCCAGCTTCTCCCAGCGCGGTGACGACGCCTGGAGGCATCCCGAGGGGGGGCCATGATAGCATCAATATCGAACTCGGTGAGCGACGCACCTGCCGGGGCTGGCGGCCCTCCATGGCTCGACCGTGGGTCCTCAGAGTTTCTGTATGGAACCTCCGCGGCGGGTGGAGGTCATCCCAGACATCGGCACTCGATGTCATCGTGGGGACCTTATCCTCCGCGATGGCTAGTGCACCCCCAGTAGCCGGGGTAAGTCCCTGGGTGCTTGTTGGCTGGTCTTCGGCTTTTAGAGCCGGTAACTCTCGGCCGGCCCTCAGGGAGCTGGAGGGGAAGTCCCACGACTGGTCCCATGCAAACTCTTGGTCAGCGAGAAGGGCTCGCGGAGGATCGACCAAGCTGTTTGGGTTCAGGATAGGGAACTGCGCTGTAGGGATCCCTAGTGACTCCAACAGGCCGCCAAATCTGTTCCCGAATTTCCTAACGTGGTCCATGAGCTTGGTGTATTCTGCAAGCAGTTCTGTATAGGCATTGGAGTTAAGTTGGTTGGTGGTGGAGTCCTGGCCCTCTCGCCGTGGCCTCCGTGGGGAGCTGCTCCGTAGGGCTCCACACATCTCAGGGAACTTAATTCCCGAGCCGGCAGGGTGCTCTGCCTTCAAGGGGGTCGTTAGGGATGGTGGGGGCAGACTTTTGCCCAGCGATCTCCTACCGAACCTTCTCAGGAAGCGCGCACCCGAAGCCATCACCGGTCGGACAACCCAGCCATTCCTGGGCGTCTTAGGCGTCCTCCCTGGTAGTTCAGATGCTTTTCCCAGCCAGATTACACTCTCCGGTGTCTGTGGGTCACCAAAGGTGACCCCCTGAGTCTGGCAATCGACCACCGTCTCCCCGAGGAGGGGGCGGCGGGATCGGCCTGATATGTCCAAGGAATCGAAGAGGCCATGCCGGAGCTCACCCGAAGGGAGCTCCACAGCGGTCGCCATCTTGGAATGATTAGAAACCAACACTTTCTCAACACTTTATTTTCCAGTTTACCAGACTGGGCCACAGCAACACATGGCAGGGGACAGCTAGTGTGTGTGTGTATGTATGTATGTGTATGTATGTATGTGTGTATATGTGTGTGTGTGTGTGCAGACACACACGCACACATGCAGACACACACACAGAGGCTGAAATTCCTTACTATATTCAACCATTACATGGCCAACAACATTCTCTTGCACCAGAACTTTAAAACAGAGATCAGGTGGTCCTCCCTGAGGATTGCTACAGCTATGGATGCCTGCAAAGGCACTGGGTTGGAGGCCCCCTGTCAATCCAATCCTTCTGTATAGAGAGGCCATTCTTGAGCTGAAGTGGATGAGGTTGTCATGGCAGTATTTGGCCACTGGGTGGCACTGTGTGACACTGAATAATAGAGATTGCCATTGGACATGAAGAGCTCCTTTGCAAATGTGGGTCTTCTTCCTCCAGGATTTTCTCTGGATGCTGATCCCAGAATCGTGTGCAAGAAGGAGCCAAAGGGACCATCACGTTAATGAGAGCACAGTGTCCGAGGAGAGTCATAAACCCCCTCGGCCTCTTCCCCTGCCTCTGCCAATTGCTGACAGATAGGGGAAGGAAGACATTCCATATATTTCCAAGGAATCATGTCTCCCAAAGGTTGCAGGGAGGCTGCTTCCTTAGGGACCCAAGTCCCTTTATCGTCTGGATCCCAGCTCAGAGGGCATCTGGGCTTGTTAAGAGTGCCAGCATGCCAAGCCAGTGCGGTTGCAGTGTGTATGCTGGGAGAAAGAGAGAGAGAGCCCAATAGCTTGCATGGCCTTGCTCTCCCTCTCCTCCTCCTCCTCTTTCGCTCAAAGAGAATCCATCATCCTTGGCCGGCCTTATCCGTCTTGACAGGCACCATCTTCCCAGGGAAAACGCCTTCCTTCCCCGCCAGCTGTTTCCTTGCCGCTCCCCGCTGGCGCATTGGGGTGACCTCTCCCATCAATGATTCATCCCTTGCTTCCTCCCATCATCCACGGGCCAGAAAAGAGTTTGGACGCCCCATTGGCCCCCTCTTCTTGACCTCAAGGGACCCCCCAAGACCATCCAAGCCTCTCTCTAGCCCAGTCATAGGACAACTTGGGCCCTCCAGGTGTTTTGGTTTGCTTGAGCATTTGTTGGCAGGGGAAAGAAGGCCGTGGCCAAAGGGGTCGCCAGAACCGGCATCGGCTAACCACTCCAAAAGTCACCATTGAATCACATGGTGATGCCACTGGAGATGCCATCCTGCAACCTCCTCTTAAGCCACAGCTCTGGGGATTATTGTTGTTGTGTCATCAAAAGCGTTCGTGGGCCTTTGACGACACAACCGGGTTGCTGTGAGTTTTCTGGCTGTTTGGCCTACTTGTTGGGAGGTGTTAGCTGAATCCCAACAAAGGGCTCCTTCCAGCAGGAAGCAGCCAGGCTCTGAAACTGCAAGGCCATTCAATACGAGCTAATTGCAACATTCACCCTTGCCTTCAATAGTTCTTTCTCCCAACCTGGACAGTATTCCACAGACAGACAGACAGACAGACAGACAGTCAGATAGATAGATGCGTGTATGTGTTTATGTGTGTCCCACTTGCCTAGTTTCCAACAGACCTCCCAACCTCTGAGGATGCCTGCCATAGATGTGGGCAAAACATCAGGAGATAATTCTGCTGGAACATGGTTTTGCCTGGAAAACTCAAGGCAACCCAACAACAACAACAACTCTCAGCCTTGAATCCCTTGTGAAGCTTCCAAAGGCAGCCGTGCAGGGGTTGAAAGGATCCCTTATGGGGCTTCCCTCCTTCTATTTCCCAATCCTTTCCCCCAAAATGAGGGGGAACCCCTTTACTTACCCAGAGCAGACAAGACTCACAACCTCACAACCTCAGAGGATGCTTGCCATAGATGCGGGCGAGACGTCAGGAGAGAATGCTTCTGGAGCATGGCCAGGCAGCCTGGAAAACTCACAGCAACCCGTTGTTGTTGTTGTTGTTGTTGTTGTTGTGTTTATGTATACCCTGCTTTTTCTCTCCGCAATGAGACTGAAAGAGGGAACCAGACATTGGCCCAGACATTTGTGCCAATGGCATCACTATGGCTAGCGTCACCTGACCCATAACTCATGCGTTGCCCTCCTCCTGTAACAGACCTGCACATTAGAGCTAGAATGCAGTAAAAATGGGAAAACAAGCACAAGTGATATATGTCATTATATGGTGGTGGTGGTGATGCAGGCATGTCTGTGAAATGAAGCATTGTTTCATTTGGGTCAGGAGCCCCTGGTGGCGCAGTGGGTTAAAGCGCTGAGCTACCGAACTTGCTGACCGAAAGGTCCCAGGTTCAAATCTGGGGAGTGGGGTGAGCTCCCGCTGTTAGCACCAGCTTCTGCCAACCTAGCAGTTCGAAAACATGCAAATGTAAGTAGATCAATAGGTACCACTCCGGCAGGAAGGTAAAGGCACTCCATGCAGTCATGCTGGCAACATGACTTTGGAGGTGTCTACAGACAGCGCCAGCTCTTTGGATTAGAAATGGAGATGAGCACCAAAGTCCCAGAGCTGGACAGGACAGAAAGTGCAATCGAAAACTATATTAGCACATCGTTTTGCCCTTTTGCACACCTATGACTCCAATGATGCCACTAAGAAAATAATAAATTTCATTTTGCAAATTGTATTAACAGGCATGTCAGTGTCAGTTGCTCAGATGCAATACACATTTGCAATAGGCATGCACTTTCTCTCTTTCGCGCATACATGCATGCCATAATGCATGCATTACGAACACATATCCTCCTCACAATATTGACACATATCCATCTCACTGCACAGGCATCCGTTTGCATTGACCACTGCCTCTTTCTCAGCCAGAAATATCCATTTCTGATACCCACACGCGCTTGCTCAAAATCTGTCACATACAAAGCTTGGCACATTGACATTTCACACCAACGTGAACACATACGTTCACAATATCCGTGGTCTCTCTCTCACACACACACCTTCACCCATGTTCATGCACACCCCTTTTGCAGCATGAGATATGGTATTATATGGTGGTGGTGATGATGGTGATGGTGCCCAGGCACACCTCTCTTTCTGCCCTTTGGTTGCACACGTGCACCGCCAGCCTTCTGCAGTGCACACCAATGCGCACAAGAGGGTTGAGGAGCATTCGAGGCCAAGCACCTGCACATCATGTGTGTGTTGGTTGGAAAGGGATTGGCAGGAGGGCAAAATGGCTGGCAGGTGTGTGGGGAGCCGAGCATTGGAGGCGCCCTGCGCTCCCTCCCAGTGTTTGTCGGATCGGGGTCAGGGAAGTCTCCCTCGGGAGGACGCTTTAAAGAGGGCAGCTGCTAATTGCAGCTGAAAGGGAGGAAGGAAGGAAGGCAGAGAAGAAGGGAAGGAAGAGAAAAAGAAGGAGAGAAGGAGGAGGGCGGAGAAGCACCTGCCTTCTCCCCTACAAAGCCCAGTCTCAGTGCTAACACCCCAAGGAAAGTGGCCATTCTATGGGGTGCCAAGGGTTGAACCCCTTCCTCTTTCCTCTTCCCAAAATTTGGAGGGGTTTCGGCACTGCTTTAATAGCCACAGCTCAATGGTACGGAGTTCTGGGAGTTGTAGTTTTTCATGGAAACCCATGGAGTTACCCTGGGTCGGGAAGCACATACTCCAACCTCAGGATAGGGCAGGCATGGGCCAACTTTAGCTCTCCCGGTCTTTTGGACCCCAACTCCCACAATTCCTAACAGCCAGTAGGCTGTTAGGAATTGTGGGAGTTGGAGTCCAAAACACCGGGAGAGCTAAAGTTCGCCTATGCCTGGGATAGGAAAGGAGAAAGGAGATTCTACCTGAACATGAGGAAGAACCGGGAATGTGGTGCAGCTAGCTAAGTGTCAGCTGCATAAGATCTCTCTGACCAGTAGGTCATGAGTTTGAGCCCTGCCTCGGTCGAGGTGGGTGCTCGACCTTTAAGTGTAGAGTGGAAGCTGAATTTAAAGACCATGTAATTAGGGGTGGGATTCTAAGAGTATGGCAGAAATACAGGGAGAGATTGTATAGAAAAACCCCGATGTGGGCTGCCCCGATGGAGGCATTCCACCGGAGACTTTACGGGAAGAGCACCTGGTTGAGGTATACTGACCTTCTCAAGAGGAACGGGGGGAAATGGGTGCTAAGAGATCTCAAAGATGTACAGGAACTAGACAAAGATATAAATTGGTACCATTACTCCCAAATTAATAGTATCTACCAAAAAGATAAGAACAAGGGCTTCGAGTCCAACCCAAATTTCTGGGAACAGGTAATGCGGAAAAAACAGAAAAGGATCAGCACCCTGTACAGAAAAATTTTAGAGTGGCAAACAGAGGAGGAATCGATCAAAGAATGTATGGTGAAATGGGCTCAGAACCTAGGCCGCCAGATTCCCCTAAACAAGTGGGAAAGGGTATGGAATGTCCACTCCAAATTCACATACGCCTATGAACTTAAAGAAAATATTATTAAGATGGTTCATAGATGGTACTTGACCCCTAGAAAAATAGCCAGGTATAACAAAAATTACTCCAACAAATGTTGGAAATGCAAAAAGGAGGAGGGCAACTTCTTCCATTTATGGTGGGGATGCGGGAGAGTGAATACCTTCTGGAGGGGCATACACAAAGAAACCCAGAGAGCATTACAGACCAAGTTTAAATGTAAACCGGAGGCTTATCTATTGGGAATGGTGGACAGAGGGATGGGAATGGACTATAATAAGGAAAAGTTGTTTGTGTATTGCTCAACAGCAGCAAGACTCTGCCTGGCCAAACGATGGAAGAATGAAGAGGTTCCATCATTAGAGGACTGGAAAACAAAAATACACGAGATCATGAAGATGGACCGTCTGACACAAGCCATGGACTATGAGAACAAAATTAAGACAACAGACTGGTCTAAGATCTCGGATTACCTAAATAACTGAGATAAATGGACAGGACAAAAACATAGTACCAAATCCTAGTGCCTGTGTTATCTATCCCCGATAGGGGAACCTCGGCCGGACACACAGAAAGAGTCACTTTGGGGTGTTCATAAACAAGGAAAGGATGGGTTTTTCATCCTAGAATGAGAAGCACGGTGTCGACTTCTCCGGGATCGGAGGTCACTGTTATATGTTATGTTTTGTTCTGTTTTTTTAAAGGGTGGGAGGGCGGTGGGGTGTCATATATGTGTGTCAACTGCCAGAGACTGTATCTTTGGTGTTTCTGTTGTTTCTTTTAATTGCAAAATCAATAAAGTATACTTTAAAAAAAAAAGTGTAGCCTGCTGTCGACCTTTGCAGCCTGAAAGACAGTTGCATCTGTCAAGTAGGAGATAAAGGTGCCACATTAAGTGGGGAAGCAAATTTTGACTGAATTATGAGGCCATTAAAGAACTCCAGGAACGCTGAGGAATGCGGAAGGAACAACAAGGGACGCTGGGAACGCTGAGAGGCGAGGAGTGCGTCAGCTCCCTCTGGTGGCCAGAGTTTGCCTCTGTTTGTCTACATGTTGCAGGGATTGTCTGCTAAGTATGTGTACCTGAGTCCCCTTCGGGGTAAGAAGAGCGGAATATAAATAAAGTAAGTAAATAAATAAATAAACTTCCTGACTCTGTGTGAGAGAGCTGTTCAGCAGTGGAACTCTCTGCCCCAGAGTGTGGTGGAGGCTCCTTCTTTGGAGGCTTTGCAACAGAGGCTGGATGGCCATCTTGGGGGAACGGGACGGGACATTGACTTTGATTTTCCTGCTTCTTGGCAGAATGGGGTTGGACTGGATAGCCCATGAGGTCTCTTTCAACTCTATGATTCTATGATTCTATAGGGTCACCTGAAGTTGGACACGACTTGAAGGCCCACCATAACAAGAGATGGGGATCCATTTCCTTCCGGAAAGCCTTGAGATGCAGCTGAGGCCACTCCGTCCCATCATTGAACAGTTCTTATGGTAAAGAAAGATCTTCCTAACATTTAGGAGGAGTCTAACAATATATATTGTGGTTATTATTACTATTTATGACCACCTTGGTGACCTTTCTCTGGACCCCTTCCATATTATCCATCTCCTGCTTGAATGGCTTTGCTGAGAACTGGACACAGGGCTATTATTCAAAACAAAGAGTAGAATGGGACTAGACCAGCATTTCTCAACCTGGGGGTCGGGACCCCTGAGGGGGTCGCAAGGGGGAGTCATAGAGGTAACCAAAGACCATCAGAAAACACAGTCTTTTCTGTTGGTCATGGGGGTTCTGTGTGGAAAGTTTGACCCAATTCTGTCGTTGGTGGGGTTCAGAATGCTCTTTCATTGTAGGTGAACTATAAATCCCAGCAACTACAACTCCCAAATGTCAAGGTCTATTTTCCCCAAATCCCACCAGTGTTCAAATTTGGGCACATTGAGGTTTTGTGCCAAATTTGGTCCAGATCCATCATCGTTTGAGTCCACAGTGCTCTCTGGATGTAGGTGAACTACAACTCCAAAACACAAGGTCAATGCCCACCAAAGTTCAGTGTGTCAAGTTTGGGTCAATTCCATCATTGATGGAGTTCAGAGTGCTCTTTGATTGTAGGTTAACTATAAATCCCAGCAACTACAACTCCCAAATGACAAAATCAACCCCACCAGTATTCAGATTTGGACGTATCAGGTATTTGTGCCAAATGTGGTCCAGTGAATGAAAATACACCCTGCCTATCAGATACTTACATTATGATTTATAACAGGAGTAAAACTGGCTATGAAGTAGCAGCGAAAATAATGTTCTGTTTGGGGGTCACCACAACACGAGGAACTGTATTCAGGGGTCACGGCATTAGGAAGGTTGAAATACACTGCCCTAAGACTTCCCTCAATCTTGATACTATGCTCCTGTGGATGCAACCCAGCATCCTATTTGCCTTTTTTGCTGCTGCATCCCATTGTTTGGCTGATGCTCAGCTTGTGCTCTGCTAAGACTCCTCCTATCTCTGTGCATTTCACTTCTCCTTCCTAGTTGCAATAATAGCTTCCATTACTCCCTATTGCAATTTCATGTTTGGTCCAGTTCTCCAAGCTGTGGTGATGAGCCTTGAATCCTACAACCTGGAAGAGTTTCAAGAGAGTGGAGAAAGGGAGGCACTCACAGAGGTATAGAGATAGCCTTCGGCGTTCATGGCAATGTACTGCCCCGATTTGGTGCTCTGGATGGCCACCACGCGGAGGCCCACCGGGATCAGGTTGAAGAGTGCTGCAGGGAGAGAGAAAGACAATAAGCGTGAGCAAAAGGGGTCAGGGCCAAAAGTCAAGGTCTGGGATTGCAAATGCATTCAATGCAATGGGAAAGAGCACAGCTTGCAAACCCTGTTGTTGTTGTTGTTGTTTTTAGACTACATCTCCCACAATCCTGCTGCGGATTTTCTTGCAAGAGTGCAGAATTGCAGCTGGAAGGGACCTCCAAAGGCTATCTAGTCCAACCCCCTTCTGCCAGGTCAGAAAGGCACAACCCAAGCCCTCCAAACAGATGGCCATCTAGCCTCAACAAAGACTCCCAGGAAGCAGAAAATCCCACGGCGACACACCTCTAACCCTTGCTGTTGTTGTTGAGCTACATCTCTCATAATCCTGCTGCACATTTCCTTGCAAGAGTGCAGAATTGCAGCTGGAAGGGACCTCCAAAGGCTATCTAGTCCAACCCCCTTCTGCAAGGTCAGAAAGGCACAACTCAAGCTCTCCAAACAGATGGCCATGTAGCCTCTACAAAGACTCCCAGGAAGCAGAAAATTCCACAGTGAAACAGCTCTAACCCTTGTTGTTGTTTTTGCTGTTGTTGTTGGGCTACATTTCTCATAATCTGCTGCAGATTTTCTTGCAAGAGTGCAAATTGCAGCTGGAAGGGACCCCCAAAGGCCATCTAGTCCAACCCCCTTCTGCCAGGTCAGAAAGGCACAACTCAAGCTCTCCAAACAGATGGCCATCTAGCCCCTACAAAGATACCCGAGAAGCAGAAAATCCCTCGATGAAACAGCTCTAACCATTTTGCAATTTGGATCCCAATCTGAACCCTTTGGGGTGCATGCATGCATTCTCTGGCAGGTTCCCTTGCGCTACAGGGATGAGACCTTCCAGCTTGCTTCCCAGCCACTGCTAGTTGGCTACTTGGCATTCTTTCGGGATGGGTGGCCGCTCGGGGCCTGGAACCCAGCCCTTATTTGCCGCCTTAATGAAAATTGAGGGAAAGCGGCTCATCAATCATGCCTCCCTTCTTCTCTCCCTGCTTCCCTGGGAGGCTGAGACTCAATTATTCGGAGACAGAAAAAGGGAGAGAGAGAAAAGAAGGAAGGAAGAAGCAAAGATGGTGCAAAAATAGGGGGAAAGGAGGGCATCGGGGCTTTCTTTTTTGGACTACCAATTCCTCTCCAAATTCCAACTAAACAGAATGCTACCCAGAATATGGGTGCATATAACCATAGGATGCATCTACACTCAAAATACGGGATTTGTAGTTTGGTGAGGCAGAGAAAGCTAAGGACCTTGTTGATTTACACATTCCCGGATCTCATAGCAATGGGATCATGGGGTTTGTAGTTTGATGAGGCAGAGGAAGCTAAGGACCTTGTTGGACTACAAATCCCTGGATCACATGGCAATGGAATCCTGGGATTTGCATTTTGGTGAGGCATGAGAAGGCTAAAGACGTTATTGAACTACAAATCCCTGGATCTCATAGCAATAGAATTCTGGGATTTGTAGTTTGGCAAGGCAAAGAAAACTAAGGACCTTGTTGAGAAACAGATCCCTGGATCTCATGGCACTGGAATCCTGGGATCTGTAGTTTGACAAGGCAGAGACAGCTATGGACCTTGTTGAACTACAAATCCTTGGAACTCATAGCAATAGAATCCTGGGATTTGTAGTTTGGCAAGGCAGAAAGGTGATCCAAGCGACGGTCATCTCGAGATTAGACTACTGTAATACCCTCTACGTTGGCCTTCCTTTGTCGACAGTCCGGAAACTCAAGCTAGTGCAGAATGCCGCGGCTCGCTTGCTGGCAGGAGTGCCAGCGAGAGAACATATTACACCTATCCTCCGGCAGCTGCACTGGCTTCCCATCGAGTACCGGATTGCCTTCAAGGTGTTGGTTCTGACCTTTAAGGCCTTGAAGGGGCCGCATGCTGATTGCTGCAACATGCCGCCTATGTGTGTTTTTACTGTGATCCGCCCCGAGCCTGCTGGGAGGAGCGGAATATAAAAGTGAAATATAAATAAATAAATAAATAAGAAAAGCTAAGGACCGCTTTGAACTCCAAATCCCTGGATCTCATAGCGTTGAAATCCTGGGATTTCTAGTTTGGTGAAGCAAGTGAAGGCTAAAGACCTTGTTGAACTACAAGTCCCTGGCTCTCATAGCAATTGAGTCCTGGGTTTCATAGTTTGACGAGGGCACCCTCACTCTATGGCAGGGGAGACTAAGCTCCTTGCAAAACTCAGTCCCTTACTGAAGCCGTTGTCTTCTCTGGTCCCATCGATGGTGCCGTCAGGGTGGACTTGGAGGTAATAGCCGTGCCGGCAGAAGAGCTTGGTGACGATGCCTTTCAGCTGTGGTTCTGCGAAGGGAAGAAACGAGAGCAAGAAGTGAAACCCATGGCAGGAGAAGTCTGGCGTGCGTCTACACCTGAGCTTTCCAAATTTTCAAAGTTGGTGAGACATGCATCCTTTTGCAACATGGTCATTCAGTTTGACAAGCAAGCCGGAGGTGAAACCAACCCCTTAGAAGAGTAGCATGAAATACATATTATATTATATTGCATTATATATTATCTATATATATATATAAAAAGAATCTGTCGTCATTGGGCTGAAGTAAACAAAAGAACCAATGAACGGAATCAGACCAAATTTGGTAACATAACATCTCACAATGCAAGATGTGACCAAGAATAGTAAAAAAAAACCCAACTAAACATAACGTACAAATCCTAAAAATCCACTGCGCAAGTGTACAGGGACGGGGTGGGGTGCGCGCGCACACACAGGAGAGCTCCTACATCAGCGGTTCTCAACGTTTCCGAGGGCTTGCGACACCACCTTCATTGCCCCATCCCCAGGGGCGGTCCAAGGTAATTTCCAATGGTAGGCGAACATTACTTTGGCGCCCCCCAAAAACATTGTCCCCCCAAAGATTACTTTGGCACACGCTCCCCAAAACATTTTTCTGAAGCGGTACCTTGCGCGCGTGCTTCTTCCGCTCCTTCTGCACGCCGCTCCCGCGTGCCGCCGCTCCCGTGGGGCATTGTAGAGCGAGGAGGGGCCTTTGCGCTTCCTGGTTCCCCCTGCCTGTGGGAGGGGCCGGCAGAGGGAACCAGGAAGCGCAAAGAGGAGCCTTCGAAGGCCCTTCCTCTCGCTCTCCCGGCCTTAACCTCTCCCTTTTGCCTCAGCCCCCTGCGTGCCGAATAGGGAGTGTTTAGCATCCGGGTACGCGCGCAGGCGCACGCGCAGTGCCTACACACCTCAGGAGAGGTGCGTAGGCACTGCGCATGTGCGCTCCGCGGTTACAAGACGCGCAGTGCCTACGCACCTCTCCTGAGGTGTGTAGGCACTGCGCGTCTTGCGAATCGCTGAGCTTAGCCGCATGCGCAGTGCCCTACGCACCTCAGGAGAGGTACGTAAGCACTGCGCGTCGCGCCAAAACCGCGAGGCGCACATGCGCAGTGCCTACGCACCTCTCCTGAGGTGTGTAGGCACTTGTATCGCGCAGGCTCCGCTGGCGCGCATGCGCAGTGCCTCCGGACCGTGAGCGGTCCGTAGGCACTGCGCATGCGCCCGAAACGCGGCGCGCACCTGCGCAGTGCCTACGGACCTCAAGAGAGGTCCGTAGGCACTGCGCATGCGCCCGAAACCGCGGAGCGCAGCCCAGCAACAGGGAGGGCGACGCACGGCGCCTCATTATGGCGCCCCCCCCCCGGAGCGTCCAAGATGGCGCTCTACGCGGCCGCGTAGGCCGCGTAATGGCAAAGACCGCCCCTGCCCATCCCCTCTGCCTCCCTACAATGGCTGCCTGGCCCCTGGGGCATATTGAGTATTTGTGTCAATTTTAGTCCAGATTCATCATTGTTTGAGTCCACAGTTCTCTCTGGATGTAGGTGAACTACAACTCCCAAACTCAAGGTCAATGCCCACCAGACATTTCCAGTATTTCCTGTTGGCCATGGGAGTTCTGTGTGGTCCAATTCCATTGTTGGTGGAGTTCAGAATGCTCTTTGATTGTAGGTGAACTATAAATCCCAGCAACTACAACTCCCAAATGAAAATGCATCCGGCATATCAAATATTTACATGACAATTCAGAACAGTAGCAAAATTACAGTTATGAAGCAGCAACAAAAAGAATGTTATGGTTTGGGGTCATCACAACATGAGGAACTGTATTAAGGGGTTGCGGCATTAGGAAGGCTGAGAGCTATGGATCTAGATGTCGCCATCCTATGGTTTGCATTTGAGTTGGCATCAGTTGGACACAACTGCAGTGTATCTAAGCGGTTTGATACCACTTGAAATCCAATGGCTAAGCCCTGTGGGCCCCTGGACTTGTAGTTTGACAAGGTCTTGAGCCTTTGGTGCCGATGACTGCTGATGAAACAATAGATCACATCCTTAGCTGCTGCAAGAAGATCGTGTAGACCAGGGGTGCTCATTAGGTAGCTTGTGAGCTACTAGTAGATCTTTGGCCCTCTTCCAGGT
Source organism: Anolis apletophallus (assembly GCA_030556195.1). Lineage (NCBI taxonomy): Eukaryota > Metazoa > Chordata > Lepidosauria > Squamata > Anolidae > Anolis > Anolis apletophallus. The sequence continues at coordinate 149,442,034 of JARBWK010000008.1, read as the reverse complement.
GATCTTCGGGTCTCACCAGCTAGATGGGGCGCTCCTGCCTTGCGCGTGCACACTCTGCATGCACATGCGCTCCTGCTGCTGGCTTCCGCTCTTGCGGTGCTTCTTTCGCCTGCGGGGCATTGCAGGAAGAAGGAAGCATGAGGCGGGGCCTCTGGAGGGAGCGCCCTGCCTCTCTCTCGTCCAGAAGCAGCTGTGCAGCCTCCGTTGCTGGCGAGACAGGCAGGGTGGAGCGCTCCCTCTGGATGCCCCGCCTCGTGCTTTCTCCTTCCTGCAATGCCCCGCAGGTGGAAGAAGCGCTGCGCGGGTGGAAAACAGCAGCAGGAGCATGTGTGGTGGTAGGAGCGCATGGCGGCAGGAGCGTGTGGGAGTGCATGGGAGAGCATGGCGGCAGGGGCAGGTAGATCTTTTGGACTTGGTTGCTTTAAGAGTAGCTCGCATGCTGAAAAAGTGTGAGCAGCCCTGGTGTAGACAGACTACAAGCAGAGGCACAACACTGTTGCTCAGGTGATCCATTGGAACTTGTGCCACAAACACCACCTGCCTGCGACAAAGAACTGTTGGAATCACAAACCTGAAAAAGGTACAGAAAATAAATCCGTCAAACTCAGACTGACAGAGTTTTGGAGCATAAGACTCCTTACCTCACGATCGTGTCAAAAAACAAAGTATGACTTGTCAATGTTGCAATCCCAGGCGACAGCAGGACTAAATAAAAATAAAAATAATCTTTATTTATATCCCGCCACCATCTCCCCAATGGGGACTCGGGGCGGCTTACATGAGGCCAAGCCCAAACAATGAATTACAGTAAAACAAAAATCAAAACATCAACAACAGTACAGTAAAATACAAACATATGAATAAGGAAGCAATATACAAAAAGAGAAACAACTGGAAAAGTTGACACGATATGAGGATTTAAAGATCGAACTGCAAAGACTCTGGCACAAGCCAGTCAACGGGGTCCCAGTGGTGATCGGCACACTGGGTGGAGTGCCTCAAGACCTTGGCCTGCACAAAATTACCATATGTCAGCTGCAAAAGGCCACCTTACTGGGATCTGCACGCATTATTCGCCGATACATCCCATAGTCTTAGACATTTGGGAAGTGTCCAACGTGTGATCCAAGACAACAGCCAAAAGAGTGATCTTGTTGTGTTTGAAATATTAATAATAATATTTTTAAAAACGGGCTTTATCACCAAGGCAAATATTATTATTATTATTATTGGGCTTTATTGGAATTCCTGCTCTCCGCATCAAATGCCTACCAGAAGCCCTTTGTTGGGAGAACGTTGGCAACCTTTGCAGGGATGGCACAAAGGACACTTTGGAGGGCAGTAAAACAGCCTTGGATTTGAGGAAGGAATAGGATCCAGAACACAATTGGTTTTGGAACAAAAGGGGTGTGTGTGTGTGTGTGTGTGTGTATCTGCATTTAGGAGTAGATGCAAGACCCGGTTGTAGTTTTTGCAAGGTCTTGAGCCTTCCCCGTGGAAGAGTGTCGAACTACAGCTCCCAGGATCCCTTCCCTAGCATTGAGCCAGGGCAGTTAAAGTGGAGTCAAACTGCATTAATTCTACAGTGGAGATGCCTCCAAGGATATTGGCACGACTGCAAATGGCACAAAGGGACTGGTACGAAACGGTCTCTGGTGGAAACCACTTTGGAGCTGGCAAGGCAGAGAGGGACAGCATGATGCGGGCGTTTACTTCGTAATGTAAATATTACAGTGTATAATATTATAATTATAATATAATGTACCAAATTATAAAGAGTACATTCAGCATTATTCTGAGGGACCTGCTCAATCCTGTCCCTAATAAGTAAGTATATTTGTGTGTGTGTGTATATATATATGTATGTGTGTGTGTATAGAGAGAGAGAGAGTACCCCAGAGCCTTGCAGGCGTTGAGAGATAATCTCAATTGACAGAATAAGAGCCAAATGATCTTGACTCTTAGAGGATATTCGAGCTCTCTCTCTCTGTTTCCCTCTCTCTCTCTTCCTCACCCACCGCTGGCATCGAGTCGAGATCTGTGCATGGAGGTACGCACGGATTGTGTAACGCCAGGGTTGCCTTGAATGATGACATTGTACCACTGAACTGAGATAAGGAATGTGCGGCCAAAGGGACGCCAAGGGTGGCAAATGCGCAGGAAAGGCATGACGTACAGCAAGTCAGTAGGGAATACGGGCCTATGTGCTGATGCCTGCCATGGGCCATGTGCAAGGCTAGTCCATGTGGAAGAGGGATGTGCCAGGTGTAACACCAGCCCATACCAAAAACTGATCTAAGCACCAAGCACCATGTGGAGAACGGACCCATCTGGAACATGAATCATAGAACTATAGAGTTGGAAGACCCCAAGGGCCATCTAGTCCAACCCTTAAGAGAGATTGATATAGAGCTAGAGACAGATAGATACCAATAGGTGATAGACTGATGGAGTTGGAAGATAGATAGATAGATAGATAGACCACAATAGGTGATAGACTCGTGGAGTTGGAAGATAGATAGATAGATAGATAGATAGATAGATGATAGATAGATAGGGCCGGGCTTTAGTATAGCAGGTTAAACACCAGCTGCAATAAATCTTGCCAATTGAAAGGTTGGCAGTTCAAAGCCCGGGTTGGGGGTGAGCGCTCGATCTTCAGCCCAGCTCACTGCCCACCAAGCAGATGGAAAACCGCTGTGAGTAGATAAATAGGTACCGCTTAAGAGGGGAGGTATTTTAATGGATCCATAAGGAAATACTGATTGAAAAAGGAAGTTTGTGAACAGGGCTCTTCGACATGGAAGGTGGAGGAACAGCATCCCTTGTGGCCGGGATCGAGCATAACAACCAAGACACTGAAGATGGGAAAAACCTAAATACCTCTATCTATCCTGTTCTGTGATTCGGCCTGAGTTCCCTTTGAGGTGAGAAGGGCAGAATATAAATACTGTATGTATATGTGTGTGTGTGTGTGTGTGTGTGTGTGATATTTATATGCCACCCTTCTCACCCCAAAAGGGACTCAGAGTGGCTTAATACAATGTATTATATTATTAGCATAGCACAATATCAGTACCATAAATTCCCATATTGTACTATACAACTATACTGGAATATTACTAATAATATTACATGTAATATGAAATATATAATTATTATATTGTATTGTTATTAGTATTATATTGTATTACATTATAATATTATCAATATTATATGTGTATACAATATATTATTAACACAGTACAATATTAGTATTATATATCACTATATTGTACTATGCCACTATAGTGTAATATTATTAGTAATATTACATGTAATATAAAATATATAAATCTTATATATTATTATTGCATTACATTATAATCCTCTCCAGTGTGTACAGAGCTATTGTACTGTCTATTCTCCTCTATGGGTCTGAAACATGGGTCACCTATCGCCAACTCCTACGACTCCTTGAATGCTTTCATCAGCGCTTTCGTCGCACAATCCTAAATGTACACTGGACCGACTATGTGACGGATGTTGCTGTCCTTGAGCAAGCAGGGGTCACCAGCATTGAAGACGGCTGCACTGGGCAGGACATGTCTCTAGATATTACTCTATGGTGAACTCGTCACGGTTCAGCGCAAGAGAGGCGCCCCCAAAAAGAGATATAAAGACTCCCTGAAACAACATCTCAGGCTCGGCCAGATTGATCACCAACTATGGTCCACCCTGGCCTCACATCGGGAGGCATGGAGACGCACTACCCACAATGCTGCGGCCTCTTTCGAGAAGACACGGCGAACGGGTCTCGAAGAGAAACGACAACGCAGAAAGAACCGCAACTTGGAAACAACATCACCCAAGGAGACTTTCTGCTGTTCTTTCTGGAACCGGACTTGCCTATCTCAGATTGGCCTTTTTAGTCATCAACACGCTTGTAAAAAGCATGGGATGAGTTCTTCCTAAGAATCTTCGTTCGCGAAGTAATGCTGAGAGAGAGAAAGTGCCAGTTTGAATAGCAGTAAAAGTGGAACAGCTCTTGGTCTGCAACCTTTCGCTCCAAAGTACATGGATTTCTAGTATAATCCAGTTGGATAATCTGGATTTTATGGTAGTATAGAAGGGGCCTAAGAAAGTCTATCTTAGCTACAATTCCCATCTGGCTGGGGATGATGGGAATTGTAGTCCACACCTATGGATGGCTAATGGGGGAAATATTATTCTAGATGCCCGCCTTCCATAATGCTGGAAGGGCTTCCTTCCTTCTTCATTCAATGGCTCTATTTTTTTCCCCAGTGCTGCTTTTCAAAGCAATTCTTTCCATTTTCCAAAAAAGACCAACCCTATTTCCAAACGGATTTCCCTTTGAACCGTCAGCCTTCCTTTTGTTTATTAACTATATTTATGAGATTTCCACCCTTTCTAACCCGCCACCCCAAAAGACATTGAGGTCCAAGACAGCCAAACAGTAGAAATGGATAAATCAAGTTCGGATTAAAAACATTAATCCCTTCCATGAAAAACCTCCGGGTGACTTTGAAAAGCAACGAGGAACAAAGCCGTTTCCTTTTTTTAAAAGGAGGCAACTGTCTGGATTAAAAGGCCCTTTTCCCGCTTTGATCCCAAAGGCTTATGATGATAATTGGGCGGCCGATGTGTGGCAACCCTAAAGTGAACCTATGGTGCGTTATTCGTTGCTTGTGCCACTTGCTTTGAGGCCAAGAGAGTGTGACTTGGCCAGGGTCAGCCAATGGGTGTCCAAGGCCAAGATGGGACTCGGCAACCCCGGTCTCTGAAAGGGAAGAACAATGTGGAATCGTTGCTTAATCCCGTTAACAATAGCCAAGGATTTATTTTCGTTGCTAGGAGCATCCGGAATATATTGATGCCTGTTTTCTTAGCACTGGTCTAGCTAATATAAACTTTTCATGATATCGGAGGTGACCCCCGCCCCCGCCCCCCACCGGGCCCAGGACTCTGTAAAACAGTGTTTTCCAAACTTTTTTGAGCCGCGGCACATTTTTTACATTTGCAAAATCCTGGGGCACACCACCAACCAAAATGAAACAAAATGACACTCTAACACAGTAATACATATAGTTAATATGTTTTAAAATGTATTTATACACTCAGTGTGAAACCTGGGCCTGTTTCGATATCCTGGCAGGAATGGCAGAAAGACACACACGAAGGTCTTGCTCAACAGCTGGGAGTTATAGTTCACCCGCAATCAAAGAGCACTCTGAACTCCACCAATGATGGAATGGAATCAAACTTCCCACACAGAACTCCCATAACCAAGAGAAAATACTATGAGTTTGGTGGGCATTGACCTTGAGTTTTGGAGTTGTAGTTCACCTATATCCAGAGAGCACTGTGGACTCAAACAATGTTGGATCAGGACCAAACTTGGCATGAATACTCAATATGCCCAAATGTGAACACAGCTGCAGTTTGGGGAAAATAGACCTTGACATTTGGGATTTATAGTTAACACACAATCAAAGAGCATCCTGAACTCTTGCAACAATGGAATTGAACCAAACTTGGCATATTGAACTCTCATTACCAATGGAAAGTACTGAAAGGGTTTGCTTGGGAATTGACCTTGAGTTTGGAAGTTGTAGTTCACCTACACCCAGAGAGCACTGTGGACTCAAACAATGTTATGTTATGTTGTTGTTTGTTTTCTATCCAAAATCACAATGTTGGAAGGAGGCTCCCCACTTTAAGGTCCCTCAAACAGGCATGGGAAAACTTTGGCCCTCTGGGTGCTTTGGACTTCAACACCCACCATTCCTAACAGCCTGAGGCCCTTTCCTGCTTAAGTGGCTGAGAGGGGGGAAGGAAAAGGGCCTGAGGATGCTAGGAATGGTGGGAGTTGGAGTCCAAAACACCTGGAAGGTCCAAGTTTGCCCATGCCAGCTTTCGACAGAGACCTCTTCCTCCCCCTTCCCCTTTGCGCCCTTTCTTCCCCCTCCTGCCGAACACTTTTTCTTCTCCACTTGGGCTCCCTTCTTCAGGAGGGGAGGGGGGAAAGAGGAAGACGTGACCCATGCGGGCGCTACTGCACAGACTCGCCCCATGTCTTCTTCCCTCCCTCCCCTCTCCCCTCCTGAACATGCTCATGCTGCCCCCTTGGATCAAAATGGCGGCAGCGTGAGCAAAGCGAGCAGAGTGAGGCTGGGAAGAAGGGAGCTCGAGTGGAGAAGAAAAAGTGTTCGGCAAGATGAGGAAGAAAGGGTCTTGGAGGTTCCAATTTACCACGGCACACCTGATGATTGCTCACGGCACACAAGTGTGCCACGGCACTGGTTGGGAAACTGGTTGGGAAACACTGCTGTAAAAGATAGTTCAAAACCAAGGAATGTATAGGTTTACCAAGGATACCAGGCTGGAATGATCCCATAATCCCCTCTCTCTCCCCCATGTGGCTCTTCCCATGGCCCCACATGGCAATGCCCCTGTGACCCACTCTTATGGACTTTTGTCCAGTTTTAAAAGGACTTTTATGAACTTTTGTAAACTTTTTCTTTCTGTCAAAACCCCATGGACTTTTCTTATGATTTCTAGCTCCCAACGGACTCTGGTGGGTGGGATGCGTTGATGATATGGTTCCTATTTCCCTCCTATATGAATGTATTCCTTATATGCTTTCCCCTTGCCTGTATCCCTATATGAAATATGAAATGCCACCTTTTCGTGACCTCAGCATACCAAGGTCCCAGGGAATCTCCCATTTCCTGGGCTATTGATCCCAAAACAAATAAGGACTTATCAGGAACCTTTTGCATGGACAATAGCAGCGGACACATTCCTTTAGACTTCGGAGCTGGCCCCTCTAAAGGAAATATCTCCCTGCAGGCACGCATTATCAGATCTTGGAGCAGGCCATCTGATAAACGTACCCCACGGTGATCTTTGCCATTCATCATAAAGGAGGTCTCCTGCCCTCGGAAAGCTAAGGATATCTCAGCTGCCTCACTCTTTTGTTCTCATTTCCCTGGCTGAAACCCATGGCAAGATACCATCAAAGATACATATCAAGGATTAAGGACTCCCGGGGTCTGGGCATTTGCGCCAGACCAAAAGTTTTTATTTCCTTCACCTGGACAATCGGGGAACTAGCTTGAGGACTTTTAAAGTAATCGCTGGTGTTTGGACAATCATTTCGTCACTTAATCTACACTTTCCTTCCTGGTTCATTGTTTCTCCGCTCGAACCGCCTCCTTCGTTCTCATTGGACGAGCTCGGAGTGTCGCTGGCTTCCTGATTGGCTGAGGCGGGGCCAAGCAGGCAGCGCCTCCCAGCCAGCTGGTGACTCCAACCAATCAGCTGGAAGCCAGCAGAGGGGCGGGGGGCGGGAAGTTTGAACTTTGACAGCTCTGTTTCTCTATAAGAATGTACTGTATTGCCTTGCGCTTGATGTCAGCTTTGGGCAAACGCCTGCGGCTTGACATCCGCTCCAGCTGGAACGCAATAAACAACTCGGTGGCGTTTCTTCAACTTGGTGAGATCTTTATTTGGGAATTTCAGGGAAAATTGGATTGGCTGCTTCCTATCTCGCCAGGGCTATATCGGGTCCTCTTTGGTGGCTCTGACTGGTCTGCCTTCACGGCTAGACCCCCAAATTCTCCTTGATATCATTCTCATCTCTCTCTTAAGGGTCCATCTACACCAAGGAATGGGCCAACTTGGGCCTTCCCTCCAGGGGTTTTGGACTCCAACTCCCACCATTACATAGGGCCCAAGTTTGCCTATGCTTGGTCTAGAGTGAAGGGCCAGTTGGCAACAGTGCCCCCCCCCCCTCCATGGGAGAACGCACCAGTTTAGTCACCAAAGCTCAAGGCTATGGAACCCTAGAAGTTGTAGTTTTGCAACTGCCTGCTCTTTGACCCCACTTGAATTGCCATGGCTCGATGCTACGGGAATTTGGGAGTTGTAGTTTGTTGAGGTCTTTAGCTAACTACAACTCCCAGGATTTCATAGCATTGCGGCATGGGCAGCCCAAGCGGGGTCTTCACAACATTCACAACGGACCGGGTTGTGGCGCAGCTGGTTGGGAGTCAGCTGCATTAAAATCATTACTGACCGAGAGGTCATGAGTACGAAGCCAGCCCGGGTCGGATTGTGCTTCCAGCCATTTCTCTAGCTTGCTGTCGACCTTTGCAGCCCGAAAGACAGTTGCATCTGTCAAGTAGGAAATTTAGTTTATGTGGGGAGGCTAATTTAACTAATTTATGACGCCATTAAAAAAAACTCTCCGGCAGCATGCAAAAGAAGGAGGAAGTACTTCATCGGTATCACAAGTGGATGGTGAAGCAACAGCTCCCCCGGTGGCCGGAATTCAAAAAGCATACCCTCATGAAGATGGAACGTTAAATAGCCTCTGTGTCTATATCTATATGTATGTTGTGTGTCTATGGCATTGAGTGTTTGTCATGTATATGTGCATTGTGATCTGCCCTGAGTCCCCTGCGGTGTGAGAAGGGCGGAATATAAATACTGTAAATAAATAAATAAATGAATTCGGATGCAGCCAGAGAAGGAGAAAGACCTTGTAAAACTATTCATGCCATAATTGTATTGCATTGAGCCATATCAAAGTAGTTCCCAACTGCACTAAATCTAAAGAGCAGATGCTCCCCCTCTCACCTCTCTTCCAAGGACTGTATTGACCAGCCTGAACTGCTTCAGGGAGTTTTCCCCCCCATTCATCTCCAGCTAAAGTCCTGCCCTAACCTTTAAAATTCCAATTTAAACCTCCTAGAGATTCAATAACATGGAGAGAAAAATGTCCAGCCTGCAGTGAAAATGCAGAGGAGAGAGTCAGAGCTCAGTTTTGCACTGCCATCTCATGTGGCCCCTTCTAGACTGCCTTATAAAATCCAGATTATCTGATTTGAACTGGATTATATGGCTTTGTAGACACACATAATCAGTTCAGAACAGATAACCTGGATTATCCAATTTGATATGGCAGTGTACAACAGTGTTTCTCTACTTTCCTAAGCCACGTCCCCTTAATACGGTTCCTCATGTTGTGGTGACCCCCAACCATAACGTTATTTTCATTGCTACTTCATAACTGTAATTTTGCTATTGATTTTTTTCATTTGGGAGTTGCGGTTTCTGGGATTTATAGTTCACCTACAATCAGAGAGCACTCTGAACTCCACCAAATATGGAATTGAACTAATCTTGCCACACAGAACCCCCATGGCCAACAGAAAATACTGGAAGGGTTTGGTGGGCATTGACCTTGAATTTTGGAGTTGTAGTTCATCTACATCCAGAGAGCACTGTGGACTCAAACAATGATGGATCTGGACCAAACTTGGCACGAATACTCAATATGGCCAAATGTAAACACTGGTGGAGTTTGAGGAAAATAGACCTTGGCATTTGGGAGTTCTAGTTACTGGGATTTATAGTTCACCTACAATCAGAGAGCAATCTGAACCACACAGAGCGAATTGGGCCAAACTTCCCACAACCTGCCCCCCCCCATGATCAACAGAAAATACTGTGTTTTCTGATGGTCTTTGGCGACCCCTGAGACCCCCCTCATCTCCCCTGGGGGTCCAGACCCCTAGGTTAGGAAACAGTGGTGTAGAAGGAGCCATACCTCTCTCCGCCATAAGTGAAAACAAATCCAAACCCCTCTGAACAAATCTGGCCAAAAATGGGGAAACCCCACCAAATTTCTGCTTTTGGTTCCCCATAAATTGGAAAGATGCACAATGGCATCGAGAATCGCAAACTAGTTGTGAAAACAATGGTGCACAAACAGTTTACTTGCACAGAAAGCATGTCAGCTCATGCTGAGCAAAATACAGGCGCACCTACACTAGGCATGGGCAAACTTTGGCCCTCCAAGTGTTTTGGACTTCGATTCCCACAATTCCTAACAGCTGGTAATCCTGCAAATCTTGGGAAGACAGTTGGACAAATGTCAGTATGCTGGAAAAAAGCAAAGACCATCAGCATTGAAGCGAGACTCCTATGGCATCAACTCCGCTGGAGTGAATGCCACGCTGTCAAAATGCCCAAAGATTACTGTTTCTCAAAGCAGTTACTCTACTCCCAACTCAAGAATGGGAAATGGAATGTTAGTGGACAGGAAAAGAGGCTGAAAGATGGGCTTAAAGGTCACCTTAAAAACTGGCACAGACATCAAGAACTGGGAAGCCCTGGCCTTTGAGCGCTCTAACTGGAGGTCAGCTATGACCAGCAGTGCTGCAGAATTCGAAGAGGCAAAAATGGAGGGAGAATGGGAGAATCATGCCAAGAGGAAGGCAGGTCAAGCCAGCCCTGACCGGGAACGCCTTCCACCTGGAAACCGATGTTATCACTGCGTAAGAACATGTGGATCAAGAATAGGTCTCCACAGTCACCTATGCATCACCTTGGAAGACCCTCATACCACCACCAAGTAAGTTAGGAATTGTAAGTTGAAGTCCAAAACACCTGGAGGTCTGCCTGATCTATACTCTATATTTAATGCGCTTTGACACCACTTGAGCTGCCCTGGCTCATTGCTATGAGTTCTCAGGAGTTGGAGTTTTGCAAGGTCTTGAGATCGAAAGCATGGGTTTCTATAGCCAAGCGAGAAATCGAACCCAGGTCTCTGTTCCAATGTTCCAACTGTGATTTGTAATATTGGGGACCATGCAGAGAAATGCCCATGCTTGAGTTTCAGAACCCATAAAAGTATATAATTGTTGTTGTTGTTGACAAAATGATTACTTGAATCCTCCTTCCAATGTAGACAGTTTCTGGGAACAGTTATCCAAAGTATTTGGTCTCTGAACAAACACAATGTACTTTGGGTCTTGGAAAAGGGCCTCATTCGAAGATCGTTATGCCATGGATATATGGAATTGCCAGCGCAATGGGGATACTGCAAATTACAATGGGTTGCGTTGTGCACCGCCCACCATAACAAATCCACACCGTTGGACTTCCAGTGAAGGGCTTCTGATCCACAAGACGTGGAAGTTGAGGCTCGGGCCTATGCTTCACAAAGTGAAATATTTAGGGTCTCCATCTGAGAGCCCTATATGCTGGATGGGTAATTCTATAATATTTTGGTCCTGGCAGAGTTACTAAAGGAAGGGTCTTGAGGCTGTGAGGAATGGTGGGAGTTGAAGTCCAAAACACCTGGAGGGAGGGCCCAAGTTCACCCAGGTCTGGTCCAGAGTGAAGGTCCAGTTGGCAGCAGAACCGCCTCAGTGGGAGGGTACACCAGTTTAGCCGCTATAGCGTAAGGATATGGAATCCTGGAAGTTGTAGTTTTGCAATTGCATGCTCTTTGACCCCATTTGAACTGTCATGGCTCGATGCTATAGGAATTTGGGAGTTGTCGTTTGACGAGGTCTTCAGTAAACTGCATCTCCCAGGATTCCATAGCATTGCGGCATGTGGGGTCAGTCAAACCGCATTCATTCAGCTGCACCCAAAGAAGGAGAAAGACCTTGTTAAACTACATATGCCATAATTGTATTGCATTGAGCCATAGCAAAGTGGTGCCAAACTGCCATGACTCAATGCTATAGGAATTTGGGAGTTGTAGTTTGACAAGGTCTTTAGTAAACTGCAGCTCCCATCTTTATAGGGTGACCACAGATGGATGGATGGATGCATAGATAGACAGACGGATGGATAGATTAATAGGTAGATAAGTAGATAGATGAATGGATTGATAGATTAATAGATAGATAGATGGATAGATAGGTCGGTAGATGGATGGATTAATAGATATATAGGTAAATAGGTAGGTAGATGGATGGATATATGGATAGATAGATAAATGGATGAATGAATGGATAGATTAATATATAGGTAAATAGGTAGGTAGATGGATGGATAGATGGATGGATGGATGAATGGATGGATAGATAGATGAATAGATAGATAAATGGATGGATAGATTAATAGATATATAGGTAGATAGGTAGATAGATGGATAGATGGATGAATGGATAGATAGATGAATAGATAGATAGGTAGATAGATGGGTGGATGAATAGAAGGATGGAAGGGTGGATAGATAGATGAATAGATAGATAGATGGATAGATTAATAGATATATAGGTAGATACGTAGGTAGATAGATGGATGAATGAATGAATGAATGAATGGATAGATAGATGAATAGCTAGCTAGATAGATGGATAGATTAATAGATATATAGGTAGATACGTAGGTAGATAGATGGATGAATGAATGAATGAATGGATAGATAGATAGATGGATATATTAATAGATATATAGGTAGATACGTAGGTAGATGGATGGATGAATGAATGAATGAATGGATAGATAGATAGACAGATGAATAGATAGATAGGTAGATAGATGGGTGGATGGATGGATAGATTAATAGATATATAGGTAGATAGGTAAGTAGATGGATGGATGGATGGATGGATGAATGGATAGATAGATGAATAGATAGATATGTAGATAGATGGGTGGATGGATAGATGAATTGAAAATAGGTAGATGGATAGATAGATGGATGATGATGATGATAATAATAATAAACTTTATTTATACCTCACCACCATCTCCCCATACAATACAAAAACCAATTATAAATAACACAACAACACTATAAAATAGCCAAAGTATGTACCGTATATATGTATGTATGCTTGTTTGTTTGTTGGTATGTACCCCAAACACTTCCCCGTGACTTAATGGACCTGAAATACACTTGGCACAAATATCCTTCATGATCCTACTTAAAATAATGGATGTGTCTGATCTAAGAAAACCACCCCTTTCAGGCCCAAAACGGAGAGAATGAAAGCGGATTGGCTGTGTCTGGGTGAAGTGGCCCTCTGCATGTGACTGCGATATATGTGTGTGTTTGCGTTGGGACTACAACTTCAAGAATCCTGTATTTTCATTGAGGGAACCCTATGGAGGACTAGTCCTGGCAGAGTGTAGAAAACCTAAATATTTTTCGGACTACAACTCTCAGAATCCCGCTTGCCAACAAAGTATTCTGTAGAATTGCCATGCAGTTTCCCCCCACATTTCTCTGAAATTGGCTTGAAATCTAAAAGGAAAAAAAATTGCTTTTCTCACCACTTGTGAAAAGTGTGATTTTGTGCAACAAAAGACCCTCGTGCGAGGCTGTTTCTCCCTTTCTTTTTCATGCCAAAAGGAAGCGAATTACAGCATTTGGACATCTCTATCCAGTAAGAGGTTTCTTCTCCGTCTGGTCTGTTTCGAGCAAACATTATTGTTCTTCTCCCTTTGTAATATTATTTTTGGTATGTCTTCTTTCTCTGCTTTCTGACAATAATTTACGAGCGGCTCTTCCGGCAAAGGCCATCTTCCCCTCTCTTGAAATGCCTTCCTTCGGTTCCTTAAAAATTGGGCCCAGCATCTGGGAAATGACAGCCGGGAAAGGATTTTCCAGCAAAAGATGCTTAGTTAGCAAAAGGGAAACGGAGGAGAAAATCCCAGCGAGGAAAAGGGAGGCATGAATTCAGCAAAGAAAAGGGGAGAGGTTGCATCTACACTGTAGAATTAATGCAGTTTGATGCCGTTTTGACTGCTATGGTTAAATGCTACGCCAGCATTTCTCTACCTGGTGGTTGGGACCTCTGGGGGGGGGGGTCATGGGGGCATGTCGGAGGGGTTGCCAAAGACCATCAGAAAACACAGTATTTTCTGTTGGTCATGGGATTCTGTGTGGAAAGTTGGGCCCAATTCTATCATTGGTAGGGTTCAGAATGCTCTTTGGTTGTAGGTGAACTATAAATCCCAGCAAATATTAAAACTTGTGCGCCAGCTGCGCCCGTTCCTTGGGAACGGCCACGGTGGTCCACGCTCTGGTTACATCCCGAATAGATTACTGCAACGCACTCTACGTGGGGCCGCCTTTGAAAACGGTTCAGAAACTTCAATTGGTCCAACGGGCAGCAGCCAGAATGCTAACTGGGGCGACATACAGGGAGCATACCACCCCCCTGCTGTGTCAGCTCCACTGGTTCCTTGTCCATCTCCGAACCCAATTCGAAGTGCTGGGATTGACCTATAAAGCTCTATATGGTTCTGGCCCAGCTTACTTGTCCGAACACATCTGCCCCTATGTCCCATCTCGCAGTCTAAGATCATCTGGGGAGGCCCTGCTCTCGCTCCCGCCAGCATCGCAAATGCGGCTTGTGGGGACGAGAGACAAGGCCTTCTCGGCGGTGGCCCCTCGCCTATGGAACGCACTCCCAAACGAAATAAGATCGACTCCATCTCTCCTCGCTTTTAGAAAAAAGCTAAAGTCGTGGTTCTGGGTCCAGGCCTTTGGGCAGCAGATGTAAATTGTACCTTTGGATTTGACTGGATCGACACTTTGGACTTGACTGGACTGACGATGTGTTCTGCTTGATAGCTTTAATTAATTATTGTTGTATGTAGTGGTTTTTAATGTAATGTTTTTAATGCTTTTAATGCTTTTTAATGATGTTGATTATATGGTGTATTTTAAATTGTATTGTGGTGTTGCGGCCTGTAGTGCTGCAAATGTAAGCCGTGCTGAGTCCCCTACGGGGGTGAGAAGCTACGGGGTACATATACCATAAATAAATAAAATAAACTACAACTCCCAAATGTCAAGGTCTGTTTCCCCCAAACTCCACCAGTGTTCACATTTGGGCATATTGAGTATTTGTGCCAAATTTGTTCCACATCCATCATTGTTTTGAGTTCACCGTGCTCTCTGGATGTAGGTGAACTACAACTCCCAAACTCAAGGTCAATGCCCACAAAACCCTTCCAGTATTTTCTGTTGGTCATGGGAGTTCTGTGAGCCAAGTTTGGTTCAATTCAGTCGTTGGTGGAGTTCAGAATGCTCTTTGCTTGTAGGTGAACTATAAATCCCAGCAACTACAACTTCCAAATTACTAAATCAATCCCCCCAACCCCTCCAATATTCAAATTTGAGTGTAATGGGTCCAGTGAATGAAAAATTATCCTACATATCAGATATTTACATTTCGATTCATAACAGTAGCAAAATTAGAATTATGAAATAGCAACTAAAATACTTTTGTGGTTGGGGGTCATCACAACATGAGGAACTGTATGAAGGGACCGTGGCATTAGGAAGGTTGAGAAAGACTGTGCTATGGAGTCCTGGGAGCTGTAGTTTGGGCAGAGAAGACAAAAAACCTTGTAAAACTACAACTTCCACTCTGAACAATCCTTGTCAAGATCTACTTGAAGACAAACAAACACATAACAACAACAACAATGGGTTGCTGTGAGTTTTCCGGGCTGTCTGGCTATGTTCCAGAAGCATTCTCTCCTGATGTTTCACCCACATCTATGGCAGGCATCCTCAGAGGTTGTGAGGTCTTCTGGAAACTAGGCAAGTGGGGTTTATATATCTGTAGAATGATGTCCAGGGTGGGAGAAAGAAATCTTCCCCCAGGCAGGAAGCAGCCAGGCTTTGAAGCTGCCAGGCTATTCAGTGCTAATCAAGGTGGCCAATTGCAACATTCACCTTTGCCTCAAGCAGACAAGAGTTCTTTCTCTCACCCTGGACATTATTCCACAGAGGGTCTTTCTTTGCACGGTCCCCAATATTACAAGTCAGTGTGACATAAAAGTTTGAGCATTGAAACAGGATTCTGGAGAGACCCATATTTTTGGGCTCAAGACCTGACAAAAATCTAACTCTTGGGAATGAGCCAGCTCAAATGGTGCCAAACTGCATTAAATCTACAGAGTAGATGCACCTGTATATTGCTCAGCATGAGCTGGCATGCTTTCCGTGCCAGGAAACTTTTTGTGCACCATTGTTTTCGCAACTAGTTTGTGATTCTCACTGTCGTTGTGCATTTTCCCAATGCATGGGGAACCAAAGGCATCATTTATTTATTTAATTAAATAATTAATTTAATTTACTTCATTTATATACCGCTTTTCTCAGTCCTGGGGCAACTCAAAGTGGTTTACAGTAGCAAAAATTCAATGCTTGACATCATAAAAACAATTAAAACAATGGCATAAATATACGATCATTACAAAGCCAATACAACATAACTCGATAGCGTCTCTTCGTTAAAATCCGGATCCAATTTCATCATCCAGTTGTTCCATGTTCCTATATTTGTTACACTGCCTATTTGAATGCCTGCTCGAACAACCAGGTTTGAACTTTCCTCCGAAATGCTATGAAGGAAGGGGCCGATCTAATGTCTCTGGGAAGGGCTTTCCATAGCCGAGGGGCCACCACCGAGAAGGCCCTGTCTCTCGTCCCTGCCAAACGTATTTGTGTTGCAGGTGGAATCGAGAGCAGGGCCTTCCCAGACAATCTTAACGTCCTAGCAGGTTCATAGGAGGAGATACGTTCGGACAGGTAGGTTGGGCCAGAACCATTTAGGGCTTTATAGGCTTTGAATTGTGCCCAGTAGCAAACTGGCAGCCAATAGAGCTAGCGTAACAGAAGAGTAGTATGCTCCCTGAGCGCTGCTCCTGTTAATAACCTGGCTGTCGTCAGTTGGACCATTTGAAGCTTCCGGACAGTCTTCAAAGGCAACCTCACGTAGAGCACGTTGCAGTAGTCTATACGGGATGTAAACAGAGCATGGACTACCGTGGTTTTCCCCATTTTTGGAAGGATTTGGATTTGCTTTCACCTGTGGCTGAAAGAGGTATGTCTCCTTCTACACCCGTGTTTCTCAACCTGGGTGTTGGGACCACTTGGGGGTGTTGCGAGGGGATGTCAGAGGGGTCACCAAAGACCATCAGAAAACACAGTATTTTCTCTTGGTCATGGGGGTTCTGTGTGGAAAGGGTGGCCCAATTCTCTCTGTGGAGTTCATGTTGTTCTTTGATTGTGTAGATCATCAACAACAACAACAGCAACAGGTTGCTGTGAACTTTCTAGGCTGCCTGGCCATGTTCCAGAAGCAATCTCTCCTGATGTTTCACCCACATCTCTGGCAGGCACCCAACAAAGGTCTGTTGGAAACTAGGAAAATGGGGTTGTATATGACATCTGTGGAATGATGTCCAGGGTGGGAGAAAGAACTCTTGTCTGTCGAAGGCAAGTGTGAAGGTTGCACCACAATTGAAGGGAGATGTTGACTCTAAGCTGGAATGTGTCCAGAGGAGGGTGACTCAAAGGATCAAGGGTCTGGAGAACAAGCCCTATGAGGAGCGGCTTAAAGAGCTGGGCATGTTTAGCCTGAAGAAGAGAAGGCGGAGAGGAGGGATGATGAGAGCCATGTATAAATATGTGAGAGGAAGTCATAGGGAGGAGGGAGCAAGCTTGTTTTCTGCTGCTCTGGAGACTAGTACACAACAGAACTATTTATCGTATCTCGTTTGGAAGCGTGTTCCACAGGTGGGGGCCACCGCCGAGAAGGCCCTGTCCCTCATCCCCACCAGCTGAGTTTGTGATGTTGGCGGGAGCGAGAGCAGAGCCTCCCTGGATGATCTTAGGTTACAAGGTGGGGACGTAGAGGCAAATATGTTCGGACAAGAAAACTGGGCCAGAGCCGTATAGAGCTTTATAGGTCAGAACCAGCATTTTGAATTGAGCTCGGAAGTGGACAGGAAGCTAGTGGAGCTGACAAAGCAGGGGGATGGTATGCTCCCTGTATGTAGCTCCTGTCAGTAACCTGGCTGCCGCCCGTTGTACTAACTGCAGTTTCCGAACCGTCTTCAAAGGCAGCCCCACGTAGAGTGCATAGATGTGACCAGAGCGTGGACCACCGTAGCCAAAAGCACCCAACAATGGCTTCAAACTACAAGAAAGGAGATTCCATCTGAACATTAGGAAGAACTTCCTGACTGTGAGCGCTGTTCAGCAGTGGAACTCTCTGCCCCAGAGTGTGGTGGAGGCTCCTTCTATGGAGGCTTGGAAGCAGAGGCTGGATGGGGGTGCTTTGAAGGTGATTTTCCTGCTTATTGGCAGAATGGGGTTGGACGGGAGAGCCCACGAGGTCTCTTCCAACTCTATGATTCTATGATTCTATGGGTTGGCCCCCTTGATGAGCAACAGCTCCCTTCTTTTCTGGTTCCTCTCCCTCTTTCTGGGTCCCTTGCAAGTGATCACACCATCCTGGTAATGAATCACGACCCGGAATGCAAATCACTGTAATTTCCCTAAGTGACAATGACTCGGCTGGCCAAAGAGAGGCGAAATGAACGGCTTCTTCCCAGAAGATGCTCAACCACCCCCTTGGCTCCCTAGTTTATGGCTTTGGCTGTTTACCTTCTGGCAACTGAGCTCTCCGCCTTCAATCCTCCCACAAAGGGATTCCAAGGAGTTTTTACCATTTGGAAAACAGGCTCCTTCCAAAAGTGAACACTCAGGGAGGTGTGAGTAGCAAATCCTTGGTCTGACCAGTGGTTGCTCAGGCCTGTGTTTCTCAACCTCCCTCATTCTGCAAACCCTAATATACACTTCCTCATGTTATGGTGAACTGCAAACATACAATTATTTTCATCTTGATGCACATCCTTGTGCATGATTCCTCACACTTGAAATGGGATTGTAGGCACTTCTGGCTTGCAATAAGGGTCCAAAAGGGGGTTCTGGGAGTTGTAGTCCCCCCAAATAAGCGGATTTTGCATCTTGACACAAAACCTCGTGTATGCTTCCCAACACTAGAAATGGGATTGTAGGCACTTCTGGCTTGCAATAAGGGTCCAAAAGGGGGGTTCTGGGAGTTGTAGTCCCCCCAAATAAGCAGATTTTGCATCTTGACACAAAACCTCGTGTATGCTTACCAACACTAGAAATGGGATTGTAGGCACTTCTGGCTTGCAATAAGGGTCCAAAAGGGGGTTCTGGGAGTTGTAGTCCCCCCAAATAAGCGGATTTTGCATCTTGACACAAAACCTCGTGTATGCTTCCCAACACTAGAAATGGGATTGTAGGTCCTTCTGGCTTGCAATAAGGGTCCAAAAGGGGGGGTTCTGGGACTTGTACTCCCCTCCCCATAAGTAGGATTTTTGCATGCATCTTGGTGCACATCCTCATGTATGTTTCCTATCATTTGAAATGTGATTTTGGGCAGCTTTCAGCTTGCAATAAGGGTCCAAAATGGGGGATTCTGGGAGCTATAGTACCCTCAATAAGCATCTTGATGTACATCCTTATGCATGCTCCCTAACACTTGAAATTGGATTTTTGGCACTTTGGGCTTGCATTATGGGCCCAATGTGGGGATTATGGTGTTTGTAGTCCCCCAAATTAGTAGTTTTTTGCATGCATCTTACGCATGCTTCCTAACATTTGAAATGGGCCTTCATCTCTAGGCTGGGGTTGATTCTCAGCGCCCGTACCTTGCGAAGTCTGATCTGGCTACGGTTGTCCATGCTCTGGTCATATCCCGAATAGATTACTGCAACGCACTCTACGTGGGGCTGCCTTTGAAGACAGTTCAGAAATTACAACTATTCCAACGGGCGGAAGCCAAATTACTAAATGGAGCTACATACAGGGAGCATACCACCCCGCTGTTGTGTCAGCTCCACTGGCTGCCTGTCCAATTCCGAGCGCCATTCAAAGTGCTGGTTTTGACCTTTAAAGCTCTATACGGTTCTGGCCCAGCTTACTTGTCCGAAAGCATATGCCGCTACGTCCCACCTCGGAATTTAAGATCATCTGGGGAGACCCTGCTCTTGCTCACACCAACTTCTCAAATGTGGTTGGTGGGGACAAGAGAGAGGGCCTTCTTGGTGGTGGCTCCCCGTCTGTGGAACGCACTCCCAAGCGACAAGCGACATACGATCAATCCCATCCCTGTGAAATCTTGTCTGTGGGACCAGGCGTTTGCACATTAGCACAATGCAGCACTTTGGACTGGATTTGTAATGGCAAGTTGATGGGTATGGCTCAATGCTCCTGTTATGGACGGAACACTGTCTTAACTTAAGGGAATGTGTATGATGTATTGATGTTAAATGTATTTTATGTTAATTGTATGTTAATTGTATTTTAATGTATTTTATTGCCGTATGTTTTTGGTTTTATATTGTATTTATTATGTTGGCATCGAATTATGCCTTTTGTTAGACCGCTCTGAGCCCCCCCCCCCCGGGGGGGTAGAGAAGAGCAGGGTAGAAATGTTGGAAATAAATAAATAAATAAATAGATAAATAAATAAAAGCGAAAGGCGATGCCCAGAAGAGTATGAAATCTATAGGCGTTAGTTCTCAGAGTAATCTCAGAGCAATCCGGCAAGATTGTTGATGGTATTAACCGAGAGAATTATTGATTATATACGTGACATTTTCCGGATCACTTTGGAAACTTTATTTCTTGGAGCATTGGTCTGAAGGTCTGAAGGTCCCGACGAAGCCAAGATGGCGGAAATGGCTAGACCGTCGACCAATCTGGGTTGACCACCTGATGAACTATATGCCATTAATATAGTATTGAAAATATTGATTATTTGGACAACCCAGAGACCTTGACTCCTTGGGAGGATTATAATTTTGAGACCTGTGAATGCAATTTTCATGATTTGGTTTCCACTGCAACCGTACTTTGTATGATGATTGAAAGAAAATATATCAAGAAATAGAATTATTTGATTTTGAAAAGCGACTGCTGTGTTGGCGTTCTTTTGCTTGTTCTTTTTGGATGCCCAGAAGAGTGGCAGCAGAACCTGAGTCCAAAGAGAGAAGGGAAAGGAGTGGAACGAATGGGAATCCATGTCTCAGGATAATGGTTCGCTTCTGGAGTTTCGACAGACGCCTGGTTCTTAAATACACTGAGAGACAAGAGAGATGGAGGGCTGCTTCCTCTCCCCAAATGCCTTCCCCTCCTACCACCCGCCGACTGGCCCCTCCTTTACTCCTTCTGTAATGCATGCAAATATCGCTAAATGGGTTTAATTTATGTTAATGTGCATGCATTTTGCTGCTGTGGCCTGGAGGGTTGCAGCTTGGGAGCAAAGAGAGGAAGAAGGATTAGGAAGAGGGAGTTGGAACTGAGATCTGGGGAGGGTTTCAGGGAAGGAAACTGGCCTGTTTGGTTTCAGGGCTGGCCTTGGGGGGGGGACTTCTTAAATTGGGAAACCTGGCAGGTATAGAAGTCACCTGGAGGGATGGGATGTTTCCTTGGTCCCATTTGAGCGGTACAGAAAGTCTTTGAAAACCGTTTGGACTGCGACTCCCAGAATCCCCCACCAAAATGGACAATGGGAGTTGTAGTCCAAAAAGGTAACTTTCCCAAGGTCTAGCCAGGCAGTTGCAACCCCATAGCCAGGGTATTGCTAAAGAGCAGGAAACACACACACACACAAGTCTCAGAATCCCCCTCCATGGTGCTGATTCTGGGAGTTGTAATGCACAGAAGTAACTTCATTGAGCTCTAGGTCTTCTGTCTCACCTGCTCCTTCTTTTTTCACCTCCTTTTCCTCCTCTTCTACTATCTTTCCCTCTTCTTTTTCTCTTCCAAGACTTCCTCTCCTCCTCCTTTTTCCCCCTACTCTTTTCTTTTTCTCCTCCTCCTCATTTTTTTCTCCTTTCTTCTCCTTGTCATTTTTTGCTTTCTCTTCCTTCTTTCTTCTTCCCCTCCTCCTTCTTTGTCTCTTTCCTTTTCTCTTCTCCTTTTCCTCCTCTTCCTCCCATTCCTCCTCCTCCTCGTCTCCCTTTCCTTTTCCTCATTTTTCTCATCCTTCCTCTTTCTTCTCCTTCTTCGCTTCCCATTCATCCTCCTTCTTTTTCTTCACCTTCTTCTTCTTCTCCTACCATTCCTCCTTCTCCTCCTCTCTCTTTCCATTTCCTCCTCCTCCTGCTTTTTCTCTTTGTTCTCCTCCTCGTCTTTCTCCTCTGCTACTTCTTTCCTTCATTCTTCTCCTTCTTTTTCCTTTTCTCCTCCTCTTCTCCTTTTCCTTCCCTTCCTTCCCTTCCTCCTTCTCCTGCTTGGCATCTCACTTTCCTTTTCCTCCTCCGCCTTTTCCCCCTCCTTCTCTTCCTCTCATTCGGCCTCTTTCATTATCTCTTCCCTTTTCTACTCTTCTTGTCCTCCTCATCTCCCTTTCCTTTCCCTACTCCTTTTTCTCCTTCTTTTTCTCCTCCGACTTCTTCTTACCCTCCTCCTCCTCATCTCCCATTCCTTCTCCTTTTCTCCTCCTCCTCCCATTCCTCCTCCTCATTTCCCCTTCCTTTTTTCTCCTCCTTCTTTCTTTCCTCCTTCTCTTCCTCTTCCCTTCTCTTTTCCTCCTCCTTTCCTCCTTCTCCTTCTTTTTCTCCTCCTACTGCTTCTTCCCTTTCTCCCCTCCTCCTCCTCCTCCCTTACTCTTTCACCTCATCTCCCTTTTCCTCCTCCTTTCCTCCTTCTCCTTCTTCTTTTTCTCCTCTTCCTCCCTTCCTCTTTCGCCTCCTCTCCCCTCCCCCCCCCCCTTTTGTCTCTTGGCATCCTCCAAGAAGAGACTCATCCTGTTTCTCTCCCCATTTCCCTGATACCATTACAAATGAAGACCGGCTGCCTTTGGAGGCTCCTTCGGCTCCTTCGGCTCCTTCGGCCTTCCTGCGAGCTCTATAAATATATTTCTTCCCAGCCATAAAAGCGCCTCGTTCCCTCTCGGAGACTTTTCTCCTTCTTCTCCATTTCACCCACCTGGCCTGAGCATCGCTTCCCTAATGGGGGGAAAGGAGAGGCAGGGCGGCCTGCGAGGGGGAACTCTAGATCTCCCAAGGGATGCCCAGGCCTTGCAGGACTTTCCCCGTCCCGACCGCAAGCTCCATCCACTCTTGACCCCTTCTTGCCTTCCTTGGTTTGAACACATTTGAGGCCTACAAACAGATCATCCGTAGGGAAGATTGGAGACATTGGGATGGGACTTCCTGCTCTTGGGGGGACTTTTCAGACTGCAACTCCCAGAATCCCCCAGCTGGCTTTCGGCTTGCAATATGGATCCAATATGGGGGATTCTGGGAGTTGTAGGACCCCCCCCCCCCAAAAAAGCAGATATTTGTATGCATCTTGATGCACATCCTTGTCCATGCTTTCTAAAATTTGAAACGGGATTTTGGGCACTTTTTGGTTTGCGATATGGGTCCAATATGAAGGAATGTGAGAGTCATAGTCCCTCAAGATGCACGCAGGATTCTGGGAGTTGTAGTGCCCTAAAATAAGCAGTTTTTGCACGCATTTTTATGCACATTCTTGTGCATGCGTCCTGAAATTTGAAATGGGATTTTGGGCACTTTCAGCTTGCAATACGGGTCCAATATGTGGCATTCCGGGAGTTATCATCCCCCAAAATAAGCAGTATTTGCACGCATCTTAACGCGTATCCTTGTGCAGGCTCCCTAACATCTGAAATGGGATTTGAGCATGTTTAGGTTGCAATATGGGTCCAATATGGGGGATTTGGGGAGTTCTGGTTCCCTAAACAGTGTTTCCCAACCTTTTTTGAACTGCGGCACACCTTTAACATTAAAAAAATCCGGGGGCACACCACCAACCAAAATGACACAAAATGACACTCTAACACAGTAATACATATAGTTAATTGACCTTGAGTTTTGGAATTGTAGTTCACCTATATCCAGAGAGCACTGTGGACTCAAACAATGATGGATCTGGACCAAACTTGGCAAGCGGGCCCCTCAGGCAGTAGAGCAGGCCGAGGGCCGCCACCAAGCCCAGGCTCCAGCCCAGGGTCCCGCCGCCAGCCTCAGCCGCTCCCATTGCCACGGGTAGCGGCTCACGGGCAAAAGGGGCGGCGGGGGAGAGGGAGAAGGCGGCAATTCCCTGTCCCTGGCACCGCTCTCCGCCATGACTCTGGCCCCTCGCTCGCTGAGGCCGTGCAGAGGAGGAGCATGAGCGGTGGACGGGCTTCAGCCCCACCCACTAAAACCCATCCACCGCTCATGCTCCTCCTCTGCGCGGCCTCAGCGAGCGAGAGGCCGGAGTCATGGCGGAGAGCGGTGCCGGGGACGGGGGCCGCTCTCCACCATGACTCCCGCCATGACTCCCACCCCTTGCTCGCTGAGGCCACGCGGAAGAGGAACATGAGTGGTGGAGGGGCTTCAGCCCTGCCCACTGAAGCCTGTCCACCAGCTCATGCTCATGCTCCTCCTCCTCTGCACGGCCTCAGCGAGCGAGGAGCCAGAGTCATGGCAGAGAGCAGGGACAGGGGCTGCTCTCCGCCATGACTCCTGCCATGACTCAATCAGGCATGAGCAAGCTTCTGCCGCTGGGAAGGGTGCGGGGCCCAAGCGAAGTCACCCTTCCCTCCTCCCTCCCTCGATTGGAGGCTGGCTGGGGAAACGGCCGAAGGAGGCGGCGCCCTGGACCCTTCTTCTTTTTCTTCGCCGCCGCCCAGCACTTCCTCCTCCCCCAAGCAGCAGGAGTTTGGCAGGAGGGGGAGAAAGGGGGGTGGAGACTGTTTCCTGGCTCACCAGATGATCCGTCACGGAACAGTAATGTGCCGCGGCACAGCGGTTGAGAAACACTGCCCTAAAATAAGCAGATTTTGCATGCATCTTGATGCACATCCTTGTGCATGCTCCCTAACATTTGACATGTGATTTTTGGGCACCTTTGGCTTCCATTATGGGTCCAATTCAGGGGATTCTAGGAGCTTCAGGTTTTGCCTGCACATCTTGACATGCACCCTTGTGCATGCTCCCTGCTATTTGATATGTGGGATTTTTGGCCTTCCTGGCTCACTCTTCCCTTGCGCCCCAGGATTTGCAGTATGGGTGCAATGGGGGGAGGGGGTCCCAGAAGTGAGCATGCAGTGGGAGATGCCCTGACCGCCGAAGCTGCCAGCGAAGCACCCAGAGGGAGGTAAAGGCAGCGCTTTGGCCGGCTTCCCATGGCACGGCGTTGCTTTGCCAGCTGCAAGGACACTACGGGGTAATGAGCTGCAAAGCGGCTGCCAAGAAGAGCAGCAGGCAGCGGGTTCCCAGGGCGGGCAGGAAGAGGGAGGAAGGATGGGGATGATGGGAGGATGGGTCCCAGCGCAAACCGGGGGTGATGGGAGTGCCAGTAAGAGGAAGAAGGCGTCGAAATGAGCGTTGCATCAGGTTCAGAAGGCCAACCCAGTTTCCTCTTTCCAAGAAGCAACAGAGGTCTTGGGGAGATTGCCTTTATAAACTACAACTCCCAGCATTCTCCCTTAAGTTAAATGGAGCCTCCATAGTCAGATGTAGTCTATCTCTGGATGCCAGATATATGCAGGAGATACGTCAGCTCAGTAGTCTAATAGTCAAGGCCCAGAAACTTTGGAACTATAACTCCCATTATCCTCCCCATTGCTAGTGAGGAAGCCCTACTAAATGGAGCCTCTGAATGACAGATACATACAGCAGGGAATACATCAACCCTAGCCAAGGCTCATAAACAGGTTCCCAGCAACTACAACTCCCATTATCCTCCCTATTGCTAGTTGGAAAGTATTACTAAAGACAGCCTCGATATTCAGAAGTAGTCTATCTCCAAATGACAGATACATACAGTAGGGGATACGTCAACTCTAGCCAAGGCCCAGAAACAGGTCCTAAGGAACTACAACTCCTATTATTCTCCCCATTGCTAGCTGTGAAGCACTACTAAATGGAGCCCCCATATCCAGGAGCAGTCTATCTCCAAATGATAGATTCGAGGGGAGGGGTTATTGCTTTTATAAACTACAAATCCCAGCATTCTCCCCCTATGCTAAATGGAGCCTCCATATCTAGAGGTAGTCTATCTCCAAATGGCAGATACATACAGCAGGTAATACATCAGCTCTAGCCAAGGCTCAGAAATAGGTCCTTCTTTGGAACTACAAATCCCATGCAGCCTCTGCATCCAGAAGCAGCATATCGCCAAATGCCTGATATTCAGGAGAAGACCCATTGACTCAATATTTCACTGGCCAAGTCTCGGAAATATGGTCCTTCTGTGGAACTACAACTCCCAGCACAGTGACTATGACACAGAGCAATGTGGGGAGGCACATCTCAGGCCGAAATCAGTGTATGATGATATTACACTTAAGCAGAATCAATGAAAGGCAAAGATAGCGGATGGATGAGACGTGGCTTGGAAACAGTCTATGCGAAAAGGACCTCGGAGCTGTTTTGACATTGGAATGGGCTGCCCAGGAGGTTTTGAAGCCAAGGCTGGATGACCGTCTGTCGGGAGGGCTCGGATGGTGCCTCCCTGCCTGGCCGAAGGGGGTCAGGCTGCATGACCTTTGGGATCCCTTCCAGCGCGAGGCTCCCATGCTTCAAGAAGGGCAATCCTGTCGGCCTGATGTCGCTTGAGCCTGAAATTCTGCTGTGTCTGGCTTTCCGTGAGGGACAGGTTGTCGCAGTGGGGAGCAGGGAACAGAGCGTAGGAGCCGCCGCCGGCGTTGGCATTGGCGCAGCAGTGTCTCTGGCAAGGTGACACAACCGGGGTGCCATTGGGGGGAACAAGGGGGGCAGATAGCAGTCCCTGTGTTGCAACAAGGAAGGAAGGTGTCACGCGCACACCTTGAATCGTAGGTTGCAATGAACAGTGAAATCACAGGATACCTTTTGGAGCTCGGTGCCATCTCTATGCAGATGACACCCAACTCTACTACTCCTTTGCACTTAATTGCAAGGGAGCCCCTCGGGTGCTGGATGAGTGCCTGACCGCTGTGACGGTCTGGATGAGGACAAATAAGCTGAGGATCAATCCTCACAAGACAGAGGTCCTCTAGGTCGATCATAGGCCGGATCGAAGTATAGAGTGGCAACCTGTGCTTGATGGGGTTGCACTCCCCCTGAAGTCACAGGTCCGCAGCCTGGGTGTCCTCTTAGATTCAGCACCAACGCTTGAAGCTCAGGCGTTGGCGGTGTCTGGGAGGGCTCTTCGCACAATTGAAGCTTGTGCGCCAGCTGCGACCGTACCTCGTGAAGTCGGATTTGGCCACGGTGGTCCACGTCTTAGTTACCTCTAGATTGGACTACTGTTATGAGCTCTACATGGGGCTGCCCTTGAAGACCGCCCGGAAATTCCAAATGGGCCAACGGGCGGCAGCCATGTTACTAACTAGAGCGACTTACAGGGAGCGGTCAACCCCCCCTGTTTAAGGAGCTCCACTGGCTGCCATTTATTTTCCAGTCCCAATTCAAGGTGCAGGTTTTGACCTACTAAGCCTTGAAAGGTTTGGGACCCACCTACCTGCGCAACCGCATTTCCAACTACGAAACTACGCGACCTCTTCGATCTTCCGGAGAGGCCCTTCTCTCACTCCCGCCTCCATCGCAAGCGCGACTTGTGGGGACAAGAGAGAGGGCCTTCTCTGTGGTGGCCCCTTGACTCTGGAATTCGCTCCCCAGAGATAGTAGGCTAGCCCCCACCCTGGCAATCTTCAGGAGGAGCCTGAAAACTTGGCTGTTCCAATGTGCCTTCAATGACTGAATGTGTGATAATCCCTGACCAAACTCTGCATAAAAGCCCCCCAGAAGCACTTTATTTTCTGGCTGTGCAATTAAATCCTACCTCAACCCCCGGATGCCCTCCCTGATACTTTACATTGCCCCATCTCCCAGTGTTTAAACATTTTAGTATTTGAATTTGGCCCTGCCCACGGTGATCGTCTTGAGTGTCTTAATGTGTTGTTTTATTTACATTGGCTCTGAATTTTAAGTTATTTTATTTTCTGATTTTTTGTTGTGTTCTTGTGTTATATTGTGTTTACTGTATTGATGGGCGTGGCCTCATGTAAGCCGCTCCGAGTCCCCTCGGGGAGATGGTGCCGGGGTACAAATAAAGATATTATTATTATTATTATTATTATTATTATTGGTAACCCAAGAGGCAGGGTCGTAGCCAGGATTTTGATTCAGGGAGGGCTGAGTTTGATTCGGGAGGGGCTGAGTCTGAGTAAGAGAGGCACTACCCTACCAAACCTTTTGTATTGTTATCCCAATAAACCCATGAATGTGGGATATAATGAGCATGGTGATCAGATCATGATATGAATAAACATAACAGTTTAAATAATGTACCAGTAAGGCCTTCTTGCGGAAAACCCTGAGAATTTGGGGGGGGGGGCTGAAGCCCCCTAAGCCCCCCACCCCCGGCTACATGCCTGCCAAGAGGCCTGTTTAAGGTTGCCATATTAAAAGCTGGACGAGGCTCCTGTGCCTTTTGAATGGTGGCTGGAAGAGGGGTCGTATTCAGTAGTCAGAGGTTGCCATTATGGAAACTGGACAAGACTCCTGTGCCTTTTAAACAGTGGCTAGAGGAGGGGTCCTGTCCAGCACATAGAGCTGTTTTTCTCAACCTTCCTAATGCCACCACCCCTTAATACAATTCCTCATGTTGTGGTGACCCCCAACCATCACATTATTTTCGTTGCTACTTCACAACTGTCATTTTGCTACTGTTATGAATTGTCATGTAAATATTGGATAAAGAGGAGGAATTTTCATTCACTGGACCAAATTTGGCACAAATACCCAACTGGTAGGGTTTGGACTCATTTTGTCACCTGGGAGTTGTAGTTGCTGGGATTTATAGTTCACCTACAATCAAAGAGCATCCTGAACTCCACCAACAATAGAATTAAACCAAACTTGCCACACAGACCTCCCATGACCAATAGAATATACTGGAAGGGTTTGGTGGGCAATGACCTTGAGTTTTGGAGTTATAGTTCACCTACATACAGGGAGGACTGAGGACTCAAACAAGGATGGATCTGGACCAAACTTGGCACAAATACTCAATATGCCCAAATGTGAACACTGGTGGAGTTTGGGGAAAACAGACCTTGACATTTGGGAGTTGTAGTTGCTGGGATTTATAGTTTACCTACAATCAAAGAGCATTCTGAACGCCACCAATGATAGAATTGGGTCAAACTTCCCACACACAACACCTAGGCATGTGTATGGCTAAAAGAGGGGCCTTGTCCCAAAGACTGAGGTTGCCATGTTGGAAACTGGACAAGGCTTCGTGCCTTTTAAAGGGTGGCTAGAACAGGGGTGCTGTCCAGAAGACTGAGGTTGCCATGTTGGTAATGAAACCGGGCTCCTCTGCCTTTTAAAGTGTGACTAAAAGAGGGGCCTTGTCTAAAAGACATAGGTTGCCATGTATTCGAAACTGGACAGGGCTCCTGTGCCTTTTAGAGAGTGGCTAGAAAAGGGGTCCTGTCCAGCGGACAGAGGTTGACATGTGGGAAACCAGACAGGGCTCCTGTGCCTTTTTATGGAATAGGTAGTTTTGGGAGTTGAAGTCCAAAACACCTGGAGGGCCCAAGTTTGCCCCTGCCTGGTCTAGAAGAAAGCAGATTATGTTCCTTATATCCTTATGATTGGTAATTAACTTATTTCCGTGAGGCTTAATAGCATTGCTTTCCCTAAACTTCCATGTCCTGGGCTGAAAGTCCAACCATGTGGACTTGTTCTGGTGGGCGGTGCACTACGCATCCCATTGTAATTTGCAGTGCCCCCATTAATTGGCAATTCCATATGTCCATCGCATTACGATCTTTGAGCGAGGCCCTTTTCCAAGTCCCAAAGTACATTGTGTTTGTTCAGAGACCAAATGCTTTGGACAACTGTTCCCAGGAACCGTCTGCGTTGGGAGGAGGATTCAGATAATCATTTCGTCCAAAAAAGAGAATCGTAATGATAATGATGGGGGAACAACCAACAACCTGCATTCAAGTTAATCTGACCTGCAGCAGGGTGTTCCGCAGATCCTGGATGCCCCATTGGGCCAACATCTCTGGGAGTGTGGCTACAGCAGCAGCTTCAACAAGCAATCTGTATTTACTTTGCTTTCATCCCCTGACCCTAACATAGTAACAAATCCCTCAATAAAATATCATTTAATTGTTACTTTTTCCTCTTCATAGTGATATATTGTGTCCTTTACTGTCTCCAACTCTCTCGAAGCATGAACTTTCCCTTTCCTGAGCTGCAGATCACAGCTGGCTTGCCCGGGATGCCCTTACAGTGTCCTGGGGTGGTCGAAACTGCGCTCCTCTGAACTGCGGATACGGAAACCCATCAGGTCTCCATATCCACGGGTCAATGGATCGCCTCCATTTCAGTGCCATATTTTTCCTAGACTAATTATAAGACTAACTGCCATCTCGCTTTTACTCTTTGGGCCCCTATGTCCCGTGAATAACCTTTTAATCAGAAAAAAAATTAACTTTAAATGGAGACCAGCTGATTGTTAGCCATGGCTCCTCACAGCAACGACTGATCCTGCCGCTGCCTTGTGGATGTCCAGAAGCCCGTGACCTGGGGAGCTTGCTGCGGTCACCCCTTGGGACCTCTGAGAAGCAAGCAGGCCAATATAATCCAGTTCAAAGCAGATAATCTGGATTCAGAAAATTGATTATATACCAGCGTAGATCCACCCTCCAACTCCCGTAGCAATGAGCCAGGGCAGCTCAAGTGGTGTCAAAAGCACATTAAATCTACAGTGTAGATGCAGCCGTGTTTTGCTCAGGGCGAGCATCACACATTGCATTCCCCCCCATTTCAGGCTAGTTTGGGGCTTTCCATCTGCAAAGCAAAAAATACAAAAAGCCACAACCATCTGGGGCCAGGTTTCAAAACAGAATTTTGCACATATTTTTGTAACCGCAGAAGTTTGGGTTGCTTGTTCCCACCGAAGGACATTTTGCACCAAATTGAAGGCCAATCTGGCAACAGAACGGAACAAGGGCCCCCAGATTGGAAGTCTCTTATTTTAGCAAGTCACATGTATACTCAGGATTCCATTTAGATCAGGTATGGGCAAACTTCAGCCCTCCAGGTGTTTTGGACTTCAATTCCCACAACTCCTAACAGCCGGTTAGGAGTTGTGGGAATTTTAGTTTGGTGAGGCACCAGCACTCTTTGGGGCTCAGGGCTTTGCAACACTACAGCTCCCAGGATTCTATAGCATTTTCCCACAACAGTTAAAGTGGTGCCAAACTGCATTGGTTCTACAGTGTAGATGCTCCAAAGATCTTCCCAGGATATGGAACCAAGTTTCTATCTTTCTCTTTTTCCTTATTTCTTTCCACTTTGCTGCCTTCACGCCCCCTTTCAATCCTTCCCCTTCTATTTTTTCTTTTCTTCCTTCCTTCTCTTCTCTCTCTCTTCTTCCTTTCATCTTTTGTTTCCATCTTGTTTGTTCTTTCTTTCTTTCTTTCCTTCCTCCCATCCACCCACCCGCCCATCCTCTTTCTTTCTTTCTTTCTTTCTTTCTTTCTTTCTTTCTTTCTCTGACCCCTCCACTGCAGCCATATAAAATCCAGATTATCTACGTTCAACTGGATTATATGGCAGTGTAGACTCATATGATCCATTTCAAAACAGATAATGTGGATGATCTGATTTGATAATCTGGATTATGTGGCAGTGTAGTAGGGGCTTTCCCCTTTTTCTCTTTCGCTCTCTTTCTCTTTCTTTCTGTCTATCTGTCTGTCTTCCTTCACCCCCTCTTTCTCTTTTTCCCCTTCTATTTTTTTCTTTTCTCCCTTCCCTTCTTCTTTCTATCTATGTTTTCTCTCTTTCTTGCTTTCATTCTTTACATTTTATCTTTCCCTCCCTCCCTGTCTGTTTTACTCCTTCTTTTCTTCTCTTCTTTTCTCTCTCTGTGCCTTCTCATTCCTTCCCTCCCTCTTTTCTCTCTTTCTTGCTTTCCTTCTTTTCATTTTATCTTTCCTTTCTGTCTGTCTTACTCCTTCTCTTCTCTTCTTCTCTTCTCTCTCTCTGTGCCTTCTCATTCCTTCCCTCCCTCCCTCTTGTCTTTCTTTCCTTTCCTCCTTCTCTTCATTCTCTTTCTGCCACAAGCCAAGACCTTAGAATTTCTCCATCTCTTTGGGGGCAGAAAGCCTTTCCACGGGGCCTGCTGTGTTCTTCTATCCACCCTTTGATGCCTTATCAGCCTGCTTTCACTGGCTTTAAATCTATTTTCCTCTCTTCTTGGGCTGCTTGGAGGCCTTTCTTCCAAAGGGTCAGAGCCAATTTGGCAGCAATTAGCCAGGCTGATCCCTTGTTGCAAGAACAATTGGGTTTAACCCAGGCTTGGGCCAATTTGGACCCTACAGGTTGTTCCTACCGGCTGTTAGGAATTGTGGGAGTTGAAGTCCAAAACACCTGGAGGGCCCAAGTTTACCCAAGCCTGGTGTAGACTCATATAATCCTGTTCAAAGCAGGTAATGTGGGTTATTTGTTTTGATAATCTGCATTATATAGCAGTGTAGAAGGGACCTATGTAAGACTGCCACAGAGGGTAGGGGACTCTCCTTCTTTGGACATAAACAGCGGTTGGATGGGTATCTCTTAGGACTGCTTTAATGTGAATTCCTGTCTGGCAGAATGAGGTTGGACTTGATGCCCTTTGGAGACCCCTTTCACCTCCACTGGATTACGGACTCCCTTGGAGAATGTACCTCCCTTATTTGGGAACCCCAAAGGCCATCCAGTCCAACCCTGTTCTACCAGGCAGGAGGACACAATTCAAGCCCTCCCGACAGATGGCCAGCCAACGATTGCTTACCATATATACTGAAGTATAAGCCGACCTGAATATAAGCCAAGGCACCTAATTTTACCACACAGATCTGGGAAAATGTATTGACTCAAGTATAAGCCAATGGTGGGAAATGCAGCAGCCACTGGCAAATTTCAAAATAAAAATAGATACCAATAAAATTGCATTAATTGAAGCAACAGGAGGTTGAACGTTTTTGAATATTTATATAAAACTGTAATTTAAAATAAGACTGTCCAGCTCTGATTAAACCATTATTCTAACCTTCTTCAATGTAAATATGCTTACGTGTTCTTCCAATAATAATACTGAGAGTAAAATAATAAGTGTAATAATAACAAAATAGAGTAAAATAATAAATGTAATAAAAATAATAATAGAATAAAATAAGGTAAATGTAATAATAATAAATAGAGTAAAATAATAAATGTAATAAAAATAATAATAGAATAAAATAAGGTAAATGTAATAATAACAATAATAAATAAAGAGAAATAATACATTTAATAATAAATAGAGTAAAATAATGTAAATGTAATAATAATAATAAATAGAGTAAAATAATAAATGTAATAAAAATAATACTAATAACAGAGTAAAATAATAAATAACCTTGACTCAAGTATAAGCCGAGGGGAGTATTTTCAGCCTTAAAAAGGGGCTGAAAAACTAGGCTTATTCTCAAGTATATACAGTATGTTCAACTCAGACTCTTAGATCCCTTTTACATGGAGTGCTGCCAAGGCAGGAGTCCTCCATCATATCATCCATCACACTCAATATGTCTCATCCTTATTCCTCTTTCATAAGGAATATAAATCAATACATTAAGAATGGTTGTTCCTCCGAGGAAAAAATCTTCAGCCACTTTCCTCTTTTCCTCCACATTGCCTCCTGAGTGTCCGCACCAAAGAAATCACGAGGAAAGAGTTATGTGTGCAACCAACTAAGGGTGTGTTTCTATTGTAGAACTAATGCAAGCTCCAGATTCAAAAGCAGGATGTTCCACCATTGAACAGTTCTTAGTCTTTGTGGCTGGGCTCACTGGGTTGTTGTGAGTTTTCCGGGCTGTCTGGCCATGTTCTAGAAGCATTCTCTCCTGACGTTTCGCCCACATCTATGGCAGGCATGCTCAGCAGTTGTGAAGTCTGTTGGAAACTAGGCAAGTGGTGTGTATATATCTGTGGAATAATGTCCAGCGTGGGAGAAAGAACTCTTGTCTGTTGGAGGCAATAATAATAATAATAATAATAATAATCTATTTATACCCCACCACCAAGGGGGACTCAGGGCAAGTCACATGAGGCCAGGCCCAAACAACAAATTACAATAAAATAAAATACAATAAAATAACAACCGAAATGCAAACAGTATCACAGTAAAATACAAAACATACGAATACAATGAGCTATATATACAAAACATAAGAAAGCAATAAGCAAAGATAATGACAGTGAGCGGGCCGCATGTACAATAAAATGATTTAAAAACTCAGGGTGAGATAAGTGGGAATGTTGCAAATGGCCAGCTTGATTAGCATTGAATGGCCTTGCAGTTTCAAAGCCTGGCTGCTTTGAACCAGACAAGTCAGCCATAGCAGAGCACTTGAAGAACCAACCTAGACGCCGCATATTATTTGAGGACACAGAAATGCTGGGCCACTCTGACAACCACCATGTCAGGCTACACAGAGAGGTCAATGTTGCAATTAGCCACCTGGATTAGCATTGAATGGCCTTGCAGCTTCAAAGCCTGCTTTGAACCAGAGAAGTCAGCCATAGCAGAGGAGTTAATGAACCAACCTAGACACAGGGTATTATCTGAGAACACAGAAATGCTGGACCACCATGACTACACAGCAAAGCTATTAAGAACAACACAGTGGAATTCCAGATAGGAAACAATCATATACATGTTTGCCATGTATATGCGGGGTGAGATGGGTGGAATATAAATACTGTAAATAAAATAAAATAATCAGGGCCAGCTAACACCTCCCAACAAAGGATTCCCCAAGGCAGCAACCAGCCAGGCTTTGAAGCTGCAAAGCCATTCAGTACTAATCAAAGTGGCCAGTTGCAACATTCACACTTGCCTCAAGCAGACAAGAGTTCTTTCTCCTTCCCTGGACACCTTTCCACAGATATATAAACCTCACTTGCCTAGTTTCCAACAAACCTCACAACCTCTGAGGATGCCTGCCATAGATGTGGGTGAAACGTCAGGAGAGAATGCTTCTGGAACATGGCCATACAGCCCGGAAAACTCACAGCAACCCAGTTCTTACTTTTTGTCACCCCTTTAACTGCTTCAAAGCTATGGAAGCTTGGGAGATATAGTTTGGTCAGGCATCATCCCTCTTGAGCAGAGAAGACTAAAGGCCTTGGGAAACGACAACTCCCAGGTCTCCATAGCATTGAGCCATGGGAGTTCCAAGGGTGCCAAAGCGCATTACAGCGACAGTGTAGATGCACCTTTCAGGTCTCCATCAATCAGAAGCCAATCTCAAGACGGTTGTTGTCATCACCCTGAAAGCGATGAGCGTGGTGGCCTTATTGCTCCTGATTGGGCCATATTTCGAAACCAAGCTCCAAAGGCCTTCTGCCGTTTCATTGAGAGGCTTTTAAAATTAATGGACTAACTTGTATTTTTTTAAAGTGCTGCGGGGAAATGTCAACCGCTTGCTTCCGCCTGGCAGCCTGTAATTCAATCTCCATCCCTCTGCCACCGTGTATTTATTTTATTTATGTATTTTATTTATGCGTACCACCCCGGAACTCAATCTTCATCTCGCCAGAGAGGATTGGCTTACATGATGGTATCAAGCTCTACGCTGTGATGCTTAAGAGAGAGGGAAAGCGGGCGGAAAGGGTGCATCTACACTGCAGGTTGGGTGCAGTTTGGCACCACTTTCCCTGCCCTGGCTCTGCGCTACAGAATAATGGGAGTTGGAGTTCTACAAGACCTTTAGCCGTCTCTGGGAAAGAGTTCATAGGCCTCATGAAGCGACAAATCCCACAAATACATAGCGCGGTTGCCAGGGCAGTTAAAGCACGGTCAAACTATGTTCATTTGACAGTGCAGATGCACCCAAAGAGGACTCCTGGGCTTGTCAAGAGTGTATGCAAGTATGTTTATACATAGATATATATGCATGAATGTGTGGGTATGTATTTGTGATTATATGAGTGGGTGTGGGTGTATGAATATGTATGTGTGTATATGACTATGTGTATATGTGTGTTTGTGTATATATATGTGTGTGTGTGTGTGTATGTGTGTCTATATGTGTGTGTGTGAGTGGTTAAATGTATATATGTGTATGTGGTAAATGCTTATTTATGTGTGTGTATAATTGTGTGTGTGTATATATATATATAAGTTTATATATGTTTGTGTTTGTGTGTATATGTATGTCTGTGATTATCTATATATATACCGGAAGAGTCGTCATGGAACGACCGTCCCAAACAGAGAAACCTTACAACGCAGAGACACCAAACTTGCCAACAGAAATAGGCCTCAGACAAGGTAGGTTTGTAGCAAAGAAACTCCCCCCCCAATAACCTAAAAGGCCCCCAAAACAACGAGTAAAAAAACTACATTTCCCAGCATCCTCCGGGGCTGCCAACGACTCTCCCAGCCTCTACATTCTGACAACATGATTGGCTGCCAATAAGGGCGGATTTGCATAACTCCTGTACTGGCCAGCAAACATGAACATTCCGACACATAATAAACTGTCAGAGGAGGATAAGGCAAAAGGCTGAGGCACAAACACAAACACACAATTCACTTCCCACAGAAAATTTACACCCCTACAAATCACAGACCATGCCCAAAATTGACAGCAAGGCTTCATTAACTTAATTTCCCTGACTAGGCCTCACTTAATGGAATGCTGTTTACGCTCTGAATTGACAGTAAGGCTTCATTA
This sequence comes from Anolis apletophallus, assembly GCA_030556195.1. Lineage (NCBI taxonomy): Eukaryota > Metazoa > Chordata > Lepidosauria > Squamata > Anolidae > Anolis > Anolis apletophallus. The sequence goes on along the minus strand of JARBWK010000008.1, from coordinate 149,405,651 downwards.
ACTTGATTCTCCCGACTAGCCCTCAGCTCATTGGACATTGTGTATGGCCTGAATTGACAGTAAAGCTTCATTAACTTCCTGTTCCTGACTAGGCCTCAGCTCATGGGACATTGTGTATGGCCTGAATTTACAGTAACCTACCTTGGCACATAGAGCCCCAATGACCCACGCTACATTCTACTACAGTTTGGAGGAGGGTGGACCATGGATTATGGGACTTGAAGTACCTCCATGGATAATGGGATTTGTAGTACTTCAAAACCCATCATTCCCCACAGACCACTGTGTCCAAGAACCAAGACCGATAAAGACCAAACTTGGCAAACAATGCACCCCATGACCCACACTCCATCCGACTGCAGATTAGAGGAGGACACACCATGGATAATGGGATTTCATTTACCTCCACTCATTTCCAAAGTACACCACCCACACACGCATCAACCTCTACATCAACACAGCAGACGGAAAGACAAAAAACATTGTATATCCACAAGCTATGCAGAACGGCAGCAACACACACACAACAACTCCACAGGACTCCAACATCCCACCCACCAAAACAACCCACAACGACACAGCCATGACCCCAACAACAGCATAACTAACAACAACTCCAACCCTTACATACACAGACTTCCTCGCATCTCCAAAATAGGGCACAGCAACGCGTGCCGGGTACAGCTAGTGTGTATATACAGTATGTGCATGTATATATGTGTATGTGTGTATTCATGTGTGTGTGGTTATGAGTATATATACAGTATGTGTGTGTGATAAATGTATATTTATGTATGTATATATGTGTGTTTTTGTGTATTATCTCTGTGTTTATGTGTTTATATATGTGCATGTATATTTGTGTATGTATGTGTGTATATGTCTGTTTATACATATGTGTACAGTATGTGATTAATTTATGTGTATATCTATGTCTGTGTGGTAAATGTATATTTATGTATTTATGCATATATGTGTGTGTGTGTTTGAATATATATATGTGTGTGTCTGTTTGTGTGTATATGTATATATTTGTGCGCGCGCATGTGTTGTGAATATATATTTATGTGTTTATCTAAATATTTATGTGTTTGTGTGTGTATATATATATGTGTGTGTTTGTGTTTATGTATGTCTATATGTGTAAAAGGTAAAGGTATATATAAATGTGTATACATATGTGTGTGTGTGTTTACATGTCAGTGTGTGTGTATTTATCTGTGGACCAATCAGTAAACAGTCGGCCATGTTAATGAACAAATGTTTTTAGCTTTGCTCATTAAGAGATGGAAGTAATAGATGCCAGTTTGTACCTTGCAATATTGTATAGGTGGGTGGTGAAATCCCTTCTATTTTGCAGAGTTGCAAGGCCATTTGCGAGTAACCAAGCAGGACGCCGACCCAGCATTATTATCCTTATTGCTATTAATATGCGGATTTCCCCTCTTCATTGAGACTCAATGCCATCCACAACAATCAAGCCGAAGGGACAGGAAAGCCTCCCTTGGACGAGTTCTAGGTCATGTGGACCAGGTCATGTGGAGTGATTGCTTGGAAATATTCTCCAAAATACCATATGGTTCCCAGACCCACGGGACCAGTATCCACCATTCCTTGGTAGGAGTTTTCTGAGTCTTGCAGGCAGGCCGGCCCTAGGTAATTTTCAAGTGTAAGCGAACAGCATTTTGCGCCCCCCCCCCCCCCCCCAACCAAGTTTCAGGTTTTGAGTTTCAGGTTCGGACCTAAAACTCAAAACCTTGGCGGTCGCTTTCATGCGGCCACCACAATCCCGTTCCTATAAGCCTCCTTGCTCCCTAGAGATGAGACCTGCAGGTGATTCTATGGTTTGCTTCCTCCGCTTTATCCCATTCCTCCTTTCACCAAAAGCAGAATCCTCCATTGACAGACCTGTCTATTTGTGAAATATTATGGATTTTCATGATTTTAATTTTTCAAAAAGAGAAACTGTCTCTTGTAATGACGTTTTTAGTCAATAGGGGGCTCTGGACAAAACAAGTATTTCCGACATTCCTGAATTTAAAATGTTTTAAATTTTCAGGTCTTTAAAACATCCTGGGTCCCATGCCTTACAATGCAGGCAGGAGACAGTTCCCATTTCAGGGACACTTCCCATTTCCTACTCGATTTGATATCGATATAGCCAATCGTCCATTAAAATCCATTGCGTTATATCACACCCCCACCCCCCAGTGGTTATTCTGGTGAAAACAGGCTCCAATTAGTCCTGAATCAAAGGACCATTGCAAGTCTATATTACGATATGCTACACATTGGCCCCTGTAGGTGACTCTGGGAATTGCACACAAAAATTGTCCAATTGAGCCTCAATGGAACAGCTCCCCCTGTAGGTACCCCCTGGAACTACAGTCTACAAAATATGGCCGATCCCTGTAATTGATTTTGCACAATCTCAACATTATCTGGCCCCATGCTTGCACTTGCTTGGGAAAAATTACCAACGTGCAAACAGACCTTATTATTTTACGATTGTTATCAGCATTAAGAATGATACCTCTGCAGTTGAACCATCAGAATTAACCGTCACCCAAAATAAGGTTGATCCCAGATTTTGCAATATCTCAATATCACTTGTCCCCATCCCTACAACCATCTGAAGGAAAATACCACTGTGGATCAGACTCTATTATTTCAATAGGGTTCACTATTATTATCACCAGAAGTGCGGGGACATGAGGGAAGCCACCCACAAGGATGGTAAAACATCAAACATCTGAGCCTCATCTGGGCAACGTCCAATTCTCTCACAATGGCCAATTCTCTCACACCAGAAGCGACTTGCAGTTTCTCAAGTCGCTCCTGACACGAAAAAAAAAATCACCAGAAGCATGCCCTCTGCAGTTGACCTCAAGACATTACAATTGGCAAGCGATATTTGGAGAAATCACATTTGTACACCAGCACTGCAAAGAACTAAGAAATGAGATGGCTTAGGCAAAGTCCTATTCCTTCCCATTCCCCACTGTCAACCGCAACTGAACAATGCCCCCTGTTGTTCACCCCTGGAACTGCAATCTGGGTTAAGCACCACCCAAAATATGGTTGATCCCGGATTTTTCACAATCTCAACATCGCCTCATTCCATTCTTGTACCCAGCTGAAGAAATCACCAACATGTAGACTCATCATTTCAATAGGGTTCACTATTACTATCAACCTCAAGAACGGCGCCCCCTGCTGGTGACCCTGAGACAATGCAATCGGCAGACAATTTTCGAGAAGCCATATTTGAATACCACTGTTGAGAAGAACCAAGGAAAATAGAAGGTACATGCAGCGTGCCATTCCCCCGAAAAAATAGGGTTTACTATGGCTCTCGATCTTGATATTGAACACGAATTTGGGGGTCTTGCCTTGAAGACAGAGACCAATCAGACCCACCAAAGAGGATCCGTTTTTAACCCTGGTGTGAAGAAAGCACCAAAAGAATTTTCCCCCTAATTTTCCCAAATAAAGCTCACTAAAATTGAAGAAAATGCCTCCGAGTTGTTTTCTTTCAACCTCAAGAACGATGCCCCCTGCTGTTGACCCTAAGACACTGCAGATGCTTTTTTGAGAAACCACACTTGGACAAATCAAAGCCACACTTAGGGAAGAGCCAAAACTAATTAAGGGCTATGCAGCGTCCCATTACCCCACAGAAAAGTAGTTTTTCTATTGTTATTAACCTCAAGAATGATGCCCCCTGCGGTTGACCACAAGGCACAAGACATTGCAGGCAATGTTAGAGAAGCCACACTCAAACACCGCCATTGGCAAGAACTAAGGATCCCATTCCCTGGCAAAAATAGGGTTTACTATTGTGATCAACTTCAAGAGAGATGCCCCCTGCTGTTGACCCCAAGACATGGCAGATACTTATTTGAGAAGCCACATTCGGATGAACCAAAGCCACACTTCAGGAAGAACCCAACAAATTAGAGGGCCATGTAGTGTCCCATTACCCTGCAAAAATAGCTTCACTACTGCTATCGACATCAAGAATGATTCCCCCTCCTGTTGACCCCAAGACATTGCAGATAATGTTAGAGGAGCCACACTAGAACACCACTATTGGTAAGAAGCAAGGGAAATAGAGGGTCTATGCTGCGTCTCATTCCCCTGGAAAAAAGGGTTTACTATGGTTATCAACCTCAAGAATGATGCCCCCTACTGTTGACCCTGAGGCATTGCAGATAATGATAGAGAAGACCCACTCAACACCACCATTGGCAACTACAGACCCCATACAGCGCCCCATTCCTCCGAAAAAATAGGGTTCACCATTGTTATTGACTTCAGGCATGATGCCCCCTGCTGTTAACCCCAAGACATTGCAATGTGAGAGCAGCCACGCTTGAACATCAACATGGGCAAGAACCAAGGAAAATAAAGCACCAGTGCAGCGTCCCTTTCCCCCAAAAAGATGGAGTTTACTATGGCTATCAATGTCAAGAATTGCTTTTATTGTTCTGTATTTTATTGTGCCTTCGGCTCTTGTGAGCCGCCGCGAGCCTCCGGGAGTCGGCGGCATAGAAGCTCGAATAAATAAATAAATAAAGAATGATGCCCCCTGCTGTTGACCCCGAAACATTGCAGATAGTGTTAGAGAAGGCACACTGGAACATCATCATTGGCAAGAACCAAGGAAAATAGAGGGTCCATGCAGCATCCCATTCCCATGGGGGCAGGCATGTAGCCAGGGGGGGGCTAAGGGGGCTTCAGCCCCCCCCCAATTCTCAGGGTGGTCCGCGAAAAGGCCTTACTGGTACATTATTTAAACTATTATGTTTATTCATATCATGATCTGATCACCATGCTCATTATATCCCACATTCATGGGGTTATTGGGATAACAATACAAAAGGTTTGCTAGGGTAGACCCTCTTCCACCCAGTCTCAGCCCCCGAAACCAAACTCAGCCCCGAATCAAAATCCTGGCTACGGCCCTGCATGGGGGGGGGGAGGGTTTCAACCTGAAGAATGATGCCCCCTGCTTTTTTGAGAAGCCACACTCAGATGAACCAAAGCTACACCCAGGGAAGAATCCAACAAAATAGAGGAGGGCCATGCAGCATCCTGTGACCCCCTATTGTTCTTGCTATCGACTTCAAGAATGTTGCCCCCTGCTGTTGACCCCGAGGCATTGCAGGCAATTTTAGAAAGACCACACTCAAACACCACTTTTGGCAAGAACCAATGAAACTGAGGCCCCATGAAGCATCCCATTCCCCTGAAAAATATGGTTCTGTGCTGCTATCGACTTCAAGAGGGATGCCTTCTGCTGTTGACCCCGAGGCATTGCAGACAATGTTAGAGAAGACACACCCAAACACCACCATTGGCAAATACAGGTCCCATGCAGCATTCAATTCCCCCCAAAAACAGGGTTCAGTATTGTTATCGGCTTCGGGAATGATGCCCCCTGCTGTTAGCCCCTATGTATTGCGGATGCTTTTTTGAGAAGCCACACTCAGATGAACCAAAGTCACACTTAGGGAAGAACCCAACAAAATAGAGAGCCATGCAGCATCCTGTTACCCCCTATCGTTCTTGCTATCAACCTCAAGAATGATGCCCCCTGCTGTTGACCCCAGGTATTGCAGATAATGATAGAGAAGCCACATTCCAACATCAAAATTGGCAAGAACCAAGAAAAATAGAGTGTCCACGCAGCGTCCTATTCCCCCAAAATGATAGGGTTTACTATGGCTATCGACCTCAAGAATGATGCCCCCTCCTGTTGACCCCAAGACATTGCAGATGCTTGTTAGAGATGCTACACTTGGACGAACTAAAGCCACACTTATGGAAAAACCCACAAAAATATAGAGGTCCATGCAGCATCCTGTAAACACCCCCCCCCCCCTCATTCTTGCTATTGACCGCAAGAAGGATGCCCCCTGCTGTTGACCCCTAGGCATTGCAGATAATGTTAGAGAAGCCACACTGGAAAGCAGAGGATGCAAAGTCCCCGCAAAATGAGGCCTTGGTGGGGGGTCAGTGCCCCTCTCCTTTGGAGCGCAGGGCTGAGGACAACTTACCCGGCGTCTTCTCCAGCCGGCCCTTTCGCCCCCCGCACAGCCTGACTTTGGAGATGAGGAAGAGCAGCTGTTTCTGGCATAGGGACTTGGTACCCCGCGGGCAGACCTTTCTCTGGGTGGAGACGGGCCGGCTGGCCACAGGGTCCCGGATCTCCCGCTTCTGCCGGATCAAGGAGCTGGCTAGCGCGGCCATAGCTGCCCCATCCGGGGGCAAAGGTCAGCGGGCCCAGGAGGGTGAGGGGTAGGCCGCCCCAAAGGGACCACTCAAGCAGGATCCCAACCCAGGCCCCTTCTCCTCCTTCTCTTTCTCCTCCTCCTCCTCCTCCTCCTCTGCTTCTCTGCCTTCCTGGATGAAGGGTCAACTTGTCTCCAAAAGTCGGGTGTCGAAAAGCTGGGTTTTTCCTGCTGGTTCCGGAGATAAGGACAAAATCCAAGGTCTGACCGAGAAAGAGAAGAGACATAAAAAGAGAAAAATATATCTATATTGATACAGAATAACCTATATCAATATATAGGAGCGCTTCATCAATATCGATATATAGGTACGAGATCCCATCTCTCACATCCGGCGATGGCAAAAGTCCTAAGAAAAAAGAGAAAAGAGGGTGGGTTCTCTCCGGCTCGATCCCATTTGTGCGCCTTGATCCGTTCTTTCTCTTTCTCTCTCTCTCCTTCTTTCGTTCTTTCTTTTCTCTCTCTTGGGTTCTGTTCTGTTCTTTCTTCTCTCTGTGTGCGTTCTTTCTTTCTTTCCTTCCTTCTTTCTTCCTCTCTGGGAAAAAGGTGGGGGAGGCGCAGAGGAGGAGACCCCGATGTCCTTCAGAGCTTCGGAGGTTAATTAGGAAGGGAGGATGGGGAAAGGGATGCCAGCGGAGAGAGAGAACCAAAGAAAGAGAGAGAGGAAGGGTAGGTGGGTGGCTGGGTGGGTGGGGGACCTGATCAGCGATGCTAACCCAAGCGTGCAAGGGCGTGTTTGGAGTGTGCGCGAGTGTGCGGTTGTGCAAGGGAGAGTGTGTTTGGGTGTGTGAGTGTGTGGCGGGGATGGAGGAGCGAGGGAATGGAGCAGACGGAAAGGGAGGGGTGGGAAGGGATGGAGAAATGGAGAGAGAGAGATGGATTTTGTCACACTCGCACAGGACAAAGCCAGCCAATATGGGGAGGGCATTAGTCTCAATTTGGGGACCAGGGAGAAGGCACCCGGAAAGAGAAACCACCCTCTTTTATCCCTTTTCTCCATCCCTTCTTTCCTAGGACTTTTGGCATTGCTAGGTGGGATCTTGTCCTAGCAATCCTATATATTGGCAGATAGATAGATAGATAGAAGATAGATAGATAGATAGATAGATAGATAGATAGATAGATAGAGTCATGTGCGACTTTTGACATTACAAGGTGGGATCTTGTCCTAGAAGTCATTCTCTCTCTCTCTCTTATATGGAAATAAATATATAAGGAAATAAACAAGAAAGAAACATATATATTGAGAGAGAAAGAAAAAGTCAGTCCTTCGCATAGGTGGTGTCTTTGGGGTTCCTTTTTGGGGGGGAGTTGATGGCTTACAAAGTGGGGTACCCATTTGGAAGGAGACCCTCCCCATGGAAAGAGAGAAAGTATATATATATATATATATATATATATATATATATAAAATTAAGGGATACAGATACCTGGACCTGTCCTTCCAAGTGTCCCAGCCTGATGCAACCCGAGACAGAGCTGCAATTAATTAATTAATTTATTATTATTATTATTTTGCCCATTGGAGGGGATGATAGGACCTCAAGGATTGGGAAGGGAAGGAGGGAAGGAGGGAAGTGATGGAGGGAAAAGGGCATTTCTATCAAGGAGCCTTGGAAATCTAATGAGTCATGATAAAGGGAGCGGGGGTGGGGAATAAAGGGGGGCTTTCCCAAAGTCAATGGGGATCCAGAAAGGAAGGTCTATGGATTGAAATGTAAACATTTAGGGGAAGGCTTGGGAGTGGGAGGAGCATTTAGGGATCCTCTGCTAATAATTCCCCATGCAATTATTGGGGTTTCCCTTGGATTGCCCCCTCCTGGATGAATGGAGAGTTTGCAGATGGCGCCCCCTAGAGGCTGCTTTCTCCCCGTGATATGAATGGTGCCCCCTAGAGGGAGACTTTGGGAGCATCTTTACTATATAATTTTGGATTGCCCCCTCCCCAATGAGTCAGCCAATTGGGAGTTTGCAGACAGCGCCCCCTAGTGGCTGCTCTTTCTCTCCATGATACAAATGGCTCCCCCTAGAGGGAGACATTGGGAGCATCTTTACAATACAATGGGATCCTTGCAGAACTACAATGAGTTGTAGTTCTGCAAGGCCTTTCGCCTTCCCTGCCAAAAAAAACACAGCGCCTCATCAAAACTACAAGTCTCAGGATGCCATAGCTAGAGCCATAGCAGTTCAAATTTGACACTACTTTCACCGCCATGGCTCAATGCTCTCAAATCTCGGGAGCTGTAGTTTGACAAGGTCTTTTATCCTTCTTAAACTCTTGCGACTCAATGCTGTGGAATATTGGGAGTTGTAGTTTGAGGAGCCCCCCCCCCCCACACTCTTGGGCAGAGGAGGCTAGAGCTTGGAAAACTACAACTCCCATATTCCCATAGTATTGAGTCATGAGAGTTAAAGTAGTGTCAAGTTGCATTCATTTGGCAGTGTAGATGCACCCTTGAATGTAAACGGTAAGAGATCCACCGAAATACAGAACTTGATGGTGATGGTGATGATTTATTTATTATCTACCTCTCTCTCTTTGCAGCTCAAGGCGGATTGCATAAACAAAGCCTTTGGTTCTTCCTTCCAACTCTAGGATTTGGATTCCTTAGAGGTTTTTAAACAGAGGCTGGAAGGCCGTCTGTCGGGAGGGTTTGGATGGTGTCTTCATGCTTGGCAGGAGAGGGTCGGACTAGATGGCCTTTGGGGATCCCTTCCAATTTCTAGAATTTAGATTCTCTGGAGGTTTTCAAGCAGAGGCCTGGCCAAGAAGGGAATTTATAGTTGGACTAGATGACCTTTGGGGGTCCCTTCTGGACTCCTAGGATGGAGAAAGAGAAAGAAGCCCCTGAGTGTGTACAGAGTCCCTTTCCTTCCCCATTAAACTCCTGGATCAGGTGAAAGGGCCGTTCCTCGACCAACGGAGACAGGCGGCTTCCAGGAGAGTTGTGTCCCAATTAAGTGTTGACACTACACACAAACACAGCCACAGTCGCCTCCTCCCACCTCTCTTTGCAAGGCTGGCCTGCGGATCGATGAGAAAGCAGGACAGTTGTTGGAGCAGTCGATAAAAGCGCCACAGATCTATTATGGGATGCCACCGGCTGCAACAGGAGGTCTACATCTAGTCTACACTCTGGATTTAATGCATTCATTTGGACTCCAACTCCCACAATTCCTGCTAGGAATGGTGGGGGGTGAAGTCCAAAACATCTGGAGGGCCAAAGTTTGCCTGTGCCTCATATAGAATATAGATATAGAATATTTGCTTTTAATTACTGCATGTCAGTATTAACATCTAGTCAATATAGAGTTTGTGGTATGGTATAGTATGAGGCATAGTGTTACTGGTAGTTAGGCCTATTTTTAATAGTGACTGTCAGCTGTGTTCATTTGACATCTACCAATCCCCAAGAGTGCTGGTTAACTGAGAGTCTGCTGTGTATATGTATATATTATACAAGATACATACATTAGTGGATAAATCAGTAGCTAATCCTTTCTATACATTGGCTGTCCTCTTGTGTGATCTTGTTTGCTGTGTACTAATCTTGTTGCATCCGTTCACTGCATACATACATATCTAGAGTCAGTAGCAAATTCTTTCTATCTAACATGGCCATACAGGCCAAAAAACCTACAACCCTTTCTTTCTATAGGCTAATAGATAATCCTTTCTAAAGGCTAATAGATAATCCTTTCTATCTATATACTGCCCTCATGTGGTTGCATCAAAGCACTGCATACATACCTAGAGGCTAATAACTAGTCCTTTCTATTTTTATACTGCCCTATTGTTATTGCATCTGAGTGGTGTATACATATATAGGCCGGTAGCAATCCTTTCTATCTATATACTGCCCTCTTGTGGCTGGATCTGAACACTGCATATATACATGCCTAGAGGCTAATAGCCAATACTTTCTATCTATATGCTGCTCTCTTTTGGCTGCATCTGAGCACTGCATACATTCATAACTAGAGGCCAGTAGCTAATCCTTTCTGTCCATATACTGCCCTCTTGTGGTTGCACCAGAGTGGTGCATATATATATATATATATATATATATATAAAAAAAGAGAGAGAGAGAGGCTAATAACTAATCCTTTCTATTTATATACTCCCCTCATGTGCAGCCCCGGATCATGGCCTTTTGGCGCCCTAGGCCAAAGGCTCTGATCCTGCCCCTGGCTCCGCCCCCACCCCGCCCCCGCCTCCTTGCCGGCACAGCCGAAAAGGCCCTTTTCAGGCCGGCATGGTGGCTTTAGGAGGGAGGGAGGAGCCGTGGGGAGTCTCCCCGCAGCTCCTCCCTCCCTCCTAAAGCCACCATGTTGGCCTGAAAAGTGCCTTTTTGGCCGCACCGGCGAGGAGGCAGGGGCGGAGCCGGGGGTGGGGCAGAGCCGGGGCAGGGCGGAGCTGGGGGCCTTTGGAGCAGAGCAAGGGGGGTGGCAGGGCGGCCGTGGATGGCGCATGCACACTTTTTTTTGAATTTTTTTTGAATTTTTTAAATTAAAAAAATCTTTTTCTGGGGGTCCGGACCTGATGCCCCCCATAGCTGCCGCCCTAGGCCATGGCCTAGGGTGGCCTTATGGGTAATCCGGGCCTGCTCATGTGGCTGGATCTGAACATGGCATACATACATACCATAGCTAATCCTTTCTATCTATACACTGCCTTCTTGTGGTTGCATCAGAAGGCTGCAAATATACATATCTAAAGGCTAATAGATAATCTATATACTGCCCTCATGTGGCTGGATCTGAACACGGCATACATACATACCATAGCTAATCCTTTCTATCTATATACTGCCATCTTGTGGATGCATCTGAGTGCTGCATACATTCATATCTAGAAGCCAGTAGCTATTCCTCTTGATCTGTATACTGCCCTCTTGTGGTTGAAACTGAGCACTGCATACATAAATATTTAGAAGCCAGTAGCTAATCCTTTCTATCTATGTACTCCCATTTTAGAAACTTTTGCCCCAAATTGGAATGGATTTTGTAGTTGAAACCTCACAACTCTTTTAATCTGGATAATGAAGGGACTGTGTGCTAATTTTTGTTCAAATCCATCAAGCCATGTAGCGGCCTTTGTGGTACAAACCAACATACACACTTTAAAATTAATTAGATAATCATATAGTCAATATATCATATCTATATATTCATATAGAATATAGTCCAGGCATGGACAAACTTGGGCCCTCCAGGTGTTTTGGACTTCAACTCCCACAATTCCTAACAGCCTACTGGAATTGTGGGAGCTGAAGTCCAAAACACCTGGAGGGGCCAAGTTTGTCCATGCCTGATGTCTGTCTGTCTGTCTGTCTGTCTGTCTGTCTCTCTCTCTCTCTCTCTCTCTCTCTCTCTCTCTAGTATAAGGATGCCTTGCGCTGAGTAGACGCATCCCTCTGCATCCCCCTCCTCTCTGTAGGAATGAAATAAAAGATGGGCGAATTGTTCTTGGCTTCTCCGAGGCCTGATTTATGAGCTGTCTCTCCTGAAGGCAGGTGCCAAGCGGTGTTGAATTATGCAGAGAAGGAGCAAGCACCGATTGTGGGCCTCGAGGGAGACCTTGGAGGGAGACAGGCAGGCCACCGCTTATAGCGTGTCGGATCAGGTGCCCGGCTTGCGGAGAACCATCCCATTAAAAACAACACTAGCTTTATTCTGCATCACAAACTCCAGAATCCCCCTTCCAGCATGGACCAGGGTCTAGAAAATTCAATATTATCTGATGCACCCAATAGTTTGGGTTCTATAGAATGGTATTTTCCAAGCATATCTTCCCCACATCATTATTGTTATTTTACTGACACAAAAACACAGTATGTCACAGCAAATGAGATCTATATGCTGGAATTCGTATCAAAAAATCACAAGTTGAACACTTCCCAAACATCTAGGACTATCTGATGTATTTTCGAATGATGTGTGCAGATCCAAGTAAGGTGGCCTTTTGCAGTTGACAGATTGTGATTTTGTCAATGTTTATTGTTTTCAAACAAACATTATTATTATCATTATTTTGCTTTTGTCTCTTGAGTGGGACCCAGAGTGGCTACTCAATGATATGCTTCCTTGTCTTGCTTTTCATTTCAACCTTTCCCTAAAGCATTATTATTATTATTATTATTATTATTTTGCTTTTCTCTCTTGAGTGGGACCCAGAGTGGCTACTCAATGATATGCTTCCTTATCTTGCTTTTCATTTCAAGTTTTCCCAAATGCATTATTATTATTATTATTTTGCTTTTGTCTCTTGAGTGGGACCCAGAGTGGCTACTCAATGATATGCTTCCTTGTCTTGCTTTTCATTTCAACCTTTCCCTAAAGCATTATTATTATTATTATTATTATTATTTTGCTTTTCTCTCTTGAGTGGGACCCAGAGTGGCTACTCAATGATATGCTTCCTTATCTTGCTTTTCATTTCAAGTTTTCATTAATGCAATAATAATAATAATTATTATTATTATTTTGCTTTTGTCTCTTGAGTGGGACCCAGAGTGGCTACTCAATGATATGCTTCCTTGTCTTGCTTTTCATTTCAACTTTTCCCTAAAATATTATTATTATTATTATTATTATTATATCCACAACAAGATTAGTACACAGCAAACAAGATCACTCTGCTGGCTGTTGTATTGCATCACACATCGGACACTTCTGAAGTGTTTAGGACTGTGTGATATATTAGTGAATAATGTGTGCAGATCCCATTAGGGTGGGCTTTTGCAGCTGACAGATGGTAATTTTGTCAGTGCCGATTGTTTTTAAGTGCAGGCCAAGGCCTTTAGGCACTTCACCCAGTGTGCCGAGCACCACTCGGACCCCCTTGCCTGAGTCTTTGCAGTTTGAGATTTAAATCCTCGCATCATGTCATCTTTTCCAGTTGCTTCCCGTCAATCCTGCTGTCGCCTGAGATTGCAACATTGACGATCCATACTTGGTTTTCCTAACACAATCATGTGGTCAGGAGTCTTGTGCTCCAAATCTCTGTCAGTCTGAATTCGGAAGTCCCAGAGAAGTTTGATATGTTCATTTCCCGCAACTTTTTCCGACTAGCGATCCCACCAGTTATTTGTCACAGGCAGATGGTATTTGTCAGGCCTGTTTGATCAACAAGGGGCGCTCGCTGTTGCTTCGAATCTGAATGACTTCCAAAATTTTCCGGAAAAATTTCAGAATTTCCCGAATTAATTCCGAAATTTCCGAAAGACTTCGTTAATAGCAGACATGCATGTTTAACCCAGTTTGGATGGGGATGTCTTCCCTCTGCGTCAGACCTGGGGCAAGAGCCTTGCTTAACCCAGTTTGGATGCGGCTGTTGCCCCAGTTGTGACGTGGAGGGAAGACATCCGCATCCAAACTGGGTTAAACAGCCAATGAAGGGAAAGCACCTCAGGAAGGGCGGGAATCTAATGCCGATTCTTTTCTGAAAATGGCGACGGTGGTTCTGGGTTGTTTACATAGCCTCGAAACTGCGTCAAAAGTGAATTTAATCCGAATTCATTCCGATTTTACGAGCATTCCGATGAACCTACCCAGGCCTAGTATTTGTGGCACAAGTTCCAACGAATCACCTGAGCAACGGTGTTGTGCCTCTGCTTATATTCCGTCTGTGCAATCTTCTTGCAGCAGCTGAGGATGGGATCCATTGTTTCGCCTGCTTCCTTGCAGAGTCTACACTTGGGATCAGGCCCGGATTAACCCCTTTTAGCGCCCTAGGCGCACTTTGGAATTATGCCCCCAAACCAACCTCTACTGCACCCCCCACCTCCTCCTCATTGCGGGGCCACGCGCCCTCCTTCCTTGAGGCAGCGGCCCTGGGGGCGGGGTTTCCCTCCACCTCCTCCTCCTTGCGGCGCCACGCGCCCTCCTTGAGGCACTGGCCCTGGGGGCGGGGCTTCCCTCCGGCTCCTCGAGCCGTCCTTCCTTGACTCAAGGAAGGAGGGTGCGCTGCGAGGAGGAGGAGGCGGAGAGAAGCCCCACCTCTTCAAGCCTCCTTCCTTGACTTAAGGAAGGAGGGCGCGCCGTGAGGAGGAGGAGGCAGGGGGAAGCCCCGCCTCCTTGCACCGTCCTTCCTTGACTCAAGGAAGGAGGGCACACCGCGAGGAGGAGCAGGCGGAGGGAAGCCCCCGGGGCTGCTGCCGGGCATGCACAGCAGGAGGGCGCGAGCACCTCTGCTTCCTCCGCCATGTTCCTGGGTGCCGCGCATGCCCGGCAGCAGCCCTGGGGGCTTCCCTCTGCCTCCTCCTCCTTGCGCCCTCCTTCCTTGACAAGGGGGTGGGGGCGATGGTGAGGGGGGGCGCCATTCCCTCCTCCCCTGCCCCCTTGCAGCACTCTCCCCTGAGAGAGAAAGTCATCTCCATGCCGCGCGTTGCGGTTTTGTTTCAACTTTTTTTTGGTTCCTGTGAACTGCGCCCCCCCCCCCCCCTTGGCTTGCGCCCCTAGGCCATGGCCAAGGGTGGCCTTATGGGTAATCCAGGCCTGCTTGGGATCTGTCATTGACTTTTTGATTCTGGCTTGGATGGCATTGGTTCTAATGGCCTGTTATTGGGCTGCCAGAATCAGGCCCCCGCCTCCTTTTTCCAAGTCCCATTTGTGAGCCACAGCCAGGTTTTTCCTTGTCCATTTGGCTCTCAATTTTTCCCAGGAATTGTCCACGGAGAACCTTCTTTGGCCAGTTTTCTCTTTGCTCTGCATTGTATCTTTACAGAATTCACCCTTTGTCATTTGCACTTTAAGCAGTTTTCTACTATTGACTTCCAAGATTGATGGAAGTTGTATTATTATTATTATTATTATTATTATTATTATTATTATTATTATGCTTTTCACTCTTGATTGGGAACCAAAGTGGCTACTCAGTGATATAGTTCCTTGTCTTGCTTTTCATTTCAACAAACCTTAAAACATTATGATTATCATTACAGTATACCATGTATTAAAATACAATTAAAACCTATTTACTTATATTATTATGATTACTATGATTGTTATTAGCCTGCTTTTCGCTCTTGAGTGGGACCCAAAGCGGCTGCTCAGTGATTGGTCTCCATTTCAATTTGACCTAATATGAATATAGTGTTTTTGTTCGAAAGGAGGCTCCGAGTGATGAACAGTGATAAAAGCCATGCAATATACAATTTAAAGCTTCAAAACAGAATTAAACCTAGTGCTATTTTTAAAAATGACTAATTAAAAACATCAAAACTAATTTAGAATACACAGAACAGCCCAGATTTGATCATTATTACTATAATAAACACACAAAATACTCTCCTTTGAGTTGTTGAAGCCTTTCATAACCACTGGGTTGCTGTGAGTTTTCCGGGACATGTTCCAGCAGCATTATCTCCTAATGTTTTCCCCACATCCATGGCAGACGTCATCAGAGGTTGTGAGGTCTGTTGGAAACTAGGAAAACGGGGTATCTGTCTATCTATCTATCTATCTATCTATCTATCTATCTATCTATCTATCTATCTATCTATCTATGGAATGTCCAGGGTGAGAGAAAGAACTCTTGTCTGTTGGAAGCAAGTGAGAGTGGTGCAATTGGCTACCTGGATTAGCATTGAATAGCCTTGTAGCTACAAAGCCCGGCTGCTTCCTGCCTGGGGGAATCCTTTGGGCTCCTTGGAATGGTATTTTCAAAGCACACCTACTACTACTAATAATAATAATAACAACACCAAAACAACAGTGTGTGCTTGGAAAACACCATTCCAAGAAGCCTGAAGGAGAGTATTATGTGAAATTATTATTATTATTATTATTTAGGCCATGCTTTTCTCTTTTGATTGAATCCGATACCAGCTATTAAATTGACTCCGTTATTAAAATGACTCCATTAACCTCTGTCTCCACCATGTGTAGAAATTATGTTTTTGCGATGATGCCACTGTAGTTCAGCCAATTATTGGTGGGCAAGCTTTCAAGAGACTAGTGGTACGTCTTCATTGTAAAATTAATGCAGTTTGATACCACTTTAACTGTCAAGGCTCAATGCTGTGGATACTGAAGACCTTGTCAAACCACAGCACCCAGGCTCCCATAACCTTGAGCCTTGGCCATTAAAGGGGTGCCAAACCGCATGAATTCTACCGTGTGGAATGATGCGCCCGAGACACAGAGCCCTGTCGCTTGCTCTTCTGTGGCGGTGGCCTCCCACCCCACATGCGCTCGCTCTTTCTCCTATTAAAATTTCATGGAAATCTCAAGATGAAGAAGAAAAAAGAGCAGCCAAGAATTATGTAATGCTGATGAAATAATCATTGAGGGGTCTGCTGGGCGCAACGTGAGCGCATATGGGTTTGCACACAATTTTGCCCTCGAGTCCTTCTGCATGGTGCGAGATGATGTGCGCTGTGCATATGGGGAGGGCGAGAGGAAGGCAGGAAGCGCCACCGAAAACAGGTGGAAAGACACAACCGCCTTCCAGGAAATGCCAGAACGATGCGCTTTCGACACATGGCGGAGACAGAAGTTAATGGAGTCATCGTTGGAGGCAGGGATCTCCAGAGATCATCTAGTATCCAACCCATTGCATTTTCTACACATGGCAGAGACAGAGGTTAATGGAGTCATCGTTGAAAGGGACCCCAGAGATCATCTAGTTGAACCCATTGCATTTTCTATACATGGTGG
Source organism: Anolis apletophallus (assembly GCA_030556195.1). NCBI lineage: Eukaryota > Metazoa > Chordata > Lepidosauria > Squamata > Anolidae > Anolis > Anolis apletophallus. The sequence goes on along the minus strand of JARBWK010000008.1, from coordinate 149,388,693 downwards.
AGATAACCTCTCTCTGGAGGTTAATGCAGTCATCATTGGAAGAGATCTCCAGAGATCATCTAGTCAACCACATTGTATTTTCTATACATGGTGGAAACAGCATCTAATGGAGTCATAGTTAGAACGGCTCTCCAGAGATCATCTAGTCAAGCCCATTGTATTTTCTCCAAATGGTGGAGATAGAGGTTAGTTGAGTCATAGTTGGAAGAGATCTCCAGAGATCATCTAGTCAACCCCATTGGATTTTCTACACATGATGGAGATAGAGGTTAGTTGAGTCATAGTTGGAAGAGATCTCCAGAGATCATCTAGTCAACCCCATTGGATTTTCTACACACGATGGAGATAGAGGTTAGTTGAGTCATAGTTGGAAGAGATCTCCAGAGATCATCTAGTCAAACCCATTGGATTTTCTACACATGATGAAGATAGAGGTTAGTTGAGTCATAGTTGGAAGTGATCTCCAGAGATCATCTAGTCAAACCCATTGGATTTTCTACACATGATGAAGATAGAGGTTAGTTGAGTCATAGTTGGAAGTGATCTCCAGAGATCATCTAGTCAAACCCATTGGATTTTCTACACATGATGAAGATAGAGGTTAGTTGAGTCATAGTTGGAAGAGATCTCCAGAGATCATCTAGTCAAACCCATTGGATTTTCTACACTTGGTGGAGACAGAGGTTAATGGAAACATAGTTGGAAGGGATCTCCAGAGATCATCTAGTCAAACCCATTGTAGTTTTTCCAAATGGTGGAGACTGGTTAATGGAGTCATAGTTGGAAGGGATCTCCAAATATCATCTAGTCCAACCTATTGTATTTTCGATACATGGTGGAGATAGAGCTTAATGGAATCTTCATTGGAAGGGATCTCCAGAGATCATCTAGTGTCCAACCCATTGTATTTTCTCCAATTGGCGGAGACAGGTCAATGGAGTCATTGTGGGAAGGGATCTTCAAAGATGATCTAGTCCCACCTATTGTATTTTCTATACATGCTGGAGATAATGGAGTGAGTCATAGTTGGAAGGGATCATCTCAGAGATCATCTCAGAGATCATCTAGCTCAACTCATATTCGCTTACACATGCTGGGAATAAACATTAACAAAGTCCTGGGATCATTCAATTGGAAGGGGCCTCCAGAGATCATCTAGCAGTAGCCCAACCCATTGTATTATCTACAATTAGTGGAGACAGAAATTAATAGAGTTATAGTACCAACCGTCCAGTTGGAAGGGACTTCCAGAGATATCTAGACCAGGCATGGGCCAACTTGGGCCCTCCAGGTGTTTTTGACTCCAACTCCCATAATTCCTAACAGCCTACCGGCTGTTAGGAATTATGGGAGTTAGAGTCCAAAACGCCTGGAGGGCCCAAGTTGGCCCATGCCTAGTCTATACCAACAGAGTGCATAAAATCTCCACAACTGAAGCACCTTTGAGATCCTCAGATTCCATCCCATTGACGCATAGCAATTAAAGTGGTGTCAAACTGCATTAGTTCTGCAGAGTAGATGAATCCTAAGAGGGCTGTAAACTGAGGCGGAGCTGCGGGAGTTGGAGAGGTTTAATCCAGAGAAGACACGATAAAGGCGATGTGATTGCCGTCTTTAGATATCCGAAGGGATGCCATGTACAAGGTGGAGCATGCTTTCTTGCTGTCGGCTGCAGAGACTCGAACACGAATCAATGGATTCAAATGACAAGAAAAGAGATTCTGTTTAAACATTAGGAAGAATGTTTTGACAGTAAGAGCTGTTCAAATAAGGGATGAACTGCCTTGTAATGTGGTTCCTTCTCCATCATTAAAAAGGGGACTGTCAGGAGCGCTTGGATTGTGTCTTTTTGCCTGAAATAATTGGACTAGATGACCCTTAGAGGTCCCCTTTCTATAGCTCATCTGGGCAAACTTTGGCTGAACCACAATTCCTAACAGCCTACCGGCACCAAAATGGAAGCGATCAGTTGACTCATGGATACGGGGCCCTGATGGGTTTCCGTATCCGCAGTTTAAAGGAATGCAGTTTTGGCCTCCCCGTGATGCTGTAAGAGCATCCCGGGTGAGCCAGCAGTGATCCGCGGCTCGGAAAATTAAAGGTTCATGCTTAGAACGAGCTTGAGACAGTGAAAGACACAACATCACTATGGAGTGGGAAAGGTTGCCATCTAAGGTTTCTTTATTGGGAAAATTTAAAAAATGTTAGGGTCAGGGGAAAGAAGCAAAGGAAAAAGAGACTGAACTGCTGCTGTAGCCACACTCCCAGCGATGCTTGGCCCAATTGGAACATCCAGGAACTGCGGAACTCCCTGCTGCAGGTCAGATTAGCTTGAATGCAGGGGGCTCTCAATTGCTCGCCCTCAGTCCCATAAAGTAACATGAGGTGTGTTGGGTGAATTTTGTCCTATCTTGCTTGGGGTGCATCTTCGCTGTAGAATGAATGCATCCTGATACAGCTTTAACCATCATGACCCAATGCTATGGGATCCTGGGATTTGTAGTTTTCCTAGGCCTTTTGCCTTCTGTGTCAAAACTACAACTTCCATAGAAGAACAGGCATTGCTGAAGGAAAATCAACATGGTTTCTGCAAAGGCAAATCATGTCTTACTAACTTGTTAGAATTCTTTGAGGGTGTAAATAAACACATAGATAAAGGGGACCCAGTCGATATTGTTTACCTTGACTTTCAAAAGGCTTTTGACAAAGTCCCTCACCAAAGGCTCCTAAATAAGCTCTTCAGCCATGGAATCAGGGGACAGGTCTTGTCCTGGATTGAAACCTGGCTAAACTGTAGGAAACAAAGGGTGGTAATAAATGGACACTTCTCTGGGTGGAAAGAGGTGAGAAGTGGCGTACCCCAAGGTTCAGTTTTGGGTCCGTTACTTTTAATTTATTCATTAATGACCTGGATGTAGGAGTAAATTGTGAGGTAGCAAAGTTTGCAGACGACACTAAATTGTTCAGGGTAGTTAAAAATGAAACTGATTGTAAAGAGCTCCAGAAAGATCTCTCGAAATTGAGTGAATGGGCAACAAAGTGGCAAATGCATTTTAACCTAAACAAGTGTAAAGTCATGCACATCGGGGCAAAGAACCCCAACTACACCTACAAATTGATGGGGTCAAAGCTTTCCGAGACAAACCAGGAAAGGGATCTTGGGGTTTTGGTGGACAGCTCAATGAAGATGTCAACCCAGTGCGCAGCAGCAGTGAAAAAGCAAATTCTATGCTTGGCATGATCAGGAAGGGAATCGAAAATAGGTCGTCAAATGTTGTATTGCCTCTCTACAAATCTATGGTGAGGCCACATCTGAGTACTGTGTACAATTCTGGTAACCGCACCTCAAGAAGGATATAACGGAACTGAAAAGGTACAGAAAAGGGCAACAAGAATGATCCAAGGGATGGAGCAGCTCCCTTACGAAATCAGGTTGCAACGCCTTGGTCTTTTCAGCCTTGAAAGACGGCGTTTAAGAGGTGACTTGATCGAAGTGTATAAAATCATGCATGGGATAGAGAAAGGGTGAATAGAGAAAAAATATTTTCTCTGTCACACAACACTAGGACTAGGGGGCACTCCCTAAAGCTCCAAGGTAGGAAAGTTAGGACTAATAAAGGGAAATATTTCTTCACCCAGAGGGTCATTGGGTTATGGAACTCACTTCCAGAGGAGGTTGTGACAGCGGTCAGCCTGGACAGCTCCAAGGCAGGATTAGACAGATTCATGGATACCAAGGGAATCAGTAGCTACTGAAATGGACATCCAAGTGCCACCTCTGTGTTGATGGAGGCAGGCAGGATTTCCCCGGGTACTGGTTGTGGGGGGTCGGGAGCAGGTGAGGGTTTTGCCCTCCCTTCTGCTCGAGATCCCCGTGTACAACTGGTGGGCCACTGTGTGATACAGAATGCTGGACTAGATGGGCTGAGGTCCAATTCAGCATGGCTCTTCTTATGTTCTTAGACAGATTCATGGATACCAAGGGAATCAGTAGTTACTGAAATGGACATCCAAGTGCCACCTCTGTGTTGATGGAGGCAGGCAGGATTTCCCCCGGGTACTGGTTGTGGGGGGTCGGGAGCAGGTGAGGGTTTTGCCCTCCTTTCTGCTAGAGATCCCTGTGTACAACTAGTGGGCCACTGTGTGACACAGAATGCTGGACTAGATGGGCTGAGGCCCGATTCAGCATGGCTCTTCTTATGTTCTTATGTTCTTATGTTCCAGGATCCCATAACATTGAGCCGTGGCTGCTTAAGTGATCCCAAACTACATTAATTCATCAATGCTTTTTTTTTACAAACTAGGAAAATATGCTCAATGTGCGCGCATAGAGGGAGCGCATGAGGCCAAGGGAAACCAGGACAGCCCCCTTTTCCTTGCTTCTTCTCAGGGAGCATTCCCCTCGAGGTCTTCCCTCTCCCTTTCCCCTCCTTTGACACTTCTTCTCCCCATCCTTTGGAGTCTCATTAAATCCTCATGCGCCAATGGATGCGCTCCTTCCAAGCTGGTGATGCCAGCTGGTTCACCCCCCAAAAAATGGCTTCCTTTCCTGCCAGGGGCCTCGGGTGGCATTTGGTGCAAGGAAGCAAGCAAATGGGATTGCTAGTGAGGAAAGCACATGGCTGGCACATGGCTTGGGTGTTTCTCTCTCACATAGGGCACATGCACAATGCATGCGGAAGACACAGGGTCGTAGGATCCCAGAGTTGGAAGAGAACCCAAAAGGTCATCTAGTCCAACCCTTTTCTTCCAAGTAGTGATATCCCCTGGCATTAAGTCCAGTAGTGTCCGACTCTGGGACTCTGGTGCTCATCTCTTTCTAAGCTGAAGAGCCGGTGTTGTTCGTAAACACCTCCAAGGTCATGTGGCCGGCATGACTGCATGGAGCACTGTTACTTTCCCACCAGAGCAGTACCTATTGATCTACTGCTGGAACATAGCCATACAGTCCTCTGAAGATGCCACAGATGCAGGCAAAAGTCAGGAGAGAACGCTGCTGGAACATAGCCATACAGTCCAAAAATCTCACAGCAACCCAGTATTTCCGGCCATGAAAGCCTACAACAACACATTATTATTGTTGTTGTTGTTGTTGTTGATCCTCTGAAGATGCCACAGATGCAGGCGAAACGTCAGGAGTGAATGCTGCTGGAACATGGCCATACAGTCCAAAAAACTCACAGCAACCCAGTGATTCCAGCCATGAAAGCCTTCGACAATGCATTATTATTGTTGTTGAACCTCTGAAGATGCCACAGATGCAGGCGAAATGTCAGGAGTGAATGCTGCTGGAACATGGCCATACAGTCCGAAAAGCTCACAGCAACCCAGTGATTCCAGCCATGAAAGCCTTCGACAATGCATTATTATTGTTGTTGAACCTCTTCAGATGCCACAGATGCAGGCGAATGTTAGGAGAGAATGCTGCTGGAACATGGCCATTCCGTCTGAATAACTGACCAAAGCGGAACAGAGTGGGACAATAGTTTCCCAATATCTGGATAATTGAGTCCTATTGATGCAGCTTAGAATCGCATTGGCCTTTTAAGCTGCTGCATCACACTGTTGGCTCATGTTCAGCTTGTGGTCCTGGGTCTCTTTCGCATGGGCCCGATTTCCATGGGTCAGAATCCCCCTCCGCCCACTCCACCCACCCCAACCCACCTCACATTGTCATTGCCTAGCTCATATTTGTGGGCATAATGATGGGGGAAAGGAGAGAGGTGCCCAGAAACCACGTCTCCTTTGTCTGTTCGGCCAAGTTTCCTTCCCTCCTTGCGTTCCCACTCCTTCACAAAGCTGGATCCAGAGTCCAGGCCTGGCTGCCAGGAAAAGAAGCACTTGAAGAGACGACTCTTTCCCGAAGCGCCGGGTAATTAATGGGTGCTTCTATCAAATTTTCATAAGTGTTTCTGTTCGCTGACAGTTCTCTGTCCGGGGGCCAAGCCGGGACGCCTGGCTCAGCCTCTGCTGGAAAGGCAACCGGCGGGTGGAGGAACCGCTTCAATTCATGCTACCAATCCAAGGGTTTCTGATTTCTGAGCATATGCAGAGTGCATTTCAAGGCTTCTGAAGGGTGACCTTACCGTCAGAACCAAATACAATGTTCTGGTGGAGGTTGCATGCAATGAGGTTGGGACAGGCATGAGCAAACATTCCTTTTTTTTTTTTTAAAATAATTTTTTATTGATTTTTTACAACTTATAATACTTACAGGGTGACCAACTTGTGGACTGTGACACAAGGGGTATATTGTGTGGAAAGTCTGGGGATTTGGATGTGAGGGGGCGGAAGGGTGGGGAGGAAGGGTCCGGGTATGATGGGAAGGGCTGGGGGTATAGGGTAGGGGTGACAACGAAAAACATATACTATTGACTTCTTTTACAGTCTTAAAAGTGGTTATCATTTCTTCCAATATGTCTCTAACCTCTCTCGGCATTACTTCGCGAACGAAGATTCAGGGTGTCTCTAACCAGGCTGCTGTCTTATTAATAGACAGTAGGACGGTTATGTCTCTGTTTTATCCTCCTGGCTATAAGTTAGCCAGTTTTGTCTTTCATTTATATTTGTAGAGATCTATAGGACTCCAGTCTGTTCTTCTTCTTATAGTACTTGTAGTTCTTCTCAGTAGGAAGGTAAGGGTGTCCATATCTTTTATATCATGTAGTTTGTCCATCCAGCAAACATTCCTAACAGCCTCAGGTCCTTTCCTTTTCCCCCTCAGCCGCTTAAGCGGAAAAGGAAAGGGAAAAGGAAAAGGAAGGGACCTGAGGCAGTTAGGAATGGTGGGAGTTGAAGTCGAAATCACCTGGAGGGCCCAAGTTTGTCCATACCTGATATAAACATACACACATACATAAACATACATACATACATGCACACACATACATGTACTTCCAGTTGGGGAGGAATAAAAGCTCCCTACTTGAGTGGTGATGGCACGATCGTCAGCATAGATGAAACTCTCTGTCACTTCTATCAGTGGCTGGCCATTGGTGTAAATGATCAGCACTGGGTAGGCATATGTGTGGCTATGTATGTATAACAGCCATGGGCAAATTTGGGCCCTTCAGGTGTTTTGGACTCCAACTCCCACCATTTCTAACAGTCTCAGGCTTAAGCGACTGAGGCGAAAAAGGAAAGGGCCCGAGGCTGTTAGGAATGATGGGAGTTGAAGTCCAAAACATCTGAAGGGCCCAAGTTTGCCCAATCCTGAATTATAAAATCCTATCATCATAAAGTTGTAAGGGAACTGCAAAGGTCATCCAACCCACCCCCTTTAGCCATGCAGGGAAACACAATCAAAGCCCTCCTGACAGATGGCCATCACTTCCTAAAGGTGCCCGATTGGCACCCACTTTGCTATTCTGTTTGGGGATTGTATTGTAGTGTATATTTATTGTATGTCCCATCGATGGGTGCTGAAGGCATGCACAAAACACTCTATGAAAGCACTTGGCTCATTTTGTCCAATGCATAAATCCTGCGTTCAATGCATAGCTGTGCCTAGCCATCTGTATGGTGTGCTTTGATTGTGTCTTTGCAGGTGGGCAGGGAACATTTGCCAAAACACAGTGGCATTGTGTCATTCTGCAAGTCACCCTTTCATTTTTTTCGGTGTCCGTTCCAGGTCGTATGTATGTACTTGGGTTACTTTTCCCAGAATGTATAATGTATCCATCCAATATCTATTCCTATAGTGGAAGTGGGTTGGACTAGATCAGTGTTTTTCAACCTTTTTTGAGCTGCGGCACATTTTTTTACATTTACCAAATCCTAGGGCACACCACCAACCAAAATGACACAAAATGACACCCTAACACAGTAATACATATAGTTAATATGTTTTTAATGTATTTATACATTCAGTGTGAAACCTGGACCCGTTTCGATGAACACAACATAGATAGCCTGGCAGGAATGGCAGAAAGGCACAAACTTCCCACACAGAACTCCCATAACCAAGAGAAAATACTATAAGAATTTGGTGGGCATTGACCTTGGGTTTTGGAGTTGTAGTTCACCTATATCCAGAGAGCACTGTGGACTCAAACAATGTTGGATCAGGACCAAACTTGGCATGAATATTCAATATGCCCAAATGTGAACACAGATGGAGTTTGGGGAAAATAGACCTTGACATTTGGGAGTTACAGTTCCTGGGATTTATAGTTAACACACAATCAAAGAGCATCCTGAACTCTTGCAACAATGGAATTGAACCAAACTTGGCATATTGAACTCTCATTACCAACAGAAAGTACTGAAAGGGTTTGCTTGGGAATTGACCTTGAGTTTGGAAGTTGTAGTTCACTGACATCCAGAGAGCACTGTGGACTCAAACAATGTCATGTTATGTTGTTGTTTGTTTTCTATCCAGAATCACAATGTTGGAGGGAGGCTCACTACTTAAAGGTCCCTAAAACAGACATGGGAAAACTTTGGCCCTCTGGGTGCTTTGGACTTCAATTCCCACCATTCCTAACAGCCTGAGGCCCTTTCCTGCTTAAGTGGCTGAGGGGGGAAGGAAAAGGGCCTGAGGCTGCTAGGAATGGTGGGAGTTGTAGTCCAAAGCACCAAGAACAACAGGGTTTCTTACCCAGCTGACAGATCAGAAATAATATCAGAACAGTAGTAAACACGATTGAATACTACGAGAAGAACATCCAGAAGGAAGAAGCATTTCTATTTTAGAAGCCAAGAAAGCCTTCGACAATGTAAATTGGTTCCTCATTACTTTGACTACTTTCAAGCAGCGGATGGTTGAATCTGCAAATGTGGAATCCATGCATATGGATGAGCAAGCATATGGATGCATTTATTTCTATATCCTGTCCCAATCCACAAAGGCTTCCTACGCATTATATGTATTTTAATGGCCTTATGTTGTTATCTATATACATATTGTACCTTGCTTCAAGCAGGAAAAAAATATTATTTATAATGATAGAAGGGAAACCAATTGCAAGGGAAAGGTAAAAGCATGCAATCCTAGGGTGCATCTAGACCAGGCATGGGCCAACTTGGGCCCTCCCTCCAGGTGTTTTGGACTCCTCTTCACAATTCCTAACAGCCTACCGGCTATTAGGAATTGTGGGAGTTGGAGTCCAAAACACCTGGAGGGAGGGCCCAAGTTGGCCCATGCCTGGTCCAGATGATCTCTGGATGGTTGATCCTATAACTCTATTAATTTCTGTCTCCACTGTTTGTAGAAAATACAGTGGGTTGGGCTACTGCTAGATGATCTCTGGAGGTCCCTTCCAACTGAATGATCTTAGGACTTTGTTAATTTTGTCTCCAGCATTTGTAAGGAAAAATGAGCTGCGCTAGATGATTTCTGGAGATCTCTTCCCACAATGACTCAATTAATCTCTAGCTCCATCATGTATAGGAAATGCAATAGGTTGGACTAGATGATCTTTGGAGATCCCTTCCCACAATGACTCCATTAACCCGTGCCCTCCATTTGGAGAAAATACAATGGGTTGGACACTAGATTCTAGCACTCTATTGTCTACAAATGGTGGGGACAGAAATTAATAGAGTTATAGGACCAACCATCCAGTTGGAAGGGACCTCCAGAGATCATCTAGACCAGGCATGGGCAGGTCCGGATTATCCATAGGGCCAACATAGGCCATGGCCAAGGGGCGCAAGCCAAGGGGGGCGCAGATCACGGACCAAAAACAAATGTTATAAAATAATTAATAAATCGTGCCGCGATTGGCTCCTGCCGCCTGGTACCCAAAAGGAGGTGGAGCCAAGGCCGGGCTCCGCGGAGGCAACGCTCGTGCTCGCCGCATCAGCCTCAGCCCATCCATCTACGCCGTTGCTTCTCAGCCAGTGCTTCTGCGCCTGAGGGGAGGGGAGGGGCCTGGCCTGGCCTGGCTCAGAGCAGCTTCCTTCGCAGGCTGCGGAGGGAAGAGGAGGCCCCGGGAAAGATGGGCGGTGTGCGGCCTGGGGGCCCAGAGGGGAGCCTGAGGCAGAGGAAGGTCCCGACTCTCTGCAGCCACTGGGCCATGAGTTGCACGTGGGGCCACCTCTGAAGCCGCTGCACTGGACGAAGAGCATGCTCTGGACCCAGCCCAGCTTTCCCCATTCCTTTGGGCTTCAGCTCTGCGGCACTCACTCGCCCTCCTCTGCCTCCTTCCTGAGGTGTAATGAACACGCTCCCCGGCCCGCCACACAAACAGGCCCGTTCCCTTCTCTTCAGTGACAGCACGTGTGCACCTTTCCCCTCAGCCCCATTGGCACAGGGCGGGAAGGATGCGGTGGCGCGAGGCGGAGTGGGGGGGAGAGAAGTGGAGTTGGTTTAAAGGGGGCGTAATTCCAAAGTGTAGCCTAGGGCGCAAAAAGCTGTTAATCCGGGCATGGGCCAACTTGGGCCCTCCAGGTGTTTTGGACTTCAACTCCCAGACTTTCAGCAGGCTGATATGAATTGTGGGAGTCAGAATCCAAAACACTTGGAGGGCTGAAGTCTGCTCAAAGTTTGCCCTGGCCTGGTCTAAAGCATCTCTGAGTTCTAAAATGGAGTCTGAGCTCTGAGCAGTCCCAGATCTGATCATGTGGTCTGCAGCCCCTCCCACAACCTCAAAAAACATAGAATGAAGAGAAAGCTGCATACCAAAACATACATATTCAATACAGTAAGCAAACAGAATCATATACAAACACATTCCTAGTGGAGGCTTGAAGACATTTGCCATTTCCAACACAAACATCTGACTTGCAAATGACTCATAATTAAGAACAGGGCTGAGACAACAGGAAGTGAGGGGAATTTGCCCCTCGGAAGGAAGGGAAATTCGTTTCTGGAAGAGTTATTTTCATGGGGAAAAGAGATTCTAGCGTTAATACAGTTTGCTATCCCTTGAGCTGCCTTTACTCAGTGTAATGGGATCCTGGGATTTGCAGTTTGATGAGGCAGAGCAGGTGGAAGACCTTGCAAAACTGCAACTCCCACAAGTCCATAGTCTTGAGCAAAGGCAGCTAAAGCGGTCTCAAACTCCATTAGTTCCACAGTGAAGTCAGAAAGGTGCAAACCTCAAAAGCCCTTCTCTTTTTTTCAGCCTCCCTTCCCCTGGAGAGGGATTTGTCAAGGGCCGAATGACCCAGAGACACCTCCTGTTTAGTGTTTAGGCAGAAAAGCTGAGTGCAGGGGTAATGAAATCCATTAGCGGAATAACGGGCCCCGTTCGGCCTTTACGTTCAGGCCATAAAACTCTCATTTTCCCCTCTCCGACAATAAAACACCAAGGTTTCTTTCCCACCCTCTCTTTTCTCTTTCCTTTTTGGAGTCATCGCCTCCTCCTTTGGCCCAGGCTCTTCCCAAGCCATTTGCTAATTGCCTGGCCGGCCCCAGACAGACAAGGAGAGCTTTGGGCCCAAGAGACGCAAGGCAGGCTTCTGCCATCCTGGGACCCCGCCTTGCAAAGGCCTTCTTTCTTGCCAGTTCATTGCAGAACAAAGCAAGAGACAAGGAGAGGACCCACTCTCTGTCCCCAACCCACCCCTCCTCATTCCCCCTGGCTTCCAAGCCAAGCCTTCACTCTCCACAATGGGTGCTGACTCAAGGGCTTGCCAATGCAAACCTGGCCGGGCAAAACAAATGCCATAAATCCACAGCAGACGGTCCCTTTAGCGGATCCAATGCCTCCCACCTTCCTTCCTCATCCCTCTGCCTTGCTTCTCCGTGATGCATATGATTGGGGGGGGGGGGGGGCAACCAAAGGGGCAAGTGGAAGGGAATCACCCCACCCCAGTGCCTAGGTTGCCCTTTTCCTGGCCCCAGGTGACCCTTCCTGAGCCCATTTGCCACCTCCTAGCCTGGGTTTGTCTCTTCCTAACACAATTTGCCACCTTCTCTGCCCAGGTTGCCACTTCTCAGGCCTATTTGCTCCCTTTTGGACCACATTCTAGCCTCATTTGCCTCTTCCTGGACCAGATTGTCACTTCCCAGCCCCCTTTGCCTCTTCCTGGCAAGGATTGCCACTTTCTAGCCCGATTTGCTCTCTTTTGGACCACTTACTGGCCTTATTTGCCTCTTCCTGGCCCAGGTTGCTTCTTCCCAGCCCTATTTGCTCCCTTTTGGTCCACTTCCTGGCCTCATTTGCCTCTTCCTGGCCCAGATTGTCACTTCCTAGCCCCATTTGCCTCTTACTGGCAAGGATTACCACTTCCTAGCACCATTTGCTCCCTTTTGGTCCACTTCCTGGCCTCATTTGCCTCTCCATGGCCCAGATTGCCACTTCCTAACCCCATTTACAACCTTTTGGTTCAGATCACCCTTTCTTAGCCTTGGCTGTTTTCTTTCATGGCCAAAGTTGCCTCTTCCAAGCCCTATTTGCCCTTTCTTGGCCCAGATGGGCATTTCATCGCACCCTTTGCCTCTTCCTGGCAAGCATTGCCACTTCCTAGCCCTATTTGCTCCTTTTTGGCCCACTTCCTAACCCGATTTACCACATTCTTGGTCCAGGCTGCCCCTTCTTGCCCCAGGTTGCCCCTTCTTAGACCCATTTGCCTCTTCCTGGCCAAGGTTGCCACTTTCTAGCCTTACTGATCTCTTCCTGGCTAAGGTTGCCCTTTTATAGCCCCATGTGTTTTTTCCTGGCAAGGATTGGCACTTCCTAGCCCTCTTTGCCACCTTCTTGGCTTAGGTTGCCCCTTTAGTCCCATTTGCCCTTTCTTGGCCCAGATTGCTATTTCATAGCCCTCTTGACCCCTTGATGGCCCAGGCTGCCCCATTCCTGGTCCAGATTGCCACTTCCTAGCCACCTTCTGTAAAGACCTAAAAATGTGGATGTTCCAATGTGTTTTTGATTAATCAGTTCACTAGATGAATTGGCCCTTCTAGCCATAACTTATGTAGACCATGCATTGTTGACCCACCGCCTATCCGCTTCCGGAGTCAGGGGGACTGCCCTTAAATGGGTGGCCTCCTTTCTCCGGGATCGGGGACAAGGCGTGTGGAGGGGGGGCGGATGGTCTCCAGGCGGCTCCCACTTAATTGTAGGGTCCCCAGGGGGCCATTCTCTCCCCTTATTATTCAACGTTTATATGCGCCCCCTGGCCCAGCTGGCCCGCGACTTTGGTCTGGAGTGTTATCAGTACGCTGATGACACCCAGCTTCTGCTGCGAATGGACGGCAGGCCGGATACCGTACCCGATTGTTTCCATCTGTGCCTCGAAGCCGTGACTGGTTGGCTGCGGGCCAGCCGGCTGAAGGTGAATCCGTCGAAGACGGAGATCCTATGGCCTGGTCGGCCTGGCCGGGATGAGTGCCGGTTGCCTACTCTGGACGGCGAGCAATTAAGCACGTCGTCAATTGTTAAGAGCTTGGGTGTTCAGTTCGACTCCCTGCTGGCCATGGAGACCCAGGTCTCCGCGGTCAGCAGGGTGGCGTTTCTACCACCTACGTCAGGCTAGGCGACTGGCCCCCTACCTGTCCAGGAATGACCTGGCTACGGTGATCCAAGCGACGGTCATCTCGAGACTAGACTACTGTAACGCCCCACGTTGGCCTTCCCTTGGCGACGATTCGGAAACTCAAGCTAGTGCAGAATGCTGCTGCTCGCCTGCTGGCAGGAGTGCCGGTGAGGCAGCATATTACGCCCATCCTCCAGCAACTGCACTGGCTGCCAATTGAGTACCGAATCACCTTCAAGGTGCTGGTGTTGACCTTTAAGGCCTTGTACGGTCTAGGGCCTGCGTACCTCTTGGACCGCCTTGCCCCAGACGATCCCCCGAGATCACTCCGCTCAGCAGAGCAAAACTTGCTGGAGATTCCATCGATCCGCCTCTGCCGCCTATCATCAACTAGGCAGCGCTCTTTCTCTGTAGCAGCTCAATGGCCTGGAATGCCCTACCGGAGGAGGCTAGAGCCATACGGGAGCTCGCCCCTTCCCGTAGGGCCTGTAAGACCTTCCTTTTTAAGCAGGCCTTTGATTGATATATAACGCCTCTTGCTTCCAATTTGACTTAGGACTCTGTGTCACAGTTTTTGTCACGTAGTGTAATTTTAACAATGTTTTAATGTTCTAATGATGCTTTTAGTACCATTTCTGTTATTTTTATGGTTATAGTATTGTTTTATTTTGTTCGTGAGTCGGCATGAGTGTTGCCTGCTGATCACTATGTATGTCTTGTAACCCGCCACGAGCCCTCGGGAAGAGGCGGAATAGAAATGCAAATAATAAATAAATAAATAAATAATATTGATAGCGGTCAACAAAAAGCCCCCTGTGTTCAAGCTGATCTGACCTGCAGCAGGGAGTTCCGCAGTTCCTGGTTGTCTCATTGGGCCAGCATCACTGGGAGTATGGCAACAGCAGCAGCCTCAACTAAAACCCTTCTTTTTACCTCATTCTGCCTTGCTTTCTCCCCTTCACCCTAACATTGTAATGAATCCCCCAATAAAGTATCATTGGATTGCAACTTTTTCCTCTTCATAGTGATACATTGTGTTCTTTACTGTCTCCAACTCTTTCTAGCATGAACCTTTCCTTTTCTGAGCCGTGGCCAGCTGCGGGCACGCCCAGGATGCTTTTCTGGCATCCTGGGCCGTGGATACAGAAACCCATGAGGCCTCTGTATCCACGGGTCAACGGATCGCTTCCAAACCGGTGCCATTTTTCTCCTAGACTAATTCTAAGACTAACTGCTATCTCACTTTTTGCATTCTGGACTCCTACGCTCTGGGAATAACTGTTTTCACCCCAAAACTCAATGTGGATATTAGCTGATTGCAATCCGTGGCTCCCTGCCACCATGTTGTTCCTGCCGCTGTCTTGTTGATGTCCAGGAGCCCGTGACCTGGGGAGCCTGTTGCGGTCACCCCTTGGGACCACCAGGAAGCAAGCAGGCCACTCTGGCCCCATGGAGAGGTGGGATTTATAGTTTTCTTCTCCCAAATGGACAGACCTCAGCTCCCCGCATCTGCAGCAATCCCCAGTGCAGATCACAGGGACTCATCAAACGACCTCCCTTTACACTTATGAACTTTCTTGAACTTTTATGGGACTTTTGCCTACTTTTGAAGGACTTTCAGAAACTCTTTGGAAACTTTTTCCTTTCAAACCTCATGGACCCTCCTCATGATTTATGAATTCTGATGGACTCTGGTAGGCGGGATGGGCTGGTAAGAGATGACATGGTTCCCATTTCCCCTCCAATATGAATGTATTCCCTATATGCTTTCGCCTTCCCTGTGCCCCTATATGAAAGTATGCTGGGTTCACAAAGAGGTGACATTCCAGGAAATGAGAGATCCCCTGAGCCAGTTAATCTCCTAATACAAAGGACCCCCAACAAAAACTCTTGCATGGATAATAAAACAATGGGCATACGCCTTCGGACCTCGGATCATGGCCATCTGAAGGACGTGCCCCATGGTGATTTTGTCATTCCTCACAAAGAGGACATCCTGCCTTCAGGGGGATTTGGGTGTTCCGTCTGAATCGCCCTTTGTTTACATTCCCTTGGCCGATACCAAAGGCAAGATATCATCAATGGATCCCATATCCAGGATTAAGGACTACTGGGGTCTGGTATCCACGCCAGACCAAGATGTTTATTTCCTTCACTTGGGACAATACAAAAAGCTAGCTTGAGGACTCTTGCAGTAATTGCCAGCACTTGGACAAACATTAAGTCATTCAATCCACTCATCATTTCCTCCTGGTTCATTGTTTCCTGCCTGGACCGTTCATTGGTCGAGAGCCCGAAGCGGCACTGTCTTCCTGAGTATTATTATTATTATTATTATTATTATTCTCTTCCTCCTGACTCATCTTACCTTTTCCTGGCCCTGGCTGGTCTTGTTTACCCCCTCCAAGATGACTCTTCTGAGCCTGGCTCGCTTCTTTCTGGCCCTATTTGCCCCCTTCCTCCAAACACGAGTGTCCCCTTCCTCGCCTGGACCACCTTTGAGCCACAGGTGGGGAAAAAGAGGTTCATGGATAACAGGTACTTAAATAGAAAAGCCACTAACAGGTTGTATTATTATTATTTATTTCGATTTGATAAACCGCCCTTCCCGAGGCTCAGGGCGGTTTACAGCATTTAAAAACAGCATATAAAACACACAAAGTTAAAAACACACATAGGCAAGCTTGGGCCCTCCAGGTGTTTTGGCAGACATATGGCAGACATAGGCAAGCTTGGGCCCCATTTGGCAGACATAGAGCTGTTAGGAATGGTGGTGTTTTGCAGTCATATGGCACCTGAGGGCCCTCTAGGTGTTTTTGGACTTCAACTCCCACCATAAGAGCTGTTAGGAATGGTGGACTACAATTCCCAGCATGGACTACAATTCCCAGCATGACCACGAGCAGAGCTCAGAACATTGGCGTCTTTGATCATGTGTTCTAAAGCGTTGGGTGTTGTTATTGCATATCAGACTAGGTTGCAGGGACTGGGGTTCAAATCCCTGCTCAGCCCCAGAAGCCTACAATCACACTTTCTCAGCCTCAGAAGAAGGCAAGCACAAGCCTCCTGTGAATACATGATAAGGGTCACCTTAGGGTTGCTGGGTATAGTTACATAATAGGATTCCAGATTATGGTGTCTTTTAAAAAAACCTTTATGCAATGTGTAGTTTTGAGCTGCGTTTATTTTGACTTCTGTAAGCTGCCTTGACTCTAGGATTGGGGGGGCAGGGAAGGTAGGATGACATAAACAACATGTGCTCTGAACATGTGCAGAGTGCCTTGAGCTCCTGTGTTTCGTACAGCACTTTGCCAAAGTATACATCCCTACAAAGTTATAGGATGTAGCACATTTGGGGGTCCCTTCCATGAGCATATCCCACGTCCATGTGTATCTGCTGCTCTGCAGCGAAGGGCTTCGAGGAAGGAAGGGTCGTGCCAGCCTTGCAGCTGGCATTATTTTAAGGACACAGCTGCCGAGATTAGCGCCAGGCTCCCGATGCGCCCGTTTTGGGAACAGGACCAAACATGTGGGTTTTTATAGATTAAAGACTGGAAATAAGGGATTTAAGAGGCATCCGGAAGGCGACCTCAAGTCCAGACAAGGCCGGGATTGATCCCTAGTGACCTCCGATAAGAGACGGCGGCCCTTTAAGTGAACCCTCCAATGTTCTGCACATGAAAGCTGGGACACGCGTGGCCAAGAAGGTGAATAATGATTTGTTGGAGCATGTAAGGAATTTCTTTCTCTCTCCCTCTCTCTCTCTCTCTCTCTCTCTCTCTCTCTGTGTGTGTGTGTGTGTGTGAAGTGTAAAATAAGATGCATGAAGCTGATTGGTCAGGCTATACCTGGGGACCAGACCACGCCTGGGACTTTTGGGTACTGTTACATTTAGTTCAGGCTTCAGCAATGAAGGTCTTTGGAGCAGCAGAGAGCCAAGCAAGCAGAGAGACAGAGTTTGGAGTGTGCGCTCACTTCATTGAGCTGCTGAAGGTGTTTATCCACATGGACAAAGAAGGACTAAAGGACATTATGTGAGTTGATGCAACTGACCACATCATACATAATGTCGTTCTGAACTACGAAGAGTAAACTACTTGTTCTTTATTGATGTTTCCTTTCTCTGGCAAGGCAGTGTGTGGGCTGATCAAACGTGAACTACACATGGTTTATTTTTACAATATGCCACATGATTGGCATGAAAAGAATAGACAAGCATTTGCAGTGGTTTGCAGCAGTCAGCTTTTGCTTGAGATTAACTGGGAAAGCCTGGATTCCTCCCCATACTATTTATTTATTTATGCGCCGGGGTGGAGTGGGGGGTAGAGGTGGTGCAGAGGGTTAAACCACTAAGCTGCTGAACTTGCTGACAGAAAGGTCACAGGTTCGAATCCAGAGAGTGGCAAGAGCTCCTGCTGTTAGCCCCAGCTTCTGCCAACCTAGCAATTCAAAAACATGAGTAGATCAATAGGTACTGCTCCAGCAGGAACATAATGGTGCTCCATGCAGTCATGCTGGTCACATGACCTTGGAGGTGTCTACGGACAATGCCGGCTCTTCAGCTTAGAAATGGAGATGAGCACCAACACCCAGAGTCCAATAGTGGCAGGCCACACACACATATACCCAGAACCTCAATCAGTGGCTGATCCTGGATGAGAAACTTCCTCCTGGGTACAGAGAAGACTGAGTGACTTGGAAGGGGCTGGACAGACTGCGCTCTGGCACCACGAAATGCAGAGCCAACCTTCAGAAATGGGGCCACAAAGTGGAGTCCACAACATGCAAGTGCGGAGAAGAGCAAACCACTGACCACCAACTACAATGCAGTCTGAGCCCTGGAGGACCTTCTTATAGTCACACCAGAAGCACTCCCAAGAGGCCAGCTTCTGATCAAAGGACATTTAATATCATGCCAATTTTTTAACTTTGTTTGTGTCTTTAAATACATTACAACTGTTCCATCGTTTGCTTCTGACACAATAAAATATAAAATAAAATAAAATAAAAATAAACTTTATTTATACCCCACCACCATCTCTCTGAAGGGGGCTGGCAGTATAGACAGGGCTTCAGAGGAAAGAATCCAGGACATTGTAAACGCATGTTCTGGTCTGGAGAAAGACGGCCAGCCGGCGCCTGGCAGGATTACCAAACTGAGCTTGTTAGAGCTCTCCTCTGGCACAAAACCCTGCTTTGCCACTTTGGGAAGGCTGGCAGGGACAGGAGAAAAGAGTATGGGGATGGGATAATTCCATATTTGCATATGCAAATACAAACATTAAAATCCAAGGGGGGTACTTTTTATGGGAAAAGGGGTAAGCAGCCAAAAGGTATTCCTCTTCTTGGATAATCCGACCCATGGGATGCCCGGGATGGTACGCTTTGTGCCTTCCAGAGGTTGGAGAAGTCCCTTTCTCAGACATGAGAGCCATGCTTAAATCTGTGGAAGGATGCCCCATCGAGGAGGGAACAGGCTTGTTTTCTGCTGTGGCAGAGACAAGGGCACAAATGGAGCCGTGGGTTCAAATGGCAGGAAAAGGGCTCCAACCTGAATATTAGGAAGGACTTCGTTGCACCATAGTGGAATCATATGCCGGTGCCTTGGAGTCTCCTTCCTCCTCTGGAGGTTTTTAAGGAGAGGCTGCATGACCATCAGCCAGGAGGGCTTTGATTGTGTCTTCCTACCTGGCAAAAGGGAGATGGACTAGATAGCCTTTGGGATCTCTTCCAACGCTTTGAATCTATCTATGCGCCTGTCCATCCATCCTTGTAGGTTTTGGACTGGATAGCCTTTGGAGCAGGCATGGGCAAACTTGGTCCCTCCAGGTGTTTTGGATTTCAACATTGAAGTCCCAAACACCTGGAGGGACCAAGTTTGTTCATATCTGCCCAGAAATATGTTCCAATCTTTTTGAAAAGAGACTTCACCTGAATATTAGGAAGAATCTCCTGATCTTAAGAGGAGCTGTTCAACAATGGAACTCTCTGCCTCGGAGTCTGATGGAAACGCCTTCCTTAGAATCATAGAATAATAGAGTTGGAAGTGACCCCAAGGGGCATCTAGTCCAACCCCCTCCTATGCAAGATAAGCACAGTCAAAGTACCCCCAACAGATGGCCATCCAGGGTCTTGGAGACTTTTAAGCAGAAGTTAGATGGCCATCGGTTGGGGGTGCTTTGATTGTGCTTTCCTACATGGAAGAAGGGGATGGGGATCTATCTATCTGCCTATCTATCTATCTATCTATCTATCTATCTGCCTATCTATCTATCTATCTATCTATCTATCTATCTGCCTATCTATCTATCTATCTGCCTATCTATCTATCTATCTGCCTATCTATCTATCTATCTATCTATCTATCTATCTATCTATCTATCTATCTATCTGCCTATCTATCTATCTATCTATCTGCCTACGTATCTGCCTATCTATCTATCTATCTATCTGCCTACGTATCTGCCTATCTATCTATCTATCTATCTGCCTATGTATCTATCTATCTGCCTATCTATCTGCCTACGTATCTGCCTATCTATCTATCTATCCATCTATCTGCCTACGTATCTGCCTATCTATCTATCTATCTATCTATCTGCCTATGTATCTATCTATCTGCCTATGTATCTGCCTATCTATCTATCTGCCTATCTGCCTATCTGCCTATCTGCCTATCTATCTATCTATCTATCTATCTATCTGCCTATGTATCTATGTAGCTATCTATCTGCCTATCTATCTATCTATCTGCCTATCTGCCTATCTATCTATCTATCTGCCCATCTGTCTGTCTGTCTGTCTATCTATCTATCTATCTAGGGTCAGCTTGGCAGCTTGGATGGCCTTTGGGGGTCCCTGCCAACTCTGCGAGTCAATAAGTTCCTATTCCTTGGAGCCAACCCCAAGAAGACCCTGTTTTCCATGGACATGGAATTGAGGAAAGGGCCTCCTTAAACCAACACTAGAACATGAGAAGACTCCTTCAGGGCAACACAAACTTCCAGAATATCTTGAGAAACTTCCTTTATGAGTATTACAATTCCGATGGCCAGCTGGTCCAAAAAGAAGACCCTTCCCCAAATCCAGAAGGATGATCAAGGAATCCCAGGTCTTGTAGGCTTTGCGTCAGAGGAAGGAATGGGCAAAACCATCTCTGGCCTAAGAAAACCCTATGAAATATATGGGGTGCCCTTAAGTCCGTAGGCAACTTAAAGAGACAGGCACACAAATAAAAGACCGATGTGTCATTGGCTAGGAGAAGATTCATTTCATCCCTTTGCAGTTGCAGTTATCTTCCAGGGAAACACAGGGAGACACCAAGGGAGAGAGGCTGTCACGAGAGACGAGAGAGAAACACATTTCCGCTGCGTTTGCAAAGACATCCATTTCAGGCCGCAGAACAAGGCATATATTTCTCCCCAAAAAATCAATACGCTTTGGGTGCGTTTGGGCCAAGGAAAAGATGGGCCTGATTTAAAAGGCGGCGTGGACAAATTCATTTGGGAAAAGGTGCCAAAAGGGAATATAGGAAATTAAACACAGGGAAATAAAACAAATGTATGAATCATTTATGTCTTTCGACCTCAAACAGGTCTGAACTGCTTGTAAGTAGAATTATTTGGGATTTTGGGAGCTCTGTATTTGCATGGATGTACATTATTATTATTATTATTATTATTGAGGCCCAAGGTTGCCATTTATTATTATTATTATTATTATTATTATTATTATTGAGGCCCAGCAGTTGCCATTTTTCAACTGCTGTATGGCCTCAATGGTCTCTTCCAGCTCCCACTCTGGAAGAGACCATTGAGGCCATACAGCAGTTGAAAAAATGGCAAGGCAGCCGGGATCGATGGAATCCCACCTGAAGCTTGGAAACAGGGAGGTCATGTACTGCATGCTAAATTCCACGAGCTCCTTGTGAGTTGCTGGGAAAAAGGTGAACTGCCATCAGATCTCCGAGATGCAGTTATCATCACCCTGTATAAGAAAAAGGGAACAAAATCCGATTGCTCAAACTATCGAGGTATAACACTGCTCTCCATTGCTGGAAAAATCCTTGCAAGGATACTCCTGAACAGATTAGTTCCGGCTATTGCAGAAGAACTTCTCCCTGAAAGCCAATGCGGCTTCAGAGTAAATAGGAGCACCACAGATATGGTTTTTGCCCTTAGACAACTGCAAGAGAAATGTAGAGAGCAGAACAAAGGACTCTATGTAACATTTGTCGACCTCACCAAAGCCTTCGACACTGTGAGCAGAAAAGGTCTGTGGCAGATCCTGGAACGTCTAGGATGTCCCCCCAAGTTCCTCAAAATGATTGTCCTGTTACATGAGGGCCAGCACGGTCAAGTCAGATATGGCGATGCTCTCTCGGAGCCCTTTCTCATAACTAATGGAGTGAAACAAGGTTGTGTTCTTGCACCAACCCTATTTACAATCTTCTTCAGCATGATGCTCCAAAGGGCTATGGCAGACCTACAAGAAGAAGACGGCATATATATACGCTATCGTACTGATGGTAGCTTGTTCAACTTAAGCCGTCTGAGGGCTCGCACTAAGACTCTAAACTATCTAGTCCGTGAGCTACTTTTTGCTGACGATGCTGCCCTTGTCGCCCATTCAGAAGCAGCCCTGCAGCGCCTCACATCCTGCTTTGCAACAGCTGCAGAGCTGTTTGGGCTGAAAGTCAGCCTGAAGAAAACAGAAGTCCTCTACCAGCCCGCACCACAGGAAGAACACCACCATCCTCACGTCAGCATAGGCACATCTGTGCTTAAGTCCGTTCAGCAGTTCACCTACCTGGGAAGCATCATCTCTTCAGACGCCAAGATTGACAAAGAGATAGATCACAGATTATCAAAGGCATATAGTGCATTCGGAAGGCTTCACAAAAGAGTCTGGAGCAACAAGCACCTGAGACAAAGCACCAAAATCAGTGTGTACAGAGCTATCATACTGTCCATTCTCCTCTATGGGTCTGAAACATGGGTCACCTATCGCCAACACCTACGACTCCTCGAGCGCTTTCATCAGCGCTGTCTTCGCACAATCCTAAATATACACTGGACCGACTATGTGACGAATGTTGCTGTCCTTGAGCAAGCAGGGATCACCAGCATTGAGGCCATGCTATTGAGAAACACAGCTGCGCTGGGCAGGACACGTCTCTAGGATGGAGGACCACCGCCTCCCAAAGATACTACTCTACGGTGAACTCGCCACGGGTCAGCGCAAGAGAGGCGCCCCCCAAAAGAGATATAAGGACTCCCTGAAACAACATCTCAGGCTTGGCCAGATTGATCACCAACAATGGTCCACCCTGTCCTCACATCGGGAGGCATGGAGAAGCACTATCCACAATGCTGCGGCCTCTTTCGAGAAGACACGCCGAATGGGTCTCGAAGAGAAACGACAACGCAGAAAAGAACCGCAACTTGGAAAAACATCACCCAAGGAGACTTTCTGCTGCGCTTTCTGCAACCGAACTTGCCTAGCTCAGATTGGCCTTTTTAGTCATCAACGCGCTTGTAAAAAGCGTGGGATGAGTCCTTCCTGAATCTTCGTTCGCGAAGTAATGCCGAGAGATTATTATTGAGGCCCAAGGTTAAACACAACATTTATGTATTGGTGATTCAATGGGTTAAATCCTTGTTCTGTCTGAACTGCTGACCTGAAGGTTGGTGGTTTGATTCCGGGGAGTGGGGTGAGCTCCCATTTGTCAGCCCCAGCTTCCCATGCGGGGACATGAGAGAAGCCTCTCACTGGATGGTAACACAGATGGCCAATTCTCTCACACCAGAAGTGACTTGCAGTTTCTCAAGCCACTTCTGGCATGATAAAAAGCTATGTGTCAACAGGAATTCCTGTTGGTGCAATGGGTTAAACCCTTGCGCCGACAGGACTGAAGACCAACATGTCGGAGGTTCGAATCCGTGGAGAGTGCAGATGAGCTCCCTGTCAACACAGTATTTTCTGTTGGTCATGAGGGTTCAGTGTGGGAAGTTTGGTCCAATTCTATCATTGAATTCTATCATATCATTCAGAATGCTCTTCGATTGTAGGTGAACTATAAAACCCAGTAGACCTTGACTCCAAATGTCAAGATCTATTTCCCATGAACTCCATCTGTGTTCATATTTGGGCATATGGAGAATTCATGCAAAGTTTGGTCTAGATCCTTCATTGTTTGAGTCCACAGTGCTCTCTCAATGTAAGTGAACTACACCTCCCAAACTCAAGGTCAATGCCCACCAAACACTTCCAGTATTTTCTATTGTTCATAGGAGTTATGTCTGGCAAATTTGGTTCAATTCCATCATTGGTGGAGTTCAGAATGCACTTGGATTGTAGGTGAACTATAAACCCCAGCCATTAGAACTCCAAAATGAAAAAAAACACAATTTTTGGAGGGATGGTCACTTCTTGGGTTAGTAGGTGTCTTGTGGCCAAATTTGGTGGCAATTTGTGCATCAGATTTTGAGTCAAAACGAACAGAGCATTTCTACATATCTATTTAGACATAGCCTGAAAATGTGTGTGTGTATGGAGCCCGCCGCCGCCCAGTGGTGCAGTGGATTAAAGCGCTGAGCTGCTGAGCTTGTTGACCGAAAGGTTGCAGGTTTGAATCCGTTGGAGTTCTAAAACATGCAAATGTGAGTAGATCAATAGGTACTGCTCTGGCAGGAAGGTAATGGCGCTCCATGCAGTCATGCCGGCCACATGACCTTGGAGGTATCTACGGATAACGTCAGCTCTCCAGCTTAGAAATGGAGATGACCACCAACCCACAGAGTCGAACATCACTGGACTTCATGTCAGGGGAAAACCTTTACATACATACATACATACATATATATATATATATACACACACAGAGAGAGAGAGAGAGAGAGAGAGAGAGAGAGAGAGAGAGAGAGAGAGAGAGAGAGAGAGAGAGCCAGCCAGCCAGCCAGCCAGCCAGCCAGCCAGCCAGCATGGTGAAGTGAATGAAGCATTGGACTGTGATTCCGGAGATCTAAATGAATCCCTGCTCAGCCATTGCGTGACCTTGAGCAAACTCACACTCTCTCAGCCTAATGAAAGTGCACAACCTTCCTGAACATCTTGCCAGGAAAATCTTGAGATAGCTTCTCATAAATCAGAAATTATTTCTCTTTGAAACACCAAAAAAAAAAAGAGTCCCATGTTTGGAGTAGTGAGTTTGGTTAGATTATCCATGAAAACTGCCCTCACAAACCCAGAAGTTGCCATTAAGAGTGATTTCCATTTGTGATTTTTCCCTAACAATGTAGCACCATAAGTGCAAAGACCGCTGAATTGCAACTGCCACATTTGCTTTGTGGTCTGGGGCAGTGTTTCCCAACCAGTGTGCCGGGGCACACTAGTGTGCTGTGAGCGATCATCAGGTGTGCTGTGGGAAATTGGAACCTCCAGGAGGGGAGGGAGGAGAGTCTAGTGTGTTGAAGTATAAAAACCCCAAGAAACCTACCTCAATAAAGGCACAAAATTACAAACACCCCCTCCCCACCCGTTGTCTACTTGGTCTCTCCTTCTCCATGCATTGGGAAGGCCCGCCTCCCTTTCCCCAAGTAGAGACCTCCTCTTGCCTCTCCCCCACCCAGGCCGCCCCGCTGACCCCCGAGGAGCTGCACAGGTGGTGAGTGAGGCTCCTGCTCCCCACGACTGCAATTCAAGCCTGGGAGGGAGGGAGGGAGGGGGCAACCTAAGTGAGAGGGAGACTGCTGGTCTTTTGAGCCCCCCCCCCTCCAGAAACTGTAACTCCCAAATGTCAAGGTCTATTTCCCCCAAACTCCATCTGTGTTCACATTTGGACATATTGAGTACTCATGCCAAGTTTGGTTCTGATCCAACATTGTTTGAGTCCACAGTGCTCTCTGGATATAGGTGAACTACAACTCCAAAACCCAAGGTCAATGCCCACCAAACTCTTATAGCATTTTCTGTTGGTTTATAATAATAATAATAATAATAATAATAACTTTATTTCTTGTGAGTCGCCCTCCACCGATGGTGCTCCGGGCGACTTACATCATTTAAAAAATACATCTAATTAAAAACACGGGTTCAAAGAATCACAAAGGGCCCAATCCCCAAGATTAGTCAATCCCCAAACGCCTGGCGGAAGAGCCAAGTTTTCAGCTCGGACAGGAATCTGGCTGGGGCCGATATGGCCCTAAGAGCAGGCGGAAGTGTATTCCAGATTACAGGAGCCACCACAGAGAAAGCTCTCCGTCGGGTCTTTGTCAGCCGGGCCTCTCTCACCCCTGGGATAACTATACAGTCACCATTTATTTCACGCAATGGTCTTTCACTGTGTTGGTCTATTAACCGGTCGCCCAGATAGGCTGGTCCGGTTCTTTGTCGTGCTTTGAAAGTTATCGCCATGAGTTTATAGACCACTCTGAACTCTGTAGGGAGCCAGTGAAGAGCTTTTAGGATTGGCGAGATATGGTTCCTAGCCGAAGCCCCGGAGATGAGTCTGGCCGCTGCATTCTGGACAAGTCTCAGCCTCCGAGTCGTGGACAGCGGTAGACCCGCATACAGGGCATTGCAGTAGTCAAGACGGGAGACTACAGTGGCATGTATCACGGTCTTCAGCGCCTCTGATGGTAGGTAGGGGGCCAACCGTCGGGCCCTGCGGAGATGAAAAAAGGCGCCCTTGGCTGCAGCCTGGATCTGGACTTCCATCGTCAGCCTCTCGTCCAGGATCACTCCCAGGCTCTTCACCGCCGGAGCCGGGGACAGGGGCTCGCCTTCAAAGAGTGGTAATGGTGAGTGAGGGTCGGGTCGACCGGGCCAGAGGATCTCCGTTTTTGCCGGATTGATTTTTAGTCTGTGTGCTCTAAGCCAGTTTGTCACCGCCCTTAGTCCCTGACTGAAGCTTTCAGGCACCGACGACATCCCTGGATCGAGCTTCAACAACAGCTGTGTGTCATCGGCGTATTGGTAGCAGCTGAAACCATTATGGGAGTTCTGTGTGGGAAGTTTGTGTCTTTCTGCCATTCCTGCCAGGATATCTATGTTGTGTTCATCGAAACAGGCCCAGGTTTCACACTAAGTGTATAAATACATTTAAAAACATATTAACTGTATGTATTACTGTGTTAGAGTGTCATTTTGTGTCATTTTGGTTGGTGGTGTGCCCCAGGATTTCGTAAATGTAAAAAGTGTGCTGCGGCTTGGAAACACTGGTCTGGAGAGACAGAGATCAAAACAGGGGGGTGAGATAGCTGTGGGGCAAATTATGTGAGGGAGAAAACTCTTTCAAAAAGAGGTCGAGAGAGGAGCTTCGTATAAAGGGGGGGGGGGAGGTGTACACTCAGAGCAAATACTGAGGGTGAATGGTGGGATGAGATTATAGAATTAGTCTCCAAAAGCACAGCCGAAGAGCCAGTTCTTCAGATCCTTCTTGAAACTCTCTAAAGTTTCATCTCACCAGACAGTGCATAACAACCTGAGATATGCAGATGATACCACTTGGGTGGCTGAAAGCGTGGAGGAGCTGGGGAGCCTTCTCTCCAAGGTGAAAGAAGAACGTGCAAAAGCTGGGTTGCAGTTAAACAGCAAAACAACCAAGATGATGGCAACTGGACTGATGGATAACTGGCAAATTGAGGGAGAAAACGTGGAGGCCGTGACAGACTTTGTATTCCTAGGCGCAAAGATGAGTGCAGATGCAGATTACGGCCAGGAAATCAGAAGACACTTCCTTCTTGGGAGGAGAGCAATCTCGATCAAAGACTGAAGAGAAGAGACATCACACTGGCAACGAAGATCCGCATCCAAAGCAATAGTATTCCCCCGTAGTCACCTATGGATGTGAGAGCTGGACCATAGGGAAGGCTGAGCGAAGGAAGAGGCGCTTTGGAACTGTGGTGCTGGAGGAAAGTTCTGAGAGTGCCTTGGACCGCGAGAAGTCCATACTTCAGGAAATAAAGCCCGACTGTTCATTGGAGGGAAGGAGACTAGAGGCAAAGATGAAGCACTTTGGCCACACCATGAGAAGAAAGGAAAGCTTAGAGAAGAGAATGTTGCTGGGGAAAATGAAAGGAAGAAGGAAGAGGGGCTGACCAAGGGCGGGCGGGTGGTATCTGGTTTGCTATCTACCTCCAACAGGAGCATTTGGATTACCATTTTTGGTGATTGCGTGTGCTTTTGGGAACTCTTACGTTCTACGGATATACTTACCATTGGGCCGCTCTTCTGCTACTCATCCGTTCCCTGTCGTGCACCCCCTTCCCCCTAGATTTCTAGAGGGTCAGGTGTACCACTAGACGTTGTGGGAACTTGTGCATTGGACGCTTTATATCATCTTGCGAGTTGGACTATATGGACTACTTACCGGATACCTGTTCCCCATCATGCACACCCATCCTATATGCGTCTCCGAGGTATTTATGTTGATAGCAACTTGGTCTGTTGTATATTAATAATTATTCTTATGACATTTTGATATATGTGCTGACTATATATGTTTTATAGGCTAATAGCCCTACTTGAATACACTTTGCATTTGCATTTACTACTTAGTCCTATGTGTGTTTGGAGGTGACAGCCAACAGGGAGCTCTGGCCTGGGATGGTCCACGAGGTCACAAAGAGTCGGAAGTGACTGAACGAATGAACAACAACAACAAACTTTGCTTTAACAAAGTAAAAGAGAATACAACTATGGAACTCCCTATCTCCTGGTTTTAATTTTCAATCCAGAAAAATAATAATAATAAATAATAAAACTTTATTTATACCCTGCCACCATCTCCCCAAGGGGACTCGGGGTGGCTTACATGAGGCCAAGCTCAATAACACATCAGTAAAACAACACAACAGCAAACAATAAAACAGTACAATCAATATAATGCACACAAAATGCATTTCAATGGGCATCTGTTGCCCTCTACAGGCCAAAATGGAGAATGGCACCTAACAGCCAACTTGATAAGAGGCAAGGGGTGAATCTACACTGCAGAATAAATGCAGTTTTGGCACCACTTTAGCTGCCTTGAAGCAATGCTATAGAACCCTGGGAGCTGTAGTTTGCAAGTAAAGAAACAGAGGGTGTCATCGTGTCTCATACTACAACAAACACTTCGGAATTATATCTATTAACCAATTAATTGTCAAACGAGTAAGTTAACACACTAGTCAATGGTCAATGTATATCAAAAAAAATTATCTAAAGGACAATGCCTAGACACCATATAGATAGACCAAAACCTATTA
Organism: Anolis apletophallus; assembly: GCA_030556195.1. Taxonomy (NCBI): domain Eukaryota; kingdom Metazoa; phylum Chordata; class Lepidosauria; order Squamata; family Anolidae; genus Anolis; species Anolis apletophallus. The sequence goes on along the minus strand of JARBWK010000008.1, from coordinate 149,360,017 downwards.
ATTAGAAAATATTAGCATAAGAGTTCACAATTGTCCAATATTATATACCTTAGTACTGATGTCCCAGTCAGAGTTCACGTGTTCATATTCGGTTAATGACAAACTTGTTGTAGAATCTCTCAGAAATTATATTTGTAATTCAAAGGGTTAATCCATAACAGGAGATGATTGATACATATAGGGAAGGTGGTGCAAATCACAAATCTTCAGGGTGCAAAGGTTTCAAGCAGACCCAAATGTTAATATTTTAGGCACCAGCGATAATGACTACCAATTTGTAATCCACAAGGGTGTAGGTTCAATTCAAGCAGGGTAGATCGCGGTGCAGGTCAAATCAAAAGACAAGCTGCTGAAGCCGCACCAAATCCAAAGAGCCAGACCTATATCCTTCTTTACCCAAATGTTACCAGATAAGCCCAGAGACATCCACCTCCCTGCTGAGAGATTTCCTGGACAGAAAGGGTGGGCAAAACCCCTGGGCCTTTCCCCAAGTCAACGCAATGAGGGAAACTCATTGTTCATGCGTATGTTTAGAGAGATAGCTGATCTCTGAGTATTTACAGTCATAGACCTCCTTTATTTTAGACTCAGACACTAACTACAGAGATCATCGCCCTTGTCTCTTGAGTCTTGCACCTTTGTTTGACAGAGGACTAGATATTTGAGCTCATCAGGGACCCATCTCCATGTCTTTACTCTTTGTTTCCCCAAACTGTGCCCTCCCTGCGGCTGATTGGTCCTTCACTCTGACCAATCCCAGGCAGCTATTCCCTCCTGCCAGCCAATCCTGGCATTGATCCTAACCAGACTCTTTTCTGACCAATCAGGGGAGGGAGCGGGAAGTCTGAATAACTTTCAGAATTCTATAAGTTATCTCGTATTGTCAGATTATTGCATTTTGAATAGCAATTCATGAGTCAGCACAAGATATATTTTCGCATTTTGAGATGACCTGCAGTGTGACATGTTTGACACCAGATGGCGCTGTCTCAAGACTGCTAAATGGAACCTTGAGGAATTTCCGTTACAAAGTGACAGTTGGGATTTGTCAGTTGGGATTCAATATCTGTGAGGAAAGGATGTTTAGAAAGGTAGCTGCGATGGCTGTTGTTTTTCGATGTTTTGCCAGTTATTGTTAAATACAATTCAATACAAAGTTATATATTTACCTTGTGAATTGAATGAGAGTTTCATTATTCACTCACACAGAGACTGGAGTTTTTGGGCCGATGGGGAATTAAACTTCTATATTTCTGTTGCCTATCCGCTGTGACATAAATACTCAACGCCGAAGACGTATTTCTCTGTATGTTTATGCTTATGCATTTTGACACAAAATTGCTGTACTTACAGTATATCTGCACCACAGTAGTGCAGTGGGTTAAACTACTAGCTGCAGAAAAATCTGCTGACCGGAGGGTTAGCAGTTCGAAGCCGAGAGTTGGGATGAGCTCCTGGCTGTCGACCCTAGCTTCTGCCTAGCTAGCAGTTCAAAAGCATGTAATGCAAGTAGATCAATAGGTACCGCCTTGGCAGGGAGGTGAAAGGGCGCCCCATGCAGACATGCCGGCAACACGATCAGAGAAGTCTATGGACAACAGGCTACTCGGCACAAAAAAATGGAACAGGTGCACCTCCCCGTGGCAAGAATGAGTATCGCCTCTAGATGCCGGAGATGGAAGGGAAGGCCTTTACCTGTATGTGTATTGTATGTTGTTGTGTACTGTGTAAAAAGGCATTGAATATTTGTCTTATACATGTAAACTGTAATCCGCTCTGAGTCCCTCCGGGGAGACAAAGCAGAATATAAATAAAGTATATCATCATCATCAAATAAGTATATTATTATTATTATTATTATTAGATAATAATAATTTACTGACACAAAAACCCAGTATGTCACAGCAAATGAGATCTACATGCTGGATTTCGTATCACAAAAATCACAAGTTGAAAACTTCCCAAACGTCTAGGACTGTGTGATGTATTTTTGAAAGATGTGCGCAGATCCAAGTCAGGTGGCCTTTGGCAGTTGACAGATTGTGATTTTGTCAATGTGTATTGTGTCCAAATGCCGGCTTTTGGCATGGCACCCAGTGTGCCGATCACCACTGGGGCCACCTGAACTGGTTTATGCCAGAGCCTTTGCATTTCGATTTTGAGGTCCTGATAACGGCTGAGTTTTTCCTGTTGTTTTTCTTCAATGCGACTGTCACCTGGTGTGGTGACATCAACAATCCAAACTTTTTTCTTTTCCACAATCGTGATGTCTGGTGTATTGTGTCCAAAACTTTGTTGTTGTTGTTGTTGATGATGATGATGATTGGCCATATTGAAATAAAGCTCTGTGGCATGTCTTTAACTTGGTGGGTTGGTTTTTCTGTCCTAGTCTATCTGGTTTTTAGCATACGGCTCACCAGTCTTGGAACCTCTGAGGTCCTAATTAACGACAACATTGGGTCTCTTATCTCCTGGATCTCCAACCAAAGCTGTCTGACGGGTTCAGGTAACTCAACCATGAGTCCAAATCCCCTTTTTTTCTGCCTGAAAAACATGGACCAGCTTAGCCTGGGAGCCATGGCCCTTTGGCACATCCGTCAGTCAGCCTTGGGGTCCACCTTCTGCTCCCGGAGGGCCTTGGCCACCCGCTTGGCCTCCTTGGCCCTCTCCACAGCTTGCCGCAGATACTCGGCCGGCTTGGCTCGGACCCGTGCCACCTCATGAGCCAGCCTCTCCAGGGCCATCCAGGAAAGGCCTTCCAGAAGGTTCCACTTGGGGAGGAAGTAGCTGGGCAGCTGCCGGTCCACTAGGCTGGCCAAGAGGTCATCCAGGAGCCCCAGCATGGCATGGGCGGCGTTCTCCTCCCGGCCAAGGAAGCTGTTTGGAAGCCGCTCGCAGGACCACAGGGCCAAGGTGAAGAGGTGGTAGGCCCCCACGCCACTCCTGAGACAGCCACTGTCCAAGATGGCTGCAGCGGCGGCGCGGAACGCCCAAGCCAAGGGCGAAGGGAGCATCCGCCGCAGGTTCATCTCGCTTGCCGAAAAGCCCAGCCGCCAATTGTTTCCAGAAGATGGCAAGAGGTAGAAGCCGCCGGCCACTTCCTCGTCCTTGAGTTTGCCATCCCAAAAGTGAATTTGTGTGAGCCACGGTTGGGCCACCTCCGGCCACCCTCTGAAGGCCACCACAGGAATGACATGATAAAGGACGCGCAAGGGTCCGGCACAAAGGATGACTGACGTGGCAACACTGCCGTGGCGTTCCACTCTCATATCTTCGGCACAAGCGGATAAAGTCCGGAAGAACCATTCTGACACTTGGTCGGCAGCCAAATAGGCCTCTTCGTCCCCCAAGTCAGACCAGAGATTGGCAACGGCAGGGTCGAATGGCTGGAGGCTGAGCCACGTGTGGCCAGTGGGGCTCTGCGTCATGTCCAGCGTGGCAGGGACTCCGGCCGCATTCAGGACAGGCACCAGGAGAGTGAAAGCAGCATCGTAATCAGTGCCAGGAGAAAGCAGGGGAAGGTGGCCCACATTGAGGTGGACGCTGCCCTGCTGGACCCCGCCAGACAGAAGCAGGTAGCGGTTGACCAGAGGGAGCCTTGGGTCCGATTTCTGGGCCAGACCTGGAAGTAGGACAGGTGAGTTGGTGCAGGCATGGGGCAACTTCAGCCCTCCCCCCAGGTGTTTTGGACTTTAACTTCCACAATTCCTAACAGCCGGTAGTTGGAGTCCAAAACACCTGGAGGGCCCAAGTTAGTCCAAGCCTAAACTATATATATATATATATATATATATATATATATATATACACACATACACACACACACACACACACACACACACACACACGTGCTGGGACCAGAAGTGAAATATACCTATATACACACCTATATACACACACACATATGCATGAATATATACATACATATAGACATGGATACATACAGTGTGTGTGTGTGTATATTTACTGTGTGTATATATATATATGCTGGGACCAGAAGTGAAATATATATACACACACACCTATATACACACACACATTTGCATGAATACATACATATAGACATGGATACATACAGTGTGTGTGTATGTGTGTGTGTGTATATATATATATATATATATATACACACACACACACACACATGTCTTTGAACGGCTAGGTTGGCATGTCTTCGGCTTTGCATGTCTTCGAACGGCTAGGTTGGCAGAAGCTGGGGCTAACAATGTGGTCCCTTACTAAATGAATATATATATATACACACACACACACTATACATGCATATATCTATATCTATACATACACACACACACTCTCTATCCTTGATTTATACTATACCTTTACGTATTACCAAATTTGTGATCAAGTCTCGCCATAGAAAGCCAATTGCGGGACTTCCTAGATCGATCCGGGGGCTTAGACCCGTCCCAGTCGGGTTTCCGCGCGGGTCACGGAGTGGAATCCGTCCTCGTAGCGATCACTGACGACATCCGCCGTCAACTGGACCGGGAGGCTCGGCAGTCCTAGTCCTTTGGACCTAACTGCGGCCTTTGATACCGTTGATCATGACTTGCTCCTCTACCGCCTGGCTGCCTCTGGGATCCAAGACAAGGCTTTGACCTGGCTGGAATCGTTCCTGCGAGGCCGCTCGCAGCGGGTTGAGTGGCAGGGTCAGGTCTCTAGGAAAAGTGAATTGGAGTGTGGAGTCCCCCAGGGTGCTATTCTATCTCCCACCCTCTTCAACATCTACGTCCAGCCCCTGGCCAGCATTGCTAGGAGCCATGGGTTCTCCTGCTACCAATATGCAGACGATACACAGCTGCTCCTGAAGCTTGACCCAGGGTCATCGTCGGTGCCGGACAGCTTCAGCCAAGGGTTGAGAGCGGTGACGAGCTGGCTCAGAGCACATAGACTCAAAATCAACCCGGCAAAAACGGAGATCCTCTGGCCTGGCCGACCCGACCCTCACCCACCGCTGCCACTCTTTGAGGGCGAGTCCTTATCCCCTGCTCCGGCGGTGAAAAGCCTGGGAGTGATCCTGGACGAAAAACTAACAATGGAGGCCCAGATCCAGGCTGCAGCCAAAGGCGCCTTTTTCCATCTCCGTAGGGCACGACGGCTGGCCCCCTACCTACCACCTGAGGCACTGAGAACCGTGGTACATGCCACCGTTGTCTCGCGCCTGGATTACTGCAATGCCCTGTACGCGGGCCTCCCCCTGTCCACAACCAAGAGGCTAAAACTCATCCACAACGCAGCGGCCAGACTCATCTCTGGGTCATCAGTGAGGGACCACATTTCCCCTATTTTAAAAAGATCTCCACTGGCTGCCCCTAGAGTTCAGAGTGCTCTACAAACTTTTGGTGCTCACTTTTTAAAGCACGGCATAACATTGGGCCAGCCTACCTGAGCGCCCGGCTGACGGTCCAACGCAGCGAGAGGCCAGCACGTGCCATAAACGGTGATCGGATGACCATCCCTGGGGTGCGAGAGGCTCGGCTGGTAGAGACCCGGCGGAGAGCTTTCTCCGTGGCGGCCCCCATGATCTGGAACTCACTGCCACCCGCCCTCAGAGCCACTTCGACCCGGACTAGGTTCCTGTCAGACCTGAAAACCTGGCTCTTCCGCCTAGCGTTTGGGGCCTGATCGGTACCTTGAATGACTGAGCCTCTCCTTGCCGTCTGTATCTATGTTTTTAAATTGATGTACATTGATGTATTTTGGGGTCTTTAAATGATGTAAGTCGCCCGGAGCACCGGTGGTGGAGGGCGACTCACAAATATTAAAGTATTATTATTATTATAATTGTATATAGTAAAGACAAATGTTTCCCCTTGACATTAAGTCCAGCCATGTCCGACTATGGTGCTTATCTCCATTTCTAAGCCAAAGAACCAGCATTATCCATAGACACCTCCAAGGTCATGTGGCCACTGGGATGACTGCATGGAACGCCACCCCCTTCCCGCCGGAGTGGTACCTATTGCTCTACTCTCATTTGCATGTCTTCGAACGGCTAGGTTGGCAGATGCTGGGGCTAACAACAGGAGCTCACCCGCTCTCACGGATTCAAATTGCTGACCTTCTGGTCAGCAAGTTCCGCAGCTTAACAGTTTAACCTGCTGCGCCAACGCAGTCCCTTACTAAATGAATATATGTGTGTCTATATAATAACAAAAATATCATATCTCTATCTAACTACACACATACATATACACACATGTATGCATATATATGTGTCTATTTATACATGTATGTATGTATTCCAGCTTTGATGTATACTCTGCCTTTACTCTCCTACTGGTAGTCATGTCTAAACACATAGGAAGCTTATTATTAATTAATATTTATTTATTTAATTAAATTATTAAATTAATTTTAATTTTAATAAATAATAATAATATAAAAATAAAAATTAAATTGAATTAAATAAATTTAATTTAATTAATTAAAATAAAATTAATATAAAACCCTATTAGGACCCCACATCTGCAGCTGGATTGTGGTTGCAGGAAACCGCAGATACAACTGAACACCTTGGAATTATTTTACTTCTGGTCCCAGCTTATATGTATTTCAGGCCTGGGCCAACTTGGGCCCTCCGGGTGTTTTGGACTCAAACTCCCACAATTCCTAACAGCCTACCGGCTGTTAGGAATTGTGGGAGTTGGAGTCCAAAACACCCGGAGGACCCAAGTTGGCCCAGGCTTGCTCTGGAGGAACAAACCTTCCCCATCCTTCTGTAGGTCCCATCAAAACTCACCCAGCAAGGAGAAGACCCGGTCTTTGGCCTGGTGCAATTCCGGGACGTCCCGGATGGCGCCCGCATTCCTGGTCTCATACTCCTGGATGAGTTGGTTGAGCTCCTCGATCCGGGCTCCAGAGCGGAAATCCAGGTCCGTGAGCGGTTTGGCAGGAGCCGGTTTTGGGGACCAGGGGTCTCCTTCTGGAAAATGGGGTGACTCTGCACCCTCCATCCCTGGCGGCAAAGGAGAGAAGGGCTGCCATTAGGTTTATTGTGTCCATTGTAGAAAACTTTGTAGAACTTAAAAATAGATCAGGCATGGGCCAACTTCGGCCCTCCCTCCAGGTGTTTTGGACCTCAACAATCACAATTCCTATGCTAGGCTGTTAGGGATTGTGGGAGTTGGAGTCCAAAACACCAGGAGACCCAAGTTGGTCCAGGCCTGAACTGTATATATACCGGCTGTTAGGAATTGTGGGACCTGAAGTCTAAATCACCTGGAGGGAGGGCCAAGATATATTTTTAGTGAAGGAACAACAAAGCCCATAATCCACCCTATGGCTGGGGGATTCTGGGAGTTGTAGTGCCCAAAGCTTCACATTCTCTCTCTCCAAAATCAAGCTCTTATCCGATTATGGCTGGACTGCTGCTCCAATTATCCACCTAGCTCACAATGTTTGTGGATGATGGTCTTTGAAGTCCAGTGGCATCTAAAAAGGGCCATCTAAAAACAGACACATACAGTATATATGATGAGGAGGGGGAGATAATAAAGCCCAGAATCCACCCTGGACTGGAGAATTGTGGGAGTTGTCGTGCAAAAACACTGCAACATCCTCTCTACAAAATCCAGCACCTATTAGACATGGCTGGACTACAACTCCCATTATGTCCTAATGTAAAAAGCTTCTTGCCATCTCTGTGAGGTGGGGGTGGACTGCAGCTCCCATCATCTCCTGGCCCAGTGCTTTTGGGATGGTTGTCTTTGTAGTCCAGCTACATCCAAAAACACACAGAACTTTATAGAGAGAACAGAGAGAAGGTAACAAAATCCAGTATCCACTCTAAGCTGGGCTTGGGGATTCTGGGAGTTGTAGTGCAAAAAGCTTAACACCCTGTTTGCAAAATATATTGATAATATTATAATGTAATACAATATAATACTTCTACTAATAATATATTATAATTACATATTACATTTTACATGTAATATTACGAATAATATTACAGTATAGTGTTATAGTAGAATGTAATATATGAGATCCCTACCAGTCCGGCTTCCGTATTGGGCATGGGACAGAGACTGTGTTGGTCGCCATCACATACATTTCATTGTTGATTGTTCTTTTTGTATCAGCCTTAGTGTTTTTGACTGTTCTTCACAAGCCTACCCCACTGTTGTTGTTGTTGGTCGCCATCACAGACCAGCTTCGCTGCCAATTGGATCAAGGAGGATCAGCGCTGCTCGTGTTATTGGACCTCACGGCAGCTTTTGATACAATAGACCACGCATTATTAACCCACCGCTTAGCTGTGACGGGTTAGGGGAACGGCTCTTAAATGGGTGTCCTCTTTTCTCCTAGATCGGGGACAGCGGGTGGAGAGGGGAGGTATGGTTTCCGAGAGGCTCCCCTTGAATTGTGGGGTCCCTCAAGGAGCCATTCTCTCCCCTCTATTATTTAACATATAGATGCAACCACTTGCCAATTTGGCGCGGAGCTTTGGTCTGGAGTGTCATCAGTACGCTGATGACACCCAGCTAGTGCTGAGGATGGATGGCCGGCCGGATACTGTACCCGATTGTTTCCAGCTATGCCTTGAAGCTGTGACTGGTTGGCTACGAGCCAGTCGATTAAGAGTGAATCCATCGAAGACGGAGACCCTCTGGCTGGGTCGCTCCGGTGGGTGTGGGCTCCAGCTGCCTACTCTGGACGGCGAGACATTATGCCCGTCTCTAGTAAAGAGCCTAGGGGTCCAATTGGACCCACTGCAGAAAATGGAGGCCCAGGTCTCGGCTGTCAGCAGATCCGCTTTTTTCCACCTGCGGCAGGCTAGGCAGCTGGCCCCCTCTCACCGGAAGCGACCTAGCCACGGTAATCCAGGCAACGGTCATTGAGAGGCTAGACTACTGTAACACCCTTTACATCGGTGTTCCTTTGTTGGCCATCCGGAAGCTTAAACTGGTGCAGAACGCTGCAGCGAGACTCATGGCTGGAGTACCAGCCAGGGCTCATATCACTCCAAGCTTGCAGCAGCTGCACTGGTTGCCAATCGAGCACCGGATCACCTTCAAAGTGTTGGTTTTGACCTTCAAGGCCTTGTATGGTCTGGGGCCGGTGTACTTGAGGGCAGGCCCAGATTACCCATAAGGCCACCCTAGGCCATGGCCTAGGGCGGCACCTTGGGGGGGGGGCAGCAGGTCCACCCCCCCAAATTAAAAAAATCTATTTTTTCCATTAAAAAAGGGCGTATGCGCGTGGTGGCGTAAGCGTCATCCACAGCCGCCCCCCCCTTTGCTCTGCTCCCCTCGACTCTGCCCCACCCCCAGTGCGAGGAGGAAGTTAAGCCCCACCCCCGGAGCCGATGCGGGGCCTCCCCACGGCTCCTCCCTTCCTCCTAAAGCTGTCATGCCGGCCTGAAAAGGGCGATTTCGGCTGCTTCTCAGGCTGGCATGGTGGCTTTAGGAGGGAGGGAAGGAGGAGCCGTGGGGAGGCCCCGCATTGGCTCCGGGGGCAGGGTTTCCTTCCTCCTCCTCCTCGCGCCGGCAAGGTGGGGGCGGAACCGGGGGCAGGGCGGAGCCGGGGCAGAGGCGGGGCAGAGCTGGGGGCAGACCCTTAGGCCTAGGGCGCCAAAAGTGTCTGATCCGGGCCTGCTTGAGGGACTGTCTACTCCCATATGTTCCCCAGAGATCTCTTCGATCTGAGGACCACAACCTTTTACAGATCCCTTCCTTACGGACCATCCATTTGTCCTCAACTAGACAGAGGGCCTTCTCTGTTGTTGCTCCAAGCCTATGGAACACCTTGCCACCTGAAGTCCGGGCAATCACTGATCTGCCGGCATTTTGGGAAGCCTGCAAAATAGTTCTTTTCCGTCAGGCATTTAATGTCTAGTGACATTCCTGGTTATGGGCTAACTTTGTGACTCTGTTTTAATTGTTAACGTTGTTTTATGTTTATGGTTAATGCTTGGTCGATGTACTGTAAACCGTCCTGAGCCAAGGACAGTATACAAATCGAAACAATCAATCAATCAATCTTGTGCTATGGCAATAATATAATATATTGTATTTACATTTTACTTGTAATCCGCTCTGAGTCCCCTTCAGGGTGAGAAGGGTGGCATATCAATGTTGCAAATAAATAAATAATAAAATCCCAACACTTATCAGGTGTAGCTGGACTACAGTTCCCACTTTCCCGTTTGGGAATGATTGTCTTTGTAGTCCACCTGGGCCTGGCACAACTTCTCCTGTTCTCGCCTCCCTCCCCCCAGCTTCCTCCTTCCTTGCTTCCTTTGTACGATCATACTCTTTCCCAACCTTTACCTGGCTCAGGTGAGGGATTCTCTTCCTCTTCCTGCATTATCTCCCCATGGAATGCATTTGAGCCCCTCCCAACAAACCATTTCCGCACTTGAACACCTTTACCTGCCTCACCTGTGCTGCCTACCTGGCCACATAGTGAAGACACACCCATGAACCTATGAATCCTGGGAAATGAAGTTTGTAAACACCTATCCAGGTGACTTCAAAGCATTCTGGGAAATGTAGGCTCCCTATTGACTTCACAGTAATTTCCCAGGTGTTTTCAACTAGGGAGTCTACCTGTCTTAGCAAAGCATGATTGGAAATGTAGTTTCACACTCCATCAGCTCCTGCCTTCTGGGAAATGTGGTTCTGCTGCAAACACCAGGCACACCCCAAAGCATGTTGGGAAATGGAAATTGAATCAAACCAGAGGTAAAAGCCTTGGAATACATCAGAAAAATGCATTTTTTTCTGGAATTTCCACCTAAGCGTCTCTGTTTTAAGTCAGATTGAAGTCCTTAATGGCAAAGGATGCTGGGAGATGTAGTTCCAAACCACCTGGATGTCTGCATGACTCCTCCTTATGCTATTCCCATGTTTACTCAAGGTGTGATGTTTACTCAAGGTATTTGCTTGTATCAGAACCAAAGACTCCATCGCATTGACCCATAGCAGTTAAAGTGGTATCAAACTGCATTAATTCCACAGTGTAGATGCACCCAGAGCCAGCTTAAGCATCTCCAGGCAGAAGCTGGTGAGATGGCCAAAGGCACAGGGAGCATCTACATCAGGCATGAGCCAACTTGGGGCCTCCAGGTGTTTTGGTCTTCAACTCCCACAATTCCTAACAGCCTACCGGCTGTTAGGAATTATGGGAGTTAAAGTCCAAAACACCTGGAGGGCCCAAGTTGGCTCATGCTTGGTCTACACTGTGGAATGAGTGCAGTTTGATCTTTTCACTGCTGTGGCTCAAGGCTATGGAATTATGGGAGTTGCAGTTTCTCAAGGTCTTGAGCCTTTTCTGTCAAAGAGGACCAAACTACAAATCCCACAATCTTACAATATTAACCCATGGCAGTTAAAAGTGGCGTAAACTGCATTCATTTTCCAGACAACAAATAAATGAATATCAAAAATGGCAATGAATAACTCCTTTGTGAACTGGGATGGAATGGGCGGAACTGTTCACAGAATCGTGGCAAAGAAGCGACCTCAAGAGCCATCCCGTTCAATAGGTAGATAGAATCCTAGAGTTGGAAGAGACCCTAAAGGCCATCTAGTCTAACCAATAGAGAGATGGAAGGATAGATGATAGTTGGATAGATAGATAGCATCTTAAGAGTTGTAAAAGACCCCAAGGGACATCCAGTCCAACCCTCTAAGATAGTTGGACTGATTGAAAAGTACGTATTGATAGACAGACAGACAGGCAGATAGACAGATAGATCAATTATAGAATCATTGTCATGAGCAGGAAGAGATCCTAAAGGCAATCCAATTCAACCCCCATTTAGATAGATAGATAGATAGATAGACAGAAAGTAGATAGATAGACAGACAGACAGTAGAGAGATCGAAAATAGAATCATGGAACTGGAAGGGTCATCCAAAGGTCATTTAGTCCGATAGATAGATAGATAGATAGACAGACAGACAGACAGACGGACTGATTGATAGATTGATAGGATAGATGGACAGACAAAATCATAGAGTCATGGAGCTGGAAGAGACCCCAAAGGCCATTCAGCCCAAGATGGATGGGTGGATAGACAGACAGACAGATGAATAGATAATAGAATCACAGTCATGGGCAGGAAGAGATCCCAAAGGCAATCCAGTTCAACACCCATTTAGATAGATAGATAAATAGATAGACAGTAGATAGATCGATAATATAATCATGGAATTGGGTCATCCAAAGGTCATTTAGTCCAATAGACAGACAGACGGACAAACGGACGGACTGATTGATAGATTGATAGAATGGATGGACAGACAAAATCATAGAGTCATGGAGCTGGAAGAGACCCCAAAGGCCATTCAGCCCAAGATGGATGGGTGGATAGACAGACAGACAGATGAATAGATAATAGAATCACAGTCATGGGCAGGAAGAGATCCCAAAGGCAATCCAGTTCAACACCCATTTAGATAGATAGATAAATAGATAGACAGTAGATAGATCGATAATATAATCATGGAATTGGGTCATCCAAAGGTCATTTAGTCCAATAGACAGACAGACGGACAAACGGACGGACTGATTGATAGATTGATAGAATGGATGGACAGACAAAATCATAGAGTCATGGAGCTGGAAGAGACCCCATTCAGCCCAACCCTCTAAGATAGATGGGTGGATAGACAGACAGACAGATAAATAGATAATAGAATCACAGTCATGGGCAGGAAGAGATCCCAAAGGCAATCCAGTTCAACCCCCATTTGAGGATGGACGAACGGACGGACGGACAGACAGACAGACAGATAGAATTAAAGAGCTGAAAGGGTCATCCAAAGGCCATCCAGCCACACAGCTAGATAGATAGAGAGAGAGAGAGAGAGAGAGAGAGAGAGAGAGAGAGAGATAGGATGGATGAACAGTCCTGGAGCTGGAAGAGACCCCCAAGGGTCATCCAGTCCAGCCCCTTCTGCCAGGCAGAAGCACTACGCCAAAGCCCTCCCAACAGATGGCAAGCCAATCATGTTTTCATTTTGTGCTTTAATTCTCTCCCACCCGGCAGATGGGTCAAGATGGGGTGTCGAAGGGTTCTTCTTCCTCCCCTGGTGCTCTTTGCACCTCCATTTACTTCAGGGGCCGGTAGACCCAGTCTGAGCCGCCCCTGAGGTCTGGCCAGGCTGTCCTGGGTTTGGCCTGCGGGGCCTCGATCTGTGCGGCCACATTGGCGGCCAGGTTTTGGAAGCGGGTAAGGCCAGGCGAGGGGGCAACTGGTGCAGCGGACTCCCGGGGGGACCGCCGGCGCTGCTCCCGGACATCGTACTCAGGCGCCTCTTCAGTGACGGTCCCCCGGCGCCGGTAAGCCCTCTCGGGGCTGGCCGAACGGCTCCCCGGTGGCGTCTGCGGGTGGACCGGGTAGATGTAGACCTTGGTGGGGCGGCGGGTGCGGGTGCTGGCTCCGGCTCCGGGGGGGTATTCAATGTCTTGGTACTGCATATCATCCGCTTGGTTACGTGAGTACAGCTCGGTGACCGGTCCAATGGGGTTTCGGCGCTCATTGCTTCCAGAGACAAACATGGTGTCTGAGGTCCCACAGGCCACATCCCGGTACCGGATGACAGTGGGGGTCGTGGTCATCTGGTGCTGGTGTTCACACTCGCAGTGTTCGCATGGTGGATAGTCCGGGTACGGTCTCCGTCCTGCTCGGCTGCGTGCCTTGGTTGGCTGCTTGTCATTCTGGACGTTCATGGTCAGCTTTACTGGCTCCAGGGTGCAGCGGACGCAGCGCGGGCAGCGTTTCCGGCGAGAGATGTCGGAGTCGGACCACCAGCCCAAGCGCTTGCGGCTGTTGCTTTTCTTATTGATGACGGGAGCCGGCCTCGATTTTTCACACTCTGAAGAGGAAAAAACGGAAAGGAGAGCTTCAGATCTTAGGCTGGATAAAGACTGTTTACATCTACACTGTTGAATGGATTCAGTTTGAACTGCCACCACTGCATCATACTGCCTATAGACCAAGCATGGACAAACTCGGGCCCTCCCTCCAGGTGTTTTGGACTTCAACTCCCATAATTCCTAACAGCCAGTAGGAGTTTAACCATGCTTGGTCTATAGATCCAGCTGACTTCCTATGGAAGGTTAGGAACACCTGCCACCTAGTGGCCAAAGAGAGTGACGCGGCCTGTGGACTGATTTTATTAAATTTTATTAAATGAAGGCCCTGAAATAAAGAAGGCAACAGAGCTTGCAAAACTCTATTTCCCAAAATCCAGTACCATGTAGTCACAGCATTTCAAACTGCATTCATCGGCAATGTATATGTGTCCATAGAGAGTTTGGACAGCTTTTGGGATGCTGCACTAAAAGAGTTGCAATAATTACATTACGCCTTCGGATGCATCTGCATTGCAGATTAAATGCTGTTTGACACCACAAGTCCATGCTATGGAATACTGGGAGTTGTAGTTTCACAAGACTTCAGGCTTCTCTGCACAAGAGGGCAGGTACCTACCCAAAACTACAACTCAATACAAGTGAACCAGGGTGATTAAACCCAAAGTACATTAATTCTACACTAGTCTAGCTGCATCCCTTTACAGATAGGAAACCACACAGCTTTCAAAAACGTGGTGAGACTTCAACTCCATGAACCCTAGAGAAGCACGGTTAGGAATGCTGGGAGTTGTAGTTCAAAGTAGTCAAGAGACACTGTTTTATAGACTTTTATAGTTTTTTTTTATATTTTTATGGTTTATATGTATTTTAGGATGTGATTTAATTGTTTTAATCGACATATGTATGTTTCTGTATACGGCATCTATTTATTTATTTTTTAATTACATTTCTATAACGCCCCTCTCAGCCCGAAGGTGACTCGGAGCGGTTTACACAAGGCAGTCTCTGCTCTTCAATCAAAACACGAGCAAAACAAGCCAAACAATAACCATATAATACAACAATTAGCAATTAAAACATACAGTCTCAGCGTCACGTTGAAATCACTTTCCGTGACATCGTCGTCATTCCATAGATCTAATTAAACCGTTACATTTCATCAGCAAATGCCTGCTCAAACAGCCAGGTCTTGACTTTCTTATGAAATGTCAGGAGGGAGGGAGCCAATCTGATGTCATTAGGGAGGGCTTTCCAAAGCCAAGGAGCCACCACTGAAAAGGCCCTGTCTCTCATCCCCACCAATCACGCCTGCGAAGACGATGGGACTGAGAGCAGGGCCTCTCTGGATGATCTTAAACATCGCGATGGTTCATAGGGAGAGATGCATTCGGACCGGTAAGTTGGGCCAGAACTGTTTAGGGCTTTAAAGGCTAAAGCCAGCACTTTGAATTGTGCCCGGTAGCAAACTGGCAGCCAGTGGAGCTGACACAACAGGGGAGTTGTACGCTCTCTGAATGCCACTCCTGTTATCAACCTGGCTGCTGTCCGTTGGACTAGTTGCAGCTTCCGAACAGTCTGCAAAGGCAACCCCATGTAGAGAGTGTTGCAGTAATCTATACGGGATGCAACCAGAGCGTGGACCACCGTGGCCAAGTCAGACTTCCCAAGGAACAAGCACAGCTGGCGCACAAGTTTTAACTGTACAAAGGCTTCCAGGCTCAGCGATGAGTCCACGATCACTCCCAAACTGCAAACTTACGCCTTCAGGGGGAGGGTAACCCCGTCAAGCACAGGCTGCAACCTTATGCCCTGTTTGGCCTTTCGACCGACCAGGAGTGCCTCTGTCTTGTCTGGATTCAATTTCAATTTGTTAGCCCTCATCCAGTCCGACACAGCGGCCAAGCACCAGTTCAGGACCTGAACAGCCTCCTTAGTAGTAGGTGGGAAAGAGTGACAGAGTTGGACATCATCTGCTTACGGATTAAAATTGTTGCTGGTTTGTACGCCGCCCTGAGTCACCTTCGTGCTGAAATAGGCGGGTGAGATAGAAATGATGTAAATAAATAATAAATGGGGCCAAACTGTGCGTATTTTACAGCGTATATGCACCTGTGTTTGTGCATTTCTCCCTGCCACATTTCCATGGATCAGAAACCCCTGAAATTTTGTGCCGATACTTAAAGGAAACCCTAGAAGTGTGCACTTTTGGGTTAAACTTGGCTCATTTAATAACATTGGTCCACAGGCTGCATTATTATCTTCTGCCACTAGATGGCAGGCTTCCCCAACCTTCCATAGGAATGCAGGTGGCTTCCCTGCTTTGTTTCCTCATGTGAATAAATGAGTTGCATCTGCACTGTAGAATTAATGCACTTTGATGCCACTTGAACTGCCATGGCTCAATGCTCTGGGGTCCTGGGAGTTGTAGTTTTGGGAAGGCCCAGCACTCTTTGGCAGAGAAAGCCTTGTGAAAACGACAAGTCCCAATATACAATACCACGGAGCCGGAGCAGTTCAAGTGTTGCCACACTGCATGAATTCTGCACCCATTCGAAAGAAGGAGCAAGTTCTGCAACCCTTTTGCATCTGGGGATTTCTGCCAGGACAGCAGTATTTGATGCCGCTCATTCGCAAGCCGCTTTGAACATGTCTTTTCCCCCCCATCTCCCGGCTTGTTATATAATTCTTTCAGAGGCCTAAAGGGGGAAAATAGATAAATAAAATAACAAATGGCAACAGACAACAATTTCAGCAATTGTTGCAACAGCAGATTACAAACAACCACTGAGAAATTATATAATGCCATTATGTAACACAAGTTAAATGCTAACGTTTAGAGCGTCTGGGAACAGACTGTCACGGCAGATATTAAAAAATGTTTTGTTTTTTTCCAGGAGGAGAATCCCTTAACTCCAAAATTATTGGGAACAGAAGGGTTCGGGATTCCAGGTTGAGGAATATCTGCATCTGGAATACATGTCAACAATGAGGAGCCTTCGAGACGGGACCCAAATGTTTCATATAATATAGCCGTGGGCAAACTTGGGCCCTCTGGGTGTTTTGGACTACAACTTTTGCAGTCCAAATCACCCGGAGGGCCCAAGTTTGCACACACCTGCCTGGTACGAGGAGCATTCATTAAAGATTTCCCCTGACCCACTTCTATTTATCCCAGGATGCTGAAACTGCACATGTGGAATGATATAGGTCTCTATAGGTTACGTGCCAATTTCCAACTCAGAATCAATAACGGTCTTGATTGTACAGGTGCTGAATCAGCCACCTGGAAACAACAGATGAGTAACATCAAAATCCAAGCCTAAAATCAAAATCAAAGCAACATTGAGCTTTGCTGCCAAACCAGGCGGCAACCTGGTCAAACCCATCCTAACTGTTCTCAAAACCAAAACCCTGGCGCAAATTCTTTACAGGGCAGAAATCTGGGGCATACCTAGGGCCCTAGGTCTGGAAGTGCCTCAAAACTACTTCCTAAGGGCACTATTAGCAGGCCCGGATTAACAACTATTTGCGCCCTAGGCCACATTTTGGAATTACGCCCCCAGCCAACCTCTACCCCCCCCCCACGCACACACCACTCAGACACACACTTGGCTGGCTTTCGCCATGGTGCCTCCGGAGCAGAAGAGAAAGGTGAGTAGGCACCATCCCGCCACCAAGGTCCCCATTCCTACCGGCTGGAAAGCTCCGCTGTGCTCTGAAGGTATCCTCGGGAGTTGGGAGGCTTGGGGAGAGCGCAGCGGGTGCAAACTCGCTCCAAAGGTGTGCACGAGTGAGAGAGCACGCGTGCGAGAGAGAGGGCGCGCAAGAGAGAGGGCATGCAAGAAATAGAGAGAGCACGCCCATGAGAGAGAGTGCGCATGCGAGAGAGAGCGTGTGCGTGCAAGAGAGCGCGTGAGAGAGAGAGAGCGCATGCAAGAGAGAGAGCAAGAGAGAGAGAGAGGGAGCTAGCAGAGAGAGGGCATGCAAGAGAGAGAGAGAGCGCGAGAGAGTGAGAGGGCTGCTCCTGAAGGCAGGAGAGCCAGACCCTGGGGACGGAGTAGAAACTTTGCCGGGAGAAGGAGCGAGGAGGGGCATGAGAAAGGGG
The DNA here is from genome assembly GCA_030556195.1 of Anolis apletophallus. Taxonomy (NCBI): domain Eukaryota; kingdom Metazoa; phylum Chordata; class Lepidosauria; order Squamata; family Anolidae; genus Anolis; species Anolis apletophallus. The sequence goes on along the minus strand of JARBWK010000008.1, from coordinate 149,342,067 downwards.
GAAAGAGGGGCGCGGACCAGGGGTTTTTTTGGTTCGTGATCTGCGCCCCCCCCCCAGCTTGCGCCCCTAGGCCACGGCCTCATTGGCCTTATGGGTAATCCGGGCATGACTATTAGGCCTCCCTAAAGACACTCCAACTGCCATGATCCGCCTTGAAACCTCTGCCCCAACCCTAGGAAGCCAAATAGACAAAAGGATCCTGGTTTAAAAACCCAGGAAATGCCAACCAGTAGATTACCAAAAAAAGTGTCTCTTGGAACTTAATAACGGACTATCTGTCAACAACTGGGTTCATGGAGTGTGCCGGCATGGTGAGCGCCACCTGCACGGAAAGTCTTGAGTTCTTAAGGTTTGAATGGTTAAGGTGTGTTTTTGCAGCCTGCACAGTTTGCAAGAGGTTTAGTTGCGCTGGTTGGTCCTTGTTGAAAAGATGAAATCATGCCAAATGATCTAGGTTCAAAAATGGAGTAACTAATGCTCATTTTATGTCTCTCATATATTCAACAGACCTCTCCGTTGGCGCTCCTTGGGGGGAGGCATAATAGTGAGCTATGCTGGCGTTGGCTTAATAGTCACCGGTAGGGCCTCCCTTTCCAGACAGGTCACAACCAAAGGGTCTGACAAAGAGTGTCAAAGGGCAGGATGGGCTCTCTAGCCTTTTGGCAACCATCCTAGGAGAAGGAAAACTCTTATTTCAAACCGGGCAGATGCTGCTCGTCTAACCCTGTCAGGTCAACCATCTAGAGAAGGAAACTCAAACCAAACCTACAACCTGAGGATCTCGCTGCCACCGTCCTAGCTTGCTAAGCCCCGGCAGACAAACCTTTGGTTTAAAGCTGTGGTTCCCAAACTTTTCTGGCCTACCGCCCCCTTTCCAGAAAAAAAATTACTCAGCGCCCCCCCAAGTTATTTTTTAATTTTTTAAATAACAATTAAACAGAAAGATATATGTTAATGTTTCTACCTTTTTCGTAAAATATAGTAAATAAAGATGTAAATTACAAACATTGAATTCCAGAAAGAATCACAAAAACAATATGTTTGGGGGAGTATGAGCAACGGATGATGGGATTTGCACTACCTTCAGCCAATTCAACTCTGACTTCCACAGACCTCTAAGATCCCCATGAATAACAGATCTGGATCAAATGGCAACACCTGCCTGGGGATCGTGCGCTTGCGACTGTGTCCCTGCGAGTTGGAATCCCCGGGCAGGCATTGCCGTGGAAACCGCAGCGTGCGCCTCCTTCCTTCGCCAACCCCGCCCACAGCGCAGTCCTGTGTATCGACCTCTTTCTTCCAACAGGGATGTCCTCGCAAGCGCACAACCCTGCAAGTGGCAAGCCTGGCTCACACCACTGCCTCCTTAAAGGGGTTCAGCGCCCCCCAAATTCTCCTGAGCTTCCCAGCGCCCCCTTGGATCGCCCCACTGCCCACCAGGGGGTATTACTGCTCACTTTGGGAACCACTGGTTTAAAGGGTGAGCCAGTTCTGTGCAAGCTGCGCTCCACCAGAAAAATCCATTGAACAGGCTCGAAGGACACATCCAACTTCATCAAGGTGCTTGTAGAAAGTGTGGGATGAGTAAGTCCTTCCTAAGAATCTTCTTTCATGAAGTAATGCCACAGAGAGAGAGAGAGAGAGATAATCAAGAGACTGTTATTTTCTCTAGTTATTTAGCTGAGAAAGCTTTTCTATTGTTATTGCTTAGCTTAGATAAACACGTGATGGAAGTCTTCGTTTTCACTTGAGAACGGCAAGTGTTCTGAACTGTACGCACCAGAAGATGTCCGGGAACTAAGACGTTGTTAGATATTGTAAGATAAACAATTCATGTCTTATGAGAACAGAATTATAACTGTGTAAACAAGGTTTAATTAGTAGGTGTGAACATTAATGTTTAGTGCTGCCCATATTGATGACGCTTTCATGACTCTTTACCAATGAGTGTCATGAAGAAAGGCCGAGTTTAATGATGTAATTTTGATTCCTATTGTAACATGATTCCTAATCATGTAGCAAGCCCAGCCCAGTGTTCCCAACCTTTTTGAGCCGTGGCACACTTTTAACATTAAAAATCCGGGGCACACCACCAACCAAAATGACACAAAATGACACTGTAACACAGTAACAAAGAACGGCTGGGGTTGGTGGCCTGCTGGGAGCAGCTGCTGGGAGTGCCAAAGCTGGGAGGGGCGGAGCCAGGCTGTGCCATGCCCCACCCCTACCCCGGCTTCACCTCTCCCAGCAGCTGCTCCAGCCTTGAGGGGGCAGTGCCAAGCCAGCGGTGCCAGAGCCAGCACAAGCTGAGCGGTGGCGGGGCTCCTCAAGGCTGGAGCAGCTGCTGGGAGTGCTTCAGCCGGGAGGAGCCAGGCCATGCCATGGTGGGAGTCCCCAGCTTCAGTTCTCCCAGGCTTCTCCAGCCTTGGGAGTCCAGCTGTGGTGCTGAAGCCGGGGGAGGGGCAGAACCAGGCTGTGTCATCCCCCCAGAGGAAGAGCATGAGCGGTGGATGGGCTTCAGTAGGCCTCCTCCTTCGCGTGGCTTCCCCAAGCAGGGGCGGAGTCATGGCGGATTGGAGGCTGGTTGGGGACACGGGAAGGGGGCAGCCGCCCGGCCCTTCCTCCTCCTCTCCCAAGCAGCAGGAGTTTGGCAGGGGGGCAGGAAGGGGGCATAGAGCTTTTCTCGCGGCACACCTGATGATCGCTCACGGCACACTAGTGTGCCACGGCACACTGGTTGAGAAAGACTGATGTAGCCTATCATGATGACTGTTTTATTATTGCACTATGGATTTATTATTTGTTGTATGTTTTTTTTTTAGTTCAACAAAGCAAGACTTTGCTTTCCTACCTTTTTGTAACTACTCATTATGCCATGTTACTCTGAGCTTTTTGCTCTGCTGTGTTTCCAATGCTCTGCATTATAAAACTTAGTTTTATGTTTTTGACTACACAAACCATAACTCTCTAACAGTCCTTAGCACCTGCCAATCATCATTAGCAGAGCCCAGTTGAGTTTGTTCCGCCCCTTTCCCCAGGGATCTGGGGAACAAGCTACTTTTACATTCTGTAGACCAGTGTTTTCCAACCGCTGTGACATGGCACGGTAGTGTGCCGTGACGGACCTCCTGCTGTGCTGCGAGAAAAGCTCTCTGCCCCCCTTCCTTCCCCCCTCCTCCTGCTGAACTCCTGCTGCTTGGGGGAGGAGGAGGAAGGGCCGGGCGGCGGCGAAGAGGCCGTTTCCCCAGCCAGCCTCCAAACCGCCATGACTCCCGCCATGACTCTCGCCCCTCACTTGCTGAAGCTGCGTGGAGGAGCCCCGCCGACTGAAGCCCGCCCACCGCTCATGCTCCTCCTCCTCCGCATGGCTTCAGCAAGCGAGGGGCAGGAGTCATGGCAGAGAGCGGCGCCGAGGACAGGGGCCATGACTCCCGCCCCTCGCTCGCACTGCCCCCTCAAGGCTGGAGAATTTGTGGGAGAGTTGAAGCCGGGGGAAGTGGGCGGGGCATGGCACGGCCTGGCTCTGCCCCCTCCCCCCGGCTTCAGCTCTCCCACAACTTCTCCAGCCTTGAGGGGCAGTGCCAAGCCAGCATTGTGCTGACTCTGCCACCGCTGGCTTGGCACTGCCCCCTCAAGGCTGGATAAGCTGTGAGAGAGCTGAAGCTGGGGAGAGGGGGCGGGGCATGGTGTGGCCTGGCTCCTCCCCCTGCTTTGGAACTCCCAGCAGCTGCTCCCAGCAGGCCACCATCCCCCAGCCATTCTTTACTGTGTTAGAGTGTCATTTTGTATCATTTTGGTTGGTGGTGCGCCCCCGGATTTTTTTAATGTTAAAAGTGTGCCGCAGCTCAAAAAAGGTTGGGAAACACTGCTGTAGACTACCAGGACTCCTCCTGTAAGGACGTGTCTAAAGGTTCGCCAGACCAAGCCCTTGGTCAGGCCATCCTTCAATACTAGTCTGATTTCCTTGGAAGTCAAGCAGAAGGGTCAGCGTATCGGAAGGCTGAGAAGCTCTGGGGAGTTCCAAGTGCTTCCAAACCAGTCGTCTGGCCTCCAGAGCAAGACTTTGTGACTTCAAGCTCAGCCATCTGACTGGGGCTGTGAGTGTCCCTACCTCAAAGCCCTTGGGAGAGAAAGGACTCGGAGAGCTTTTCCGCTACAGCTTCTTGGACCAATACAGCAAGGGAACTTTAAAGTAAGAACTTTTCAACCTTCCTTTGGAAACTATATCATCAGTTGTGATTTGGGGGAAATTAAGCAAAGTGTCTGAGTGAAGTTAACTCATGTAATGGGCAATAAAGTGTTTGAGTTAACGAAAATGTCCAGTTTGGTCCTTGGAGCCCTGAGCTTTTAAAGGGAGGCAAAAAAGCAATCCCCCGGGATAGAGAGACCATGTCCTTGCCCTTTCGCAAGGCATTGATAGCCCTGGAGCAACGGCACATGGAGCAGCACAACTGGCCATTAAGTATGGGCTTTCGGTCAGTGAACGGATAAAGCTAGATCATCCTACAAGAAAGACAAAAATAAATATTAGCAACCACCACCCTTACCGACCGCCAGGCGGCCCGTGGCTTTCCGTGTGCCCCCCAATACCACAGCCTTAGACAACACAATGGCTATCTGGATTACTTTGACAGGCTGACCTTTGTCCAGCTCCGAGGAGCCTTCACAGAGCTCAGACTAAACATGTTTGACTCGGCTGAAAGGGACGGGAGGCTTTAAAAAGTCTCAAAAAAATGTATGAAGATGTATTGCCGGCTGGCCCTGCCCAGAGGACCTGGTACATGACTTAATCCGCTGCCCCTTACACAGAGGTCCTAGAGAGTGCTTTATCTTACCCCTACTTGACAATGAAACCTTCCAGAATCCCCAGGAGATGGTACTCCACCTCCTTATGGATACAGACAAATATACGACCTGGCGCGTAGCCTTGTTTGCCCTTGCGGCTAAAAAGATCAGGAGGAAGCGCAGAGCGGAGACAGCTATCCTCTGTAAAGGAGATCATCTGGTTTAAGAGAGCCTACATGCAAATCCTAATGTACCTTCGCCCTATATAAGTAACTTGCAAGTATTTTTATTGTTTATCAGCCCTATGCAAACTTCAAATGTATCATTTTATGTGTGTACTATTTTATCATTCTGGACTTGCAAAGGCCTTTGGCCATAAGCAATAAACTTTATGCTTGCACAGGTGCTGAAGTGGTGTCAGGTTTGGGAATGGACCCAGTGGAATCCAGAGACGTCGCCAAGTTCCTTTCCTTGAAAGGCCGCACACCAAAGGAGGCGTTCGGTGAGATGAAAGAGGTCGAGGGTAAGGATTCCTCATCATATGACGGAGTCTGCCTTGGTTAGACCACACCTGGAATATTGTGTCCAATTCTGGGCACTACCATTGAAGGGAGATGTTGACTTTAAGCTGGAATGTGTCCAGAGGAGGGTGACACTAATAGTATAGTACAGGGGTGCTCACACTTTTTCAGCATGCGAGCTACTTATAATAAAACCAAGTCAGAAAGATCTACCGAGAGAGAAGCAGGGCGGAGCAGGGGAGGGGGCAGGGCTTGGCATGGCCTGGCTCCGCCCCCCTCTGGCTTTAGCTCTACCACAGCTTCTCCAGGCTTGAGGAGGGTAGTGCCAAGCCAGTAGTGGCACAGATAGCTACTACTGGCTTGGCACTACCCTTCTCAAGCCTGGAGAAGCTGTGGTAGCACTGAAGCCGGGGAGGGGGCGGGGCTTGGCACAGCATAGCCCCGCCCCTTCTGAGAAGCGCCCCATCCAGCTGGGATCGACCTCCTTTGGTCCCGGGATCGACCAGTCGATTGTAATCAACTTCCTGGGCAGCCCCAGTATAGTACAATATAGTTATATATATATATATATATATGAGAGAGAGAGAGAGAGAGAGAGAGAGAGAGAGAGAGAGAGAGAGAGAGTAATATATACTGTGGTGCAGCTGGCTGGGTGTCAGTTGCATTAAAGATCACTACTGACCAAAAGGTCATGAGTTCGAAGCCAGCCCAGGTGGGAGTGAGCTTCCGGCCAATTGTGTAGCTTGTTGTCGACCTTTGCAACCCGAAAGACAGTTGCGTCTGTCAAGTAGGAAATTTAGGTATCACCTATGTGTGGGGAGGCTAATTTAACATAATTTAATGAGGCCATAAAAATCTCCAGCAAAAGCATGCAGGAAATGCGGAAAGTATTTCATCAGTTTTGCAGATGGACAGTGAAGCGACAGTTCCCCTGGTGGCCAGAAGTTGGAATGTTAAATAGCCTCTGACTGTCTGTCTATATGTGTTGTGTGTCTATGGCATTGAATGTTTGCCAAGTATATGTACATTGTAATCCGCCCTGAATCCACTGTGGGGTGAGAAGGGTGGAATATAAATACTGTAAATAAATAAACAAATAAATAGTGCTATGCCAATAATATAATATATTGTATTTACATATTACTTGTAAGCCTCTCTGAGTCCCCTTCTGGGTGAGAAGGGCAGCATATAAATGTCGTAAATAATATTATATTAAATAAATATTATATTATTATCATAGCACAGGAGACAAGGTGGAGCTGTCTTCCTGGACCCTCTCTCTTCACTCTGGTCGCTGCATCACCATTCCCTACCTTGCCCAAAATGTCAAGATGAGTATGGGGTCAATGGAAAAAATCCCCCAAGACCCTCTTCCCATGCATAAGGCATCTGCTGGCTGGGTCCCTTGGCTGCTCACACCTTTCCAGAAGCAGGAATGAGTCAAATGCTCTCAGGCTCTCTTGACAAGGATGTGCCATGGAAACCAGGAGGACCTTTCCAACACTCCTTCTCACCTATCACTAAGGAGGCTGCGCAGGTCCTGAACCAGCGCTTGGCTGCTTTGTCGGCCTGGATGAGGTCCAGACAGAGGTCCTCCTGGTCAGTCGAAAGGCCGAACAGGGGATAGGGTGAGAAGGGGTTACACTCCCCCCTCGCAGTATGGGAGTGATCCTGGACTCATCGCTGAGCCTGGAACCTCAGGTCTCGGCGGTAACCGGGAGAGCTTTTGCACAATTAAAACTTGTGCACCAGCTGCGCCCGTTCCTTGGAAAGGCTGACTTGGCCACAGTGGTCCATGCTCTGGTCACATCCCGAATAGACTACTGCAATGCTCTCTACGTGGGGCTGCCTTTGAAAACTACTCAGAAGCTTCAATTAGTCCAACCATCGGCAGTCAGGTTGCTAATGGGAGCAGCGTACAGGGAGCGAACCACTCCTCTGTTACATCAGCTTCACTGGCTTCCAGTCCATTTCCGAGCACAATTCAAAGTGCTGCTCTTGGCCTATAAAGCCCTATACAACTCAGGCCCAGCTTACTTGTTCGAACGTATCTCCCTCTACGTTCCGCCTCGTAGCCTAAGAGCTGCCGGGGAGGCCCTGCTCTTGGTCCCACCAGCTTAGCAAAGACCGTGTGGTGGGGAAGAGGGAAAGGGCCGTGTCAGTGGTGACCCCCCCACTCTCCAGGAAAATCCTCCCTCCTTTTGTTCAGAAGAAAACTGGAGACGTGGTTGTGGAACCAGGTGTTTGGCTAATGGATACAACGGCAACTGAACATTGAATCTGACCTTGTGATTGTTGTAATGGAAAAGGCTTTAAGATTGTTTAACTCAGTGTTTTTCAATCTTTTTTGAGCTGCAGCACCTTTTTTACATTTACCAAATCCTGGGGCACACCACCAACCAAAATGACACAAAATGACACTCTTAACACAGTCATACATATAGTTAATATGTTTTTAAATGTATTTATACACTCAGTGTGAAACCTGGGCCTGTTTCGATGAACACAAAATATATAGTTATATAGTATATTATTATATTGCATTACATTACAACATTATCAATATTATATGTATACACAATCTACGTATACTATACTATATTATACTATAATATCAAATACAACATACTATGTCATTGTCACAGTACAATTACATACCACATTGTATTATAACAATTATATCGCAATATTATTCGCAATATTACATGTAACATAAATATACAATTATAATATCTTAATTTTAAATTGTGGTGCCCAGAACAGGACACAGTGTTGGAGTTGAAGTCCAAAACACCTGGAGGAAGGCCCAAGTTTAGCCATATCTAGTCTAAACCTTCTTCCAAGCCCTTAGTAAAGATGCTGCCTATCTTAATGTATAGCCAGAGTCTCCATGCCCATCTGCCAGGAGGGCTTGGATGGTGCCTTCCTGCTTGGGTGAAGCGGGTCAGGCTGGATGGCCTTTGGGGGATCCATATTTCTCCCATGAGTTCCCTTCCCTCCTTTCCCCCGTTAGCTGGTTGACTCCCTGCCTGCCTACCTGCCCCTCCGGCCGCTTGCCTGCCTGCCTTCAGCGCTTGGGCTCTGTTGCTCTCTGACTCACATCTCGCATAGCGCCAATAGGGCTGGGCTGGACGGGAAGTGCTCCCTGCCGGAGCGGAACAGAAGGGAATGGGCCCAAACAGGTCCGCGCTACTGCGTGGCCCTCCCAGAAACAGGGACCTGCGCACTGAGGTTCCGGATACAGAGTAGCAAACTTTATACATGGCATCAGATAGATTATAATCTAATTTCCCACGGCACACCTGATGATCTCTCATGGCACACTAGTGTGCCACGGCACACTGGTTGGGAAACACTGGTTTAACTAATGCGGTTTTAATCTGTTGTATGGTATGTATTTATCTTGTTATAATTGTAATTGATTGCGGCATCGAATCGTTGCCATTGTCAGCCGCTTTGAAACTCTGATTTCCGAAGACACCATGACGTGGCTTTTGGCGCAACCTGTGGACTTCCACAAGCGAGGTGTTGACATGGAGAAGTGTGTGTCCCGAGGTGGCCCCCACCCACCCACAGAAGGACTCAGGACTGGGCCACGTTTCCTTGATCTCCATCCACAGGACGTGGGTCCAGGGAAATCTGTCACGAATGCCCCTTGGATATCCCTTCGACACTTCGCAGAAGGGTCCATTGATGCCCAAGAGGTTGAATCGCATTGGAAGGAAGCCCCCCTTGTCACCCATCACCCCCTTTCCCGGAAGCCCAAGGAAGGCCCCGACTCACCTCTGGCAATCATCACCGCGCAGAAACTACGGAAGAGTTGGCAGAGATAACGGCCCATCTGTTGGGAGAAGAAGGAGAAGCAGATGGGAGCCATGGGGGCACCTGAACTCGCAGGACCTTGTGAAACTAGAACTCCCTGGAAACACCTTGGGAGACTACTACCACTCCCAGGTTCCTTTCATCCTACCAGCTGTTAGGAATGGTGGGAGTTGTAGTCCAAAACCCCCGGAGGGAGGGAGGGCCCAAGTTGGCCCATGCCTGGGCGAGAGGGTTGCCCGAGGAAGGCCTTCCTTTCCCGTGGCAGTTGGGACTGCAACCCGGAGCGGAGCCCTCTTCTCTCCTGCCCGCTCGCCCGCCCACCCGCCCACCTACCTGGGCGAGGAGCTTGAGGGCCACCTGGACCAGGAGGATGAGGGTCACCAGCACCAGCACCGTCTCGTGCAGCTCCAGGCAGCAGCCCTCCGGGTCCTGGCAGGGCGGCAACCTCGCCGGCGGAGAGAGGGGGCCCATGGCGGCCCAGCCCAGACCTCCCGCCCTCCTTCCCTCCCGGTGCCACCGCCCAGGGGCCCAGGCCACGAGGGAGGGGGCCAGCCAGGGAGGGGGGAGGGAGGGGGCTTGTGACGCCATCGCACAGCAGCCTGCAGGGGGCGCACACAGGAGGGGATTGTGACTCCGGCCAGGAAGGGAAGGACGCCCCCTGGACACATGGGGCCACCTCCCCTCCAGGGCTCCCCCTCCCATCACATCCCATTCCACCCCGCTATCTTCCATCCATCCATCTCTCCTATCCATCTTTCCCTCCTTTACCTATCGTTCTCTCTTCTTTCCGTTCCTTTCCTTTCATCCACCCATCACATCCCATTCCATCCCTCCTCCTCAGGGTACACACCCATCCATCCATCCATCTCTCCTATCCATCTTTCCCTCCTTCACCTATCCTTCCCTCCTATTTCTTTTCCTTTCATCCACCCATCACATCCCATTCCATCCCTCCTTCTCAGCCTACACATCCATCTAGCCTCCTTCCTGCTTCCAGCCATCCATCCGTCCTATCCATCCCTTCCTTCTCCATCTTTCCTTTCCTCCTCTTCATCCCTTCCCTCCACTCCTTCCTTCCCTTCTTCCTTCCCTTCCTTCCTTCCTTCCTTCCTTCCTTCCTTCCTGCCACCCATCACATCCCATTCCATCCCTCCTTCTTAGTCTACGCATCCATCTATCTCCCTTCCTTCCCTTCTTCCTTCCTTCCTTCCCTTCTTCCTTCCTTCCTTCCTTCCTGCCTGCCTGCCTGCCTGCCTGCCTGCCTGCCTGCCTGCCTGCCTGCCTGCCTGCCTGCCTGCCACCCATCACATCCCATTCCATCCCTCCTCCTCAGCCTACACATCCATCTAGCTTCCTTCCTGCTTCCATCCATCCATCCGTCCTATCCATCCCTTCCTTCTCCATCTTTCCTTTCCTCCTCTTCATCCCTTCCCTTCCCTCCACTCCTTCCTTCCCTTCTTCCTTCCTTCCTTCCTTCCTTCCTTCCTTCCTTCCTTCCTGCCACCCATCACATCCCATTCCATCCCTCCTTCTTAGTCTACGCATCCATCTATCTCCCTTCCTTCCCTTCTTCCTTCCTTCCTTCCTTCCTTCCTTCCTTCCTTCCTTCCTTCCTGCCTGCCTGCCTGCCTTCCTGCCTGCCTGCCTGCCTGCCTGCCTGCCACCCATCACATCCCATTCCATCCCTCCTTCTTAGTCTACGCATCCATCTATCTCTTCCTTCCTTCCTTCCTTCCTTCCTTCCTTCCTTCCTTCCTTCCTGCCACCCATCACATCCCATTCCATCCCTCCTTCTTAGTCTACGCATCCATCTATCTCCCTTCCTTCCCTTCTTCCTTCCTTCCTTCCTTCCTTCCTTCCTTCCTTCCTTCCTTCCTTCCTTCCTTCCTTCCTGCCACCCATCACATCCCATTCCATCCCTCCTTCTTAGTCTACGCATCCATCTATCTCCCTTCCTTCCCTTCTTCCTTCCTTCCTTCCTTCCTTCCTTCCTTCCTTCCTTCCTTCCTTCCTTCCTTCCTTCCTTCCTGCCACCCATCACATCCCATTCCATCCCTCCTTCTTAGTCTACGCATCCATCTATCTCCCTTCCTTCCTTCCCTCCCTCCTTCCTTCCTTCTTTCCTTCCTTCCTTCCTTCCTTCCTTCCTTCCTTCCTGCCACCCATCACATCCCATTCCATCCCTCCTTCTTAGTCTACGCATCCATCTATCTTTCTTGCTCCCATCCATTCATCTTTCTCATCCATCCTTTCCTCCTTCTCCACCTATCCTTCCTTCCTCTTCTTTCCCCTCCCTCCACTCCTTCCTTCCCATCCACCTTTCCCTCCTCCTCCTCAGGCCCCTTTTACACTGCTATACAATCCAGATTATCAAAGCACATAATCCACATTAGATGAATCTGCACTGCCATATAATCCCGGATTAAGCAGATAATCTGGATTTTATGTGGCATTGTGGAAGGGGCCTCATTCTATCTTTTCTATCCAACCTTCCTTCCTTCCTCTTCTTTGCTTTTCTTCTTCACTTTCCACCCACCCATCCTTTCCCTCCTCTTCAGTCTCTCCTTCCCACCTTCCTTCTGTTCTTCCCTCTTCCTTTCTTCCTTTCCTCTTCCTCTGCAACCTTTATTTCCCCCCTCACTTTCCTCCCTCCCCTTCCTTTCTCAATCTTTCCACTTTCACTTCGCCTTCCTTTCCCTTCTTTTTCCTCTTTCCATTTCCCTTCTTTCTTTCTTTCCCTCCCTTTCTGCCTTTCCCCCTTCTTCCTTTTATTGACAGTCACTGCTTTGGTCTCACACCATGGCCTTTGATCAGGGTCTTCTTTAATGGAGGAAGAAGTCCATGAATGTCCGCATGGGCTCTGGACCCACCCTTGTCCTCTCTGTTCCAGTTCCGTGCTCTTCTTTAACACCCCGAAGGTTGCTTCTTCCCTTTCCCCTGGGAATGAAGGTTGCGGTCTTGTTCACTTGTCCAGTCACTTTGGACTCTTGGTGCCCTCGTGGACCATCCCAGGCCAGAGCTCCCTGTTGGCCGTGGCCACCCCCAGGGTCCCCTTCAGAGTCAAGCCAGCCCCTTCAAGGCTGCCACCCAGCCACCTTGCCCTTGGTCGGCCCCTCTTCCTTTTCCCTTCCATTTTCCCCAGCATCATTGTCTTCTCTAAGCTTTCCTGTCTTCTCATGATGTGGCCAACGTGCTTCATCTTTGCCTCTCGTATCCTTCCCTCCAGTGAGCAGCCAGGCATTATTTCCTGGAGGATGGACTGGTTGGATCTTCTCGCGGTCCAAGGCACTCTCAGAACTTTCCTCCAACACCACAGTTCCAAAGCGCCTCTCTTCCTTCGATCAGCCTTCCCTAAGGTCCAACTCTCACATCCATAGGTGACTACGGGGAATGCCATTGCTTTGACTATGCGGATCTTTGTTGCCAGTGTGATGTCTCTACTCTTCACTCTTTTCTCGAGATGGGTCCTTGCTCTCCTCCCAAGAAGGAAACGCCTTCTGATGTCCTGGCTGCCGTCTGCGTCTGCACTCACCGTTGCGCCTAGAAATACAAACCCTGTCACGGCCTCCACGTTTTCTCCCTCTATTTGCCAGTCATCAATCAGTCCGGTTGCCATAATCTTGGTTGTTTTGATGTTTCACTGCAACCCAGCTTTGGCCCGTTCTTCTTCCTCCTTGGTGAGAAGGCTCCTCAGCTCCTCCTCGCTTTTGGCCATCAAAGTGGTATCATCTGCATATCTCAAGTTGTTAATGTTAATACAGTGATGCTCTCTCAGAGCCCTTTCTCATAACTAATGGAGTGAAACAAGGTTGTGTTCTTGCACCAACCCTATTTACAATCTTCTTCAGCATGATCCTCCAAAGGGCTATGGCAGAAGAAGAAGACAGCATATATATATGCTATCGTACTGATGGCAGCTTGTTCAATTTAAGCTGCCTGAGGGCTCGCACTAAGACTCTAAACTATCTAGTCTGTGAGCTGCTTTTTGCAGATGCTGCTGCCCTTGTCGCCCATTCAGAAGCAGCCCTGCAGCGCCTGACATCCTGCTTTGCAACAGCTGCAGAGCTGTTTGGGCTGGAAGTCAGCCTGAAGAAAAAGGAAGTCCTCTACCAGCCCGCACCACAGGAAGAACACCATCATCCCCACATCAGCATAGTCACATCTGTGCTTAAGTCTGTTCAGCAGTTCACCTCCCTGGGAAGCATCATCTCTTCAGACACCAGGATTGATAAAGAGATCGATCACAGATTAGCAAAGGCATAGAGTGCATTCAGAAGGCTTCACAAAAGAGTATGGAGCAACAAGCACCTGAGGCAAAGCACCAAAATCAGTGTGTACAGAGCTATCGTATTGTCTATTCTCCTCTATGGGTCTGAAACATGGGTCACCTATCGCCAACACCTACGACCCCTCAAATGCTTTCATCAGCACTGTCTTCGCACAATCCTAAATATACACTGGACTGACTATGTGACTAATGTTGCTGTCCTTGAGCAAGCAGGGATCACCAGCGTTGAGGCCATGCTATTGAGAACACAGCTGCGCTGGGCAGGGCACATCTGTAGGATGGAGGACCACCGCCTCCCAAAGATACTACTCTACGGTGAACTGACCACGGGTCAGCGCAAGAGAGGCGCCCCAAAAAGAGATACAAGGACTCCCTGAAACAACATCTCAGGCTCAACCAGATTAATCACCAACAATGGTCCACCCTGGCCTCACATCGGGAGGCATGGAGACGCACTATCCACAATGCTGCGGCCTCTTTCGAGAAGACACGCCGAACGACAACACAGAAAGAACCGCATTTTGGAAACAACATCACCCAAAGAGATTTTCTGCTGTGCTTTCTGCAACCGGGCTTGCCTATCTCAGATTGGCCTTTTTAGTCATCAACGCGCTTGTAGAAAGCATGGGATGAGTCTTTCCTGAATCTGAATCTTTGTGCGCGAAGAAATGCCATCAATGTTTCTTCCAGCCATTTTAACCCCAGCCTTGCATTTGTCAAACCCCGCACATTGCAAGATGTGTTCTGCGTAGAAGTAAAATAGGTTGGGCGAGAGGATACAACCCTGCCAGACACCTTTCCCAATCTTGACCCAGTCTGTTGTTCCCTGGCCAATTCTTCCTGTTGCTACTGGGTCCTTATACAGATTCCTCAGGAGAGAGACAAGGTGGCTTGGTATGCCTAGACCAGGGCTGTCCAACTGGCGGCCCTGGGGCCGGATCCGGCCCCCCAGCCTGTTGGGCACGGCCCCAGCTATGCCCCAGCTGCCATTTTTAAATTTTAAAAAATCTAATTTTTTTAAAAAAATGGTGGCCGGGGAGGGAGGCGGGGCAGGGAGGAGGAAGAGAGCTAGCTCCTCCTCTCTGCACGCCCCCTCCGTCCCTCTCTCCGCGCCGCCGATTGCATCGGCGCCGGTGAGAGGGACAAGGGTGGTACAAGAAGGAGGAAGAGGGCTAGCTCCTCCTCCCTGCACCACCCTCTTCTTCCCTCTCTCGCCGCGCCGATGCTTTGCAAGGGAGGGGGTCCCCCGGCACCCCTCCCTCGCAAAGCATCGCAGCAGCGGCTGAAGCCAGCGCCGGCTTCTGCGGCTGCCGGGATGCTTTGCAAGGGAGGGTCCCGGCGGCACCCCTCCCTTGCAAGGCATCGCGGCAGCAGCTGAAGCCAGCGCCAGCTTTCTGTGGCTGCCGGGATCCCTTTGAAGGGAGGGGGTCCCGCGGCTCCTCCCTTCCAAGGCATCTCCCAAAGCGAAACCGCCAGCTTCATCTGTGGCTAGGATCCCTTGGAAGGGGAGGTGGTGGGCGTGGCTCCTCCCTCTCTCCCAAAGCTTCCCGGAGCGGGCCGGGCGTGGCCAGGGACGGGGCCGGGGCCAGGGGTGGGGCCGGGCGGCCCCCCAGGTCATCAGTGATCTGGAATCCGGCCCTTGGCCGGTTAGAAGTTGGACAGCACTGGCCTAGACCACCAAGAACTTGCCACAATTTATTATGATCCACACAGTCCAAGGCTTTAGAATAGTCAATAGAACAGAATCAGACATTTTTCTGAAATAGACCCATTCTCCATTACCCAGCATCTGGATATTGGCAATTGGGTCTTTTCTGGATATTGGCCATTTCTGAACCCAGCTTGTACGTCTGCAACTCTCTCTCCGTGTCTTGCTGGAGTCTTCCTTGCAGGATCTTGAGCATTACCTGAATGGCATGAGAAATAAATGCCACTGTATGAAATTTTACTGGAGTTACTGGAGTCCCCCTGGCATCAGGCAATGCATGAGTTGCCCACCAGATGGCAGCAGCGAGCTACAAAAGGCCATGAAGGCAAGGGCATGCCAGCCCAGCCCAGCACAGGCCCCTTCCTGCCCTGGCAGTGACCCATGAGATCTTGCGCCTTGAGCCGCCTCCCTCCCACAAGAGACCTTGGCAGCCAATTTCACCCTTCTTTGACTGATAGGCATTGCTTCTCTTCCCAGGCCTGTCAATCACCCAGGCAGCCGCCGCATCCTTTCAAGGGGCAGCCTTCCTTTCCATGTGGCTTTCCCTCTGCCCTTCCTTTCCCAGTATGGGCCAATGGCGGGGGATTCTGCAACTGGTGATGTCTGATCCTAGGGGTGAATGTTGGTTGCAACTCCCATTAACCCCTCACCATTGGCTGCAGAATTGATGGGGGCTTGCAAAAAGCCCTAAGGGCTCGGGATGTCTCTTCTACACCGTGGAAGTCATGCTGTTTAGGGCTTTGTAGTCAGGCCCAGATTAGCCATAAGGCCACACTAGGCCAGGGCCTAGGGGCGCAGCCATGGGGGGGCTCCCCGTGGCTCCTCCCTCCCTTCTAAAGCCGGCCTGAGAAGCGGCCGAAGAGCGCCCTTTTTTCTCAGGCTGGCGCGAGGAGGAAGGGGCGCCGCCGCAGAGGGAAGCCCCGCCCTCGGGGTCACTGCCGCACATGCGCGGCATCGGCTCCAGGGGTGGGGTTTTCCTTCCTCCTCCTCACGCCAGCGAGGCCTGTTTGTAGTTTGCCTTTCTCTTTGGCAGCAAAGGCTAAAGGCCTTCAATGCGACAACTCCCAGGATCCTATACATTGACCCATGGTGCTTAAAGTGGTTTCGAACTGCATTCATTCTACAGTGTAGACGCTCCCTTGGTTCTCGGCCCAGTTTGGGAGTAGGAACGCAGTTCAGTGCAGGGCCAAGGAAGGGAGATGCCCTCTCTTTGTCTTAGGCTACAGCTCCCAGCATTCTGGGAGTTACAGTGCCAAGAACACAGTTTCCCTCAAGCTCTGGCTCAATGTTCAGAAACTAGCAAATGCCTCCCCCCCCCCTTCTTTCCTCTCTTGCAGCTTCTTTGAGCTGAAACGGATTGGCTTTAAATCTGTCACTGGCGGCTTATAAATTATCCATAAAACGCACTTTGGAAGGCAAGCAGGCGGGAAAGGGGGGGTCCGGGTGGGCCGGGGGAGGGCTGAGGTGCCTCAGAAGGCCCTGCAGAAAAGGAAGGGCTGCAGGTGAGAAAGGCCGTGGGGGTCAGGCCCATTGCGCTTAGGCCTCCTCAGCCTCTCCCTCTGAGCAAGAGCAGGCTGCCTCTGAGCATGAACAGAGTGCCTCGGGAACATAAAAGCCTCTGAGCATGATCAGAATGTCTTTGAGCATAAACAGAGTGCCTCTGAACATAAGCACCTCTGAGCATGAGCGGAGGGCCTCTGAACATATATGTTTGTATCTATGTATCATCTATCTAGATACATATACAGAGAGATAGATTTATTGATACAAACATAGACGATACATAGATGATAGATACATAGATAGATAGATACACCGGGAATGTGGCGCAGCTGGCTGGGAGTCAGCTGCATTATCATAAGAACTCTACTGACCAGAAGGTCATGTGTTCGAGGCCTGCCCAGGTCGGGGTGAGCTCTCGACCAATTGTGTAGCTTGTTGTCTGTTTATATATGTTGTATGTCTATGGCATTGAATGTTTGCCTGTCTATGTGCATTGTGATCCGCCCTGAGTCCCCTGCGGGGTGAGAAGGGTGGAATATAAATGATATAAATCAGTGCTGTCCAACTTCTGCCGACCCAAGGGCCGGACTTCTGGTGAGTGATCACCTGGGGGCCGAGTGGCCATGCCCCGGCCACGCCCCCGGCCACGCGGCTCCGCCCCCCTCCCAAAGCGTCACAATAGCCTTGGAAGCGGGCGATTTCGCCCACTTCCGAGGCTGTTGTGACGCTTTGGGAGAGAAGGAGGAGCCACGGGGAGCATTCCATGGCTCCGCCCCCTCGCCCAAAGCATCACAACAGCTGTTGTGACACTTTGGGGGAGAGGCGGCCGCGAGGAAGCTTCCGCGGCTCCGCCCCTCGCCCGCAGGCCTGGATGGCTCGCGGGAAGCGTGCGCCTGGTTCTCGCTTCCCCGCGAGCCATCCAGGCTTGCGGGAGGGTTCGCCGCCCGGCTCTCATGTCCCTCTGGTCAGAGGGATGCGAGAGAGGCGGAAGCTCTCCTGCAGGCCTCCCTGGAAGGCCTGCCCCTCGCTCCCTCCCACCCTTCCGGCGCGCCCCGGTGTCCCACTCGCCGCGGCGCCGGGAAGGAGAAGGAGGGAGGGAGGATTCCTCCTCCTTCCCGGTGCCACGGCGATCGGGACACCAGCGGCGCGGGAAGGAGGAGGAGGAGGAAGGAGGATTCCTCCTCCTCCCTCCCCCCGCCGCTGCGAACCGGATCGCAGCGGCGGGCGAGAGAGGATGGAGGGGGCAAGGCAAGGAGGAGGAGGAGCTGGCTCCCTTCTCCCTGCCCCGCCTCCCCTCCTCCCCTCCCTCCCCCGCCACTGCGATCTCGCAGCGGCAGCGGAGAGAGGGACGGAGGGGCGGTGCAGGGAGGAGGAGCTAGCTCTCTTCCTCCTCCCTGCACTGCCCTCTTCTTCCCTCTCTCACCGGCGCCCGATGCGATCCGGTTTGCATCGGCGCCGGCAAGAGAGGGAAGAAGAGGTGGTGCAGGGAGGAGGAGCTGGCTCACTTCCTCCTCCTGCCCGCCTCCCCCCAAGCCGCCATTTTTTTTAAAAAAAATTAGATTTTTTTAAAAAAAATGGCGGCCGGGGGTATAGCGGGGGCCGTGTCCAACAGGCTGGGGGGCTGTGTACGGCCCCTGGGCCGCCAGTTGGGCAGCCCTGATATAAATAAATAAATAAATAAACGATAGATAGATAGATAGATAGATAGATAGATAGATAGAAGATACATACATAGATACGTAGATAGATAAGTGGGTATATATGAAAATCCATCATTTGCTCCTACCTCCAAATCGCCTTCTTGAGAAAGCAGCTCCCCCCTATGGAAAGGGTAAATTAACCCCATTGCTCCTCCTTTTTGGGCTCCTTTTCTACACTTTTTGTCCTATCCAACCCAGGGTTTTAACTTTCTAATATTTTATCCTAGACATCTGGCCCGCCCGTTGTGCTGATTTTACTACGTGCTGTTATATTGTTTATCTTTTTTGTCATTTTATATATTTTGTATGATTTTGTTTTTGCTGTTTTATGTTCAACTGTGTTTGTATTTTGGGCTTGGCCTCATGTTAGCCGCCCTGAGCCCCCTCGGGGGAGATGGAGGTGTTACAAATAAAGATTATTATTATTATTATTATTATATCTTTGCATCTATGTATCTATCATCTATCTATTTTATTTGTTTATTTATTTACTTTATTTTTATTCCACTCTTCTCACCCCGAAGGGAGTGGATTACAGGTACACATACTTAGCAGGCAATCCCTGCCGTTTCCACATACACACATATAGACGAACAGAGGCAAACTCTGGCCACCAGGGGGAGCCGGCGCACTCCTCATCTCTCAGCGTTCCCAGCATCCCTTGTTGTTCCTTCCGCATTCCTCAGCGTTCCTGGAGTTCTTTAATGGCCTCATAATTCAGTCAAAATTTGCCTCCCCACTTAATGTGGTACCTTTATCTCCTACTTGACAGATGCAACTGTCTTTCAGGCTGCAAAGGTCGACAGCAGGCTACACTTAAGGTCGAGCACCCACCTCAACCTGGGCAGGTCTCAAACTCATGACCTACTGGTCAGAGAGATCTTATGCAGCTGACACTTAGCCAGCTGCGCCACATTCCCGGTGCTTTTGTATATATATGTAATGTATGTATCATCTATCTATGTTTGTATCAATGTATCTATTTATCTATGTATCTAACTATCTTTCTGTGTATGTATCATCTATCTATCGTCCATGTTTGTATCAATGTATGTATCTATCTGTCTGTATCTATCATCTACCTAGCTTCCTACCTATGTATCTTTCTATCTATCACATCTGTCTGTATCAGTTATCTATCTATCTATGTATCAATTTATCTTCTATCATCTATCAACCTATATATGTATGTATCATTTATTTATTTATCTATCTATGTATCTATCTGTCATCTACTGATCTACTCACACATGTATGTCTATCATCCATTTATCTATCATGTGTGTGTGTGTGTATATATATATATATCTTAGTATATAAGTATCTATCCATCACCTACCTATCCATTTATCATTATCTATCTATCATGTATGCTCTGTATGCATCTATTTTCAGGGTAGGCTTTTGGGGTCTCTCCCAAGTCTAGGTTCCCATGATCTGAAGTTGCCCAAAGCTGCCTCACTGAATAATAATGACCCCCCCCCAATATTTCTCCCACTCCCTACCAAAAGTGGAGGGCGCACTCTCTCCCCCCCCTCCCTCCCTTCTTCTGGGTCAGGAGAAAGAGGGGATCTCTCACTGTTTGCCTCCTGTTATAATAACCCCCCTCTTTATTACATGGTGAGACCCCCCTCCCTCCCCAGATCCAAGGGTCTGCCTGCCTGCCTGCCTTCCCTGCGACAGGGCGCTGGAGATGAGAGGGAGGGAAAGAGAGAGAGAGAGAGAGAGAGGAGAGGGAGAGAGAGAAGAGGAGGTCTATTTTTAGCCCTCTGCACACCCAGACAGAATGCTAAAGAGAGAGGGAAGGAGGGAGGGAGAGAGGGATGCGCCCCCTCCTCTCTCTTCTCTCCGCCCCCCTCGTGCTCTTTCTTCCCTGTGGCTTCCTTCCTTCCTTCCTTCCTTCCTTCCTTCCTTCCTTCCTTCCTTCCTTCCTTCCTTCCTTCCTTCCTTCCTTCCTTCCCTGCAGCCCCCCTTGGAGTGAGTGAAGTGAGTGAGTGAAGTGAGTGAGAGGTCCAGGCCTTGAGTGGTGGGTCAGCAAAATGTGCCTGGAGCCCGAGCCAGGGAAACGCGGGTGGGCGCCTCTTGCGTGGGCTCCTCTCGCTCCCTTTCCACGCACGTAGGCAGCGTCCTCTTGCTTTTAGGGAGGGAGGGGGTGGAGGGGAGGAGGGGAGCCCCCTCCTCAAAAGAGAGAGGCAGGCAGGCAGGCAGGCACACACCTGCAGAGATGGGAGGGAGGGAGGGAGAGCGAGTACGCAAGTGGAGAAGCAGCCTATCTCTCGCAAGCCTGGTCTGGAACCCGCCCCCTCCCCAAAATGCTCTGCCATTGAAACCCAGGAGGGAAATGAGGGGGGGGGGGGCAGAGAGCGAGAGAGAGGGGGGGGGATTTATGATTGCAGGAGGAAGAGGGGGGGAGAGAAAGGGGGAGGAGGGGGAGGAAATGAAGGGAAGGAAAAGAAGAAGGAAAGAAAGAGGAGGGAAGGGAAAGGAGGAGAGAAGGAGAGAAGGGGGATTGATGAGGGAAGGAAAAGGAGAAGGAAAGAAAGAGGGGGGAAGGAAGGAAAGGTGAAGGAAAGGAGAGAAAAGGAAGGAAGGAAGGGACTGGTGAAGGGAAGAATATGAAGGGAAGTAAAAGGAGAAGGAAAGAAAGAGGAAGGAAAGGTGAAGGAAAGGAGAGGGAAGGAAGGGACTGGTGAAGGGAAGAGAAGAATATGAAGGTAAAAAAGGAGAAGGAAAGAAAGAGGAAGGGAGGAAAGAACGAAGGGAAAGGAGAAGGAGAAAAGGAGGATTGGTGAAGGGAAGAGAAGAATATGAAGGGAAGGTATACAGAGAAGGGGGTGAAAGAAAGGGAAAAGAGAAGAAAGGGGGATTGATGAAGGGAAGAGGTGAGTATCAAAGGAACGAAAAGTAGAAGGAGAGGAAGGAAGGGAAAGGAGAAGAGAAGAAAGAGAAAAGGGGGATTGATGAGGGAAGGAAAAGGAGAAGGAAAGGAAGGAAGGGAAAGAAAGAAACAAAGAAAGTGAATGGAGGAAAGAGAAAAAGGAAGGAAATGATTGGTGAAGAGAAGAATATGAATGGAAGGAAAAGTAGAAGGAAAGAAAGAGGAAGAAAGGGCAAATGAAAGGAGAGAAGAAGTAAGGGGATTGATGGGGGAAGGGAATTAGAAGGAAAGAAAGAGGAAGGAAGGAAAGGATGCAGGGATGGAAGAGGAAAGGAACAGGAAAGGAAGGAAGGGAAAGGAGAGAAGAAAGGAAGAAAGAATAAAGGGGAGTCTGGTGAAGGGAAGAGAATAATATGAAAAAGGAAATGTAGAAGGAAAGAAAGAGGAAGGAAAGGAAAGAAAAGGAAAGGAGGTGAAGAAAAAAGGGAGGTTGATGAAGGGGACAAAGGTAAAAGGAAAGAAGAAGGAAGAGAAAGAAAGAAAGAAAGAAAGAGAAAGGAGAGAAGAAAGGAAGAAAATGATTGGTGAAAAGAAAAATATAAATAGAAGGAAAAATAAAAGGAAAGGAAAGAAATGGAAAGGAGAGAAGAAGAAGAAGGGGAAATTGGGGAAGGAAAAGTAGAATGAAGGAAGAGGAAGGAAGAGAAAGGGAAAGGAGGGGAGAAGAAAGGAAGACATGATTGGTGAAAAGAAGAGAAGAATATGAATGGAAGGAAAAGTAGAAGGAAAGAAAGAGGAAGGATGGGAAGGAGGGAGGGATGGGAAAGGGAAGGAAGGAAGGAAACGGATGAGAGAAGAAAGGAAAAAGGGGATCGTTGAAGGGAAGGGAATAATATGAAGGGAAAGAATAGTAGAATAGAGGAAGGAAAGAAAGGGAAAAGAGGAAAGTAGGAGAAGAAAGCAGATTGGTGAAGAGAAGACTATGAAGGCAAGGAAAAGGAGAAGGAACAAAAAAGAAGAAGAATTGGTGAAGTAAAGGAAGGAGGAAGGGATGAGAAAGGAGGGGGAAAGGAAGAAAGGGAGAGAAGGAGAAGAAAGGGGTTAGTGAAGAGAATAAAATGAAGGGGAGGGTCAGTAGAAAGGAAGAAAGACAAAGGAAGGGAAAGAATAAAGGGGAAAGATAAGAAAGGAAAAGAGGAGAAAAGGAAGGGAGGAAAGGTGAGAGAAGAAAGGGAAGGGGAAGAAGGGAAGAAAACGATGAGGTGGAGAAGGAAAGGATGATAAGAAGGAGGGAATTGCTGAAGAAAGGGAAGGAGGAAGGGATGAGAAAGGAAAGGGAGGGGAGGGAAAGAAGGGAGAGAAGAAAGGAAGGGGAAGGAAAGAGTCACAGAGAGCAAGCATGGTGTCATGGTTTGAGGACAGGGTTCAAATCCCTGCTTGACCTTGGAAACCCATTGGGTGACCTTCGGCAAGTCACACACTCTCAGCCTCGGAAGAGTTTGACCCTAGCTCTCAGGATTCTTTAGCACTGAGCCATGGCACTTAAAGTGGGGTCAAACCGCATTCATTCTATAGTGGAGATGCCCCTGAAGTCCTGAAAACAAACAGAAAAGCTAAATTGGCAATGTTTATTTTTTTTCTTTTTTGGTCTCAATGTGTTTTTCCGATGTGATTTTATTATATTCCATTGTATGATCCATCATCCACTACAGTCTAGGACGCAGCTTCTTAAACTGTGGCTTCTGACCCCAAATTGGGTCAATTTTGCTCAGTATTGGGGTCCTGAAATAGTGGCAGCAGGAAACCACAGTAAATCTTGTCAATCAAAAGGCGGCTAGTTCGAAGCCTGGGTCAGGGTAAGCTTCTGGACGTTAGCCCAGCTTCTGCCTACCTAGCAATTTCGAAAATAGCAATGTGAGTAGATAAATACGTACCACTCAAAAGTGGGGAGGTATTTAAGACACCCATGAGGTATCTGGCAATTCGATCAAGGAAGTTTACGAAAATGGAGCGACAGCACCCCCTGTCGCCGGAACTAAGAACAGCCTCCAAGATGCCGAAAATGGGAAAGCCTATATATATTTCTATCTATTTAAAGTTGTCTGTCTTGTCAGTGTATAATTGGCATTGAATGTTTGCTGTATATGTGTTCTGTGATCTGCTCTGAGTCCCCTTCAGGGTGAGAAGGGGGGGGGGGAAATATAAATACGGCAAATAAATAAATAAATTGTTGTTTTTATTGCGCCTGTACGGCTTTTGTGAGTTGCCCCGAGCCCCTCTGGGAGTGGCGGCATAGAAGCGTGATTAATAAATAAATAAATAAATAAAATAGTATGCGCCCCCTGGTGGTGCAGTGAGTTAAACCACTGAGCTGCTGAACTTGCTGACCAAAAGATTTGTGGTTCGAATCTGAGGAGCAGGGTGAGCTCCCACTGTTAGGCCTAGCTTCTGCCAACCTACCACTTCTGCAGGATGCCGAAGATGGAAAAAGCCTATATATATATACCTCTATCTATGTATAATTGTCTGTCTTGTCAGTGTATAAATGGCATTGAATGTTTGCCATTTATGTAGGTTTTGTGATCCACCCTTTGGGGTGAGAAGGATGGAATATAAATACTGTAAATAAATAAAGACTTTTCTGAACGCCACCTAGCGGCTGTTTTAGGCATTGACGTGACTCGGTTGTACAGTGCTGTGGTTAAACCCAATATAATCTATTCTAACTGACCACAGCTTGCTTCTTACCTGTTAAAGAGTGTTTTTTCTCCATTGAAAGTTGTTAAAATAGAATTTTCTGAACTTCTGTAATTATTCATTTCTGATTAATCTTTAACATTAGATTCATAACTTGGAAAAGTTACCTTTTGGGGTCACAACTCTTCAGCAAAGTAATTTTTACAAACTTCGGTTGCTAACTGTCCATCTATTTATATATGTTAATAATCTGTTGCCAACAGAGTAACTTTTCCAAGCTCTGGGTGCAAGAGGTTATATATGTATATGTATGTTTGTAAGTAGGCCCCTGGTGGTGCAGCAGGTTAAACTGCTGAGCTGCTGAACTTGATGACCAAAAGGTTGGCGGTTTGAATCTGAGTAGCGGGGTGAGCTCCTGCTATTAGGCCCAGCTTCTGCCAACCTAGCAGTTTGAAACATGCAAATGTGGGTAGATCAATAGGTACCGCTTCTGCGGGATGCTGAAGATGGGAAAAGCCTATATATACCTCTATGTATGTATAATTGTCTGTCTTGTCAGTGTATTGAATATTTGCCATATATGTAGGTTCTGCGATCCACCCTGAGTCCCCTTTGAGGAGAGAAGGGTGGAAAATAAATGCAAATCAGGGGTGCCCACACTTTTTCAGCATGCGAGCTACTTATAATAAAACCAAGTCAGAAAGATCTACTTACCTCCTCAAGGCTGGAGAGGGGAGGGGGCGGGGCTTGCTGTGGCCTGGCTCCGCCCCCTCTGGCTTCAGCTCTACCAGCAGCTTCTCCAGGCTTGAGAATGGCAGTGCCAAGCCAGCCTTGTGCTAGCTATGCCACCACTGGCTTGGCATTGCCATACTCAAGCCTGGAGAAGCTACTGGTAGAGCGGAAGCTTGGGGCGGAGCAAGGCCGCGCCAAGTCCCACCCCTCCCCTCTGGATTTGGAGCTCCCAGCAGCTTCTCCAGGCTTGAGTATGGCAATGCCAAGCCAGTGGTGACATAGCTAGGACAAGGCTGGCTTGGCACTGCCATCCTCAAGCCTGGAGAAGCTGCTGGTAGAGCTGAAGCCAGAGGGGGCGGAGCCAGGTTGCACCAAGCCCCGCCCTCGCCCCTCTGGCTTTGGAGCTCCCAGCGGCTTATCCAGGCTTGAGGATGGCAATGCCAAGCCAGCCTTATGCTAGCTATGCCACCACTGGCTTGGCATTGCCATCCTCAAACCTGGAAAAGCTGCTGGGAGTGCCGAAGCCGAGGGGGGGAGGGCTTAGCGCGGCCTGGCTTCGCCCCCCTCTGAGAAGCGCCCCATCCGGCTGGGATAAACCTCCTTCAGTCCCAGGATCGACTGGTCGATTGCGGTCGACTTCCTGGGCAGCCCTGCTGTAAATAAATACAAAGTTTTCTGAGCGCCACCTAGTGGCTGTTTTAGGCATTGACATGACTCAGTTGGTCTCTGCAGAAGATGCTTCAGCTGTACTCCATAGGAAAGGAAACCAGCCTGTTTAGCCTTGCAAATGTTTTGTTTTCATGCCTATTTTATGTACCCATATACTTGGGCTCATGTAAAAATGTCTCAGGTGGAAAGAGGTCACAAGTGGAAAATCTTCAGAAGCCTTGATCTAGGCTGTATCTGCTTACCCACCTGTCTGCTTGGGTGCATCTCCACTGCAGAATGGATGCAGTATGATGCCACTTGGACTGCCATGGCTCCATGCTATGGAAACCTGGGAATTGTAGTTTCACAGGGGCTATAGCCACCTCTGCCAAAGAGTGCTGGTGCCTCCCCAAACTACAACTCCCAGGATTCCATAGCAATTAGCCGAAGCAGTCCAGGTGATGTCAAACTGCACTTATTCTACAGTGTAGAAAGCAGTGTATTGCTCTAGGTCAGTGGTTCCCAACCTGTGGTCTGTGGGCCATCAATGGTCCACAAGACCTAAAATATGGTCTGCGATCTTACCGTTACTACTATGGATAATAACACAGCCCAACAAAACTTTTTGTCTTGATGTCTTCATTTTTAGCCCTGTTCTTGGGATTATTTGATAATATTATAATAATTGATAATATTATAATGTAATGCACCAGGAAGTGGAACAGCTGGCTAAGTGTCAGCTGCATAATATCTCTCTGACCTGTAGGTCATGAGTTCGAGGCCTGCCCGGGTCGAGGTGGGTGCTCGACCTTTAAGTATAGCCTGCTGTCGACCTTTGCAGCCTGAAAGACAGTTGCATCTGTCAAGTAGGAGATAAAGGTACCACATTAAGTGGGGAGGCAAATTTTGACTGAATTATGAGGCCATTAAAGAACTCCATTAACGCTAAGGAATGTGGAAGGAACAACAAGGGACGCTGGGAATGCTGAGAGATGAGGAGTGGGTCAGCTCCCCCTGGTGGCCAGAGTTTGCCTCTGTTCATCTATATGTTGTATGTTGAAACAGCAGGGATTGTCTGCTAAGTATGTGTACTGTAATCCGCTCTGAGTCCCCTTCGGGGTGAGAAGAGTGGAATATAAATAAAGTAATAAAATAATAAATAAATATTTGATAATATTATAATAATTGATAATATTATAATGTAATGCAATATAATACTACTAATAATATATTATAATTATATATTTTATATTACATGTAATATTACTAATAATATTACAGTATAATGTTATAGTACAATGTAATATATAATATTCATATTGTGCTATGGCAAAAATATAATATATTGTATTTACATTTTACTTGTAAGCCGCTCTGAGTCCCCTTCGGGGTGAGAAGGGCAGCATATATAAATGCCGTAAATAAATAAATAAATAAATAATTTGGGGCACTGATTAATTGCATTGGATAAAAAACCTATCAATAAAAAAATTTAAAAAAAGAAAATTGCATTGGATAGACCACATCAGCTCTATTAAATATGGTTTTCTGTGGGTGAGCAGATGGCAACTACTGGATGGCATATATACTGTATCACAGTGGTTCTCAGCCGATGAGTCCCCTGGTGTTTTGGCCTACAAGTCCCAGAAATCCAAGCCAGTTGACCAGCTGTTAGGATTTCTGGGAGTTGAAGGCCAAAGCATCTGGGGACCCACAGGTTGAAAACCATTGCTGAATCAGAAACTAGAGCTGATGTGGTCTATCCAATGCAATTTTCTGAAACAGCACCTCAAATCACCAAATCCAATCTAAAGTTGACCAAAAACTGATTTGTTTTTGTTACTAAATGCTGGATGGACAGTGGTCCCTGGCCAAAAAAATGTTGGGAACCAATGCTCTAGGCCAGTGTTTCTCAACCTCCCTAATGCCACAGCCCCTTAATGCAGTTCCTCATGTTGTGGTGACCCCCAACCATCACATTATTTTTGCTGCTATTTCTTAACTGTAGTTTTTAAATATCTGTATGCAAGGTATATCTTCATTCAGTGGGCCAAATTTGGCCCAAATACCCGATACGCCCAAATTTGAATACTGGTGAGGATTTTGTTATTTTGGGAGTTGTAGTTGCTGGGATTTATAGTTCACCTACCATCAAAGATCATTCTGAACTCCACCAACAATGGAATTGAACCAAACTTGGCACAGAGAACTCCCATGGTCAACATAAAATACTGGAAGGGTTTGGTGGGTGTTGACCTTGAGTTTGGGAGTTGTAGTTTACCTGCATCCAAAGAGCACTATGGAGTCAAAAAATGATGGATCTAGACCAAACTTGGCACAAATACTCCATATGCCCAAATGTGAATACTGGTGAAGTTTGAGGAAAATAAACCTTGACATTTGGGAGTTGTAGTTGCTGGGATTTATAGTTCACCTACAATCAAAGAACATCCTGAACCCCACCGATAGAATTGGGCCATACTTCCCACACAGAACTCCCATGACAGAAACAGAAAATACTCGAAGGGTTTGGTGTGCGTTGATCTTGAGTTTGGGAGTTGTAGTTTACCTGCATCCAGAGAGCACTGTGGACTCAAACAATGATAGATCTGGACCAAACTTGGCACAAATACTCAATATGCCCAAATGTGAATATTGGTGAAGTTTGGGAGAAATAGACCTTGACATTTGGGAGTTGTAGTTCACCTACAATCAAAGAGCATTCTGAATCCCACCAAATGATAGAATTGGGCCAAACTTCCCACACAGAACCCCCATGACCAACAGAAAAGTCTTTGGTGACCCCTCTGGCACCCCCTCGTGCCCCCCCATGGGGGGTCTCAACCCCCAGGTTGAGAAACGCTGGTCTATGCAGTAACGGGATGATCTGAGGCCCGGAATCCCCAGTTGGTGTGGGGGTTTCTGGGGGTTGCGATCCAAAGAAAAAGTAACTTCTCCAACTAATAATCACACCCAAGGCCTTGAAGTTTTTTTTAACCTTTTTATATTTACAATATCATTTTCCATTTCTTGCAAGGTTTTAAAAATGTGTACAGCATCTCAGACCCCCTCAGCCTCCCCCTCTGCACCCCAAGTTTCTTTATTTCCAGGGAGACCCCCCCCCCTCCAAAAAAGGTGTCTGTCTGTTCATCCACCATCTAGAGATCATAACAAACAAACGGAAAATAAAATAAAAAGAGCACCACCTTTTGTTTTGTTGAAATCTTCCATAAGTGGGGAGGAGGGGGGAAAAGGTCCTGGGCTCTCTTTCTTGGGGGGCAGAATAGGTGAGGAGGCAAGTCTTTTTGGGGTACTGGGGATGATGGAGCAGGGGAATGAGGGGGGGGCTTTTCTCCTGTCGGTGGTGCAAGAAGTGTCCGTTGTGGGGAGGGCCGGAAAAAAGGGGTGTCCTTCTCCCCTTCCCCAAATCACCCCCTTGGACCCCAAATCTTAAGTCTCATAAAAATAGATTTCTCTCCAGTTGCGAGGGAGGCAAGGGGAAAATATGGCCAGTCTTTTGATGTTCTTGGCAATCTTATATACTTTTTTGAGGCAAAGGGGGGGTCATTGAGAAAAGCGAGACCCCCCATTCATGGTTTGTCATTCCTCACGGCGGCTAACTTTGCACGGAGAGGGCAGGAGGTGCCGCCATGGCAAAGCGGTGGCCCCCAATGCTTTCCAACGGGCCCCATTTGGCAGAGAAAGGGGTCGTCGGATTCACTGAAAATGAGGAGGGAAGGTCCCATCTTGGCGGTCATCTTGGATGGCGGGAGAGGTCGTGACCCCTTGGAGGCCATGTTTGATTTTTTTTGTAAAATGGATGCAAAAAAGGTAAAGCAAGTCATGTTCCTGGCTTCGGTTGCGAAACAAAACGGCATTTGGAAGGAAGCAGTCATAGAAAAAGAGCAAGCGGGCCGTCGTTTTCGTCGATTCCCCCCAAATGATATTCCATTTTTGTGTGAGGAATATCCAATATTCCAAGCAATGCTCCCATCTGTGGGCAAAGATGTGTTTCCGGAGGTGTGCCACCATCCAAGATATTGGGATTTCGGGAATTAACGGCGCCATCTTGGACTGGACAACTGGACCAATGGGTAACGGAAACCATGATGTATTCCCAAACCAAACAAGCTGTGCTTTTCTCCGCTGGGGGATATAGACCCAAAACAGTGCAGCTGATGCTTCTGGGTGCGCAGGAATGATAAAATTGGGGAGGGGAACATACAGATTTTGGGGTTCGGGGGCATTTGGCAACAGTGTAAGGCGTTGACATCTCTCAACCGACGTCGAAACTTGCATTCGGCTCCTTGGCACAGAATTATTTTTTCTCCATTTCAAACAGACCCCCCCCCCAGCAAACCCAACCGTCCTGTCCCCCCGCTCAAGCCCTCCCTCCAAAAAATAAATTAAATTAAAAATAAACCCCCATCCCCATTTACTCCCATCCGAGTTTGCGGAGTTTGGCACAGATTTCGCTTCGCTTTTAAATTTTTTATTTCGTATTTTTCCCCCCTCGGGTTTTATTTTTATTTTTTAATTTTTACAAAATAATTGTTTTCCTTTTTAAAAAAATGGATTATCTATCTATATATATTTATATTTGTATTTATAATAAATTCTTCTGCTTCGTCTCTTTTTTCTTTTTTTTAAAAAAGGAAACCAACTCGAAACATCGCAAAGTTAGACGGAGTCTCCGCATGGCTTAGGATGAAACTCCGGACACCCTCCCCCCACCCGCCCCCGCAAACCCTCCCGCCCGTCCCCACAAAACCTTTGTGTTTCTCTTTTGTTTTTCCCTCTAATGAAGGTATGGGCAAACGTTGTCGATTAAGCTGAGTGCTGGGCCCATAACCAACGTTAGGCTCGGTTGCCTGTGCGAAGTGCAAGGAAGCTTTCTCTACAGCAGGCCTGGGCCAACTTGGGCCCTCCAGGTGTTTTGGACCCCCAACTCCCACCATTCCTAACAGCCTCGGGCCCTTTCCTTTCCCCCCTCAGCCGCTTAAGCGAATAATGGGGCCTCATCCGGGATTCAGAAAGGAAGTCCCTCCTTTGTCCTTCTAAATGTAAACAAAGGCTTACACAGCTGAGGGGGAAAAGGAAGGGGCCTGAGGCCAGGCCCGGATTACCCATAAGGCCACCCTAGGGCGGCAGCCATGGGGGGGGGGCAGGTCCGGACACCCCAAAATTAAAAAAAAACATTAAGTTCAATCTTTGGGCGCTCTTGTGCCTGCGCACGGACCGCCATAGGCGGGCCTCTGACGCGGCTTCCTGCCACCCCCTCCTCGCTCATGTTGGCCCCGCCCCTTCCTTCAGTGAAGGAAGGAGGGGCAGGGCCGACGCCGACGTGAGCGAGGAGGAGGCGGAGGGAAGTCGCGCCAGAGGCCTGCCTATGGCGGTCCGTGTGCAGGCGCAAGAGCGCCCAAAGATTGAACTTTTTTAAAAAATCGAAGGGCCGACGCCGATGCGAGCGAGGAGGGGGCGGTGAGCCACCCCCTCCTCGCTCGCGTCAGCCCCGCCCCTCCTTCCTTCAGTGAGGAGGAAGCAGGGGCCCCCGCAAGCGCCCCCGCCCCCCGCAAGCGCCCCTGCCCCTCAGGGCGGGGTGGCACTTCCAGAGTGTGGCCTAGGGCGCCACAAACAGTTAATCCGGGCCTGCCTGAGGCTGTTAGGAATTGTTGGAATTGGAGTCCAAAACACCTGGAGAGATGACGTTTGCCCATACTTGCTCTAATGGAATATATATATATATATATATATATATATATATATATATATATATATATATAAATAAAATAGAGAAAAGCCACAGCTAAAATGGAGAAATGAAAATTTCGCAAGAACAAAAATGGCAGAGGCACGAGAACCGAGGAAGGCAACGGAAGAGAGAAAACATTCAGAAGAATGTGCTTTTTTGTTTCAAAACATTACAGGCTGCCCTCCATATTGGTGGCTTGGATTTAAATGTTTGTTTGTTTTTAAGGTATAGTTTTTCCCCCATCTTGCCCTGAATACCAGCGAATGTGGAGGGCTGGCTGTAAAAGGAATTGAGCTTTCTCTCTTTCAGCCTGATGGGATTCCAGAAAGTGTGGCAACCTTGGATCTAACGCAAAGAGAAGGAACAGAGGACGGGATGGGTCCGTAGGGAATGACCATCTTCCTCAGAAGCGATCTGTGTGGCTGCGTCAAGGAGACAATGCATTCATGACATGGGATATTTGGAGCATTGGGACCTGGCACAATGCAAAGAAGCAACAAAGGAATGGCTTCTTGAGTTGGGGCGGGTGATGTGTAGGCTCTAGGCCAGCTAACTTGAGGGCCGCATGGCGGGCCTGAGTAGGGTGGGCGGGCAGTCCTCTCCCTGCCCTTTCCTCCCCTTCCTCTTCTCTTTCGGAGGCAGAAAGTGAAGGAAAGACAGGAAATCTTTGGATCCCAAAAGGGTTGGCCTTTGTCAGGATGAGACGGTGGATGGGGGAGAAAAAGTGTATCCATGAGACCCCGTATTGCCTTCTCCTGATAGAGAATCCTAGAGCTGGAAAGGACCTCCAAGGGCCACCCAGTCCAGCCCCCTGGCATACAAGAAGGCACAATCTAAGCACTCCCAATAGAGAGCCTCTGCAGAAAAGCCTCCAGAGAAGGAGAGCCCACCACCCTCCGAGGCAGCCCAGGCCTCTCTCCAACAGCTCTTACTCTCAGGAAGTTCTCCCTCATCTTTTCAGTCAAGGCTCTTTCCCTGCCATTCGAACCCCTGGATCCCTTCTCCTGCCCTGGTTTCCCTTCTCCTTCCTCAATGGGACACCCTTTGAAATCTTGAAACATGGTTCTCGTGTTCCCTCTCCACCTTCTCTTCCTCCCCAGGAATGAAAAAGGGAAGGAAGGAAGGTAGGAAGGAATAGAAAGAGGGAAGGAAGGGGGGGAGGGGAGGGAGGGAGGAAAGAGAGAAAGAATGAAAGACAAAAGGGAAGGAAGGAAGGAGAGAGAGAGAAGGAGGGAGGGAGGGACAAAAGGGTGGAAGGGGAGGAGAGAAGGAGAAAGAGGGAGTTAAGGAAGGGAGAAAGGAGGAAGGAAAGAGAGAAGGAAGGAAAGACAAAAGGGAAGGAAGAAAAGAGAAAGAGGGAAAGAGGGAAAGAGGGAAGGGGAAGAAAGAAAGAATGAAAGACAAAAGGGAAGGAAGGAAGGAGAAAGAGAGAGAGGGAAGGAGGGAGGGAGGGACAAAAGGGTGGAAGGGGAGGAGAAAAGGAGAAAGGGAGGTAATGAAGGGAGAAAGGAGGAAAGAAAGAGAGAAGGAAGGAAGGATGGAATGGAGGAATGGAGGGAGGAAAGAGAGAAGGAAGGAAAGACAAAAGGGAAGGAAGAAAAGAGAAAGAGGGAAGGGGAGGAAAGAAAGAATGAAAGACAAAAGGGAAGGAAGACAAGAGAAAGAGGGAAGGGGAGGAAAGAAAGAATGAAAGACAAAAGGGAAGGAAGACAAGAGAAAGAGGGAAGGGGAGGAAAGAATGAAAGACAAAAGGGAAGGAAGGAAGGAAGGAGAAAGAGAGAGAGGGAAGGAGGGAGGGAACAGGGAAGGAAGGACAAAAGGGTGGAAGGGGAGGAGAGTGGGAGCAAGAGGGAGGTAAGGAAAAAGGAGGAAGGAAAGAGAGAAGGAAGGAAGGCAGGAATGGAGGGAGGAAAGAGAGAAGGAAGGAAAGACAACAGGGAAGGAAGGAAGAAAACAGAAAGAGGGTAAGAGGGAAGGGGGAGGAAAAAGAGAAGGAAGGACAAAAGGATGGAAAGGAAGGAGAAAGAGGGAGGTAAAGGGAGGGAGGGAAGAGAAAAGGAAGGAAGCATTGGATGGAGAGAGGGGGGGGGGGGGCTAAGAAAAAAGCCAAAGGGCCGCATCTGCCCCCCAGGCCTGGGTTTGCCCATACCTGCTCTAGGTCCTCCAGATACGCATTTTCTCTCCCCAAGAAAAGGGTGACCACTGCACCAACTCAACCAAAGACACTATCCAAGCCCTCCTGTCAGATGTCCATCCGGCCTCAGAGAAGGAGGTTGCAGCGGACTCCCCAGCAAATACATATCTCTTTCCTGTTGCTTAAATCTAACTTCACGAGAAGCGATTCCACCTCAATCTTAGGAAGAACTTCGAAGCAAAGGAAGGTCTGCCACAAAGGACAACACAAGCGAGTGCCTTCAGAGCAAAGGCCTCGTGTAAGCAAGCCAAGCTATGTATCAGAAGGGGCAGGGAAGCAAGAGGAAAGCAAGGAAGGGAGGGGTGGAGGGGCATGAAGAAAGGGGAGAGGTGAAGTTAGATATGCGGAGGTTGGATTGCAACCATTATTGCCCTGTCATCGAAGGGCGCATCTAAACCAGGCATGGGCAAACTTTGGCCCTCCGGGTGTTTAGGACTCTAACTTCCACAATTCCTAACAGCCGGAAGACTGTTAGGAATTGTGGAAGTTGGAGTCCAAAACATCTGGAGGGCCAAAGTTTGCCCATGCCTGGTGTAGATGCACCCAGAGTTCCTTGGCTCTCAAAGAGCATGGATGAGCTCCCTCTGCCAGCTCCAGATCCCCATGCAGGGACATGAGAGAAGCCTCCCACAAGGATGGTCAAACATCAAAATATCCGGGCAATGTCCCCTGGGCAATGTCAATTGCAAACGGCCAATTATCTCACACCAGAAGCAACTTGCAGTTTCTCAAGTCGCTCCTGACACGAAAAATAAATAAATAAATATCTTCCCCGTGTCACTTGCTTTCCCTGTTTGTTCTGGATGCTGAAACAATATTCTTAAATGCTCAATGCAAGTTTTAGTTCATTTACTGCAATGCTGGACATTTGGGGACTCCTTCCAAATTCCCAACCCAGGAGAATCAATTCTCCCTTCCAGTAGCTCCTGCCCTAAGGAGGTTCTTTGGAGGAGAAGGAAAAAATGCTGATTTAGGGACAAATAATGGGGTTGGGTGGGAGGGGTGGATGGGTTTGGAGATGCTGCATTCTCCAGACCAGGAGGCAAGCGGGAGTCCAAAGCCGATCTGCGGCACAGATCCCTTTCCTTGCCCAACTCTTCAGAAAAACAATGAAGGCAAACATGCATTGGTGGCTCTTTCTCGGTTTGTAAACACTTCCCCTCGCCCCCTTCCCCAGTTGGCGTCATCTTGCTTTGCTTGTTTTGGAAAGGTAAAAGAAGGGAAAATACATACATGGGCTGAAAATACACACGCTCTGCCAACCGCTGCCTTGTGCCTTGCCCATTCTCACGCTCAAATCTTGGCCTCGGTCTCATCGCGTTCCTCAAACCAAACGCGTTCTCTCTTCTCTGCCAAGCTCCAATAAGCAAAGTTGAGAAGACAGTCGGTGAGAGGAAGGGTTTCACGACCCCAGGTTGAAACCCTCCCTGAATTTCATTCTGGACTTTGACTTCTTTTTCTGGTTTTCTGCTGCGATATCAGGGGCCTGTTTAAGTTGCCACAATTGGCAATCCTCTGGGAGGAACTGTACTGTATCTCTGTAAGACTACGCATCATTGTGTTCCACAAGACCAGCGAACGGTGGCCAAAACGTGGCCAGGAAGGAGGGGACATCAGAGAGGATGCTGAGGGGACGAGGCAGAGACGGGCCCCTTCTCTCTCTGGACTGCGCTAAGAAGGCACTGGGAGGTGACCTCCGGCCTCCCTGGGAAGGACAGAAGGCAGGCCGAGCCCTCTTTCCCGCTCAGCAACCTCCTTCCACCCCACAACACAACCGCTCCCTTGGAATGACATTACGACAACGCAAGCGCAAAAAGGAAAAGAATGGAAGAGGATTGACCTTTTGTCCTTACGCTAACTCCTTCTCGGCTCCAAAGGAATATTATTCAGCAGTGCCCGGAATGTGCCGCGGATTGAACGTGGTTCTCCTCCTCACTGACAGAAGGTGCGGGCGTCGTTCTCTTCGCTCTCCCATTGCAATGTTGACTTCTCCATTACCCTCTGAGCAAACCCATTCGCGTGTCTCGTGATGTGAACCATTTGAGCAATAGAGTGCCCACTTTTCCCAACAAGGTGAACCAAGGACTGGGCGTTCTCGCTCCCGACCCCTGGCCCCCCTCCACCCACATCATAGGTTGTCTTCACCATCCGGACAAGAGGAAATGAAGACAAGATTGCAGGTTTGCTTTTCCAACCGCTGCTTTTGCCTGAACCATAGACTCGCAGTTGGAATGGCACCAGGTTTCCTGTGATCTGTCCAAATCAGAGATATTTCCCTTCCCCATCACCTTCAGTTGGCAATCCCAGTCCTGGCTGCTTTTGCCTGAACCCCAAACCCGCCGTTGGAATGGCACCGGGTTCCCTGTGATCTGTCCAAATCAGAGATGCTTCACTTCCTCATCATTTCCCTTTGGCAACCCCAGTCCCACACCCGAAAGGACCCCTGCCTCAACGTCACTCCTATTTCTCTCATTTTCTCTCTCCACTTGAAAAGGGGGCCGATCCTCCATGCGGCCCATTTCTGGCCCCTGAGGGTGACGGCAGAGGCTCGAGCGTCAAACCGAGAGCGAGCAAAGCACCGCCGGACCCTGCGGATGGAGGGAGTGGGGGGGGATCTCCGCCTCTCCCCCCCGCCCCCTTGCCGTTCCCCTCCCCGCGCACAGAATGTTATACAAAAGACCCGTCCAACATGGCGGGGAAAGGCGCCTCCCTCCTTCCGGGCGGCGGGGCGGGGACCCCCACCGCTGCTGCCGGGCGGCCGAAAGGGTACAGAGGGGAGGGCGACTATACGCGGGTAGTGGAATGAGGATGGGGGAGCGTGTTATTGTGTCCGGTGGGGAAGGTGTTGAAAGGGTGCAGGGCTTGCATGCCCGTGATCGTGCTGGGGATCATGGTGATGGTGTTGGGGGTCATCAGGGGGACGTCGTCCGGGGCCCGGCGAAGGGCCAGGGTGTAGTCGGGGGGGCAGGCGGGGCGCAGGATTTCATGGGGCCGCAGGGGCTCCAGGTCGTGGGCGTCGTGCTCCGAGTGCTTGATCTGGAGGGACATGATCTCCTCCTCCTGCCCGCCATGCACCAGGTCGTTGGCCGCGCTGCGCTGGGGGCTAAGCCGCCGCCCGCTCCGCAGTTCGTGCCTCTTGTCCCGCTTGTAGTACAGGGCGGCAAAGGCCAGGATGTTGAGGAAGAGGAGGGAGGCCCCTACAGCCACCGTGACGCTCAGCTCCGTGGAGTAGTCCCGTGAGTCTCCTGGGAAGGGCACGTAGCGCTGCGGCCGCACCACGTCGTCCTCATCCACGGGCAGCGTGGGCACGGGCCGGCGGGTGGTCAGCGGGCCCGTGCTGGGCCAGCGAGTGACAGCCGGCGGGATGCGAGTGGTGGTGGAGGTGTAGGGGGGCTCGTGGAGGTTGTGGAGGTGGGGCACCAGCTCCAGCCAGAAGGCCACCTTGTTGGCCCGGTAGTTGTCGCGCACCCGGGGCTTGAGGCCGATGTGGAGGTACTGCTTGTCTTTCGTGTTGAACTTGGTCCAGACCACCTCCTCGAAGCGGTTGGGCTTGGTGTGGATGAACTTGGTGTCCTGCGGAACCGGCTGGTTTGGGTCTCTGAGGAAACCAGGGAGACACAGAGACGGGATATGGTTAGTACGCAAGAAGGGCAAAATGGTGAGATATCCACATACTCTCTAATGCAGACAGGGGCAAAGTTTGGTCCTCCAGGTGCTTTGGACTTCAACTCCCACCATTCCTAACAGCCTCAGGTATTTTCCTTTCCCCCCTCAGCCACTTAATCTGTTAGGAATGGTGGGAGTTGAAGTTCAAAACACCCGGATGGCCCAAGTTTGCCCATGCCTGCACTAGAGGTCATTTCCAGAATTGATACAGTTGCAGGTAGAAGGATGACCCTTGTTATACATGGTGTATGAAGGGACTCCAGGGGTCATCCAATCCAACCCATTCAGCTGTGCTGGAACACATATCTCTAGTGTAGACATGGTCAGACTTGGGCCCTCCTGGTGTTTTTGGGCCCTCCCAGGTCAGTTTTCCCCCAGTGACTTAATGGTTCAAGTCCAAAACACCATTCCTAACAGCCTCAGCTGAGACTGGGTGGAAGAGGGTCTACCTAGCAAACCTCCCCCCCATCAGTGGGATATAATGAATGGTGGGATGAATAAACATAACAGTTTAAATAATGTACCAAAACACCTGAGAATTTCGGGGGGCCGAACTTTGCTCATGCTTGGGGGTAAAAGATTCCAAGTAGGGATGGGTATGATTTATGACCCCACTAACAACTGGAACGTAACCCTTTACCATGGTAATTTTGGAGGGATTTTTTAGTCCTCACAAAAGAATATCATGCTCTGGCAATGCTGCTGTCAAGAAAGTAAGCAAAATCAAAACAGTAAATAAAGAATAACAATCAAAAACACGGGAATTCCAAACAAGAAAAATCAGGGCCAGCTAATCACCTCCCAACAAAGGATTCCCCCAGGCAGTAAGCAGTCAGACCTTGATGCTGCAAAGCCATTCAATGCTAATCAAGGTGGCCAATTGCAGCATTCACACCTGCCCCCAACAGACCAGAGTTCTTTCTCCCACCCTGGACATTATTCCAACCCCACTTGCCTCATTTCCAACAGACCTCTGAACAAACCCCTGAAGATTCTCGCTACAGATGCACACATGAAATGTCAGGAGAGAGTGTTGTGAGTTTTTCAGGTTACATGGCCCCGTTCCAGCAGCATTCCTTCTGACGTTTTGCCTGCATCTGTGGCTAATGGCATCTTCTGCGGTCTGTGGAATGATGTCCAGGGTGGAAGGGAGAAACCTTGTCTGTTCGAAGCAAGTGTGGATGTTGCAATTAGCAAACTTGAATTAGGACTGAGTAGCCATGAAGTTTGCAAAGTCAATCAGAGAAGGCATATCCATGGAGGTAGACTGGCCTCTGTTACAAGTATTAAAAAACACCAGAAATAAGGCAGATCCCTTCCTTATGGGTCCCACAACCTCTGATGATGCCTGCCACAGATGGGGGTGAAACGTCAGGAGAGAATGCTTCTGGAACATGGCCAGACAGCCTGGAAAACTCACAACATTTTGGGAGTTGTAGTTTCCCAAGACGTTTAGACTTGCTCAAGAGAGCTCAAACTAACTTTCCCAAGCTTCCATAGCATTAAAGCAGTTAAAGTGGTGTTGCTGTGAGTTTTCTAAGCTGTCTGGCCACGTTCCGGAAGCATTCTCTCCTGACGTTTCACCTGCATCTATGGCAGGTATCCTCAGATGTTGTGAGGTCTGTTGGAAATGAGGCAAGTGGGGTTTATATATCTACGAAATAATGTCCAGGGTGGTGGGAGAAAGAATTTTTGTCTGTTGGAGGCAGGTGTGAATCTTGCAATTGGCCACCTTGATTAGCATTGAATGGCTTTGCAGCTTCAAGGTCTGGCTGCTTGCTACTTGGGGAATCCTTTCTTGGGAGGTGAATTACAGCAGTCCAGTGATTCTGGTCACAAAAGCCTTCGAAAATACAATAATAAGACCTTCCATTATTATATTTATATAAAATTATATATTTTATATTACATGTAATATTACTAATAATATTACAGTATAATGTTATTTATTTATTTACTATTTATTTACTATGCTTCTATGCCGCCTCTCTCAGCCCGAAGGCGACTCGCGGCGGCGAACAAGCGCAGCAAGTGCCCACATACAAAACACATCATCATATAAAAAACAGCCATATAAAAACCATATAAAT
Source organism: Anolis apletophallus (assembly GCA_030556195.1). Classification (NCBI taxonomy): domain Eukaryota; kingdom Metazoa; phylum Chordata; class Lepidosauria; order Squamata; family Anolidae; genus Anolis; species Anolis apletophallus. Next base: position 149,303,083 of record JARBWK010000008.1, on the reverse strand, counting down.
TAACAGTTAAAAACTACAAAATACAAATCTCAGCATCTCATTCTTAAAATCAGTTTCTGTTGCATCGTCATAATATTCCGTTGGTCTCAATCCGAGCCTATCGGAGAGGGCGACTAACAATCAAAATAATAAATAAATAAAAAATAAAATTAATTAAAGCTCGTCTGCGAATGCCTGCTCGAACAGCCAAGTCTTGACTTTCTTACGAAATGTCAGAAGGGAGGGGGCCAATCTGATGTCACTAGAACGGGCGTTCCAAAGCCAAGGAGCCACCACTGAGAAGGCCCTGTCTCTCGTCCCCGCCAGTCGCGCCTGCGAAGCAGGTGGGACTGAAAGCAGGGCCTCTCCAGATGATCTTAAACATCTCGATGGTTCAGAGGGAGAGATGCATTCGGACAGGTAAGTTGGACCAGAACCGTTTAGGGCTTTAAAGGCCAAAACCAGCACTTTGAATTGTGCCCGGTAGCAAACTGGCAGCCAGTGGAGCTGGCACAACAGAGGAGTAGTATGCTCCCTGAGTGCCGCTCCTGTTATCACCCTGGCTGCTGTCCAATGGACCATTTGAAGCTTCCGAACAGTCTTCAGAGGCAGCTCTACATAGAGAGCGTTGCAGTAATGTATATGGGATGTAACCAGAGCGTGGACTACCATGGCCAAGTCAGACTTCCCAAGGTACGGGCGCAGCTGGTGCACAAGTTTTAGTTGTGCGAATGCTCCCTTGGTCACTGCCAACACCTGGGGTTCCAGGCTCAGCAATGAGTCCAGGATCATTCCCAGACTGCGAACCTGCACCTTCAGGGGGAATGTCACCCCGTCCAACACAGGCTGTAACCAGGCCCGGATTATGCCCTTTTGGAGTCCTAGGCCAAAGGCTCCGCCTCTTCCTCCTCGCCGGCGCGAGGAGGAGGAGGAAGGAAAGCCCCATCCCCGGAGCCGATGCTGCGCATGCGCGGTGGTGGCCCCAAGGGTGGGGCTTCCCTCCGCGGCTCCGCTCCTTCCTCCTTGCACTGGCCTGAGAAAAAAAGGGCGAGCTTCGGCCCGCTTCTCAGGCCGGCGTGGTGGCTTTAGGAGGGAGGGAGGAGCCGTGGGAGGCTCCCCCATGGCGCCTCCCCTCCCTCCCTCCAGCCACCACGCCAGCCCGCCTGAGAAAAGGGCAATCTTTGGGGCGCTTCTGCGCCTGCGTGCAGGCGCCATAGACTCTCAGAGGCAGTGGAACTGCCTCTGANAGCCTATGGCGCCCTGCGTGCAGGCGCAGAAGTGCCCAAAGATCAAACTTTTTTTAATTTTAATTTTTTTAATTTTGGGGGGTCCGGACCTGCCCCCTCCCCATGGCTGCCACTCTAGGCCATGGCCTAGGGTGGCCTTATGGATAATCCGGCCATGGCTGTAACCCTACGCCCTGTTCGGCCTTACAACTGACCAGGAGTTCCTCTGTCTTGTCTGGATTCAATTTCAATTAGTTCGCCCTCATCCAGTCCGACACAGCGGCCAAGCACCGGTTCAGGACTAAAAAAGCCTCCTTAGTAGTAGGTGGGAAGGAGTGACAGAGTTGGGCGTCATCTGCGTGCAGATAACACCGCACCCCGAAACTCCGGATGACCTCTCCCAGTGGCTTCATGTAGATGTTAAGCAACATGGGAGACAGTATTGAACAATGTAATATATAATATTAATACTGTACTATGGCAATAATATAATATATTGTATTTACATTTTACTTGTAAGCCGCTCTGAGTCCCCTTTGGGGTGAGAAGGGCGGCATATACTGTAAATGTTGTAAGTAAGTAAATAATTAAACTGGCCCACACATGGTGGCCAGAAGTAACACAATCTCACATCTGCCGCAGCTGGATGTGTCGGAGCGGCCAGCAATAGTCGCTGACCCCATTCAGTTAGGGGGGAAAAGCAACTAAAATACATCAAAGCAAATCACAACAGAAAGGTACCGTTATTGAATAACCATTCCCCATGGCAAATTCCTAAAGGTCTGCGTGCCACAGAGAAGCCACGGAGGGGACCGGTTTAGCCTTTCTATAAAAGGGAGCAGCCTGAAAGGCTGGGAAGTCCTCCGCGGCTTAGATCTCTCCCGTCTTTCGGCCCTCGTTTCTCTCTCCCAGACCTTTCAGGCGCTGCTGCGTCCGAGAATCACAGGCTTCTCCCTCAACCAAAGGTTTCCTCTTCCTGGCGGAGTCTCATCTTTTTTCAGGTCTCATCATGGGATGGGCTCCCTCCCTCCACATTTGCAGGCAGACCCTCCCCGCACTGCTTTCCAATCTCAACTAAACACTTCCTTGTTTCTCAAAGCAGTTGGAATGGTCATTTAATGTGGTTTGTACCCTCGCTACTTCGCGGTTCGCTTTTCGCAGACTCGCCATTTTGCGGTTTTCCGTAAATATTAATTTAAAATATATGTCGCGGCATTTTCTCCGCTGTGCCCCCGACTTTGGAACTCACTACCTGGTGAGATTAGGCAAGCCGCCGCCCCAGAAGCCTTACAGAAAGCCCAGAAAACTTGGCACTTCTGATGTGCCTTTGGAGAGTGACCACTCATCCCATTTCGGCCTGTTCCATCCACAGTGTTGTCCCTATGATGCACTTTACCCCCCCCCCCCCAGCGGTAAATTGAAGGCCTAACCACACTGTTTTTGGGCTCCTCTCAAATATACTTTTTCTACTCCTACCTCACCCAGGGTTTTATCATTTCATCTTGTTTATTTGGCCTGACCATTTGTTTGATTTTTTATTACCGTATTTTCCGGCATATAAGATGACTGGGTGTATAAGACGACCCCCAACTTTTCCAGTTAAAATATAGAGTTTGGGATATACTCGCTGTATAAGACTACCCCTCTTCCAACGCACACCAAATAAAAATTTGAAAAGCATCAGATTTGATTTCAATATGGTAATTTTCCTATGACTGTACCTCCTTCTCTGCCTTCCAGATCTTGTACATGCGCAACTGCACCGCTTCACTGCTGCCTTCAGGAGCGAGATCTGAGAGGCAGAGGAGGAGGGACACTCATAGGATACAAGGGCGGGCCAGGCAGGTAAAAGAGGTGTGTTTTTCTGGGCCCAGAGCCACTCTATCTCTTTTTTCCATGCCCTGGGCACCCTGGACGCCTGTAGCTTGCTCCGCCCTTCACTTACACCTTCCCGGGGAGGCGCCCCTTCATCTCACAATCGGGACCGCATTAAGCCCACGGATCCTGATGAATGGATTTTCTTCTACCGTACTTGTACAGCGTCGCCCTTAATGTGACAGTTGCTGCATACGTCAGGGACGCGGCCACTGCCATTTTTGAGCTCCCCCCCACCATATGCGGCAACCACAGATTCTCCAATCCGGATTGGAAGTTTCAGCACCCGCTCTATAGGACGACTCCCGCATATAAGACTACAGCCGTGTATAAGACGACTCCTGACTTTTGAGAAATTTTTCTTGGGTTAAAAAGTAGTCTTATACGCCAGAACATATGGTATGTTATTTTGCTTTGTTTATTTTGCCACTGTATGTACTTTATTGTGATGTAATTTTTGTTGTTGTATTTTGCGCTTTATTTTGCTGTATTGTATCTTTGGGCTTGGCCTCATGTTAGCCGCCCCAAGTCCCCTTCGGGGAGATGGTGGCAGGGTATAAATAAAGATTATTATTATTATTATTCACTGTTTTGCATGTTTTTGCCACCACCGCTGCTCTCCGAGGCGCTTTCCCACCTCAGTCCTCCCTCCTTCCGCCTTGAAGGGCCTTCCTTCCTTCCTTCCTCCCTGCCTTCCTTCCTTCCCTGCCTCCCTTCCTTCCCTTCCTTCCTCCCTCCCTCCCTTCCTCCCTGCCTCCCTTCCTTCCCTTCCTCCCTTCCCTCCTTCCTTTCACTTTATTTTAAGTTTATAAAGACTTAAAATAGTATATAACTACTAAAATAATGTATAAGAATTAAATATAGCTTCCCTACATCGTGGTTTTTCACTTATTGCGGGAGGTCCTGGAATGTAGCCCCCGCAATAAGTGAGGGAACACTGTACAGGAATCCCTCGCTACTTCGTGGTTCACTTTTCGCGGACTCACTGTTTACGGTTTTTCCTTTCTGAGGCCAACGGACCTCAGAAGAGGTGTTTATTGGGTGGGATCGCAGCAGAGGCAGGTAAGGAAGTGTGAGGGCTAGACTGCGCATGTGTGCATGAACACTTCTTATATATGCCCAATGGAAGTGGAGTGCTTTGTAAAAGTTGCTGCTGAACTAAAGTGATTGAAGGATTTCGTTTATAAGGTAAAGGAAAGGGGCTATGTAGTGTGTAAGTTTGTGGGGAGGTTTTATAAAGACTTAAAATAGTGTATAATTACTAAAATCATGTAAAAATATTAAGATAAATATAGCATCCCTACTTCGCGGATTTTCACTTTTTGCGGGTGGTCGTGGAATGTAACACCGGTGATAAGTGAGGGAACACTATGTATTTCTCGGTTTGTTTTATAGTATATTCTATTGGCTTTTGTATTTCAGTCTGGATAATTTGTTTCACAGTTCTATGATGTTGTATTACTCCCTCCATCTTCTATGTATGTATGTATGTATGTATGTATGTATGTATGTGTATTTTAGGTTGCATGCCCTCAACAACTCTATGAATCTATGCCAATGCTTTACCTGGAAGCCTAGGCATCATTCATTTCTGATAGAAACATATAGATTATGCTCAAAAATACTATGCAAGGGAACGTATCCCTTGCATAATATGCCGCCATACTACATATAAATAAATGACAACAGTAACATAAATATTGTAATTACGAATGCCATAAATGTTGTCTTACCCAGTCTTGGCGAAATTGGTCCAGTAGGTCATGACGACCGCGCTCAGCATGACATCGTTCTTGGAGAAGTTGCACGGGAAGAGGTCCGTGGCTCCAATCATGGGCACGCCAAAGACGTACGGGATCTCATCTCCGTGGGCGGCGTCTGCCCACTCGGGCCGCGTGTCGGTCTGGCAGTGGTGGTAGAAGGTGTAGAAGTAGACCGGAGACTGGTACTCGGCGTGCAGCTTGGCGGTGGCCACAGCAGGCGCCACCCACTGGTGGTCCGTGAAGAGGGCCAGGAGGGTCTTGCGCCGCATCTCGCCATTGTCCCGGTCGGCCCAATCCGTGTACATGAACTTAATGGTCTCCCGCAAGATGTCCTTGCCTTCCGGGTATCCGTACAAGTTGTCCACGAAGTTGGAGATGGTGAAGTCGAAGTAGCTGGCTGAAATGCCATCCTCGTTCTCCATGGAGTCCTCCACGAACTTCAGGCCTTCCCCCTGGTTGACACCGATGAGGATGTCGTAGTTGAGGAACTCCCCTTGCTGCATCAGGATCTCCGGGTCGTCCGGCACCACATCCCCGTCCACCACAGGCCCGAAAGCAATGTGGTATCGAGCCGGCTGGATGTCCTGGTCCACCAGCTCTCGGTAGGGCTTGCGCCGAAGGCAGTCAACTGTATTGCTGGTGTCCATGTGGTCGCAGCCCACCTTGGAGGCCAGCATGCGGGTGTACTTGAGGGGCTGGTAGTTGACCGACCAGCTGGAGATGGCTGTGCCGCTCTGAGCAATGGCTTTCTGGAACAGACCTGGGAAAAGGGAGGGGAATCGTCAGTCACAAGGCCTTGGGAGAAGGTCAAAGGGGAAGAAGGTGAGAAGCTCTCTTTGCTGCACAAGGTCAGGGTTGGCTTCCATCAGACTTTGGCCACAGAGATGTGCTGGAGGACCAAAACGTCCCTAGAAAAGTGCTCTCTCGGAAAAAAAGGCACTAAGAGTAGGGTTGCCACTTTTTGACATAAGAAATAAGGGTCATTTACGTAAAAATTGAGATTTTTCACAAAAATAGGGGACACTTCATGAAAACTTGAAACTCAAATGTTAGGTTTAAATAGTTTTATTAACAGAATAAGATAATGATTGAAATTCATAAAAGAAACTGACTTACACCCTCTTAACTTAACCCCCTGGACCTGGCTCTCTCTCTCTCTTGCTCTCTCGGTGTCGTCCTGCTCTCAGCTCAGCCTTGTGGTACCTCTGCTGATCTCACCTCTCTCCTGTGCGCACGCTCCGTGGTGGCCTGCCCTCATTGGCTGACCTGAGCGGAGCCCACCATAGGGCAGGGGGCAGGCCAGGAAGAAGGTGGATGCTGTTCTGGCAGCGCAGCAAGGTGCCGCCTGTGGCCGGGCAGGCGCGCCGCTGCTGGGGCTGCTCTGCTGCCTGCCATGCCTGCGAGTGAGTGTGAGGCGAGCGAGTGCAAGCGCCGCGGAGTAGCTGCTGGCGGTGCGGTGGCGCTCACTGCTGGCCCGGCCTCACCTCCTGCTGCCACTTGCCGAAAATACGGCACGCGAAATTCAGAGCAAAACTATGGGGTGTCCCATATAATATGGGACAGGTGGCAACCTTAACTTAGAGGATGGGGGTCTGGAAGGCAGACTGGAAAGTGGAGGCTGGGGTTAGAGCAGGCATGGGCAAACTTCAGCCCTCCAGGTGTTTTGGACTTCAACTCCCACAATTCTTAACAGGCCAGGTTGTTTCTGGTTGCTTCTGATGTGATGGTTTTGAAAGGCAGCAGATTACAGGAGCTGTCTTTCTTCATAGGCCTGTAAACAGCTTATGACATTGCAAATCATTGCCTACTCCTGAAAAAACTTATAATAATCTCACAAAGGACTGCCACCAAACCTGCCTCATAGGAAATCTGCTATAAAACAGGAGCTTTTTTGTTGAGTTCCAGAGCCAGAGAAGCAGATGGCAAACACAGAAGAGCGGCCTGCCTCAGGGAAGCATACACCATGAATGTTCAACATTTACACAAATGATCAGCCACTGCCAAAAGGGACAGAGAGTTTAATCTATGCTGATGATCATGCCATCACCGCTCAAGAAGGGAGCTTTGAGATGGTTTGACAGAAGCTCTCCGAAACTCTAGGTGATCTCACTGCCTATTACAGGGAAAAACAGCTGATTCCTAATCCATCTAAAACACAGACATGTGCTTTTCATCTTAAGAGCAGACAAGCATCTCGGGCACTGAGGACGACCTGGGAAAGAAGGAATCCTACTGGAGCACTGCAGCACACCCATAGACCTGGGAGTTACCCTGGACCGTTCTCTGACCTACGAGAAGCACTGCTTGACTATCAAGCAAAAAGTCAACACTAGAACCAACATAATATGAAAGCTGGCTGGCACAACCTAAGGATCACAACCAGACACAGTGAAGGCATCTGCCCTTACGCTTTGATACGCTACTGCTGAGTATACATTGACAGTGTGGAACACATCTCACCATGCTTAAAACAGTGGATGTGGCTCTTAATGAGACATGCCGCATTATTACAGGGTGTCTGTGCACTGCACCACTGGAGAAATTACACTGTTTAGCTGTCATTGCACTACCTGACATCTGCCGGGAAGCAGCAACCACAAGTGAAAGGGCCAAGGCAGTGACATCTCCGGCCCATCCCCTGTTTCGGTATCAGCCAGCACGCTAACACCTTAAATCAAGAAATAATTTTCTAAGATCTCCAGAGACACTCCCAAGGACACCTCAGTAAGCAAGAGTCCAAAAGTGGCAGGTTAAAACCCGGAACCTCAATCCATGGCTGATACCAAATGAGATACTCCCTCCTGGGCACACAGAAATCTGGGCAACTTGGAAGGCACTGAACAGACTGCGCTCTGGAAACACGAGATGCAGAGCCAACCTTAAGAAATGAGACCACAAAGTGGAGTCCACGACAAACCACAAACCACTTACTGAAATGCAACCTGGGCCCTGCAACATGCACATGGAGGACATTCTTATAGCAACACCAGAGACACTCCAAGTGGCCACCGGGACTGTGGGGCAGCTGGCTGGGTGTCAGCTGCATTAAGATCACTACGGACTAAAAGGTCATGAGTTCAAAGCTAGCCTGGGTCGGAGTGAGCTTCCGCCCAATTTTGTGTAGTTTGTTGTCAACCTTTGCAACCCGAAAGACAGTTGCATCTGTCAAGTAGAAAATTTACCTATGTGTGGGGAGGCCAATTTAACAAAATTTACGAGGCCATAAAAAATCTCCAGCAAAAAGCATGCGGGGAATGCAGAAAGTACTTCATCGGTGTCGCAGATGGACGGTGAAGCGACAGCTCCCCTGATGGCCAGACAAAAAGTTAAATAGCCTCTGACTGTCTGTCTATATGTGTTGTGTGTCTATGGCATTGAAGGTTTGCCATGTATGTGTACATTGTAATCCGCACCAAGTCCAGAGAAGGGTGAGAAGGGTAGAATATAAATACTGCAAATAAATAAATAAATAAATAAATAAATAAATAAATAAATAAATAAATAAATACTGGTCAAAAGACATTTAATAGAATGCCAAGTTTGCAAAGTTTGTGTTTTTCCCCCCAAAATACATTGCAACTGTACCCTTGGTTCGCTCCTGATACTATAAATAAATAAATAACAGTCCCGGGCCCCTTCCTTTACCCCCTCAGCTGCTTAAGCTGTTAGGAATGGTGGGAGTTGAAGTCCAAAACATGTGGAAGGCCCAAGTTTGCCCATGCCTGCTATAATGGGTATCATACAAATGGCTAATTTGCCCTCACATTGACAACCCTAGATGCAACACGGAAGGAAATGTCCAGCAGCAACACACCTGCATTCTGCACCAGCCCTCCCCAAAAGGGAGGCAGAACATGGACTTTTCAGACCAGGAGGATTAGGAAAGGGTTACCTTCCGAATGGTGGGAGAGGATGAGGAGGTTGACGCAGGAGGCGCCGGCCCCCGAGCCGAAGATGGTGATCCGTTCAGGGTCTCCCCCAAAATGGCCAATGTTCTCGTTCAACCACCGCAAGGCCTGGATTTGGTCGAGGAGGCCGTAGTTTCCCTTGGCGGATTGGTCCCCGGTGCTCATGAAGCCTGAAGAGGAGGAAATGCAAACCGTGGCGTCAGGAAGAACCGTCTTGGGCGACCCGTTTGCTACTGGGACTAATTTGGGGAAAAGGAAGGGAATCCCTAAAGGAACCCTTTTCTCTTGGACTATTTCCTTGCAAAAATAGAAAATCACAATTGGAGTGCAGGTTGGTCAAAAGGGCCAAGGTAATATAGTGGGCTATTTAATTAATTTACCGTATATACTCGAGCATAAGCCGACGTGAATATAAGCTGAGGCACCAAATTTTGCCACAAAAGACTGGGAAAGCATATTGACTCGAGTATAAGTCAAGGGTGGAAAATGCAGTCACAACTGGTAAATTTCAAAATAAAAATAGATAGCAATACAATTACATTAATTGCGGTATCAGTAAGTTAAATGTTTTTGATAGGCCTGGGCAATCATGGTTCAAAATGGTTCTAAAGTACTTACAAAACTGAAGTTCTGGTGGTGAAAACTAGGTGGCGCTGGTGCTTTGCTTCTACAGTGTTGCCAAAGTTCTGGTGGTGAACACTAGGTGGCGCTGGTGCTTTGCCTCTACAGTGTTGCTAAAGTTCTGGTGGTGAACACTAGGTGGCGCTGGTGCTTTGCTTCTACAGTGTTGCTGAAGTTCTGGTGGTGAAAACTAGGTGGCACTGGTGCTTTGCTTCTACAGTGTTGCTGAAGTTCTGGTGGTGAAAACTAGGTGGCGCTGGTGCTTTGCTTCTACAGTGTTGCTGAAGTTCTGGTGGTGAAAACTAGGTGGCGCTGGTGCTTTGCTTCTACAGTGTTGCTAAAGTTCTGGTGGTGAACACTAGGTGGCGCTGGTGCTTTGCTTCTACAGTGTTGCTGAAGTTCTGGTGGTGAAAACTAGGTGGCGCTGGTGCTTTGCTTCTACACAGTGTTGCTGAAGTTCTGGTGGTGAAAACTAGGTGGTGCTGATGCTTTACTTCTACAGTGTTGCTGAAGTTCTGGTGGTGAAAACTAGGTGGCGCTGGTGCTTTGCTTCTACAGTGTTGCTGAAGTTCTGGTGGTGAACACTAGGTGGCCCTGGTACTTTGCTTCTACAGTGTTGCTGAAGTTCTGGTGGTGAAAACTAGGTGGCGCTGGTGCTTTACTTCTACAGTGTTGCTGAAGTTCTGGTGGTGAAAACTAGGTGGCGCTGGTGCTTTGCTTCTACAGTGTTGCTGAAGTTCTGGTGGTGAACATTTCAGAACTCGAACAAAACTTTCAAAATTTTGTTATTGTTACAATTATAAATGGCAGTTCATAATTGGTTCTGTCTTAAAAATCGCCAATAATGAAATAATAATGGTGTTTTGAAAGTTTTGTTAGAGTTCTGAAATGTTCACCACCAGAACTTTAGCAACACTATAGCAGCAAAGCACCAGTGCCACCTAGTGTTCACCACCAGAACTTTACTTTTGTAAGTACTTTAGAACCATTTAGAACCATGATTGACCAGGCCTAGTTTTTGAATATCTACATAAAACTGTAATTTAAGATAAGACTATCCAACTCTGATTAAATAATAATAATAATCTTTATTTATAACCTGCCACCATCTCCCCAAGGGGACTTGGGGCGACTTACATGAAGCCAAGCCCAGCAACACAGTAAAACAGTATACAACAGAACACAGCAAAATATATAAATAAAATGCAATACAAAACCATTTAAAAACACATCAACAATATAAAATCACAACATTTAAACACAGATATTGATTACAGTGGGCGGGCCGATTTAAATAGATTTTAAAAGTTAAAAAACACTGGGCGAGGCAGCGGTGTAATGTGTCTGGACAAGAAATCCAAAACCATTATTCTAACTTTCTTCAGTGTAAATGTGCTTACCTATCCTTCCAATAATATTAAATAATACACTTTATTATTTAATATAATAAGAGAGTAAAATAATAAATGTAATAATAGAGTAAAATAACAAATAATAACAATAATAAATAGAGTACAATAATAAATGTAATAAAAACAATGATCATAAAGTAAAATAAAAAATAATAATAATATAGTCAAATAATGGAAGTGTAATAATAGCGTAAAATAATAAATGTAATAATAATAGAGTCAAATAACAAATAATAACAATAATAGAGTAAAATAATAAATGTAATAATAACAATAATAATAAAGTAAAATAATAAATGGAATAATAATAAATACAGTATTTATTAATAAATAATAAAAGATTGAACTGCAAAGATTCTGGCACAAGCCAGTAAAGGTGGTCCCAGTAGTGATGGGCACACTGGGAGCAGTGCCTAAAGACCTTGGCCTGCACTTAAAAACAATCGGCGCTGACAAAAGCACCACCTGTCAGCTGCAAAAGGCCACCCTACTGGGATCTGCATGCATTATTCGCCGATACATCACACAGTCCTAGACACTTGGGAAGTGTCCGACGTGTGATCCAAAAATAATAATAAATAGAATAAAATAATAAAAATGCAATAATAATAGAGCAAAATAATGGAAATGTAATAACAACAACAATAGAGTAAAATAATAAACGTAGTAATAATAAAAAATGTATTAATAACAATAAATAAAGTACAATAATAAATGTAGTAATAATAAATGTATTAATAACAATAAATAAATAATAAATGCAATAATATTAGAGTAAAATAATAAATAACCTTGACTTAAGTATCAGCCAAGGGGGGCTTTTTCAGTCTAAAAAAGGGCTGAAAAACTCGTCTTATACTCAAGTATATACGGTATTATGAATGTATTCAATTCCTACACCACTTTTCTAGGTGACTCAGGTTTGAATCTTCACTTGGATGTGGAAAGCCACTGGGAGGTGGACTAAGGATGCATCTAAACTGTCAAATGAATGCAGTTTGACACCGCTTTCACTCCTATGGCTCAACAGTCAATGCTAAGAATTCTAGGAGGTTTTCCAATCTTTTCTTGAGCGTTTACCTATAGTCATTTCACCCCCAATTTGCCCTTACGTCCAGCCATGTAGACTGAAGGATGCAGTGAGATATAGCACTTGCTTCCTTAAAATGGAGCTAAAGGAAGAATCCCTTAAGAAGCAAGAGAAAGATAGATCTGGAGAGTGGGGTGAGCTCCCGCTGTTAGCCCCAGCTTCTTCCATCATAGCAGTTAAATTAAGCTTTCAGGATGAAAATTAGCAGAGGGCAGTTAAGTGTAGTCCACATTCCTTTTTGTGAACTTGAACCCTGTCCTGGACGCAAAATACTGTAAGTTTTTCGGGCTGTATGGCCATGTTCCAGAAGCATTTTCTCCTGATGTTTCGCCTGCATCTATGGCAGGCATCCTCAGAGGTTGTGAGCTCTGGGTTGTGAGGCAGTAAGAAGCCAGACCTTGAAACTGCAAGGCCATTAAATGCTAATCAAGGTGGCCAATTGCAATATTCACACCTAACTCAAATAGACAAAGAGTCCTTTCTCCCACCCTGGACTTTCCACAGATATATACAGCCCATTTTCCTAGTTTTCAACAGAACTCACAACCTTTGAGGATGCCTGCCAGAGATGTGGGCGAAATGTCAGGAGAGAATGCTTCTGGAACATCAACCCAGAAAACTTAGAACAACCCAGAGATTCCATCCATGAAAGCCTTAGATCCGTGATGGGAAACCTTTTGAACTTGCTGTGTCAAAATTCTCCCAAAAACTTGGGTGGGGTGTCACTTTGAGAAAAAACCCATAATTTGACGATATTTATAGTTTAAGTAACAAAAATGTATAATTGTAATAAATAACTTTATTTAATAATTCAAAAATTAATTATTTAACTTGCCTGCTTAGTGACTTCTTTGTTCATCCGTCCGTCAATTTCTTTTGTGGGTCTTTATATTATTTAACTTGCGTGGGGGGCCGTGATCGAAGGTAAGGGAGGGGGGGGGGGTGCTTTAACTAACCTGCCTATCCGTGACTGTTTTGTTGCTGAATTTAATTGGCTAAATCTTCAATTGAAGGTTGGGATTTTGCACATTTCAAGCCCAAGAAAGTGCTACTAACTTCATCTGCCAATCTGTTTCTTTTGTTGGTTTTAATACTGAGAGTAAGGTCTCACAAAAGTATGTAGAGGGAATTGTCATGTGGCCGTGTGCCATCGAAAATGACTACGTAGACCAGTGTTTCCCAACCTTTTTTGAGCCGCGGCACACTTGTAACATTAAAAAAAAATCCGGGGCAGACCACCAACCAAAATGACACAAAATGACACTCTTAACACAGTAAAGAACAGCTGGGGGATGGTGGCCTGCTGGGAGCAGCTGCTGGGAGTGCCAAAGCTGGGGAGGGGGAGGAGCCAGGCCATGCCATGCCCCACCCCTCCCCCGGCTTCAGCTCTCTCACAGCTTCTCCAGCCTTGAGGGGGCAGTGCCAAGCCAGCGGTGGCAGAGCCAGCACAATGCTGGCTTGGCACTGTCCCCTCAAGGCTGGAGAAGCTGTGGGAGAGCTGAAGCCAGGGGAGGGGGCAGAGCCAGGCCATGCCATGCCCCTCCCCTAGCTTCGGCTTTCCCACAGCTTCTCCAGCTTTGAGGGGGCAGTGCCAAGCTAGCGGTGGCAGAGCCAGCACAAGGCTGGCTTGGCACTGTCCCTCAAGGCTGGAGAAGCTGTGGGAGAGCTGAAGCTGGAGGAGGGGCGGAGCCAGGCTGCACCATGCCCCGCCCCCTGCCCCCCAGCTTCAGCTCTCCCACAGCTTCTCCAGCTTTGAGGGGGCAGTGCCAAGATAGCGGTGGCAGAGCCAGCACAATGCTGGCTTGGCACTGTCCCCTCAAGGCCGGAGAAGCTGTGGGAGAGCTGAAGCAGGGGGGAGGGGGCGGAGCCAGGCCACACCATGCCCCACCTCCTCCCCCAGCTTCAGCTCTCCCACAGCTTCTCCAGCCTTGAGGGGGCAGTGCGAGCGAGGGGTGGGAGTAATGGCCCTGTCCCGGCGCTGCTCTCCGCCATGACTCCTGCCCCTCGCTCGCTGAAACCACACGGAGGAGGAGAAGCATGAGCGGTGGACGGGCTTCAGTGGGTGGGGCTCCTCCTCCGTGCGGCTTCAGCGAGCAAGGGGCAGGAGTCATGGCGGATTGGAGGCTGGCTGGGAAAATGGCCAAAGGAGGCAGTGCCCTTGCCCTCTTCTTCTTTTTCTTCACCGCTGCCCGGCCCTTCCTCCTCCCCCAAGCAGCAGGAGTTCAGCAGGAGGAGGGGGGAAGGAAGGGGGGCAGAGAGCTTTTCTCGCGGCACAGCAGGAGGTCCGTCACGGCACACTACTGTGCTGCGTCACAGCGGTTGGGAAACACTGCCTTAGACGATATACCAAATATTGCCTGACTTGAAAGCCAAGCAGGTATGGGTCTGGTTAATATCTGGGTGAAAGATCTAGGGAGCTGCAGTCTTACAAGATCTTTAGCCTTGCCTGTCCAAGACTGCAGGTGCCGCGTCACTATACACCTCCCAGGATTCCATCGCAGTTCAAGTGGTGTCAAACTGCGTTAAGTCTGCAGCGTAGACACTCCCTTAGTCTAAATGCTCACCCAAGCTATTCCCCTGATGAGGCACCAAGCCGAAAGCAAGGATGTCAAGGAAGCAGCGGCTGGTGTTCTTGCCCCCGTTTCGAACCAAAGGGAAGCGATCGATCGGAAGGCCTGCCTCCTGCCTCTTGCTCAAACCCTGCGTTTGCACACGACCAATCTCCTCCAAAATTAATCATCCTTCTGTCCTGGGGCCCTTTCGCTGGAGATAACGAGGCCTTGCCGTTAATTATTAAAAGCGTTTTAATGAAATATTAATTCTGGCTGCGCCTGGGTAAATTTCACACCCATAAGGGGAACAAAGGGAGGGGGGCAGAAAGGGGGACCCTGACAGGAGGTTGAGCAAGGATGGCAAGAAACACAAGGGTTCGGGCGGCTGGTCGTGGCCAAAATCTCCCTTTGACCAAAGTGTCCGAAGCTAAAAGAGGGTCGGTTTTGCATCCCGTGCATTCCTCGGGCAGCTGACCCCTTCTGCCTAGATGCATTTGAACACGCTGCCCTACTCCAAAGATACATCTCTCCCTTTATGAGGGTTTCAGTGCACGTGCAAAAGGAGGCTTCGTCTCCAAGGAGAAAAGTTATGTCGAACAGAGAGCTTGGCAAACTTACTTGTTTAGACTCTCTTAATAATATATATTTAGGACCTTTAGATTCTTTATTAGTACTTTATACTTCTGAGATCGAAAACTGTTGTTTTATCTACAGCAATTGCTGTATTTTATTGTCTTTACCAGGGCGTATTGTGAATTTGTGATGTTGTGGTGATTGTTTATTGCAGGGCTACCCAGGAAGTCGATCGCGATCGACCAGTCGATCCCAGGACCGAAGGAGGTCGATCCCAGCCGGATGGGGAGCTTCTCAGAGGGGGTGGAGCCGGGCCGCACCAAGCCCTGCCCCCTCCCCGGATTCGGCACTCCCAGCAGCTTCTCCGGGTTTGCGGAGGGCAGTGCCAAGCCAGCCTTGTGCTAGTTATGTCACCACTGGCTCGGCATTGCCATCCTCAAGCCTGGAGAAGCTGCTGGGAGCTCCAAAGCCAGAGGGGAGGGGGCGGGGCTTGGCACAGCCTGGCTCCGCCCCCTCCGGCCAAGCGCTGCCCCCTCCCCTCTCCAGTCTTGAGGAGGTAGGTAGGTCTTTCTGACTTGGTTTTAATATAAGTAGCTCGCATGCTGAAAAAGTGTGGGCACCCCTGGTTTATTGTCTACTTGTATGTTTTGTTTTGGACTTGTTGTATTTTGCATGTCACACCTTGAGTGTTTTGTGAGGCGCCTTGAGTCCCTCTGGGAGATGGTGGCAGGATATAAATTATTATTATTATTATTTTTAGAAACACAACCAGATGAGTCCCCTTGGCTGATACTTAACTCAAGGTTATTTATTATTTTACTCTAATATTATTACATTTATTATTTTACTTTATTTATTGTTGTTAATACATTTATTATTATTACATTTATTATTTTACTATATTGTTATTGTTAATACATTTCCATCATTTTGCTCTATTATTATTATTATTACATTTTTATTATTTTACTCTGTTTATTATTATTTGAAACACAACAAGATGAGTCCACAGCAAACAAGATCACTCTGCTGGCTGTTGTATTGGATCACACGTCGGACACTTCCCAAGTGTCTAGGACTGTGGGATGTATCAACAAATAATGAGTGTAAATCCTAGTAAGGTGGCCTTCTGCAGCTGGCAGATGGTAATTTTGTCAGCGCTGATTGTGTTTTAAGTGCAGGCCAAGGTCTTTAGGCACTGCACCCAGTGTGCCAATTACTATTATTCTTATTACTATTAGAAACACAAAAGGATTAGTACACAGCAAACAAGGTCACTCTGCTGGTTTTTGTATTGGATCACACGTCGGACCCTTCCCAAGTGTCTAGGACTGTGTGATGCATCGGGAAATAATGCATGCAGATCCCAGTAGAGTGGCCTTCTGCAGTTGACAGGTGGTAATTTTGCCACCGCCGACTGTGCTGTAAATGCAGGCTAAGGTCTTGAGGCACTTCACCCAGTATGCCGATCACCACTGGGACCATCTTTACTGGCTTGTGCAAGAGTCTCTGCATTGTTGTTGTTGTTGTTGTTATTATTATTATTATTATTTGGAACAAGGACCTTGAGAATAGCCCAACCCATTGATTTGCAAAATCCGGGGTACTTTTTGCTATATGTTGTTGTTGTTGTTGTTGTTATTATTATCTGGAACGAGGACTTTGAGAATGGCCCATCCCATTTATTTACAAAAACCAGGGTACTTTTTGCTATATGTTGTTGTTGTTGTTATTATTATTTGGAACAAGGACTTTGAGAACGGCCCAACCCATTGATTTGCAAAAACCGGGGTACTTTTTGCTATATGTTGTTGTTGTTGTTGTTATTATTATTATTTGGAACAAGGACTCTGAGAACGGCCCAACCCATTGATTTGCAAAAACCAGGGTACTTTTTGCTATATGTTGTTGTTGTTGTTGTTATTATTATTATTATTATTATTTGAAACAAGGACTTTGAGAACGGCCCAACCCATTGATTTGCAAAAACTGGGGTACTTTTTGCTATATGTTGTTGTTGTTATTATTATTATTATTATTATTATTATTTGGAACAAGGACTTTGAGAACGGCCCAACCCATTGATTTGCAAAAACCAGGGTACTTTATGCTATATTTCAAGGGAAGGAACTAGTAAAACCTCCTTCGCCTACGAAAACCTTAAGACATTAATGGGGTCACCTTAAGCTGATGATGACTTGAAGGCTCACGCACACACACACATGGCAAAAAACTGCCAGCGTAAAAGGGATTTGAGGAGTTGTTGCCCAAAAGATTAACACTTCCAGGTCTGGTTTCATGACCGACAACTCTTGGACAATTGACCCTCCACATCTGTGGGTTTGGCTTTTGCAGATTTGATTCAAAGCTTTGCCTCTGTCTCGGCCAGGCATGGGCAAAATCATGGACATGCTGTGTTGGGGTTTCTGGGAATTGTAGTCTTTGAAGCTTAGGAGGAGGACAGAAAGATACATGGATACATTTAGCCACCTCCAGTGTGGTGTCAGCAGGGGAATGCTGGGAGTTATAATTCAACACCTTTTGGGGTGTTTCCTCCCCCCCATTTTTTGCCCAGCCGTTTTGGACTCCAACTCCCACAATTCCCAACAGTATCAGGTCCTTTCCTTTTCCTTAAGTGACTGAGGCGGGGAAAGGAAAGGGTCTGAGGCTGTTAGGAATTGTGGGAGTAGGAGTACAAAACATCTGGAAGGAGGGCCCAAGTTTGCTCATGCCTAGTCTAGGCCCTCTAGTGCAACTCTAGGGTCAACTGAAGTTGTCCATAGAGTCATGCAGGAGGAACTGGTATTATTTTCCTCATTCACAAGATAATTGTACCCTCCCCTCTTTTTTTCATGTCAGGAGCAAGGGTTTAGTGTAACCAATTTGTGTGTGTGTGTGTGTGTCAGAAACAACTTGAGAAACTGCAAGTTGCCTCTGGTGTGAGAGAATTGGCTGTCTGCAATGACGTTGCCCAGGGGACATTGCCCAGATGTTTGGTGTTTTACCATCCTTGTGGGAGGCTAATCTCATGTCCCCGCATGGGGAGCTGGAGCTGACAGAGGGAGCTCACCCGCGCTCTCCCTGGATTCAAATCTTTGACCTGTCGGTCTTCAGTCCTGATGGCACAAGGGTTTAACCCATTGCGCCACCATGGAATCCACTTGTACTCTTATCCCAAGAAAATTTGGAGTATGGACTGATTTTTAGAGCCCACAAATTTGGGGCTGGACAAGCAACTAAGTGTAAAATCCAAAATCATTCCTCCAATCCGTAATAGAATACGTCTAGGGCAGAGATTAGTATCGTGTTTGTGGGTTCCTAAATCCTTGCCAGTCCCCAAAGCCTCTCAGAACCTATAGTTTTAAAAATGACGTGGTTTCCATGCAATGTTTGCCCCCAAAATCATGCAGAAACCATAACATATGAAAACATGCAAATATATAATATATAAATAATAATAATAATATTTCCCAGAAGCAGCCCAAAGCCCGCAATGCCTCCATTTCCCTCTTCTAAATGATAGGACAAGATGTATTGTCGAAGGCTTTCATGGCCAGAATCTCTGGGTTGTTGTGAGTTTTCCGGGCTGTATGGCCATTTATCAGAAGCATTCTCTCCTGTCGTTTTGCCTGCATGTACGGCAGGCATCCTTAGAGGTTGTGAGGACCTCACCTCTGAGCATGCCTGCCACAGATGCAGGCAAAACGTCAGGAGAGAATGCTTCTGGAACATGGCCAGTCAGCCCAGAAAACTCACAACCACCCAGATATGACAGGAGCCTATTTCCCTGCCAGAAGAAAATGAAGCTATTTGGCTTTCCTGAATGGAGGAATGGCGTGAGAAGGAAATGGACTCTTGCCCCGTATGTTCACTCGCTCCCGTCTCCAAGACTCTAGGGTTCTGACAGTTGTTACCCTCAAAAGTAACTTTTGCAAGGGAGAAGTCGTAATCCCGAGCACCCAGAGGCCTACGTTGCCATGTGAGCCCGCCTCCCCCGTACCCAGCACGCCGAGCCGGTAGTTCATGGTGACGACAATCACGTTGCCGTACGCAGCCAAAACGCTGCCGTCGAACATGTTCCCCGTTCCTTCCATGTAGGATCCGCCGTGGATGAAGAGCATGACGGGCTTCTTGCCGCTGTCCCGGATATCTGCGAGGCGAGAAGGGAGAGACGGGGTGGCGTGAGGCGGGGAATCGGAGAAGCAAATCCCATTTCCTCCCCCCCCCCCCCATTTCCTTTCTTTCCAACCAAGTTTCCCTCTCGCCTTCACCCCACTACAACGCTTCATTCCGTTGTGCTAGGTACTGGTTGTGTGGGTCCCAAGGCCATGTTTTCAAAGTCACAAAAGTACTATCCCTGCACAAAATTCAACCAGGAAAACATCTGCCAATACCTTGGTGGTCCAGAGGTGTCGGAATCATAGAGTTGAAAGAAACCACAAGAGTCACTTAGCCCAACTCCCTTCTGCCTTGCAGGAACACTCTATAAAAACCCTCCTGACAGATGGCCATTCAGCTTCTGCTTAAAAACCACCAGAGATGGAGACTCCACCAAACAGATCTTGGAAGGGGGTCACACCCCAAGTAACCACAATATGTTTTAAGACAAAACAAACAATACAGACGGAAATGCAATTGCGTGGCACAGGTTTCTACAATCCTAAGGTAAGGGAGTGGATGGGTATTCAGGTGGGAAAACAGAGCCAAGGTAAGACGACTCAAGAGAACGTGTCTTGAGGTAGAATTAGGGTTGCCACCTGTCCCGTATTATACGGGACATCCCGTATTTTAGCTCTTAATTTAATGTCCAGTATTTTCAGCTCCTGTCTCGTATTGACAGGACAGGTGGCAGCAGGAGGGAGAATTGCCATTCATTTTGGGAGTTGCAGTTCACCCGCACCCAGAGAAACTGTGAGTCCCCGTCCCCGTCCCCATCCGGCGACAACGGACTGGACTTAGACTTGGCACAGAGAACCCGCATGACCAACTGCGCACACTGGAGGGGTTTGGGACGGAACTGATCTTGATTTTTGGGAGTTGTAGTTCCCCCCGTA
Organism: Anolis apletophallus; assembly: GCA_030556195.1. Taxonomy (NCBI): domain Eukaryota; kingdom Metazoa; phylum Chordata; class Lepidosauria; order Squamata; family Anolidae; genus Anolis; species Anolis apletophallus. The sequence continues at coordinate 149,283,030 of JARBWK010000008.1, read as the reverse complement.
TCCAGAGAAACAGTGGTGGAAGAGGGAGAGAGAGAAGGGCCTGGCTTGGTTGTCCTGCCACTCCCAGAATGCAAGGCCAGGCCTGCCATCTCCCCCATTAGGGTGCATAACATGGCTTCCCCATCCCCCTCGGCACTCACACCGCCAAGCCACACCCCCCCACCCCCTCCAGCAAGGCCCTGCCCCCGTCAGGCCACCTCCACACGAAGACATTCTCCACAGCACCCCCACCTGCCCGCCCGCCCGCCTGGGGATCCACCCCACCTGCTCAGCTTTGAAGTGGCCGACAGGTAAGGCCGGGTGGGCTCCCATCGCCCGCTCCCAATCCGCCCCCCTCCCTTGCCCCCCTTCCTTCCGGCATTTGCTTTTCTCACCCAAGCAGCCACATGGAAGGAAGTGTCCCTTATTTTGTGAAAAATCCCGTATTTTTAGGTAAATGTCACTTATTTCTTATATCAAAAAGTGGCAACCCTAGGTGGGGGGCAAAGACATGTGCCGCTGTACACATACAAGGGCATAGCAGTCCTCCAAGAAGGGATGGTCCATAACTATGTAGCCCATCACTCTTCTCGAAGATCACATTACTAGGCCTTGAAGTGCCTTCCTTTTTCTCTTTTGATGAGCCATGAGAAATGGAAGTTCAGCCTCCTCGTTCTCCCTTCTCTCCCTGGACTCCAGCTTCAACCACTGTGACCTCTTCCTTGCCAAGCAGCTCCCACCATCTCTGTCTTTCCTGGATTGGAAGATTCGCTCCCTTCAAGAAGCCTGGCCATTTGGATGCAAATTGCCAATAAATATGCAAGTGGGTGGGTTTTAAGAACCCCCCCCCCCAAATTTTCAGTTATTTCTTTAGACTACCTGCTGCGGAGTTGTCACTCTTGTCAAGAGTGACTTGAGAAACTGCAAGTTGCTTCTGGTGTGAGAGAATTGGCTGTCTGTAAGGACGTTGCCCAGGGGACATTGCCCAGATGTTTTGATGTGTTACCATCCTTGTGGGAGGCTTCTCTCATGGGGAGCTGGAGCTGATAGAGGGAGCTCACCCACACTCTCCCCGGATTCTGCAAGTCGCTTCTGGTGTGAGAGAATTGGCCGTCTGCAAGGACGTTGCCCAGGGGATGGCCAGATGTTTTGATGTGTTACCATCCTTGTGGGAGGCTTCTCGCATGGGGAGCTGGAGCTGATAGAGGGAGCTCACCCACACTCTCCCCGGATTCGAACCTGCGACCTGTTGGTCTTCAGTCTTGCTGGCATAGGAGTTTAACCCACTGCGCCACCAGGGGCTCCTAACCAGGGCATTAAAGTGGTCTCAAACGGCACTCCTTCTAAATACCATGCTTGACCCACCTCTGGTTTGCTCACAGATGGAAAGGAGGTTGCTCTCCAAGGTGCTGAACTTTACATCCTCCCACTTTGGAGGGATTCCTGTGTTGCAGGAAATTCAACCTGGCCCAGATTTGTTGCACCTCTGACCATAAAAGCCCCCATGGGATGGAGACCGGGGCATTAAGAGAGGGTAGGAAGTAAACGTGTAGTAAATCAGAAAGCTGAGATGCCCAAGAATGGCATTTCTCTGAGGGTGGATCTTGCAGGGATGAGAAAAGAGGTCAAGATACATGAGGCGGCTCAGGAGAGGTTAATAGAAGCCAGGAAACAGGGAAGTTGACCAGGTATTAGGCGGCCATGTAAATGCCAAGAAGGTTAGCCAGGGGATGCTGAAACCTCTCTGAAGGCCAGTTTGCTACCGGGCACAATTCAAAGGGCTGGCTTTGGCCTATAAGCCGTAAATGGTCCCGGCCCAATTTACCTGCTTAAACGCATCTCCCCCTATGAACCATCGCAGAGATTAAGTTCCTCCGGGGAGGCCCTGCTCTCTGTCCTGCCATTGTCACAGGCGTGTTTGGTGGGGATGAGAGACGGGGCCTTCTCGGTGATTGCCCCCAGCTATGTTACTCCCTTCCTGGCGGGATGAGATCAGCCCCCTCCCTCCTGTCCTTCAGAAGGATGGTCAAAACTTTCAGGACAGAGCAATAAAGCAGCAATAGGAAAGATTACCAGGCCAATTAGATTAGACGCAGATGACCAAGACGGTGTATTTTAATTATTGAGATAAATGTTTTTAATGTTTATGCGTGCGTATATGAATTCTTGTCCCGGCATTGAGTGTTTGCCATATATTTATTTATTTATTTATTAGACGTATTAGCCGCCACTCAGAACTGTGCTCCGCCCCGAGTCCCTTTCGGGGTGAGAAGGGTGAAATATAAATAAATTTAAATAAATAAAGCTTCCAGTTTGCTTTGGATTTGAGATGAGACGTGATTTCCCCCTGTTTTTTTTGGGGGGGGAAGGTGAATTTTGTTTAAAAAGCTTCAGCAGGTGGCCAACCCCCTTCTGCCCCCCGAAAATTGCCCCCCCTCTCGTCAAATCCCCCGTTTCCGTTTCTAGGTCACATCCCATTTCCATGGCAACTTGGAGCCTAATTAATTCACTGCAAGGGGAGAGCGTTAATTAGACGCACCAAGGTCTTAATTAGCGGTTTCCAAGCGAGGACCCTTCCCGCTTGCCTTCCCCCAGGGAAACAGATGGGGACGAGGGCAGGGCCAATGCAGGGGCCTTTGGGGCAAATGGGGTGCCCTGCCACAAAATCCCAGATTTGGGGAGTCAGGGGACCAACTCCTGAGACCCTCTCATGCGTAGCGAGCTCTATCTTTACACCGTTTGCCACCTTACATCGGCCCTGTTTCCAAAGACACTCAAGTAGTCTGTTTGCACATTTTTTCCCACCCTTGTCAGAACGAACACACCATTTCCAGGCCTTTTCCCGCTGAATTGGGAATGCCAGAGATGTAGCTATGGAAGCACTGCAAAGCAAGGCCCTTGCCTCCCTATCGGAAGAGTTCTGGCAAAATAATGGCACTCCGAAATAAGAAATTCGTGCAAAAGTAATGCCCGTTCTCCCCCCAAATAAAAGTTTATTTATTTATTATTTATTTATTTAAAACTTTTGTGCCCCGACCTTCTCACCTCTATCGAGGGACTCAGACTGGCATAACAGCAAAGATTCAATGCTATACAATTTAAAAACAACTACAACAACATATTAAAATACATAAAAACCCAGCATAAAACCATATCGCCATTAAAACAATTGCACTCAATCTGTAAACGTGGTCAAACATTCAGATAATAGCCAATCTCAGCCTATTCTGGGAAGGCTTGGTTCCACATCCAGGTCTTCACCAGCCTCCTAAAGGACAACAGAGAGGAGGCAGATCTAGCACCACTTGGGAGAGAGTTCCACAGCCGAGGGGCCACCACAGAGAAGGCCCTGTCTCTCGTCCCCACCAGCTGCGGCTGGCGGGACCGAGAGCAGGGCTCTCCAGAGGATCTTAATGTCCTTGATGGTTCGTAGGGGAGAATCCGTTCGGACAGGTAAACTGGGCCAGAACCGTATAGGGTTTTGTAGGTTAAAACCAGCACTTTGGATTGTGCCCGGAAGCTAATTGGCAGCCAGTGGAACTGGCGCAGCAAGGGGGTTGTATGCTCCCTGTGCTCCACTCCCGATAGTAACCTGGCTGCCGAACATTGGACTAATTGTGGCTCCCGAGCAGTCTTCAGAGACAACCCCACGTAGAGAGCGTTGCAGTAGTCTATTCAGGATGTAACCAGAGCGTGAACCACCGTGGCCAAGTCAGACTTCCCAAGGTACGGGCGCAGCTGGCGCACAAGCTTTAACTGTGCAAAAGCTCTCCCGGCCACCGCCGAGACCTGGGGCTCCAGGCTCAGCGATTAATCCAGGATCACTCCCAGACTGCGAACCTGCGCCTTCAGGGGGAGTGTAACCCCGTCAAGCACAGGCTGTAACCCTATGCCCTGTTCGGCCTTACAACTGACCAGGAGTGCCTCTGTCTTGTCTGGATTTCTGTCCCTCCACGATATTATCATCTGTTCCCCAAATTTCTAGGTTTGTATTTCTGATGAGCCTTTGGAAATAAGGATTTTTAGGATCTGAAGGGGAAAAAAGTTTCCAAAGAAAGGTGAACCCAGGAAAACTCTGCAATTTGGAGCCATTTGGGGAGGCAGAATCTTTATTGCGGGGAGCCAGGCCCGCGCTCCGTTCCTGTGTTTCTAAACCTCCCCTTCATTTTCTCCCGCAAACAGATGCACGCACACATTTCACAACACATTCTGGAACTCGACGCAAAGCAACAAACTCACACCTCCTGGGTGGATTTCACAACTTGGAGATCCACGTTTCCAAGATGAGAGGGTGAAATCGGAATGGATTATATAAGCATAGCTAAGCGGCAGTGATTGCGCTTTGGGTATCACTTCTTGCAAACAGAGGAAAGCCAACGGTTTTGGACTACAACTCCCAGTATCTCCTCCAGCAGCACATTCTGGGGATTATGGGAATTCTAGTCCCAAAGTATCGCTCCTTTGAGTTGTGCATTGCAGGACCCGATGGTGCAATACGAGACAGCGGTGGAAATATTAAATATGTCATCCCTGCACACACAAGGACTAATAATTGCCAATGTTCTCTCTCTGCTAATCAGAAAAACAAACTTTCCTACACTTGGGATTTCCACATTCTGAAATGTTTTGGGAAATTATTCCGTACAGAAAAGCAGACAAGTCTAAGCAGGAAAAATCATACAACCCTAGAGTTGGAAGAGACCTCGTGGGCCATCCAGTCCAACCCCATTCTGCCAAGAAGCAGGAAAATCACATTCAAAGCACCCCCAACAGATAGCTATGCAGCCTCTGCTTAAAAGCCTTCAAAGAAGGAGTCTCTATCACACTCCGGGGCAGAGAGTTCCACTGCTGAACAGCTGTCTCTCAGTCAGGAAGTTCTTCCTAATGTTCAGGTGGAATCTCCTTACTTTCCTGTAGTTTGAAGCCATTGTTCCGCATCCTAGCACCCAGGGCAGCAGAAAACAAGCTTGCTGTCTCCTTCCTATGACTTCCCTTCACATATTTATACATGGCTATCATGTCTCCTCTCAGCCTTCTCTTCTGCAAGCTAAACATGCCCAGCTCTTTCAGCCGCTCCTCATAGGGCTTGTTCTCCAGACACTTGGTCATTTTGGTGACCCTCCTCTGGACACATTCCAGCTTATAGTCAACATTTCCCTTCAATTGTGGTGCCCAGAATTGGACACAGTGTGATTCCAGGTGTGGTCTGACCAACGCAGAGTAGAGGATGGGGAGCATGACTTCCCTGGATCTGGACACTAGACTCCTATTGATGCAGGCCAAAATCCCATTGGCTTTTGTGGTGGCCGCATGACATTGTTGGCTCGTGTTTAACTTCACATGTCCTGCTTTTGAAGCAGGCATTGTCCCCCATTCTGTCTCTTTGCATTTCCATTTTTTTCTGCCTAAGTGGTCTCTTGCATTTGTCCCCATTGAATTTCATTTTGTGAGTTTTGGCCCATCATCTCTCTCATCTGTAAAGATGGTTTTGAATTCTGCTCCTGTCTTCTGGAGTCTTGGCTCTCCCTCCCAATTTGGTCCAGTGTGTAAACTTGCTGATCCTGCCTTCTAACCCTTCCTCTAAGTCATTAATAAAGATGCTGAATAGGATCAGGCCCAGGATGTTCAAATGCAGAAATACAACATGGGTGACACCTGGCTTGAAATCCAGGATTCGGAGATTTTACTTACTTACTTATTTATTTATTTATGACATTTATATGCCGCCCTTCTCACCCCGAAGGGGACTCAGAGCGCCTTACAATTAAAATGTAAATACAATATATTATATTATTGCCATAGCACAATATTAATAGTATATATTAATTGTACTATAACGTTATACTGTACTATTATTAGTAATCTAACATATATAATTATATTTTCTTATTATATATTATTATTATATTTTATATATTTATATACAGATATATATAATAATAAAATTATTATTACCTGGGAAGCATAATCTCTTCAGATGCCAAGATTGATAAAGAGATTGATCAAAGATTAGCAAAGGCATAGAGTGCATTCGGAAGGCTTCACAAAAGACTCTGGAGCAACAAGCACCTGAGACAAAGCACCAAAACCAATGTGTACAGAGCTATCATACTGTCTATTCTCCTCTATGGGTCTGAAACATGGCTCACCTATCGCCAACACCTACGACTCCTCGAATGCTTTCATCAGCGTTGTCTTCGCACAATCCTAAATATACACTGGACCAACTATGTGACGAATGTTGCTGTCCTTGAGCAAGCAGGAATCACCAGCATTGAGGCCATGCTATTGAGAACACAGCTGCGCTGGGCAGGGCACGTCTCTAGGATGGAAGACCAGCGCCTCCCAAAGATTCTACTCTATGGTGAACTCGCCACGGGTCAGCGCAAGAGAGGCGCCCCAAAAAGAGATATAAGGACTCCCTGAAACAACACCTCAGGCTCGGCCAGATTGATCACCAACAATGGTCCACCCTGGCCTCACCTCGGAAGGCATGGAGACGCACTATCCACAATGCTGCGGCCTCTTTCGAGAAGACACACCGAACGGGTCTAGAAGAGAAACGACAACGCAGAAAGAACCGCAACTTGGAAACAACATCACCCAAGGAAACTTTCTGCTGTGCTTTCTGCAACCAAACTTGCCTTTCTCAGATTGGCCTTTTTAGTCATCAAGTGTGGGATGAGTCCTTCCTAAGAATCTTTGTTTGCAAAGTAATGCCGAGAGACATTATATATATATATATATATATATATATATATATATATATAAATTTTTAGTGCATTACTATGTGAGCTAACTGTGCAATGCAGCAGCACAAAAGGCCAATGCCATTCCAGGCAGTGTTGTCAGAAGCGCAGGAAGTCAATCAAGGGAGGTGTAATGCAATCCTGTTCTCCTTTGGTTGGATCTCACCTGGAGCCCTGAATCCCTTTCTGGGCTCTACAAACCAGAAGGAATAGGGGCAAACTGGGAAAGAGAAGCCAAACCATGATCTGGAAAATCAAGCTGTATGAGGAACGACTCAAGGAGCTGGGTATTTTTAGCCTGGTGAGGGGAAGACGGAGAGGTGGCATGATAGCTATCTTTAAATATCTGACGGGATGTCATTTAGGAGATGGGAGCCAGCTTGTTTTCAGCCGCTTCAAACGCTAGATTGGAAAAGGAAGCAATGGATTCACATGACAAGAAAAGAGATCCAACCTAAACATTCAGGAGAACTATATTTACACTAAATAGTTTGACAGTGGACTCCATCTTGGAAGTCATTTAAACAGGGGTTGGAATTGAAGTGTTGCGGATATGTGTTCCACCACGGCTGAATGGGTTGGACTGGATGACCTCTGGAGTCCCTTCAAACTCTATGGGGACACCACGTATAACAAGGTTCATCCTCCTACCTGCAACTATATCCATTCTGGAAATGACTCTCAAATGCAGGCTACCCCCATGACCATCCGAAAATACTGGAAGGGTTTGGTGGGCATTAACCTTGAGTTTTGGAGTTGTAGTTCACCTACATCCAGAGAGCACGGTGGACTCAGACAATGATGGATCTGGATCAAACTTGACATGAATACTCAATATATCCAAATGTTAACATTCGTGGAGTTTGAGGAAAATAGACCTTGATGTTTGGGAGTTGTAGTTGCTGGGATTTATAGTTCACCTACAATCAAAGAGCATTCTGAACTCCACCAACGATGGAATTGAACCAAACTTGGTACCCAGAACTCTCCCAACCATCAGAAAATACTGGAAGGATTTGGTGGGCAATTACTTTGGGAGTTGTAGTTCACCTACATCCAAAGACTACTGTGGACTCAAACAATGATGGATCTGGACCAAACTTGGCATGAATACTCAATATGCCCAAATGTGAACACTGGGGAAGTTTGGGGAAAATAGACCTTGACATTTGGGAGTTGTAGTTGCTGGGATTTATAGTTCGCCTACGATCAAAGAGCATTCTGAACCCCACCAATGATAGAATTGGGTCAAACTTCCCACACAGAACCCCCATGACCAACAGAAAATAGTATGCTTTCTGCTGGTCTTTGGGGACCCCTCCAACATCCCCTTGCGACCCCCTCAGGGGTACCAACCCCCAGGTTGAGAAACATTGCTCTCTAGCCCGTGCATGGGCAAACTTTGGCCCTCCAGGTGTTTTGGACTTCAGCTTAAGCGACTGAGTGGGAAAAGGAAAGGGCCAGAGACTGTTAGGAATTGTGGAAGTTCAAATCCAAAACACCTGGAGGGACTAGGTTGGCCCATGACTGCTATATGAAAACATAGTTCTTTCCGCAAAGTCTTTATAGAGATTCTTGTGCTTGCATTAATTTTCTTAGCAGGTTTCCAGGCTGACATCAACTTTTTTTTTGTCTCAGCAAGAAAACGAACAATTATTTCCATCCTTCACAGAAGAGTTGTGCAGCATGTGCAGTGGAAATGTATACTATGGAAACTTGGGTGCATCGACACTGTAGAGTGAATGTAGTTAGATGATGCTGTAAATGCCATGGCTCAATGCTCTGGAGTCCTGGGAGTTGTAGTGTGATGAGTCCCCAGCACTCTTTGGCAGAGGAGGGCAAACACATTAGGAAACTACAATTCCCAGGACGCTATGGCACGGAACCATGGCAGTTAAAGTGGAGTCAAATTGCCTTCATTCTATAGTGTAGGTATAGAGCAGGCATGGACAAACTTTGGCCCTCCTTCCAGTTGTTTTGGACTTCAACTCCCACAATTCCTAACAGACTCAGGATTTTAATGCAATTGGTCAATTTGTTTCTTAATATTTTCCTGTCCCAGTCTTCAAACATGCCGTATATATTTTGTTGTCAAAGACGTAAAGCAGATGGGGTGGAAAAGGAAAGGGCCTGAGGCTGTTAGAGAATTGTGGGAGTTGCAGTCCAAAATGCCTGGAGGGCCCCAAGTTTGCCCACGGCTGGGCTAAACATATCCATGTATCTATCCATCCTCATTCCAAGCTTCAAAGATACCTGGGTTTAGGACTACAACTCCCGGAAACTCCATGACAGCGTGTCCTGGGATTTGTAGTGTGATGAGTACCTGGCATTCTTTAACAGAGGAAGGCAAAACACTTTATGGAACTACAATTCCCAGGATGCTATGGAAGGGAACCATAGCAGTTAAAAGTGGAGTCAATTTGCCTTCATTCTATAGTGCAGGGGTGCTCAGAATGGTGATCTTGATCACCAGGGTGATCTTCGGGCCTCATCCTGGTGATCTTCAGACCCCTGACCAGGTTTTTTGCTGTTGGTCCTCTTCACGCATCCCTGCACGCTGCAAAGAAGTCCCCCGTCGTTGCTCCTCCCCACTCCCTGCTCGCACGCCGCCTCCAAAAGCTCCAGAGTCCAAGAGGCAGAATGGGCCCCCTCTTTTGGATTCCTCTTCCTCCCTCCGTCCTTCTCCAGCCACTCAGAGTCGTAGGAGACCAAAGGGGGCGGGCCTGGATGACACGATGCATGACTGGCCCCGCGCGCATGCGCAGAAGCGCCCATTCTGCCTCTCTGACTTCTCGTGAGCTCTTGGAGGCGGCACACATGCTGGCGGCGTGGAAATAGGAGCAACGACGGAGGAGGAGGAGGAGAGGAAGGAGGCTTTGGGGTCATTTCCTTACCGCATCTCAAAGGTCAGTCGTTTTACTTTGGGGTGGGTGCTTGATTGTTCTGTGGCATGTCTCTTTGTTTATTTTTAATGTTTAAAAATGGCCTTTTAGCTCCAAAGCCTCTCTGCTTGCTTTGTTCCTTGAGGAAATATATGTTGGGGAATATGGAAATGTGGGAGAAATGGGGTGGTTGGATGTATTTTTCCATGCCCCTTTGTTTACCTTGCTGAGTATTAAATGGCCTTGCAGTTCAAAAGCCTCTCTTCTTACTTTCTGGCTGATAATATGTGTGGTAATATGGCAGTGTGGGAGAAATGGGGTGGTTGGATGTATTTTATGCTCTGTTTTATATTGTTGTTATTAAATTGAAATGTTGATGTTTTATAACTTCATTTTATGTCAACTGCCCCGAGCCTGCTGGAAGGAGCGGCACATAAAAATGAATAATAAATATAAATAAATAAATAAGAAAATAGTTATACGTTTTACATTTCTGGGTAGGTGATCTTTGGGACTTGGTTTTCTAATCAGTAGCTCCCATGCTGAAAAAGTGTGAGCACCCCTGCTATAGTGTAATTATGGAGTAGGCATGGGCAAAAAGCTGCTGAGGTGGAAAAGGAAAGGGCCTGAGACTGTTAGGAATGGTGGGAGTTGAATTCCATAACACCTGGAGGGAGGACCCAAGTTTGCCCGGGCCTGGGCTAAACATATCCATGTATCTATCCATCCTCCTTCCAAGCTTCAAAGATATCTGGGCTTAGAACTACAACTCCCAGACACTCCATGTACTGGGAGTTGTAGTGTGGTGATTCCCCAGCACTCTTTGGCAGAGGAAGGCAAAACACATTGTGAAACTACAATTCCCAGGATGCTATGGCACAGAACCATTACAGTTTAAAATGGCCTTCATTCTATAGTGTAGTTCAGTGTTTCCCAACCAGTGTGCCGTGGCACACTAGTGTGCCGTGAGCGATCATCAGGTGTGCCGTGGGAAAATTGGAACCCCCAATACCCTTTCTTCCCCCTCCTCTCCACTCGGGCTCCCTTCTTCCCAGCCTCGCTCTGCTTGCTTTGCCTCGCTTTGCTCACGCTGCCGCTTCTGCAGGAGGGGGGAGGGAGGAAGACGTGACACGTGCGGGCGCTACTGCACAGACTCGCCCCACCTCTTCCTCCCCTCCACAGTGCTCTCTGGAAATAGGTGAACGACAACTCCAAAACTAAAGGTCAATGCCCACCAAACTCTTATAGTATTTTCTCTTGGTTATGGTAGTTCTGTGTGGGTAGTTTGATTCCATTCCATCATTGGTGGAGTTCAGAATGCTCTTTGATTGCGGGTGAACTATAACTCCCAGCTCTTGAGCAAGACCCTCGTGTGTGTCTTTCTGCCATTCCTGCCACGATATCTATGCTGTGTTCATTGAAACAGGCCCAGGTTTCACACTAAGTGAGTGTATAAATACATTTAAAAACATATTAACTATATGTATGACTGTGTTAGAGTGTCATTTTGTGTCATTTTGGTTGGTGGTGCGCCCCAGGATTTGGTAAATGTAAAAAGTGTGTCGCGGCTCAAAAAAGGTTGAAAAACACTGGTGTAGTTACAGAGCAGGCATGGGCAAAAAGCGGCTGAGGTGGAAAAGGAAAGGGCCTGACGCTGTTAGGAATTGATGGGAGTTGCAGTCCATAACACCTGGAGGGAGGGCCCAAGTTTGCCCACGGCTGGTATACAGTCTGTACTGTAGACTGAATGTATTGTGACACCACTTAAATGGCACGGCTCCATACTATGGAATGATGGGAGCTGTACTTTGGCCGGGGAACTATACATTGTTATTAGATTGTGGGATTGTTAACTGCATTGAATCAGTCCCTATGGAGAGAAAGAGAGAATATCAATAGAGTTAACAATTAAGAATGATAATGAGAAGCCTAGACCTGGTAGAACTACAATTCCCAGCATCCCATAGCATGGAGCCATGGCAGTGACACATTGCATTTGTTCTACAGCGCAGATGTGCTCTAGGTTTCCTTTCATCAAGTATCTTTCTATTAAACCCATTGGTGCCTCATTAACTTTCATGCATGCACACTTTGAAAAAAAAACCCCAACCACCCTCATTTTGAAGCTGAATTAACTTGTTCCAACTGTTTAATATGTTTTTCTCTCGGTTAAATTATTTATTGATTTCAGTTTGGAATTGTCCAAATTGTATGCCTTGTTTTATCTGTTTTGCTGCCCCGAGATTGCACGATTAAAGGGACAGATGGAAACATGATCATAAATCAATAAGAAGGGTAACTTTTTGTACACTTTGAGCTCCCTGGATAACAAAAACAAGTCTTTTCGGGCTGGCTTTGTCATCAGTCTTGAGTGTCACATTTGGAAACCACGTTGGGTGCAACATGCTGTGTGATCCTCCACTCATGAAACCAGGATTCCTGTGTCCAAGCAGCATGGCCGTGGGATCAAAATAGCAAAACATATTCACTGGATATCAACTGTTTTTGCACTTTGAACTCATTTTTCCAGCAACTGAAGCAAGCTGAAGACAAAGGGGGAAAGGGGACATTTTAAAAACAAGGACATTTTAAAAGCAGTTGGAAGAATGGGAATGTAGAGCAGGGGCGGTCTAAAGTTATTTTATATGGTAAGCGAACATTACTTTGGCGCCCCCCCTTGTCTCCGTCCCCTCTCCCTTGGCCTCCGCCCCCTGCCAGCCCAATTGCGTCACGTGATGTGTTTACAGGCTTCTGCGCCTGCAGGAGCTTCTGTGCATGCCCAGAAGCTCCTGCGCATGCCCAGAAGCCTCTCCCTTTGCTTCCGCCCCCTGCATGCCGAATACGGACGGAGTGCTAACGTGACGTGTTTGCAGGCTTCGGCTTCTGCGCCTGCAGGAGCTTCTGGGCATGCGCAGTGGCTCCGGAGCTCAACTTCAGTTCCGGAGCCACTGCGTATGCACGAAAATCTCCGCACATGCCCAGAAGCTCCTGCAGGCCAGGCGCTGAAGCCGATGCAGCGGCAGGGAGGTTTGCTACGGTGGCGCAGCCGGCGTGGCGGTGCCCTTCCCAGAATATGGCGCCCTACGCAGCCGCTTACTTCGCGTATACGTCGGACCGCCCCTGATGTAGAGGATCAATCAGGATTGTCCCTGTGGTAGGGTTGCCACCTGTTCCGTATTATATGGGATGTCCCATAGCTTGGCTCTGAATTTCATGTCCCATATTTTCAGCTCCTGTCCCGTATATGTCCTCAACCAATCTTTTCTTTACTTCCACCTTTCTCCGCGTTCTTTGCTTCCGCCCTTCCCTTGGCTTCTGTACCTGTAGCTTTTGTCCGTTCCGGTCTCTCTTCCTCCTTCAAATCTCGTCGCCTCTTCTCGCGTTTATCTCATTGAATTGTGGGGCTTCCTTTAAATTTCAGCCCTTCTTATTTACGTCTCCCTTGGCCTCTTTGCCCTTCCTTGCGTCACTTCTTGGATCTCTCCGTCTCTGCCACTTCTTATTGTTTCTGAAGAAGGGCCTCGCGAGCCACAACAATGGCAAATGTGCTCTCTTCTTGCAAGGCCAACAGGAAGTGCTTGATTGGAAAATTGGCTGGTATATTTGATCCCATCTTCTACTGCAGTGTTTCCCAACATTTTTTGAGCTGCGGCACACTTTTAACATGAAAAAAAATCCGGGGCACACCACCAACCAAAATGACACAAAATGACGCTCTAACATAGTAAAGAATGGCTGGGGGATGGTGGCCTGCTGGGAGTGGCTGCTGGGAGTGCCAAAGCCGGGGGAGGAGCCAGGCTGCGCCATGCCCCACCCCTCCCCCCAGCTTCAGCTCTCCCAGAGCTTCTCCAGCCTTGAGGGGGCAGTGCCAAGCCAGCATTGCCACCGCTGGCTTGGCATTGGCCCCTCAAGACTGGAGAAGCTGTGGAAGAGCTGAAGCGGGGGGAGAGGGTGGGGCATGGTGCGGCCTGTCTCCGCCCCCTCCCCTGGCTTCAGCACTCCCACAGCTTCTCCAGCCTTGAGGGGGCAGTGCCAAGCCAGCGGTGGAAAGCCAGCGGTGGCAGAGCCAGCACAATGCTGGCTTGGCACTGCCCCCTCAAGGCTGGAGAAGCTCTGGGAGAGCTGAAACCGGGGGAGGGGGTGGAGCCAAGCTGTGCCATGCCCCTCCCCCTCCCCCTGGTTTCAGCTCTCCCAGAGCTTCTCCAGCCTTGAGGGGGCAGTGCCAAGCCAGCGGTGGCAGACCCAGCACATTGCCCTTGAGGGGGCAGTGGCTTGGCACTGCCCCCTCAAGGCTGGAGAAGCTCTGGGAGAGCTGAAGCCGCGCGGAGGGGGCGGAGCATGAGCAGTGGACGGGCTTCAGTGGACGGGGCTCCTCCTCTGCGTGGCTTCAGCGAGTGAGGTGTGAGAGTCATGGCGGGAGTCATGGCAGATTGGAGGCTGGCTGGGGAAACGGCCGAAGGAGGCAGCGCCCCGGCCCCTTCTTTTTCTTCGCCGCTGCCCGGCCCTTCCTCCTCCTCCCCCAAGCAGCAGGAGTTCGGTAGGAGGAGGGGGGAAAGAAGGGGGAGGCAGAGAGCTTTTCTCGCGGCACAGCAGGAGGTCCGTCACGGCACACTACTGTGTCGCGTCACAGCAGTTGGGAAACACTGCTCTACTGTAATGCAGTCCCTGCGAACTTTTCCAAATTTGAAACTGGGCCTCTTTGTGTTTTTTCTGCATACCTAATGCATTGTACTGCTATTATAAAGCTATTATAATTATTATTAGTAGTAGTAATGGTAGTGTATGTAATACAAAGTATTAGGTATGAGAAAACATGCAGAAAGATACTATGTACTGTTAAGTTTCTTTTCTGAATTTCAATCATGATCTTATTCTGTGAATAAAACTATTTCTACCTAAGGTTTGATGCTGAAGCTTTTATGAAGTCCCCTTAGGGGTGAGAAGGGCGGAATATAAATAAAGTGTTATTGTTATTTATTATTCCCCCAGGCAGTAAGAAGCCAGACCTTGAAAACAGCTAGGACATTAAAGGCGATTCAAGGTGGCCAATAGGCATGAGAAAAAAGTTATGAAAATCAAAAGAATTCGTAAGTGATTCGTATGTAATGGGACTTTCAAGTTTTTACGGATCGCAAGGCCAATCCCGGAAGTGGACTTTCTTTTTCGAACCCCCTGGGCCCAAAATTTCGTTAGAATCCTAAATATTTCGGAAGGCTCCCTATTACCCCCTCCAAAATCCAAAATCCCAGACATTACTCACAGTCAGATGGGGCCTTTCCATGCTCGAGGCCTGCTTTAACTGAAAGGCCTTGCCCTCTCAGAAGCGGAGGGAGAGCCTGGAGAACAGGAGGAAATTCCTCCGATTGGGAACTCGCAGGGGTTAAGGGAGGCATCGATGTCTCCCTTCCCCCCTGCCAGGTCAGAATCCAACCCGTATTAAGGGGAACACGGGTTGGATTGGGACCTCGCAGGAGCAAAGGGTGGCATCGATGCCTTTTTTGTAAGTCTTTCTATTACTAATACCCCCCCCATTTGATTTTAGAATCGCGATTTTTGGGTTCTAAACCATGCCTAGTGGCCAACTGCAACCTTCACAGCAACCTCCAACAGACAAGGGTTCTTTCTCCCACCCTGGACATCATTCCACAGGGATACAAACCCCACTCGTTTCCAACAGACCTCACAACCTCTGAGGATGCCTGACATAGATGTGGGCGAAATGTCAGGAGAGAGTGCTTCTGGAACACAGCCATATAGCCTGGAGAATCCACAGCAACCCAGTGATTCTGGCCATGAAGGTTTTTGACAGCAAAATATGTTTGAAGACTGAGACAGGAAAATATTAAGAAGCAAATGGACCGATTGTATGCAAACGCTCGGGCTGCCTCCAAGGGAACTCAAACTGGTGGCAGGAGAGAACGCTTGCCTTCCGGGAACCGTTTTGCAATTTAAATTCTGCATGGTTTCCCTGTGTGTGCAAAACTGAATGTGTTCCTAAGTTTTTCCTCAGAGTATTTTACCCCAAAAGTTCGGTTCTGTTCTGGGATTTATTTCAGACTTCGGAGAAATTGCCTTTTTGAGGTGAAGACATCCAGAATCCTCCCACCGACACGGCTTCTGGGGGATTGTGGGCCTTGTAGTACCAAGAAGTAGAATGCCAATGGAACCAAAGGATAGCATTCTGAGAACTGTCATCCCTTCATCTTTACTGACAGGGATGAAGAGGAGACGCTTGCAAGCAGAGCTCTAGTAACTCAAGGAAAGGGGTTCTAAGGGTGCATCTTCACTGTAGAATAAATGCAGTCAGACCCGATTTTGACGGCTATTGAATTCTCGGAGTTGTAGCTTTTAGCCACCTCTGGCAAATATTGCTGGAGCCTTACCAAACTACAACTCCCATAGCACTGAGCCATGACAATTTTCCCCCATGTCAGGAGCGACTGTGTAAGGAATGAATGTGTGAATGCATGGAGAAGAGCAGAAGAAGCAGGCCTGGAGAATCAACATGGAGTTTGTGCAAAGCATGATATGGGTCAGACTTGGCAGACGAAACGAGGAAGCAGTAAGGCATAGCCGAACAACAATGGACAATGGGGTGTGCAGCAAAGCATGTAAAGAGTGTGTAAGGCAGTGTTTCCCAACCTTTTTTGAGTCGTGGCACATTTTTTACGTTTACCAAATCCTGGGGCACACCACCAACCAAAACGACACAAAATGACACTCTAACACAGTCATACATATAGTTAATATGTTTTAAAATGTATTTATACACTCAGTGTGAAACCGGGGCCTGTTTCGATGAACTCAACATAGATATCCTGGCAGGAATGGCAGAAAGACACACACGAAGGTCTTGCTCAACAGCTGGGAGTTATAGTTCACCTGAAATCAAAGAGCATTCTGAACTCCACCAATGATGGAATGGAATCAAACTTCCCACACAGAACTCCCATAACCAAGAGAAAATACTATAAGAGTTTGGTGAACATTGACCTTGAGTTTTGGAGTTGTAGTTCACCTACATCCAGAGAGCACTGTGGACTCAAACAATGTTGGATCAGGACCTAACTTGGCATGAATACTCAATATGCCCAAATGTGAACACAGCTGTAGTTTGGGGAAAATAGACTTTGACATTTGGGAGTTACAGTTTCTGGGATTTATAGTTAACACACAATCAAAGTGCATCCGGAACTCTTACAACAATGGAATTGAACCAAACTTGGCATATTGAACTCTCATTACCAACAGAAAGTACTGAAAGGGTTTGCTTGGGAATTGACCTTGAGTTTGGAAGTTGTAGTTCACCTACACCCAGAGAGCACTGTGAACTCAAACAATGTTATGTTGTTGTTTGTTTTCTATCCAGAATCACAATGTTGGAAGGAGGCTCACCACTTTAAGGTCCCTAAAACAGGCATGGGAAAGCTTCGGCCTTCTGGGTGCTTTGGACTTCAACTCCCACCATTCCTAACAGCCTGAGGCCCTTTCCTGCTTAAGTGGCTGAGGGGGGAACAGGAAAAGGGCCTGAGGCTGCTAGGAATGGTGGGAGTTGGAGTCCAAAACACCTGAAAAGTCCAAGTTTGCCCATGCCAGCTTTCGACAGAGACCTCTTCCTCCCCCTCCCCCTTCGTGCCCTTTCTTCCCCCTCCTGCCCAACACTTACTTTTTCTTCTCCACTCGGGCTCCCTTCTTCCCAGCCTTGCTCTGCTCGCTTTGCCTCGCTTTGCTCACGCTACCGCTTCTGCCGCCATTTTGATCCAAGGGGGCAGCGTGAGTGTGTTCAGTAGGGGAAGGGGGAGGAGAGGGAAGATGTGGGGCGAGTCTGCGCAGTAGCACCCGCACGGGTCACGTCTTTCTCCCCCCCCCCCCCCCGAGAAGCGGCAGCGTGAGCAAAATGAGGCAAAGCAAGCAGAGCGAGGCTGGGAAAAAGGGAGCCCGGGTAGAGAAGAAAAAGTGTTCGGCAGGAGGGGGAAGAAAGGGTATTGGAG
This sequence comes from Anolis apletophallus, assembly GCA_030556195.1. Lineage (NCBI taxonomy): Eukaryota > Metazoa > Chordata > Lepidosauria > Squamata > Anolidae > Anolis > Anolis apletophallus. Next base: position 149,265,429 of record JARBWK010000008.1, on the reverse strand, counting down.
GTTCCAATTTCCCACAACACACCTGATGATCGCTCACGGCACACTAGCGTGCCATGGTACACTGGTTGGGAAACACTGGTGTAAGGAATAGGGTTGCCACCTGTCCCGTATTATCGCTCTGAAATTCGTGTCCCGTATTTTCAGCTCCTGTCTCATATTGACAGGACAGGACAGGTGGCAGCAGGAGGTAAGGCTGGGCCAGCAGTGAGCGCCATCGCACTGCCAGTAGTTTCTCCGTGGCTCTTGTGCTCGCTCACTTGCCTTGCACTCACTCGCAGGCAGGCACGCAGCAGAGCAGCCCCAGCAGCGGCACGCCTGCCTGGCCACAGGCTGCGCCTTGCTGCACCACCAGGCCAGCATCCACTTTCTTTCTGGCCTGTCCTATGGCGGGCTCCGCGCAGGCCACCACGAAGCATGCGTACGGGAGAGAGGCGAGAGAAGCCGAGACACCACAAGGCTGAGCTGAGAGCAGGACGACACCGAGAGAGAGAGAGAGAGAGAGAGAGAGAGAGAGAGAGAGAGAGAGAGAGAGCCAGGCCCAGAAACCAGAGAGGATTCCATCTGAAGTTTTGGAACTTATTATTTATTTATTTATTTATTTATTATTTGGACTTATACGCCACCACTCCCTGGGGGCTCGGAGCGGATTACAGTCATACAAAAACACAACAGAGGTAAAACAACATATTAGACTAGATTAAAAAAGGTTTCCCAGCTTAGCAGTCAAATGCTAGCTGGAAAGGATGAGTCTTGCAGGCCTTGCGAAAGGAGGATAGGTCCTGCATGGCCCACACATCACTTGGAAGGGTATTCCAGATTGACGGAGCCACTACTGAAAAGGCTCTGCGCCGGGTCGATGTGAGACGGATTGCTTTGAAGGTTGGGACTTCAAGGAGGTTCTGTTGTTCGGAACGGAGTGATCTCTGGGGTTGGTAGGGGAAAGACCGTCCCTCAGATACAGCGGCCCCAGACCATGCAAGGCCTTGAAAGTTAACACCATCACTTTGAAGGTGATCCGGTGCTCGATCGGAAGCCAGTGGAGCTGCTGGAGGATGGGTGTTATGTGACATCTCACTGGGGTCCCAGAGAGAAGTCGAGCAGCGGCATTCTGGACGAGCTTAAGTTTCCGGATCACTGATAAGGGTAGGCCAATGTAAAGGGCGTTACAGTAGTCTAGTCTCGAGATGACCGTGGCTTGGAGCACTGTGGCCAGGTCATCTCCGGATAGGTAGGGGGCCAGATGCTTAGCTTGCCGCAGGTGGAAAAAGGCGGTTTTGCTGACGGTGGAGACCTGGGCCTCCATCGACAGCAACGGGTCAAAAATGACCCCAAGGCTCTTAACTGAGGATGTCGGGCACAATGCCTCGCCATCCAAGCTAGGCAGTCGGGCCTCCCCACCCACCGGGCGGCCCAGCCACAGTATCTCCATCTTTGCTGGATTCACCCTCAATCTACTTGCCCGCAGCCAACCAGTGACGGCTTCAAGGCACTGTTGGAAACAAGAGGGTACGGAGTCCGGCCGGCCTTCCATTTTCAGAACAAGCTGGGTGTCGTCAGCGTACTGATAACATTCCAGCCCAAAGCTTCAGACCAGACCAGCAAGTGGTCACATATAGATGTTAAATAATAAAGGGGAGAGAATGGCACCTTGAGGGACCCCACAAGTAAGTGGAGCCCTCTCGGAAACCATACCACCCCTTTCCACTCGCTGTCCCCGGTTGTGGAGAAAGGACAACAGCCATTTCAAGGCTGTTCCCCTGACTCCAGCAACGGCAAGGCGGTGGGCCAAAAGATTCTAATCAACCATATCAAAAGCTGCTGTGAGGTCCAATAACATAAGCAGCGCTGGACTGTCCTTGTCCAGTTGGCAACGAAGCTGATCTGAAATGGCGACCAACACAGTCTCCGTCCCGTGCCCCAAGCGGAAGCCGGACTGGAAGGGGTCCAAGCCGGGTGTGTCATATAGGAACTGCTGCAGCTGCCCCGCTACTGCCCTCTCAATCACCTTGCTCAGGAACGGAAGGTTCGAAACTGGGTGATAATTGGAGGTAATTGAACCCACAAGAACAGAACAGCATGTTCATTTAGATTGACTTTGGCCTATAAATGCTGAAGACCCCAAGATTATGCACACTTCCTGATCCGTGCCAACGGAAACGGCCACACCTTCTTGGGGAAAGCTGACCATCTTTGTCTGGAGGAGGCCTGTGTCTTTGTGAGTATGTGTGAACGTTTGGAATGTGTCCACAAGAGCTCTCTCTTGATGGGATTCTGATGTGATTCTATGGCAGCCCTGCACGCTGCAAAGAAGTCCTCTGTCGTTGCTCCTCCCCGCTCCCTGCTCGCGCGCCGCCTCCAAAAGCTCCAGAGTCCAAGAGGCAGAATGGGCCCCCTCTTTTGGATTCCTCCTCCTCCCTCCGTCCTTCTCCAGCCACTCAGAGTCGTAAGAGACCAAAGGGGGCGGGCCTGGATGACGCGATGCAAGGCGTCATCTAGACTACTGAGACTAGACTACTGTAACGCCCTTTACATTGGCCTACCCACATGCGCAGAAGCGCCCATTCTGCCTCTCGGACTTCTCGTGAACTCTTGGAGGCGGCACGCATGCTGGCGGCATGGAAATAGGAGCAACGACAGAGGAGAAGAAGAAGGATGCTTTGGGGTCATTTCATTACCGCATCTCAAAGGTCGGTCTTTTTACTTTGGGGTGGGTGCTTGATTGTTCTGTGACATGTCTCTTTGTTTATTTTTAATGTTTAAAAATGGCATTTTAGCTACAAAGCCTCTCTGCTTGCTTTGTTCCTTGAGAAATATATGTTGGGGAATATGGAAATGTGGGAGAAATGGGGTGGTTGGATGTATTTTTGCATGCCCCTTTGTTTACCTTGCTGAGTATTAAATGGCCTTGCAGTTCAGAAGCCTCTCGTCTTACTTTCTGGCTGATAATATGTGTGGCAATATGGCAGTGTGGGAGAAATGGGGTGGTTGGATGTATTTTTATGCTCTGTTTTATATTGTTGTTATTCAATTGAAATGTTGATGTTTTATAACTTCATTTTATGTAAACTGCCCCGAGCCTGCTGGAAGGAGCGGCACATAAAAATGAATAATAAATATAAATAAATAAATAAGAAAATAGTTATACGTTTTACATTTCTGGGTAGGTGATCTTTGGGACTTGGTTTTTTTAATCAGTAGCTCCCATGCTGAAAAAGTGTGAGCACCCCTGTTCTATGGTGACTGAAAATTGGCTGTCTGCAAGGTTGTTGTCCAGGGACGGCCGGATGTTTTACCATCCTGTGGGGGGCTTCTCTCATGTCTCCACATAAGAAGCTGAAGCTGGCAGACGGGAGCTTACCCGCTCCCCGGATTTGAACCGCCAACCTTTTGGTCTGAGGTCTCAAGCCATGGCTATACAAGAGGAGCCAAACTGCATTCGTTCTACTGTAGAAATGTAGAAATGCCCCACATTTGTTTTTGCGGGGATTTTCTCCCTGCCGCCCCCACCTGGTGACGCTGAGGATTGCAGCCCACACCACAAAAGTATGGTAACTTTCTGGCTTGACTGTCCTCAAAGAGGGAGCTTGGAAACATAAGCCTGAGTGGGAAGTGTGTGTGTGTGTCTGCCGTTTTTCTCACAATGACAACAAGCTTCCCACTGCTTTCAGATATTTTTTTACTGAGGGTTGGAAATGTTGAAAGGAGTGGCATTTTCGATTTCTGCTGGCATCAAATCATCAGCCCAGAAATCTTTTTTTTTTTAATCCAATTTCGCTGTTTTACATCCAAGAGATGGAATGTGACTTTGCATTTACGTGACAATTGTGCCTTCGTGAACGGCAACATCGTGTGATTGTAGAAACATGGAAGGAACAACCGCACCAGAAGTGCCACTTTGCTTGCGCAATCTTCCGCCGAATACGGATTTTTGCACCAGGCACAAAAATATCCTGCTTTTGTAAGGGAAATGACACTTGTGCAAATCATTAGCAAGAAGCCAATGGTTACTTTTGGGGTGAGAGAAACTCCGAGCATCCCTTAGTCTTGTGTTTCTCAGCCTAGGGGTTGGGACCCCTGGGGGGGGGTTGTGAGGGGGAGCCAGAGGGGTCGCCAAAGATGATCAGAAAACAGTATTTTCTGTTCATCATAGCGGTTCTGTGTGGGAAGTCTGGCCCAATTCCATCACTGGTGGGTTCAGAATGCTCTTTGATTGTAGGTGAACTATAAATCCTAGCAACTATAACTCCCAAATGTCAAATTCTATTTCCCCCAAAACCCACCAGTGTTCACATTTGGGCATATTATCTGTACCAAGTTTGGTCCAGATCCATCATTGATTGAGTCCACAGTGATCTCTGGATGTAGGTGAACTACAGCTCCCAAACTCAAGGCCAATGCCCACGAAACCCTTCCAGTATTTTCTGCTGGTAATGGGAGTTCTGTGTGCCAAGTTTGGTTCAATTCCATCGTCGGTGGAGTTCAGAATGGCCTTTGATTGTAGGTGAACTATACATCCCAGCAACTACAACTCGCAAATGAAAAAATCAAGCCCCCTCAACCCCACCAGTATTCAAATTTGGACATATTGAGTATTTTTTCCAAATTTGGTCCAGTAAATGAAAACACATCCTGCATATCAGATATTTACATTACAGTTGATTCATAACAGTAGCAAAATTACTATTATTAAGTAGCAACGAAAATAATTATATGGTTGAGGGTCACCAGAACATGAGGAACTGTATTAAGGGGTCACAGCATTAGGAAGGTTGGGAACCACTGCCTTAGTCAATCGACACTTGGTAGGAATGTTGGGAACTGTAGTCCCAAAAGTCACTTTTATCAGCCCTGGTTCCATTAAATTCATCATCATCATCATCATCATCATAATAGTAGTAGTAATAGTAATAATAGTAAGACATAGGTGTGTGTATGTATTATTTAGTCATTTTCAGGAGATTCTCTACATACATTCAAATTTCCGCTATAGTCAACTTTTGGGATTAGTATCATCATTGTCGCTCCGAGCCCTTGCGGAGTGGCGGCACACAAGATCGAACAATAAATAAATAAATAAATAAATCAACATCGCTGCACCGTTGTTATGACCTTTATTTGCATCCCACCAATTGTTTGAGTTGCTTGCATGCTGCAAGTCGCTTCTGGTGTGAGAGAATCAGCTGTGTACAAAGATGTTGCCCAGGGGACGATCAAATGTGCTACCAATGCAAAGCGTGCTTGCTCCATCAATGTCTAACATGTACACAAATGACCAGCCAGCGTCGGAAAGGACAGAGAGTTTTATCTATGCTGACGATCATGCCATCACCGCTCAAGCAGGGAGCTTTGAAATGATTGAACAGAAGCTCTCCGAAGCTTTAAGTGCTCTTACTGCCTATAACAGGGGAAACCAGCCGATTCCTAGTCCATCTAAAACACAGACATGTGCTTCTCATCTTAAGAACAGACAAGCATCTCGAGCTCTGAGGATGACCTGGGAAGGAATCGCATTGGAGCATCGCAGCACACCCAAAGACCTGGGAGTTACCCTGGACCGTGCTCTGACCTACGAGAAGCACTGCCTGACTATCAAGCAAAAAGTGGTGCTAGAAATAACATCATATGAAAGCCGACTGGCACAACCTGGGGATCACAACCAGACACAGTGATGACATCGGCCTTGCGCTTGGCTACTCTTCTGCCGAGAACACGCTCCCAGTGTGGAACTCATCTCGTCACATCAAATCAGTGGATGTGGCTCTTAATGAGACATGCCTACATTGTGTAGGATGTAATGTTTACATCCACCACTGCTGAAGAAAGCATACTGTTTAGCCAGTACTGCACCACCTGACACCCGCTGGGAAGAAGCAGCCTGTAATGAAAGGGCCAAGGCACTGACATCTCCAACCCACCCTCTGTTTGGATACCAACCAGCAAGCCAATGCCTTAAGTCAAGGAATAGCCTCCTAAGATCTACAGAGATACTCGCAGGATAGGGTTGCCACCTGTCCTGTATTATATGGAACGTTCTGTATTTTTGCTCTGAATTGTGTGTCCCGTATTTTCAGCTCCTGTCCCATATTGACAGGACAGGGCAGGACAGGTGGCAGCAGGGGGAGGAATCGCCATTCATTTTGGGAGTTGCAGTTCACCTGCACCCAAAGAAACTGTGAGTCCTCCCCGCGACAATGGACTGGACTTAGACTTGGCACAGGGAACCCTCATGACCAACTGAGCATACTGGAGGGGTTTGAGAGGGAACTGACCTTGATTTTTTGGAGTTGTAGTTCCCCCGTGGAAGCGGGAGGGAGAGAGAAAGGCCTGGCTTGGTTGTCCTGCCACTCCCAGAATTCAAGGCCAGGCCTGCCTTCCCCCAACAAATTACGGTGCACAACATGGCTTTTCCTTCCCCACCCCACCCCGGCACTCACACCACCAAGCCACACTCCTCCCCAGCGCTCCCCACCCCCTCCAGCATGGCCCTGCCCCCCCCCAGGTCAGGCCACCTCCACGCGAAGCCACAGAGTTCGTTCTCCATGGCAGCTCCCCCCGCCTGCCCACCCACCCGGGGATCCACCCGACCTGCTCGGCTTTGAAGTGGGCGACAAAGGCCAGGTAGGCTCCCATCGCCCGCTCCCAAGCCGTCCCCTCCTTCCGGCCTTTGCTTTTCTCACCCAAGCATCCACGCGGAAGGAAGTGTCCCTTATTTTTGTGAAAAATCCTGTATTTTTAGGTAAATGTCCCTTATTTCTTATATCCAAAAGTGGCAACCCTATCACAGGAACACCTCAGCAAGTGAGAATCCAAAAGTGGCAGGCTCAAACCCAGAATTTCAATCAGTGGCTGAGACTGGATGAGAGATGCCCTCCTGGGCACACAGAAGACTGGGCGACCCGGAAGGTGATGAACAAACTGCATTCTGGCACCACGAGATGCAGAGCCAACCTTCGGAAATGGGGCTATAATGTGAAGTCCGCGACATGCGAGTGCGGAGAAGAGCAAACCACTGACCACCTACTACAATGCAGCCTGAGCCCTGCCACATGCACAAGGGAGGACCTTCTCATGGTGGTACCAAAGGCACCCCAAGTGGCCAGCTTCTGGTCAAAGGACATTTAGTATCATGCCAACTTTGCGTTTTCAAATACATTCTAACTGTTCCCAATTTGCTTTTGACATGAAACATGATTGTTTCTTGTCTGGAATTCCCATCTTCTGAGTGTCTTCCACCTTCCAACAAAAGATTCCCCCCAGTCAGGAAGAAGCCAGACTTCGAAACTGGAAGGCCATTCAATGCTAATGATGTCCAGGGTGGGAGAAAGAAGTCCTGTCTGTTGGAGGGAGGTGTGAACATTGCAATTGGCCAGCTTGATTAGCATTGAATAGCCTTGCAGTTTCAAAGCCTGGCTACTTCCTGCCTGAGGGAATGCTTTGTTAGGAAGTGTTAACTGGCTCTGATTGTTTCTTGTCCGGAATTCCCATCTTCTGAGTGTCTTCCACCTCCCAACAAAAGATTCCCCCAGTCAGGAAGAAGCCAGACTTCGAAACTGGAAGGCCATTCAATGCTAATGATGTCCAGGGTGGGAGAAAGAATTCTTGTCTGTTGGAGGCAAGTGTGAATGTTGCAACTGGCCACCTTGATTAGCATTGAATGGCCTTGCAGCTTCAAAACCTGGCTGCTTCCTACCTGGGGGAATCCTTGGTTGGGAGCTGGCCCTGATAGATGACACAAGCCCTGAGGATGCCTGCCATGGATGTAGGCGAAACGTCAGGAGAGAATGCTTCTGGAAGATGGCCAGACAGCCAGAAAACACACAACAACCCAATAAATAGTATATTATGAATAATAATATATAGACGTGTGTGTGGGACTGTGGCGCAACTGGCTGGGAGTCAGCTGCATTAAGATCACTGCTGACTGAAAGGTCATGAGTTCGAAGCCAGTCCGGATCGGAGTGAGCTCCCGACCAAAAAATTGTGTAGCTTGTTGTCGACTTTTGCAGCCCGAAAGACAGTGGCATCTGTCAAGTAGGAAATTTAGGTACCACTTTGTGGGGAGGCTAATTTAACTGATTTACAAGGCCATAAAAATCTCCAGGAAGTATGCAAAGGATGAGGAAGCGACAGCTCCCCAGGTGGCCAGAAGCTGGAATGTTAAATAGACTCTGAGTGTCTGTCTATACATATATGCTGTGTGTCTATAGCAGTGTTTCCCAACCGCTGTGACGCGGCACAGTAGTGTGCCGTGACGGACCTCCTGCTGTGCCGCGAGAAAAGCTCTCTGCCCCCCTTCCTTCCCTCCTCCTCCTGCTGAACTCCTGCTGCTTGGGGGGGGGGGAGGAGGAAGGGCCGGCGAAGGAAAAAAAGAAGGGGCCGGGGCGCCACCTCCTTTGTCCGTTTCCCCAGCCAGCCTCCAATCCGCCATGACTCCCGCCATGACTCTCGCCCCTCGCTCGCTGAAGCCGCGCGGAGAAGGAAGCTGGGAGGAGGGGGCGGGGCATGGCGTGGCCTGGCTGCGCCCCTCCCCCCCCCCCCGGCTTCAGCTCTTCCACAGCTTCTCCAGCCTTGAGGGGACAGTGCCAAGCCAGCATTGTGCTGGCTCTGCCACCGCTGGCTTGGCATTGCCCCCTCAAGGCTGGAGAAGCTGTGGGAGAGCGGAAGCCGGGGGGAGGGGGCGGGGCATGGCGCGGCCTGGCTCCTTCCCCTTCCCCGGCTTCGGCACTCCCAGCAGCTGCTCCCAGCAGGCCACCATCCCCCAGCCATTCTTTACTGTGTTAGAGTGTCATTTTGTGTCATTTTGGTTGGTGGTGTGCCCCCGGATTTTTTTAATGTTAAAAGTGTGCCGCGGCTCAAAAAAGGTTGGGAAGCACTGGCCTATGGCATTGAGTGTTTGCCATGTATATGTACATTGTAATCCTCCCTGAGTCCCCTGCGAAGGAGGTGAGAAGGGCGGAATATAAATACTGTAAACAGGGGCGGCCCGACCTAATTTGGGGGGGTACGCGAAGAAATTTTGTCCCCCCCCCCGCCGCCGCGTCACTCACCGCCGCCGCCACGCCCACACCGCCGCCGCCGCCGGCCCCATCGGCGGCGGCACACCTCCGCGGCGCACCATTCTGCCGGGCCGCGCATGCAGAGAGCACCTACAGGCGCTATAGCACCTGTAGATGTTTCTGCGCATGCGCGACGAATCTGTACGAGCGCGCACTCGCTCCCAAGCGCGCCTGCCGCTTTGGAGCCAGGCGCATGCGTGCAGTGCAGGTTTTGCGCATCGCGCTGGCTCCAAAGCGGCAGGCGCTTGGGAGCGAGTGCGCGTGCTCGTACATTCGCGCGTGCGCAGAAATGTCTACAGGCGCTATAGCGCCTGTAGGTGCTTCTGCGCACGCGCGGATGGCGGCGCAGGGCAGTGCGGCGGCGGTGGGGGCGCGGAGTCGGCGCGGCGGCGCCCCTCCCAGCCGGTGGTGCCCCTCCCAGCCGATGGCGCTCTACACGACCGCAGAGGTCGCGGAATCGCTGGGGCCGCCCCTGACTGTAAATAAATAAATAAATAAATTTTCAGGAGATTCCCAACATACATTCCACTTCCCCCTATAGTCAAATTTTGAGATGAGTATCATCATCATCGTCAACATCACGGCACTGTTGCTATTACCTTGACTTGCACCCCACCTTTTCACAACCGCAACTTGAACTGGCTCGATATGTCTCCCTATTGAAAACACATCTCTTTAGACATTTAGCAATAACCGGCTTGCAAATATTAATTCAGCATTAAAAAAGCAGAACGCCATTCCTGTTTCATTAGCATCCTTGAAAAAGCACCCTTTTGCATAGGGAGCCGGTGCTGGGAAAATTTATTGTGTGGCATGACATTTTGCTTTATCTCCCGCACCGACTTGCTGTTTAAATAATGTGATTTCTTAAATTGCTTCATCTGTTCTTTTCTGAGTGTGAAATTAATGCAGCCCGTACGATATTTCAAAAATAAAGAAGGAACCCGGCCTATTTTTTTTTAATAATTCCAAAACCGGATTCCACGATCTGTTGAAAGCGAGGTTGCTTTGAGAGAAAGTTACTCTAATATTTCCTTCCTTTCGATTTGTAGCCTTTGTGATAAATCAAATTACCTACAGCACGGCACGATCCTATAGATAAGACGTATGATTAAAAAAATAGATACAGCTCTGAAACTGATAGATTGGGATTCTCCCATAAAATAACTTTCCCAAACCTTGGTTGCTAGAGATTATATATAAACCAGAGCTTGGAAAAGTTACTCGGCTTGCAACAGATTTCTACTCACACCATCATGGAGATACAAATATAGTAAAGGTAAAGGTGAACGCAGTTTGATGCCACCTGAACTGCTACGGCTATGGAATCCTGGGAGTTGTAGCTTGGGGAAACACTAACACTTTTTGGCAGAGAAGGCTATAGCCTCTGTGAATTCCCAGGATTCCATAGCATAGAAGTGGAGTCAAACTACACTGATTCTAGTCTGTGGGGGCATCTCCACTGTAGAATGAATGCAGTTGTACTCCGCTTGAACTGCCACGTCTCACTCCTGTGGAATCCTGGGAGTTGTAGTTTGGGGAGGCACCAGCACTCTTTAGCAGAGAAGGCTAAAGACCTTGTGAAACTACAATTCCCAGGATTCCATTGCCCAGAAGTGGAGTCAAACTACACTGATTCTAGTCTGTGGGGGCATCTCCACTGTAGAATGAATGCAGTTGTACTCCGCTTGAACTGCCGTGCCTCACTCCTGTGGAATCCTGGGAGTTGTAGTTTGGGGAGGCACCAACACTCTTTGGCAGAGTTGGCTAAATACCTTGTTTATTTATTTACTTTATTTCTACCCCGCTCTTCTCCCACAAGGCTAAAGACCTTGTGAAACTACAATTCCCAGGATTCCATAGCATAGAGGTGGAGTCAAACTACATTGATTCTAGTCTGTGGGGGCATCTTCATTGTAGAACGAATGCAGTTGTACTCCACTTGAACTGCCGTGCCTCACTCCTGTGGAATCCTGGGAGTTGTAGTTTGGGGAGGCACCAGCACTCTTTGGCAGAGAAGGCTAAAGACCTTGTAAAACTACAATTCCCAGGATTCCATAGCATGGAGCTATGGCAGTTCAAGTGGCACCACGCTGCATTCATTTTGCAGTGGAAATGCACCAAAGCAGACAGGTGGGTAAGCAGATCTAGCCTAGACCAAGGCTTCTGAAGATTTTCCACTTGTGACCTCTTTCCACCTGAGAAATATTTACATGAACCCAAGTATATGGGTATATAAAATAGGTATTAGAACAAACATTTGCAAGGCTTGCTAAACAGGCTGGCTTCCTTTCTTATGGAGTACAGCTGAAGCATCTTCTGCAGAGACCAATCGAGTCACGTCAATGCCTAAAACAGCCACTAGGTGGCGCTCAGAAAACGTATTTATTTATTTACAGTATTTATATTCCACCCTTCTCTCCTCAAAGGGGGACTCAGGGTGGATCGCAGAACCTACATATTTGGCAAATATACGTACAACAAGACAGATATAGATAGAGGCATGCCCGGATTACCCATAAGGTCAACGAGGCCATGGCCTAGGGACACAAGCTGAGGGGCGGGGGCGCAGATCACGGACCAACCCCCCCCCCCAAAAAAACTGGTCTGTGCCCCTCTTTCCCCCTTTCTCATGCCTCTCCTTGCTCCTTCTCCCGGCAAAGTCTCTGCTGCATCCCCTCCGTCTCTCTCTCTCTCGCGCGCGCGCACGCTCTCTCTCTCTCTTGCGCTCTCTCTCTCTCTCTCTCTCTCTCGTGCATGCCTTTGGAGCAAGTTTACACCTGCTGCGCTCTCCCCAAGCCTCCCGACTCCCGAGGAGACCTTCAGAGCACAGTGGAGCTTTCCAGCCGGTGGGGATGGGGACCTTGGAGGTGGCGGGAGGTTGGCTTAAAGGGGCGTAATTCCAAAGTGTGGCCTAGGGCGCAAAAAAGTGTTAATCCGGGCCTGCATAGAGGTATATATAGGCTTTTCCCATCTTCAGCATCCCGCAGAAGCGGTACCAATTGATCTACTCACATTTGCATGTTTCGAACTGCTAGGTTGGCAGAAGCTGGTCCTAATAGCAGCAGCTCACCCCACTACCCAGATTCAAACCACCAACCTTTTGGTTATCAAGTTCAGCAGCTCAGCAGTTTAACCTGCTGCACCACCAGGGGGCATATATATATATATATATATATATATATATATATATCTCCTCTTGTACCCAGATTATTTACATATATAGTTAGACACAGACAGATAGCAACCAAAGCTTGTAAAGATTACTTTGCTGAAGAGTTGTGACCCCAAAATCTCACATTAAAGATTAATCAGAAATGAATAATTACAGAAGTTCAGAAAATTCTATTTTTACAACTTTCAATGGAGAAAAAACGCCCCTTAACAGGTAAGAAGCAAGCTGTGATTGGTTAGAATAGACTATACTGGGTTTAACCACAGCATCCCTCAAACAATTCTGACCATTGTATTGTCGAAGGCTTTCATGGCCGGAGTCACTGGGTTGTTGTAGGTTTTCCGGGCTGCCTGGCCATGTTCCAGAAGCATTCTCTCCTGACGTTTCACCTGCATCTATGGCAGGCACCCTCAGAGGTTGGGAGGTCTGTTGGAAACTAGGAAACATATATAAACCCAATTTTCCTCATTTCCAACAGACCTCAAAACCTGCCATAGATGCAGGTGAAACCCAATTTCTATCATTTCCCAGTCAACATGTTTTAGGGAGCGATGGAAGTTGACAGTAAACACATTTGGAAAAGTCAACCTATTTAGATTTGAGGATGAGAACCCTGCAGCTCTTCAGATAATCTTGGACTCTAATCCCTAGCAGCTTGTGGCAGGAGAAGCAGTGGTAAGGAATGCTGGGAGTTGGAATCCAAGTGCACCAGGAGGGCCATAGGAATCCTACTGCAAGGGTACTGGGATAAATGTGTTTTGTATTTTATTTCCACCGGAAGGAAAAATGGTGGTTCCCTCTATTAACACCATCCTGAGGATTCTGGGATTTGTAGTCGAAACAGTATCTGTCTCAAAGGCCAGTTCCTTGCACCCTGAAGGGGACTCAGAGTGGCTCTATCTATCTATCTATCTATCTATCTATCTATCTATCTATCTATGGGCACACACACATACAATATATTATATTATTAGCATAGTACAATATCAATATTGTCGCCCATTCAGAAGCAGCCCTGCAGCGCCTCACATCCTGCTTTGCAGCAGCTGCAGAGCTGTTTGGGCTGGAATTCCGCCTGAAGAAAACGGAAGTCCTCTACCAGCCCGCACCACAGGAAGAACACCACTATCCCCATGTGAACATAGGCAAATCTGTGCTTAAGTCCATCCAGCAGTTCACCTACCTGGGAAGCATCATCTGTTCAGGCGCCAAGATTGATAAAGAGATAGATCACAGATTAGCAAAGGCATAGAGTGCATTTGGAAGGCTTCACAAAAGAGTCTGGAGAGACAAGCACCTGAGGCAAAGCACCGAAATCAGTGTGTACAGAGCTATCGTACTGTCTATTCTCCTTTATGGGTCTGAAACATGGGTCACCTATTGCCAACACCTAAGACTCCTCGAACGCTTTCATCAGCGCTGTCTTCGCACAATCCTAAATGTACACTGGACCGACTATGTGACGAATGTTGCTGTCCTTGAGCAAGCAGGGACCATGCTTGCTCAACATTGAGGCCATGCTATTGAGAACACAGCTGCGCTGAGTAGGGCATGTCTCTAGGATGGAGGACCACTGCCTCCCAAAGATACTACTCTATGGTGAACTCACCACGGGTCAGCGCAAGAGAGGCGCCCCCAAAAAGACATATAAGGACTCCCTGAAACAACATCTCAGTCTCGGCCAGATTGATCACCAACAATGGTCCACCCTGGCCTCACATCGGGAGGCATGGAGATGCACTATTCACAATGCTGCAGCCTCTTTCGAGAAGACACACCGAATGGGTCTCGAAGAGAAACGACAACGCAGAAAGAACCACAACTTGGAAACAACATCACCCAAGGAGACTTTCTGCTGTGCTTTATGCAACCAAACTTGCCTATCTCAGATTGGCCTTTTTAGTCATCAATGCGCTTGTAAAAAGTGTGGGATGAGTCCTTCCTAAGAATCTTCGTTCGCGAAGTAAATAATGCTGAGAGTACAATATCAATATTATATATTACTATAGTGGACTATACCATTATATAATAATATTATTAGTAATATTACATGTAATATAAAATATATAATTATAATATCATATTATTGTTATTATATTGTATTACATTATAATATTATAAATATTATATGTATATATAATATATATATATATATATACACACACACACACACACACACACTGTATATAAAGGAGCTGTCGTCGTTAGGCTTAAGTAAACAAAAGAATCAATGAACGGAATCACACCAAACTTGACAACATAACATCTCACAATGCAAGGTGTGACCAACAACAACAACAATAATAATAAAACAACTAAACATAACTTACAAATCCTAAAAATCTACTGCGCAAGCGTAGAAGGACGAGGGGTGGGGTGCGTACGCATCTTTTCCTCTGCTCAACTTCACATAAAGGAAGCTGTATTGCATCGGCCAGAGTGCCTTTTCAAACTCAGTCCCTACTGACCACCTTCTTTCCCCACTTCCTGTCAGAACTACAAATCCCATAATGCATCACAGTGAAAAGCCAAACTACAATCAAAGGTATTAGCGAGCACCTGATGCGCTCCATATGCCCTGGACTACAAATCCCATTGCCTACGGACAGCTGGGCCAGTGTCCGGGGATGATGGACACTGTAGTCCTTAACACCTAGCTGATTTGCCATGATGCCCTGGAGGTCAGAAAAGCCAGAGGATTGATATTGAGTTGTGAGTCAGCATTTATGTAAATGTCACTGGTGCAATGGGTATCCTTAAATTTCCCTGCTGTTGCAAAGACATACACTTTTCCCAATCGAAAGGGTTTCAAAAGAGTTTACGTTTCCTCACTGAAAACAACCTTAACTGCAAATGGCCTTCAAAACAGAACTTCGAGAAGTTCACTTTCTGGACTATAATTTTCAGAATCCCCTGATCCACACACACACACACACACACAGAGAGAGAGAGACACAAATGCTCTGTTCGTTTTGAGTGACATCATAACTCAAAATCTGCTGGACTAATTGCTGCCAAATTTGGCCACAAGACACCTACCAACCCAAGGAGTGACCATCACTCAAAACATTGATTTTGTCATTTGGGAGTTATAGTTACTAGGATTTATAGTTCACCTACCATCAAAGAGCATTCTGAACTCCACCAACGATGGAATTGAACCAAATTTGGCACACAGAACTCCCATGATCAAGAGAAAATACTGGAAGGGTATCGGTGGACATTGACCTTGAGTCTGGGAGTTGTAGTTCACCTACATCCAGAGAGCACTGTGGACTCAAACAATGATGGATCTGGACCAAATTTGGCACGAACACACCATATGCCCAAATGTGAACACTGGTGGAGTTTGGGGAAAATAGACATTGACATTTGGGAGTTGTAATTACTAGGATTTATAGTTCACTGACAATCAAAGAGCATTCTGAACCCTACCAAGGATAGAATTGGGACAAACCTCCCACATGACCCCCGCCCCAGGGTCACAACCCCCAGGTTGAGAAATGCTGCCTTAAGGCCATCCGGTCCAACTCCCTTCACCAGGGCAAGAAAACGTAATCAAAGTCCTCCTGACAGAGAGCCATCCAGCCATAAATATAGATAGGTATATATGATTTACACACACACACACAAATGTATATGACAGATATAGTACGAACAACAGGGTAAGCTACCTAAGAGACTAAAAAAACAACCAGCACGGGAACAAAAAGAGTCACTACGTGGAGAATATCAGGAACACTAGTGAACTACGTGGAGAATATCAGAAACACTAGTGAACTATGTGGAGAATATCAGAAACACTAGTGAACTACGTGGAGAATATCAGGAACACTAGTGAACTACGTGGAGAATATCAGAAACACTAGTGAACTACGTGGAGAATATCAGGAACACTAGTGAACTACGTGGAGAATATCAAAAACACTAGTGAACTACGTGGAGAATATCAGAAACACTAGTGAACTACGTGGAGAATATCAGAAACACTAGTGAACTATGTGGAGAATATCAGAAACACTAGTGAACTACGTGGAGAATATCAGAAACACTAGTGAACTACGTGGAGAATATCAGAAACACTAGTGAACTATGTGGAGAATATCAAAAACACTAGTGAACTACGTGGAGAATATCAGAAACACTACTGAACTACGTGGAGAATATCAGAAACACTAGTGAACTATGTGGAGAATATCAGAAACACTACTGAACTACGTGGAGAATATCAAAAACACTAGTGAACTACGTGGAGAATATCAGAAACACTAGTGAACTACGTGGAGAATATCAGAAACACTAGTGAAAAAATCAGAAACACAAGTGAGATAAGTATGATCGAAACCACAGTGTATAAACTATGTCAATATCTTATTAATATTAATAACACTGTTTACACATATAATCCGCTTCAAAATAATACAGTATGTTTGTAATAAACCATGTGCCGATACAAATAAAAAATCATACATATCAATAATCACTTTTACCTGTGATCCACAGATCTACAGTGGTTGAGAGACTCCCTGCGAAGAATGGGCAACATGGAAGGTACTAAACAGGCTGTGCTCTGGCACCACGAGGTGCAAAGCTAACCTTCAGAAATGGGGCCTCAAAGTGGAGTCCACGACACGCGAGTGCGGAGAAGAGCAAACCACAGAGCACCTATTGCAATGCAGCCTGAGCCCTGCCTCATGCACAGTGGAGGACCTTCTCACAGCGACACCAGAGGCACTCCACGTGGCCAGCTTCTGGTCAAAGGACATTTCGTATCATGTCAAGTTTTTAACTTTGTGTTTTTAAATATACACAAATAAAAATGTAATGTTCGTTTGTGGGGTTAACGTAACTCCAAAACCACTGGACAAACTGACACAAAATTTGGACAGAACACCCCTAACAGACCAACGAGTCACCATCACTCATAAATCTCTCTCAAAATACAGCCGAAAGGGCGTAAAAACCCAAAAAAGCTAAATGGCAGTGCAGCACATGTGCGAAAACGACAGCTCCCGGGATCCCCTAGACCAGGCCTTTCAGGGGAGGAGGATGCTCCAAACGCACTGCTTCCAAGCTGCAAGCTTGCTTCTCCTTGGATTTCTTTGAGAGCATCCCAATCCGTACATATTTCCAATGTCCTACTCCTGGACTCCCAGCAATCCTCCAGATAAGTAAGATAGATTAGAAAGAGATAGTAGGTAGATATTCAATCAGGAGGACTGCTGGGAGTTGCAGTCCAAGAATAGACAGAGAAGGGGGGGAAGGAGGAAAAGGAAAAGGGAGGGGAAGACAGGAAAGAGTTGGATAAGGAAGGAATGAAGGAAGGAGATAAGGAAAGAAAAAAGGGAAGGAAGGAAGGAAGGAGGGAGGGAAGGAAAAAGAGGGAGGGAAGGAAAGAAAGAAAGAGGGGGAGGGAAGGAGAGAAGGAAAGAAAAGGAGAAGGAAGGAGGGAGGGAAGGAGAGAAAGAAAGAAAAAAGGGAAGGAAGGAAGGAAAGAGGAAGGGAAGGAAGAAGAGAGGGAAGGAAGGAAGGAGAGAAGAAAAAAGGGAAGGAAAGAGGGAGGGAGAGAAGGAAAGAAAAGGGGAAGGAAAGAAGCAAAGGAGGCGGGAAGGAAGGAGAGAAAGAAAGAAAAAAGGGAAGGAAAGAAGGAAAGGGAGGGAGGAAGGAAGGAAGGAAGGAGAGAAGGAAAGAAAAAAGGGAAGGAAGGAAAGAAAGAAAGAGGGAGGGAGGGAAGGAGAGAAGGAAAGAAAAAGAGAAGGATGGAGGGAGGGAAGGAGAGAAAGAAAGAAAAAAGGGAAGGAAGGAAAGAGGGAGGGAAGGAAGAAGAGAGGGAAGGAAGGAGAGAAGAAAAAGGGAAGGAAGGAAGGAAGGAAAGAGAGAGGGAGGGAGGGAAGGAGAGAGAAAGAAAGAAAAAAGGGAAGGAAGGAAAGAGGGAGGGAAGGAAGAAGAGAGGGAAGGAAGGAGAGAAGAAAAAAAGGGAAGGAAGGAAGGAAGGAAAGAGAGAGGGAGGGAGGGAAGGAGAGAAAGAAAGAAAAAAGGGAAGGAAAGAAGGAAAGAGGGAGGGAAGGAAAGAAAAAAGAGGGAAGGAAGAAAGGAGAGAAGGAAGGAAGGAAGGAAAGAGGGAGGGACGGTTGGCTACAGCAACGCGTGGCGGGTACAGCTAGTACATTATAACTGTATTCTGAAATTGCTTTTGACATGATAAATAAATTGTAAATATGTTAATTGCATCTTAAAACAGACTTTTAAAAAAGCACACAATATAACCATCAAATGAGAAATAATGATGCAACGAGGCAAAAACCCCCATTGCCCATTCATCACAAAATCCATTTTTAAAAAATCAAACACAGAATCAGCAAATTAGAAGATTCAAGGAAAACAGGCAAAGATTGCATTGATTTTGCACAATATCCCTTTGTCAACAGACGCAGATAGCACCCCGCAACCCCAAATAAACCATTTCTCTTTACAACAACAATATATAGATATATTGAAAAACTCTTCTAAACCACCCTTCTAAATGGATTACAGGGCATTTTCTTCCCTTTCCAAAAAACGACAAAGAAAAAAAATATAAGAGGAAAAGGTAAAGAAAGGAGGAACAGAATCACTGGCAAAGTTGTTGGATGTTTTCGGAAAGCAAGAAAGGGGTGCGTTTTGCTCAAAGAGAAGATCAAAAAAAGGAAAAAAGGGGGGAGGAAGGGGTTTTTTTTCTCCAAAATGTGTTAAATATAAATAGATATAGATAGATATATAGATAGATTAATATTTGTTCTGGTTTTTATACAAAAAAAGAAGACGTTAAAAACCAAAAAAAAAGGATAATAATTTTTTTTGTTCTTTTTTTGTTGTTGTTGTTGTTAAAAAAAGCAAAATGTGAAACATGCAGGAAAAATACCTTCGTCTGGAGTGGGATTGTTAGTTGATGCCTCCTCACGCTTTTTCGTGAGCGGACCTAAGAGCAAGAAAAAAGAAGAAAAAAGAAAAATGGGACAGGGGGAAAAAAGAGAGAGAAAGATCAAGAAAAAAAGAGATCGTTTTTCGGTTCATCAAAAAGGGGAAAAAGCAATATTTTGTTTCGTTTCTTTTTTTCTGTTTAGCAAAATACAAACAGGTTTATAAAGGGTTTTTTTCCTCTCCTTCCTGGGGTTGGCTTTGTGTGCATCATGTTTGCATGTATGTTTCGTTTTTTCCCCCACCGCAAAAAAACAAAAACAAAACCCAAACACACCAAAACAAAACACAGATATATGAGATAATATCGGAAAGCTGTGAAATTAAAAAACATTGGTTAGAGAGGGATAAACCAAGGTGGGGAAAGGAAGGTTAGAAATGGAGGGGGAACCTCAATGTTTTGCGCCCCGTTTTCAAGGTTTGGGGTTGAGATTCCCAGGACAGAGAAGGAAGGTGTCAAAAGGGGGCCAACTCTTTCCCTAGCTGGGCTCCTGGGACATTTCCTGGGCACTGGGACTGTGGCGCAGCTGGCTGGGAGTCAGCTGCATTAAGATCACTACTGACCGAAAGGTCATGAGTTCGAAGCCAGCCCGGGTCGGAGCGAGCTCCCGACCAAAAAAATTGTGTAGCCTGTTGTCGACCTTTGCAGCCCGAAAGACAGTTGCATCTGTCAAGTAGGAAATTTAAGTACCACTTTGTGGGGAGGCTAATTTAACTGATTTACAAGGCCATAAAAATCTCCAGGAAGTATGCAAAGAATGAGGACGCGACAGCTCCCCTGGTGGCCAGAAGTCCCCTGCGGGGTAAGAAGGGCATAATATAAATACTGTAAAGAAATAAAAATAAATACAGGGAAGTCATACTCCCCATGCTCTATTCTGCCTTGGTTAGACCACATCTGGAATTCTGTGTCCAATTCTGGGCACCACAATTGAAGGGAAATGTTGACTCTAAGCTGGAATGTGTCCAGAGGAAGGCGACTCAAACAAGCCCTATGAAGAGTGGCTTAAAGAGCTGAGCATGTTTCGGTTGCAGAAGAGAAGGCTGAGAGGAGGCATGATGAGAGCCATGTATAAATATGTGAGGGGAAGTCCTAGGGAGGAGGAGAAAGCTTGTTTTCTGCTGCCCTGGAGACCAGGACGTGGAACAATGGCTTCAAACTACAGGAAAGGGAGATTGTACTTAAACGTGACGAGGAATTTACTGACTGTGAGAGCTGTTCAACAGTGGAACTCTCTGCCCCTGGAGTGTGGTGGAGGCTCCTTCTTTGGAGGCTTTTAAACAGAGGCTGGATGACCATCTGTCGGGGGTGCTTCGAATGCGATGTTCCTGCTTCTTGTCAGAATGCGGCTGGATTGGATGGCCCACCAGGTGTCTTCCAACTCAAGGATTCTATGAACCTACAGGGATTGTAGGGATAATGCCCCAAAATGAGCAAGACTAAAGCCTAAGTGTCAATTGATTGATCTTCTAAAAATAAATAGGGTGTTTCCATCCCCTTTCAGTATCTGGAAAGTCACTTGTAAGGAAATGGAGAGCTTCCAATATTTTGACTCATAAAATCTCCCCTCAGGAAGGGACCTTCCAGACAGACCCTATATCCCAGGATCTGATCCTAGGGTTTATGCTTTAACCTGGATTATATGAGTCCCCACTGCCAAATAATCTGGGATAAACAGAAAACCTGAGATAAAGGGCCTGTCTGGAAGCCCCCAAAATGGAGAAGGGCCCTTCAGCACGGCCATATAAAATCCAGATTATCTGCTTTGAACTGGATTATATAGCAGTGTAGACCCAAAGTCCTTCCACACTGCCATATAACCCAGAATATCAAGGCAGAATATCCCACAATATCTACTCTGAACTGGGATATCTGAGTCCACACTGCCATATATCCCAGTTCAAAGCAGATAATGTGGGATTTTATTCAACTGTGTGGAAGGGGCCCCACATAATCCAGTTCAAAGTCGAGAATGTGGATTATCTGATTTGATAATCTGG